>CM055873.1:46103270-46761600 GCA_029582165.1 Portulaca oleracea
ATTTAGCTTGATATTTTTTTTTTTAGTTGATAGAGTGTGAATTAAGGCCCTGTCCGGTTGTCAAACTGTGGTACCACAGCCTACCGCAGTTTGTCACAACCCACCGCAGTTTGCTCTCCACTATTTACATTCTCTCTCTTCACCTACCCCACATACCAATAACCTACTACAACCACACCCTACCACAATTCTACCACACCACACCGCAAAATACCGCAGAAAAGAACATGGCCTAATTAGAACTTTGGGTTTTTTTTAGGGGGGGGGGGAATTTAAGTGAAATAATGAGTTTTATATTAATATTTTTTTTCTCATCTATTAAATAGTTTTGGTCTAACTTAAGAAAATTGACTAATATTTTTCATTAAATAACAAAACCAAATGCATGTTTGCATTATAAGGTAACCTTAATCTAGTGTTAGGTTGAGTTTGAGTTGTGTCAAAGTCTAGGATTGGGTAATTACATACAAGTCAACTTACAAATTACCACATCAAATCAAAGTTTAAGGAAAAAATAACCGTTGATTCTTGTGGTACTCCCTCCGTCCTTTATTAAGTGTCAATTTTTCTAACTACCTTATCCCTATTTATTTGTCAATTCTATAATTTCAATGGTTCAAATACCCAAATTATCTTTAATTAATGAATTTGAATTTCATTTTACCTTTTAAAATTCTTCTTTGTTAATCCTCCTTCCATTCACTAAAGAGATAGAAGGGTATATCTGTCTATTCACTAGCGTTTTACTTTATTTCCAATGATCATTGATTTAAGGGACGAAGAGAGGATATGCCTGAGTTAAATTTGCATGGTGAATGACTGGTTGTATTTGTATGTTGTTGGCCAAAGTGGGTGGATTGGTTAGTTTTATGATCCTGAAAGTAGGTAGTGGGTACATACGTACTGTAAAAGAGAGCGTTATGTTGCTAGCACTACCATATCATCTATATGTACGAAAACAAAGCAGTGGCTGTTTTTATTTCAGAAACAAATCCTGGTACCAACACTTGTCTGTTATCGTAAATTCCAACATTTTCCCATTTTTGTGTAAATAATTCTGCATTTTCCTTCCCATAATTTTATCTTCTTTTTTTTTACTGGATTGATTTCTGGAATTATCATGCACTACCTGGTATGGGAAAATGCATCTCTTGCATTGGAACCCTAAACTATTTTGTTTAATTTCGGAAACTTATGATTTGGGCTTTTTGTGTTTCACTCCCCGGGTAAAAACTTCCCTCTCCTAATCTTCTTAAATTGCCTGCGTACAGAACAAACCATAACACTTGTATACAATTATTAATCTTAATTTTTTTTCATATTTGGTTTTTTGTTCAGTCCATAATTGCGGAAAAAGATTATAAACACATCATGAATGCTACTATTCTATAAAATAGTGGGTAGTGAACGTTTTATAAATATAAATATTGGGTCAATCAAAACAAGTCACTCTAAATTGTAAAAAGTAAGGTCGGTAAGGAAAGAAGAGGTAAGCAAAATAAGTTAAATGACATTGCTTTGAGCATTTTTTAGATATTCGGATAAGATAAGGTAAAGTAAAGTAAGGAAATTATAAGATAAATTAACTTACCATTATGAAAAATATGGCTTAAGAATAAACTGCTACATTTGATCCTTTCATACTTTGGTTTGTTATATTTCTTTTGATAGAGTTGAGTCACTATAGACCTACTTTTCTCTAATTACAAAACTCTCAAGTTTAAGATATGTTTTGGCAAAAGGGTTGGACCACATGAGAGATGACCAATATGGTTAGATTTTTATTTAATTTACATATCTTTAAGGTTGAGAAAGTGTGAATAATAGTCATTAATTGATTGGGCAGAGCACATTTTGGTGTCTAAATTGATTGTGATTTCAGTTTCAAAAGTGGAACCTGTTACCTGTACGTAGTAAACATTTTCCTCCTAAGAAAATTTCATGCTGTGACCACCATTTGGCCCTCTAAAACTATCACCTCGGGAGGTGCATTATTGAAATGACAACCAACTTGACCTCTGTATATTTATTAGGGTTTTGTGTATTAATCCCAGACTTGGATTTGATGTTTACACCCATCTCAATCTAATCATTCAGTAAGGAGTAGTACTACCTACATTCATACCATTGAATTCTAACCCAGTTAAGTTCCCTGCTAATTCAGACTCAGACCCCTCTGCATTTACACACCAGTCACCATCTTTCACAACTTCCTTTTTTCCCTTTAGCAAATGACTAAAAGTTTGATGTAATTATATCAAGGGTGGCGTCAAAAAAAAAAAAAAATCAAGGGTCATATAAATAATTGTGGGTTAAGATTATTTTTATTGTAATTATTTATTGAGGACATTTGGACCTATTTAAGTCAACTATCAATTCAGACATCAATGTTTAGCATTGGTCAAAATTACATAACACTATAAATGCTGCATTTAACTTTTTGTGTGTCAAAAAATAGGTCGGAAAGTCACCAGAAATAATTACAAGACACGTCACTCCACACTCCTTATTTGTCAAAATAGAAGACCCTTAAAATAATTATGAGGAATGTGTTGTTTTTTTATGTATTTTCCTTCCTTTCAATCAGTAACACGTCATCTGGTGTATTTTATTTGGCTCAATGCAGTACTGTCGGATGAACCACCAGTCCAACAACCATCAGTTCCGATCAGCCGCAAACCCGACCGGCCTGGTCCCAGCCGCCGGTGGGAAGACGGTCGGGAGGTGGCTCAAGGACCGGCGTGAGAAGAAGAAGGAAGAGACTCGGGCCCAGAACGCCCAGCTTCACGCCACTGTCTCGGTGGCCGGGGTGGCAGCCGCAATAGCCGCCATAGCGGCCGCCACGGCCGCCTCCTCGGGGTCAAGCAAGGACCAAGAGGCGGCTAGGACTGACATGGCAGTCGCATCGGCGGCTACTCTCGTGGCGGCGCAGTGTGTGGAGGCGGCGGAGGCCATGGGTGCCGAGAGGGACCACTTGGCGTCGGTTGTGAGCTCTGCCGTCAATGTGAGGTCCGCTGGGGACATCATGACACTCACCGCCGCAGCTGCCACTGGTATAACTCAACCCCACTTTTAGTTTTTATTTTAGTTAAATTAACACTTGATCATGATGATGATTGATTTGTGTTATATGTAATGATGTTACACCAATTAGCTATGGATAATGTTTAAATTTGCATACTATATGATTCAAGTTTGGTGGGAGATTCCTCCCCCTGGCCCCTCCCCCTAAATGCACATATAATTAAACCTTAGTCTTCTTTTGCGGGATAAACTACCTACTATCTAACTTTAGGCACCTTACCTAAATTTAGATTCCACTTTTACAACATGTAAAAGATTCAAATGTAGATAGTATTATCTCAACAAACATCACTCGGTATAATACTGACGGGTGGGTTTTGTGCAGCACTACGAGGGGCTGCGACACTGAAAGCGAGGGCATTGAAGGACGTATGGAACATAGCAGCTGTTCTTCCTGCTGAGAAAAGTATAGGAATAGTAGGAGGCAGCAATGGCAGCAATGGTTCTAGTGGAAGTCACAGTGGGGAGCTTGTCGTTGAAGAGAATTTCCTCGGGATCTGCAGCAGAGAGTTACTTGCCAGAGGCTGCGAGCTTCTTAAGCGCACCAGAAAAGGTATATTCTTTGCTTCTCCGTTGGTACTTAATCATCGATCAATGGTAGCGCGTTGTTATGGTCACTAATCGCGGTAATGTTGTTCCTTTCGCAGGTGATCTTCACTGGAAAATTGTCTCTGTTTACATAAACAGAATGAATCAGGTACTGAATTTGTACAGCTTTGATGATTCTGGTTGTCATTAATGATCTAAAGCTTAAAAAGATGACCTATCTTAGTATCACAGAATCTCATTTTCAGATAATTTGATTGTTTGTAAAAGTAAGGGCTGATAGTGATTAGTTGATGATTTGGGATTTTGATTACTTGTTAGCCTTCCAAGGAATATTGTCTATCTCTTTATGCAGGAAAGCTTTCAAAGTGAAAAGCAAAAGTGATCCAACAATGGCTAAAGCCTAAAGATCAACTTCCATCATTACCCATCTTTATTTATTTATTTTTTTTTTGAAACTTACAACCCTTTTTTTTCTTTTGATATTTATTTACTTGTTTATCTCATGTAGGTCATCCTGAAGATGAAGAGTAGGCATGTTGCTGGGACCTTCACAAAGAAGAAAAAGAGTAAGTTTTCAATTACTTTTGTCTCAGTGTGAAAAGATTTTCTTAGGTGCTCTCTTAAGTCTAGTCTTGATCCCCCCCTTTCATGGGGATTTGAGAAAGGGGTTTTGTTAATGAGGTTGTAAAGATCAAAAGCTAGGAACATCTTTAGTTGGGTTACCTCACTTTATCTTTTTTGCTTATGATCATATCATGTATATATACCTATGTTTCTTTTCTTGTAGTCTTAGGTGACTGTAGGTTGAAATATGGTTGTTCGTAAGTAGAGTTGTCAAAAATTGATCCGACCCGAAAACTGACCTGAACCCGCTTGAAAGTTTAAGGTTAAACCTGGAATTTCCAAACCTAAGACATAAATAAACCTGAAACCGACCCATACCAAACCTAATCTAAAACCGACCCGCCCACCCAAATTGACAAGTCTATTTGTAAGTCATTTTTTGACAGACTTTTTGGTAATTATTTTATCGGGATTTGTCCGAATAACTAAAAGAATCATATCCATCTGTATATCACAGATGTGGTGCTACAAGTCATCAAGGATATGCCGGCTTGGCCGGGCCGCCACTTACTCGAAGGCGGTGAGCACCGTAGATACTTCGGACTGAAGACCATCCTACGTGGCGTTGTGGAATTCGAGTGTCGCAATGCACGAGAGTACGAAACATGGACCGAGGGCGTCTCGAGGCTTCTCGCCCTAGCCGCCGAGAGAAACAATAGACATAGGATATGAATTCTAGGTCACATTTGCAAAGTGCATGTGGTTATTAGAATGGTGTGATGTGAATTAATGTGGTGCTTCTTTTTGCTAGTATTGTGGTGATCAATATGTTGGGGGAGAATGGTATACTGGGAAATTAGATTTTAGGACATTGGTGCTAACCATATGTTTTGAAATTTGGAGGGGGTGGGTTGGTTTTTTTTTGCCTTCTTTTGGAATTTATGTTAATCATGTGTAAAAATGGAGCAGGTTGGAAAGTAAGTTTATTATGTATCTAGTGCTACTAGGCTTTCTCTTTAACCTTCTTTTTAGTGCAAAATAATTTGTGATTTGCTATTATTTTTGCAAAAATACACTTTGTAGTGGGTAATTTGAGATGCAGATTGTGGTGAAGCATGTGATAAAGGGACAAAAGGGGTATCTTGGACTGAGGCAGTCAAAAAAGAGAAAAGTAAAGAGAAGGGGTACCCATTATTTCAAGTAAACATACTAAACAAGAGACAAAAGACATAAGCTATATTCTTGATATGCTTTTCTTTTTGGCTCCACTTCCAACTTTTTTTCTTATCCCTGTTTTGGTTTCCTTGCCATTAGTTCATGTAACTGTTATAAAAGTGATCATAGTAATAAATCTATGGATATCAATTAAAATTGTGAAATTAAGTAAATGGTAACATTTTAAAAACTTTATGCCGTTAGATTTAAATCCACTTCCTATGTAATGGTATACTATTCCGCACATTTTTTAATATTTTTTCTATCTACTCTTATATAAATTCTATTCAAGCGTGTTTAACTTTTCTTTTTGTAAAACAAATCATTATTTACTTCTTCTTCCGATTTCTACATAAACTAACAAAGCCTACTTAAACATACTCAGCCAGCTCCTAGATACCCACCCACAAAATGTACTTTAGCTTAAAATTTCTGTTAATAAATCGAAATTGAAATACCATCCAATTAGACAACAATGGTATTTGATATCTTATATATGACTATTGTTTTACTAATATAGTGCGAAGGAGTTTGTTTGAGTGCACCACCTATTTTGGAGTAAATTACATTTACCCTATCTGACATTTGTGGTAATAATTTTTGCACACCCAACATTTGGGAAATAATTTTCTCTTACCTGACATTAAGTGAAAGTGATTTTTAGCGGTAAAATTTTGTCACTTCTCATCGGAAATGAGGAAATACAATAATGCTCCTATATGACTATGTGAATATATCATATTGTCCATTAATATTTAGAAGAAAATAACTTAAATGATCCTTTCATCGTTTTATTTCTGATGAGAAGTGATCGGATTTTGCCACTAAAAATCACTTTCACTTAATGTCAGGTAGGGTGAAAGTTATTTCTCAAATGTCGGGTGTGCAAAAATTATTACCACAAATGTCAAGTAGGGTAAATGTAATTTACTCACCTATTTTGGGTAATCGATGATCAAAATTAATATTTTAATTGAGTTAATTATGAATATGATTTTTTTTTTTAGGTTATCAAGTTGCTTTTACATATGATGTCAAAATTTTTCTAATAATACGATATAAGAGTCTTTCTAACAAAAAATTTCCTACATATATTTTGATATAAATTGCCCTTCAAACTCGTTTTTATCAATCTCAAATTTTATCAATCTTACTTTACCTAAATTAATCTTACTACTGTAAAGGACATATCTGTATGTGTTGCTTGCTTGCTAATCTTTTCTTTGGATTAAGGTTTGATGGGTTCTTGCTAGACTACTCTTTAACTTTTATGGTCTTAGATTTTCCTAACATCATCTCCATTTCTTTTGTTTGGTCATTAGTGCGATTGCTATTCTCGCCTCATGATTGGGAAGGTCCACTACAATTGAAACATTTTTATTTGGGACATAAATAATTACACATATTACTTTATTTATTTTCTTTGAAAAAAAGTGATAAAAAAAAAACTCATTATAGTTGTCCCTCTCGTATGCTTTTGAGGCAAAACCCAAAGAAATCTAAAAGGGTGTACGTCCAAATAAACTAGTTGGGGATCCAATGATGCCCATGGTGTTATTTTAGTTTTGAATATTTTCAAACAGTTTAATTGTTGAGATGGAGAAAATCAAAGTAAACTATATCAAAATATGACACCAAATCTATGTAAATTGTATCGATTACCATACGTCGTTTCATCATATATATTTCATACTTAGTACCTAATAGCCGTGTGATGTATGTATTACTCCATTACTTGATATTGTAAAGCAATGCAAAATAATTCTAAGTAGCACTCTCTAAATACATGATGAAGGACATAGCTAGCTCTCTAGAAACAAACAACCAAAACAAAATTGTATGTACACAAATGAATCAATGAAGAAAAGACACTAGAAAATCAAAGCTAGGGTTTGTAAAAAGTTGATGAATTCAAGGGTGAACAACCTCTCTACTTGCTTGATCGGCAAAAGGAGAATGAGGGGTCGGAGAAGTCATGGGAGGGTGATTACTTGGAGGTTGCAGCCATGGTGGCATCGAATTAATGTTAACATTAACCGGGTAGATTCGATACTCAATGTCAAGCTCCTGGAAAATCTTGATGCATTCTTCAACTAACAATGCCCTTCTTACCCATCTCAATCCCATGTCTTGATGATTTATCTTATGTTGTAACCAAACCGCCATTCGTAATGTGTGAAGACTCTCTACATCCTTGAGTAGAATCAATGGTGTAGGATGCCAATGCTCCTTTGCTTTCACTTGGATGTAGCTGTACCAAGTGTAGTACTATTTGTAAGGATATGATCATCATCTCTATATATATTGTTAAAATTAAATTAAAGTGGGATCGATATAGCTTAATCAGTCTCTCCATGAACGTTTGCTCATGGGGATAAGGCTGCCTACATTAAGATCCCCAGACCGCGCTCAAATGTGTCCCCTGGGTGGTTGTTGTATAGCCTAATCAGGTTAGGAATCGGTTTATTTCACGTTGAATGTATTTAGGTTAGTGTACCCAATTTTGACAACTGGGTCATTTCAATTGGGTTAAGTTTAGAACTGGTTATGTTCGGGTCATCAAGATTCAAGTTTGATTTCGTATAGGTTGATTTCAAGTCCGAAAACCTTGTTTGAGGAAGATAACTAACATTGGTGAAAATGTGTAGGCTGTGTATGATTTATTTTGGATCATTTTTTGAAACTTGGTCCATTTTAGATCAACATTTTGCATTCTCGAGTTCAATTTTTGCCTTTTTGGTTGTTTGGTCAAAGACATTCAAGCTTGGTCAGTTTTTCATGTCAAAGTGTAGGTTTGTATCAACAAGTTTGAAATAATCCGTGAGAAGATTAGGTATTGTATATAATCAGTTGAGAATTCGAGACTACTTACTTCAATATTTTCTCTCTCATAAGAGCAATCTTTTCTGGTGGAGTGGCAATAGGGCAAGTAAATTCAACTGCGTCTCCCATGTCAGGACTCCGGTAAAAGTTATTGATAGGTTTTTGCAAGAGAACATAGTTGGGGAATATAATCTTTAAGTTGTCGTATCTTAAAAAGATTGTGGTTAGAATGTTCATCTCTTCTACGATCATCTGAAAAAATAGAACAACAATAACACAAAGAAGCTAGCAAAAAACACACATCCACAAACACACGCCAACAAGAGTGAAATTGGAAGTTCGGGAATGCTTAAGATGATTGTTAGAATGTTCTTATTTACCTGAACTGCGTCAATCTCAACACGATCACCAACATCAAAGGGGTGAATGACGAACAAGAAGATGATAGATTCGAAGATATTCTTGCAGGTGTTCCCAAATACGAAGGCCACAAGAACGACTTGGGAGGTCAAGAAAACGATGGACTTTGAGGTAATGATGTTAAGGGCGGTAGCCAAAATTATAATGATAGTCACAATGACTACAACATTCACCATTTTGTGAAGCTTGTTAACTGCTGTTTTTGTGTCACTAAGAGTCAAAGACAGTGCTCGTCGATCTCGAAATGCTTTAACCTATCAACCAAATCGAACACAACATTAAGCACTTGAATGGGAAATGTGGTTCGGTTTGGTTTTGATCAGGTTAATTTTAGTATGGGCCATGTCGGGATCTACAAGAATCAGTCTAGTTTGATTTCAAGTTGTGTATTTTCATTTTAGATCATTTGAGTTTTGGTTGAATAACCTTGTGGTGCAAAAAGGAATAATATTAGAGAGCATTTGGTTGATAAAAAAACTAGAAAATTGATCAGCTTTCCAAATCAAGCTATTTCCCCATGTTTGGTTGCATTTGACTTTAGAAAAAAATTTACAAGGGCCCCACAATTTCTAACATTCTTGAGGGGGGGATATTCCCATGGAAAACTTCCCAGTGGAAATTCCTCAGTAAAGCTTTCTTTGACATTCTTACCAAACGCTCTTTTAGTGAAAAGTTTTTGTATTGCCGTCGGTGTGGGTTGAGTCATTTTTAGGTTCAACTCCCGGGTATTTAGCAATCAATTCTATCAATTGAGTTTACTCCTAAATTTGAGTAATTTACATTAGGTCATTTTTTGTTAGATATGGTTAAGAAGCAAGACAAGCTCAATTCATTTTCCTTCATACAAATTTTATGCAAAGTTCAATAAGCTCAGCTTATATAAACAAATAAATATATATGAATAAATGATATAAAACTTTGAGATGGAAGGATAATAAAATGATTAACAAAATAGTGTTTTAGGGTTAATTCACTTACCACCCAATCTTTGAGTGCTCTTTTGCTAATTCGTTGAGTATCAGCAACACCATCAAAGAGACTCATTGTCTTTACAGCTTCATCTTCTCGCATAAACCGCCTTAGATCGTCCAAATAGATGAACCTATCATTTATAAAAAGGGTTCAAAGTTTGTTAAGAACAAAGATGATATATCATGTCACAAAGAATATGTTCCCTTGGACAATTCAATCAAACATTCATTGATCGAGCATACACTAGAACCCTTCTACACATAGATGGTATTCGTTTATAAATCGAAATTAAGTATTTGTAAAGAGAAATGAAAATTAAGGAGGAAGGAAATAAAAACCTAGCATGAGGCCTAGCGACATTGCGAAATATTTTCCTAGCAGCAGCCTTGGCTTGAACCTCGCTCATAATCTGTCTGGCTTGCTCGTCTCCTTGAGTGGCATCCATCATTTGTTCGTCCAAGGTGGTCATCAAGGTCCCTTTACGAACAATTTTCATCAATCTCTTCATATTCCAAGCAGACACATTCTTTTGATTCAACTTATGAAGGTCGTCGATGGTTATCCCTCCTTGCTCATGCTCCAATTTCTTCGAAAAGGGACCCGAAAGTCTAGCACTGTACCCTATAGGGCTCCTCATAGGGGTTGCCCCTATCCCGGGGTCAATGTTGCCGGGTTCATGTGGGCCAAATTTAGGGCTCTTTGTGGGAGAAAACGCGGTGGCTCTAAGCTCCGGTGGGACATTGATGCCAGCATTTTGGAGTATTTGTACTTCCGCCATTGCAGCTTGTTCTTCCTCATGAGCGAGTTGAAGCTCAAAGGAAGGCGGTCCAGAGAGGGTCTCGATCACAAATTGATTGAACACGGCTTCCTGAATCCGATCAAAGTATTTGTTGACATGAAAAGTCGAAGCACATACTTTAACCATCAAGGTCTTTAGTAACCATAGAACGGCGCAACCCTCACCAATCATCAAAATCTTAGAAATAACCTTAAGAGGCTCGCTATGAGCCTCCCTTTCAACCCTCTTGTCAAAGAGGAAATACCAAGTTATCAAAACAAGCCCAAACCATATGACGATTTGTACCGATTTTCTTAGTCCATATACGAAATACAAAACCCTCTTTCTTAGTAGAAAGTTCCTCTCAATGAAGAAAACAAGGATTGTAATCGCCCATCCGGATACCAATTGACCACAAATTAGGACAAGAATCATAACCTCCCATTTCCACAACTTCATCTTCCAAAAGTACTTGGTGTCTAAAGAAGGGATCACTAGGGTGCAAATCAAAGCACCCAAGATGGCAACTAGGCTAACCCATTCAATCACAACAAAGGTACTAATCGGGGCACGTTTCATCTCTTCCGGTATGTCATCATCAATGAAAGGGTCATCCTCGTCCTCATCCACATTAGACTTCGCTAGGGCGCCTGATCTCATGTTAAACGACTTGTGTATGTTCCCTGATCTTTGATCCAATGGCGTGGAAGGAGGGTCCATCAACCTTGATTTAACCCTAGTAATAGACAACCTTCTTAACGTCCCACTATTTGACCACATTTCACCACCACCACCACCACCATGGCTAACCCTAGACACCCCGTCATCTTCAGGGTAATTCTCATCCTCCCCAGACGACGAAGAAAAGTCCATATCCACAGTACTATACAAAGAAGGTCGACGTTTAAGCCTACCAGAGTTATCAACACTCTCTTGGAAGGACACCCGGATCTCCTTAGACCCATCTAGATTCATGCTTGTACCAATAGGGGTTTGTTGGAGAAGGGCATTGCGATAATTACTATAACCCGTTAGGTCAGGACTCTGGATCTCACTAGGGTTTCGGCTCCAGCTTTGACGGGTCAACCCATCTCGTGGCAAAGGAGGCAACCCTTGCCCTAGCCTCCGGTGGGCTAGATCTTGGTGCTCGTCGTGGAGTATTCCTGCTTGTGGGTCTTGATCTGGAGTTGGAGTGGGGGGAGTTCGAGGTGCATCGAGCTCCCCCCCAACTCGATCTTCCTCAATCACAGGAGAATCACCAGGTCTCCTGAACGAGAACTCCTCGGTTAAAGAGGCATTATCGCGCTCTTCTCTCAAGGAGGGGGTGACATTATTATTGCTACTTCCGTCTTTTTCACTTGTGCTACTAATGCTGCTAGTTTTGCTGCCTTTTTTGGTTTTTATTTCGTGGGGGTGGTCGTCGTTCTGTGCGTCAATCTTCACGATGACTTCCCCACCGGAGGTGGCGTAGGATGGTGGGGCGAGCTCCGATGAGGTAGAGTCGTGGTGGGACCGGTGGTGGCACTGGGACACCGTGGGCCCACGGGATTCCTCGTCTTCTTCTTCTTCGTCATCAGCATGGTGGGATTCTTTGTAATGTCTCCCCCGTTGAGAAAAATCCATTCTTGTTTAGGGTTGCATGGGGTCAATTATGGAGTCCATTGTTTACAATGGATTCTTGTAGCTGCATGTGGTGTACGTACATAGATAATGAAGTGTACGATCATACGTAATAAGAAAATATTCCAAAATAATTGATTTACTTACGTGTGATAGATGGTTAAATTGGATGTAGGTGTTCTAATGAAAGAAATATTGGTTGGACAACCAAGAAAAATGATAGATTTTGAAATAATTGACACAAATGAAGTTGAGATGATTATGATGATGATGATGATGATGATGATGATGATTTACAACATGAAACAAATGGAGATTTGTATAGGAATGAAAATTAAAATGTTGAAAACTGAAAGAAGAAAGTGTTAGGAAAGATAGAAAGAGAGAGTGAAGAGAGAGGGGGAGAAAGGTGGAAATTGGTTACGAAGGGTAAATGTAAGCATTGCGTCTAACAAGGCGATTATGTCTGGCTTAGGTTTGAATTAGTGTTAATTACCTTCTTAATTTGTGTGATACCTTTTATTCTTTTCCATTTCCGGCAACTTTTTTCCCACTCACAAGATGTAACAATGAACGGTCCCTCACTCTCTCTAGGATATAATAAGGAAATGGGTCTAACTTGTCGAGTAAAATCAATATCATGTTTGTAATTTAATTTCTTTGATTGGTAAATAACATATAGACATTTCATATCACTTAGCATTCCACATAGATAATGTTGATGTATATTATTTTTTTAAGGGATGTTGATATAATATGTGATGGTTGTCCTATATATTAGAAAAATTGGATTACAATAATTCCTACTTCTTGTCATAATAATAATAATAATAATAATAATAATAATAATAATTCATTCTTTAGAAATATACCACAACCAGCTGAACTTTGTACCCATGTGATTATAGTGAATCACCGCCAAATTGTTTTGGGAAACTGGATTTTAATAATACGAACTTTTGGTCATATAAGACTTAATAATATGAACTTTCGATTCAGTGATGAATAATACGAACATTGACCCCCTGTTGCCCCCAATAACACGCCACCGAGTTAAGATTAACTTGACTCGGCGGCGGTCTGACGTGGCAGCGGAGGCACACGCCTTATTGTTTTGACTTTTCCACGTCATTCACGTTGACTTAAAAAATAATACAAATTTTACCTATGTTGCTCTGAATAATACGAACATTTTTCTCTCTCTAAAAATCTCAGATCTCATTTTTATTTCTTCATCTTCTTCAATCCTCCCCCTCTCTCCTCCTCCATCGGAATCAAACCCAGAAAAACAGTAAGACAACACTGAGTTATTTTCAACAAGTAAACACCATAAGTCAAGTTCAATGTAGCCAATCAAAGCAATTTAAAGTAGACTCAAAGCAAATTTATAATATCAATTCCAAATCACTACCCATAGGCATCTTGAGCCATCTATTGAAGACGTCAACGGTTGTAAAATAATGGACTTGAGCCCAATTCAACCCCAAAAGCTAGCTTAGGAGGTTGAGGCACTCAAGCCATTATAAACACCACAATATGGGTGTCAGAGGTCGATGTGGGACAACTCAACACGCCCCCCTCACCACGAGGCGCAGACAACTGCGGGCGCGGCCCCAACATCAATGACCCTGGTTCTGATACCATGTGAAATAATGGACTTGAGCCCAATTCAACCCCAAAAGCTAGCTTAGGAAGTTGAGGCACCCAAGCTATTATAAACACCACAATATGGGTGTCAAAGGCCAATGTGGGTCAACTCAACAAGGGTGAACAATTTGCAAATCAATAGGGGAAACTGAGTTGTCTGAATCAATTGCAATTCGCAAGCACGGGTTCGTTCTAGTGCTGGGTGAAGGGCGACAGAGGTTGTTGCTGGCTGAGGAAGTTACGGTGGTCGGTGGGATTTGGAGCGGCAATGGCTGGACGGGTTGCGAAAAGTGGCGGATGCGGCGGTTAGGGTTCGAAACAGACCCAGGAAGTGTGACCGATGTGGATGGAAGTGGGGTGTGCGAAGGGTGTGCAAGGGCTGGATGGAGGGAAGGGTGTGTGGAGACAGTGGATGCGGCGGCCATGGTGTCGGCAGATTGCTGAAGATGCGGTGGTTGAGAGAGAGGGATGTGCGAAGGGCGTCACTGGAGATGTTGGGTGGTCGGCAGATTGTTGAAAGTTCTGGGGTGGTTCGTGAGGTTTTCTGGGTTTGATTCCGATGGAGGAAGAAAGAGAGGGGGAGGATTGAAGAAGATGAAGAAATAAGAATGAGATATAAGATTTTTAGAGAGAAAAAAAGTTCGTATTATTCAGAATAACATATGGTAAAGTTCGTATTATTTTTTAGGAAAATTGGAAAAAAATAATCCAAACTTTGGGGGTATTGGAAAAAAATAATCTGAACTTACAATTTTGTTATGAATGAGCTGAACTTTAACCTCTATTATTTTTAGCATCCAACACCTAATTAAACTCGTCCGAAAATTGACATGGTGGTGGCAATGTTACTCTTGGAACATAATTTTAACTTTTTCTTGAGTTACAAAACGTTCCACGTATAATATCGCCACCAACACGTTACTTTTTGGACGAGTTTAACTAGGTGGTGGATGTTAAAAATAATAGAAGTTAAAGTTCAGCTTATCCATAACAAAGTTTTAAGTTCGGATTATTTTTTTCCAATACCCCCAAAAGATTATTTTTTTCCAATTTCCCTATTTTTTAAGTCAACGTGGATGACATGACAAAGCCAAAACAATCAAGCGTGTGCCTCCGTCGCCACGTCAGACCGTCGCCGAGTCAAGTTAATCTTAACTCGGTGGCGTGTTATTGGGGGCAACAGGGGATCAAAGTTCGTATTATTCATCACTGAATCGAAAGTTCATATTATTAAGTCTTATATGGCCAAAAATTCGTATTATTAAAATCCAATTTTCCAATTGTTTTAAGTGGTTTTATGATGTGTCACTGGGAAGTGAATTGTTGACTTTTTTAGGGTTGATTTTCACATGACATGTCCAGTCAACCCGTGAAATGTGGTTCCCTTATTTTTAAACTGGTTTATGCCTAAAACTATGTTTAACCATCATTCACAAGTACTCTCACACACTCAAACTAATATGTCTTTAGTTTCAAGGTACAAAAAATTTCATTGTTAATAATTTTGAAACTTATATGTTCCTGACAATTTTTAAACGTCGGAAAATTGAGAATTTAAATACTTAATACCGAAATGAACATGCCATAGTAATCATAGTGAAAGAACATCTTTCTATGTGTTAGTTCCTTTGTAAATTTAGGTGTATTATCTAAATTATAATAGAAAACGACCTCAGTAGTTTATCATTTGGAATAAGTAAAAGTTGAAACTACCAAATAAAATTCCTCTAAATATTATTTTCTAAAGGTGGGCTGCATAAAAATTATTATAACACACTTTAGGTAACAACATAAGGTAAATGTAAATTTCACTTATTGTCAGTTAGGAGAAAATTTATTTTCCATAGGTGAAATGTGTAAATATTATTACAACAAGCCTCACATATGTGTCACGGGGTGACTTTAATTTGTATAACACCCGTGCGGCGCTAGCAAACTTTAACTCGATTTTATGAGAGACTAAGAAAATTTTGAAGACAATTAGACAAGAATGTATTTGGGAGAATGCTTTGAGTATTGCTCTAAATTGCAGGATGGTTACAAGTGAGACCCCAAGGGGGTATTTATACACTTCCACGTCCTCGATGGATGGTGGAGATTAATTTGATCTAACGGTCCATTTTGTGTATCTAGAATATTCTATACAAATATCTAATAATCTATATAAGTGTAGAGTACTTTAGAATATTCTAGGACATTTATGAGTAGTCCAGAGAACTCTAGGAAATTCTAGAATAGTCTAGAGAATTTTAGAGACCTCAAGAAAAATACAGAATATTCCGGTTGTTTTTAAAACATTCCGGGACATTCCAAATGGTTTCGGAAAATTTCCGTGACATATGGTAAATGTCAAGTATTGTTTGAATTGAATTTGTTTTGGGTCAATGTATTTTGAGTTGGGCACTTGTTTGGGTTGGCTAAAATTCATCTTGCTTCCATTTTGTTTGCGTTTGGATTTGGACCATACCACACAAGACCCGGTATTTCATGTCGCTTAAATGTTACGTCTGGTAGGAATGTAGTTGGATTACTTTCGATCCCTTGAAAGTTGAATCTTGAATGAGTGGATTCTAACCTTCTAAGGTCAAATTTATGTGTAAATTGAAATTTACCAATTTATATCTAAATTTACAAAAATTTAACAAAAACTATCAAAACTTATCGAAAATTACCAAAGTTAAAAAACAAAAAAATTAATTTTGATACAATAGGATAAATTTGACAAAAGTTACCAATAGTTACTAAAATTTAACTTTTACTCAACTGTTTTTTACCTACGAATTTTACACACCCTCAAAGTGTTATAGGTACGGCATGTTTGAATTTTGATGCATATAAGTTGGAACTTATCAATTGTCTGTGTTTGACTTTACTATCGTCTTATTGATGTTTGAGTTTGAGTTAACTTGGTCTAAACAATTTAGATCTGATGACCTGTATTTTCATATAAGTTGGAATTTCCGACTAAGATTTCTACGCCTTTCACTCAATTGGATTCCAAATTTGGCGCTTTTTATTATTTTTATACAGATAAAAAAAAAAAAGAGAGAGAGAGAACCACTGAACCTCTATCTTAGGACAATATGACGGACCACAAGTCCACAACCTATCAAGTGGAAAGAAAAAAATTGCTATAGCTAGCATTAGACCAAAGCTAGAAGGATTGAACTCAGCTTGATCCATTGCCTAGCTATAACTACCACGGTCCATCGATTAAGTTGATTAACTCCATAATTCTCACACCTAGAGGATATTTTATATCAACTAAGACTTAAATATTATATTGATCGGACACTTAAAAGATGAGGATAATGACTTATAAGCTATGACCAACTCTTTTACTACTTCAAGATCATGTGCTAGTGCTAGTGCTAGTGTGTTGTAACTTGCAAGTTTCCACCAACCTAGCAAGTGATACGAATTCGCAAGTTACAAGTAGTAAAATAGTAACAACAATCATTGCCCATTGTACCATTTGCACACTTGGGTGGATTTTATATGATCGCCCAATTTGCACGCTGGGATGAATTCATTATCTCATCAGCTTGGCATTGTCTAATTCTACAACTAGGATATATGCTTCTTTTAGAAAGACAACACGCTTTGTTTTCAGAAAAGACAGGCTTCATGCAGCATTATATCAGTATGATGGTATCTATCCATTTGTAAAGATAATACAAAAAAAGCATGATCCTACAACTAAAACAAGGTTCCAGGTCGAGCGCCAAGTTATATCTTTGTAAGCTTCACATATGCCAAAGCATAATCTATGGCTTCAACTCACCCTTATCTCGAACTTGCATTCAGTTTCCATTGTGACCAAACGATAAACCCAAAGCCAAAAAGGAGTTCTACCACAATCTACTTATCGCACAGAGAAGCAATTTAAACAATTGAAACAAAACAAAAGGCAACAAACGGTATGATCGAGAAACTGCCATATTAAATCTGAGCATAGTAACGAATAAAATGTTTAAACCAACCAAGGACACAGCACAGGGAAGACAAATTAGTCTCTACCAACCCAACCATTTGCACCTGTTTTACTGCAATAATTCCAAGTGAAAACAAAATGGCAAATGAATCGTCCTCCACCACCACCCACCCTTAATCCTTCCCCAACACCCCCAAAACACAGCTTTAAAAGAAGAGTTTTTCAGATCAAATGAAAGCCCTAATTGTAGAGGTCATCTTCGTCCGCAGCACCGGCAGGGGCAGCAAATGCATCAGATGTGGTGGTGCCACCTGAGCTGGTGTTGAAGCGGAACTCAGAACCGAACCCTCTCGACTGCTGCAAGGTCTGGGCAAATGCCTGATATTTGCGGATATCGGCATCGCTGACACTGCGCCGGGCATACTTCATCGACTCCTCAAAGTGGGCAGCCCTAATCTCAGCCACTTCATCGTCCACGTCCTCTTCCATTGCCTCAGGATTCTCCCTTCTCCTTCTCTCCTTCTCAAGGTCCTACAATATCCCCAAAACCACAACTCCCATATTAGCAAAATAAACCAAGACAAATTCACACTTCAATGACATCAGTAGTTCAGTATGCTATATGCCACTAGTGTTCTAAAATAAACACAGAATGCATCAGAATACACCAGAACTGATCAGTCAGAGAGCTTACCTTTTCAATGTTCTCACGAATGGCGTATTTGCAAGCACGCTGGCAGATTTCAGTGATATCAGCACCACTGAAGCCCTGAGTGTACTTGGCAAGGACCCTAAGATCGACATCCTTAGCAATAGGAGACTTTCTCAAGTTAGCCTTGAAAATTTGGAGACGGGACTCCTCGTCGGGCAGAGGGATGTAGATCAGCTGGTCAAGACGACCAGGACGCAGGAGAGCTGGATCAATGATGTCAGGCCTGTTGGTGGCACCAATAATGAAGACGGTCTTCTTGGCAGACATACCATCCATTTCAGTAAGAAGTTGGTTCAGTACACGATCAGCAGCACCACCAGCATCTCCAACACTACTTCCCCTCTGCATAAACAGACAACAGGTCAGTATTCATTCAGTGATACCAGTGATATTCAATATCATGTGAAGACAAATTCAATTTAAACCCATGCAGATACAAGACATTCTCTCCCCAGTGACCACACTAAGTCATGACCCTTATCCTCCAGGGTTACAGATTCAGTATGACCAATGGACAAGTACGACATGAGGCTCAGAAAGAAGGATTAAAAAAGCACGGCTCTGTGGGACTTATGACATGACATGCATGACCTTGGAAATCTTAATAGTTAAGAGCTAAGACCCATTAAAAACAATGGCTTGTCTTCGACACCAGATATTTAACATTCGATAACATGACAAAATCCGGCAATTAGGGTTTGCATGCATACCAATAACCCTATAGAGGATCAATTGCATGTATCTTCTTAAGGACCGTCATCTAAGAAGATCCAAATTCTTAAAGCATTCTTTATTTAAAAGAAACCTTTCTACAGAGATTGGAAGGGAAAAAACAGACTTCTACTTTGACAGCAGCTTCTAAGAGACCAATATTTTAAAAAAAAACATTAAAAAAAACTGGCAGACTTAATCCATCATTTTTGACATCATAAAATACGTTCCTAGTGACAATTCACATCAGAGAGTTAGGATGAAACAAGGTAAGAACTGTTAACACACCTGAGTTGCAATGGAATCAAGCTCATCGAAAAATAGAACACAAGGAGCTGACTGCCTAGCCTTGTCAAAGATCTCACGAACGTTGGCCTCACTCTCTCCAAACCACATGGTTAGCAATTCAGGACCTTTGACACTGATAAAGTTAGCTTGACATTCATTGGCAATAGCCTTGGCTAGCAGAGTCTTTCCACATCCAGGAGGACCGTAGAAAAGAACTCCCTTTGAAGGCGACATTCCAAATTTCTCGAACTTCTCTGGGTGCTCCACTGGATATTGAACAGTCTATACCCAAAAAAAAAACATTCAGCTTAACTAATTCATTGAGCTGGGAAAAATACGGGGGCTAAAAGACAGTGGAAAGCAAATGAATATACCTCCTGAAGCTCTCTCTTGACATTTTCAAGACCACCAATGTCATCCCAGCTGACATTAGGCACTTCAACAACCTAGCGAACAAAAGAAACCAATCAGTCAACAATAAGAATTATCCCTTACCTTCCCCAGGGATGTAAGCATAGTGAAATCTAAACAATCCACTCACTGTTTCACGCAATGCAGAAGGATTGCTCTGTCCAAGAGCAGTCTGGAAATGCTCATTAGTAACAGCCATAGAGTTGAGAATCTCTGCATCAATTGTCTCATCTTCCAAATCAATCACATCCATCTTTTCTCTAATACATTGAAGAGCAGCCTCAGTACATAGAGCAGCCAAGTCAGCACCAACATATCCGTGGGTCTCCTTGGAAATTCTTTCTAAATCAACCTGCACAAACCAAAGAAGAGGGGTCAGGAAAAAGTTGATCAAAGTAGACAGCTACAGACACATGTTCACAACAAACATGAACAGGCAGCCACTCATACATACATCATCAGAAAGTTTCATGTTCTTTGTGTGAATACGGATAATCTCAAGACGCCCAACTTCATCTGGAACACCAATATCAATCTCCCTGTCAAATCTACCAAACCTTCTCAATGCAGGATCAATGCTATTGGGACGGTTGGTAGCACCAATGACAATAACATGTGCACGTGACTTGAGCCCATCCATGAGTGTCAAAAGCTGGGAGACAATTCTTCTCTCCACCTCTCCATTTGTCTTCTCCCTCTTGGGAGCAATTGAATCTATTTCATCAATGAAGATAATTGAAGGAGCATTCTTCTCTGCTTCCTCAAACGCCTTCCTTAGGTTGCTTTCACTTTCTCCAGCCAGCTTAGACATAATTTCTGGTCCATTAATACAGAAGAAGAAGGCACCAGTTTCATTGGCAACAGCCCTAGCTATCAAAGTTTTCCCAGACCCTGGAGGTCCATAAAGCAGAATTCCCTTGGGTGGCTTCACACCAATTGATTTGAAGAGCTGTGGGTGCCTCAATGGCAGCTCTACAAGCTCTCTGATTTGAGCCATCTGTTTACGGACTCCACCAACATCGTCATAACCAACCTCATCCAATCTATTTTCATCTTCCCGCTTGATAGGCTCCCCCTCACAGTAGATCTCAGTGTCAGGGGCAACAACACAGTATTCTGCAGGGTCAGTTTCAATGACCTTGAACTCTACGCTTCTCATCCCTCCCCTGACAAGAAAGTAGTCACCTTTCCGCAGAGGGCGGTAAGCCTCCAAGAAATAAGCTGTGAAGCAGAAAAAAATGGAATGAGAACTGTCACCACATTATCAAACGGACAGAGAGGTAAGATACATACACTCTAAAGGTTACGAATATAAACAAAAGGCATATCCAAGTTCATTTAAAAGGGGAATATGGTGTTACATGAATTGGTTACAAACTACAGAAGAACTGAAGCATGGAGCTTTGCAATATACAACAGTAGAATAAGAAATGCTTCTTACCATAAACAGATAGTAAATTAAAAAAAGAAAAAATCATTAAAAAAAGAAAAACCTAGCATATATGATATCCAACATCAACGCCATATCTTAAAACGCAGGGTGTAACTACAGCGATTTCTATATAGTTGTTACCCCTGGAAAGGTAAAAGGTTGCTTTCAAAATAGGGTTCAACCAGTTGAGTCAAGCACATTGAAGACCAAAGGGAAAGGGGAGAAGGACAAAAAACACCAATTGAAATCCTACGCAATCAACTTCAATTATTATGAACCATACCAAAGTCAATTATTAGTTGCCCACCACTTCTGGTTATGGAGAAACATCACTGGTCAATGCTTTAACAATTATAGGAAATGAAACTTTTACCAGAGACTACCAACTGCTTCATCATTGTGCAGAAATTTACTCATGACCCCCAAAAGATGCTTTTAAAACATGTTAAGCAGCTGACAATACGATTACATAAACCTACCAAGTTAATATTGATATAATATACAGAAAATTCATCATACAACATGACTGTGTGAATGGCTGAAGAATGCATGAGAAGGCACTTCAACACAAATCAAGCAATCAACAAAGAACATATGCTTTTTCAGCATGAACCTGGAGAAAAACAATTAGGAATGCATTGAACTTACGCTTCAAGTATGCATCAAAGAGATTTCCAGTCACTCCCTCAATTGTGTCATCAATAGGAAGAATGTGGACACGCTTTCCGTATTTCACATCAGGGCACTGATGAACTGAGACCACATCACCAAGTCTGACCCTCAAGTTAGATCGGACAACCTTGTTCATCCTAATTTTAGGCTCTTCACATGTCTCATCAGCAAGAGCAATGCAAATTGTATCCTTCCTTTTCTTTCCCTGTTGAAAAGAATCAATAAAAGACATTAACCAAAAGTATTCCCTCACTATTGTCTCTACTGAAACATACCAAATAACACATAACTATACTTCATTTACAACAACCAAGAAACCTACTTATGAAGGAAGACTTCCAAATTCTAGATATCCTTATATAAGCTGAGTCTAACAGTCAAGTTTATAAACAAACTAACACTCATGGGAGAATGAGATTATGAGAATATATCAAGGAACCATTAAAAAAAAAAAAAAAAAGTTCAAAGCAGTTGAATTTAACCCAAAAGCGTACATAAACTCCTACAACAGGTTGTCAATCAAACTTTCCCAGAAATCCCACAGACAACTAAAACATGACACGATCAGCGATTCACAATCTATGATCAAACACTCGTTTGGCAGCATGACAACAATCAAGCACATCGAAGAATCACATCTAAAGTTTGGCACCGTCCTCGGAAAAAGAATCAATCTGTCAAGCAGAAACATGCTTCCATAAAAGAACAGAAACCCTAACTCAGAACCCTAGCCAATTCAACCCCGCCTCCAATCCAGTCTTGAACATCACACAACTAAACAAAGCTCAAAACAATCTCACAAATCCAAATCACAAAACAAAATATCAAACACTAAAACAAACCCTAGAAACAAAAACCCTAAATCAACGCCTTCAAGATCGCACCTTAATCAAGACAGTGTCACCACGGAAGAGCTGAAGCTTTTCCATCGTATCAGGATGCATAGAAACAACGGAATTGTCGTCATTGACGGCCTCATCGACAATCAATCTGTTCGGAGCCTTCTTGCGCTCCATAATAGCTGTGGAGAAGTCCTTCTTCGCCCCCTTCCTGCACAATCGGACAATTCAACACATAAAAATTAGGTCAAAATCGTCAAGTTACACAACATCTAACAAACTTTTCCACTGATTCGATTCAACAAGAAGAGCAATCGCAAGATCTGAATGAGAAAGAGGTTAGATAGCTTACGGTTCCGAAGATCCAGCTTGGTCCGCCATGGATGCTGTGGTGAAGAAGAGAGCAAATTGAAAGCAAAAGCGGTAGACGGAGTTTGAGGAGAAGAGCGAGAGAGAGATTAAGATCGGAGTTTGGGGGAAGAAGAAGATATTTATAAAGGACTTCCCATGCCTTTCTTGAATAAGAAGCCAACCCAAACACCGTCCTTCTAATTTCCCCTTTTTTATTTTTCTTTTTTCTTTCGTGTGGGGGGAGATAAGGTGGGTGAGAAGTAGAAGGAAAACTAATTTCCCAGTAGCGTTTGGTGTTTATTTACATGATCGTTGGGAGTTTTACCCCAATAAATTTTTTTAAATGTTTTACCCTTCCTTAAATTAATATTTTTAGTAATTTTTAACATCAAACTTTTTAATAGTAAGTATATATTATCAATTATAAAAAGTTTTGATTGTGTTTGCCATGTCATTGAACATAAATTATAACCAAATCGAAGCAACTTCATTCCTTAGGCTTATTTTAGATATTTTTTGAAAATATAAAAAAATACTCCGTAATAGATAAAATTATAACTTGATGCAATTTATATATAATATTATAGTGATAGAATTCAATTATATCATCTTATTTTAATGATACTGTAGATAAATATAATATATTACTCGTTCTTTTATGCGTTAACGCACCCAAACGCAACGCAAATTACCATTACCTTTTAACTATTTCCACCGCAACTTAACGCAACGCAAACGTAAACGCAACGCAACTTGCAACGTACAAAAGAACGGGTATATTAATTTTTGAATGAAGCAAATTATTCTTATCGGTTATGATTCTATCTTGTTGGTTATGATTCTCATCTTTTAATTTAAACCGAGTATCTTTTTATATTAATTATAGAGAATTTTATCTAATTATATTTTTTTATAAAATTGTAATGTATCTAATCCCACATTTACAAAATCACTCAGTCCAACCAAAACTTCAACTCCAAAATCGTATTCAACTACTATGACCCTGTTCTTTTATGCGGTGTACTGCGGTATGGTGCGGTAAAATTGTGGCGGATATGGTGGAATTGTGGTGGGTTGTTGGTAAGTTGTGGTGAGTTTTTTGTATATATATATATAACAATATTGTATTGGTAATTGTGAAAAAGTGAGTGGAAATATTGTATTGTCTTTGGATTATTAAAAAAATATTGTATTGGTAATTGTGAAAAGGTAATTTGCGGTGAGTTGTGGTGAATTGTGATGGAATGATATGTTGTGGTGGGTTGTGGCAAAGTGTGATAGGTCGTGGCACCGCAGATTGTCAGCTGCATAAAAGAACAGGGCCTATATCTACTTTAGTTTTGTGCTTTGATTTTGCTATAGGTAAATTTCACAGTGATAATGTATAAGATTAACATATTCGATCGATCATGGTACCAAAGAGGCAAACAAGTAACTGGTTTGCCCACAATATTTGCTCCCATGATGATGTATGCAAGGTCACAAATATCATAGTATTAACCTCACAACACCACACAAGCACCTACACTTCTGGATTTGTTAAGAACAAAAGCTAATTGAATGCAATTAGTTGGAATAGATGACAAACCAATAAGGAAAATAAAAGATAGACTTGCTTACAGCTGATACAGATACACCACAGCTATGAACAAGGGAAATGGACTATCACATTCAACCTCGTACAAAAACACCAGAGATCAAATGATCAAGCTCAACTAACACTTGCTGAATCTTGCCAAAATTCACTGACATGAGTTAATTTAACCAAGATGAGAGTTTAGACAAACTCACAAACACACAGAGGTTCTTAGAACACTCGATATGCTATTGAAAATTCACTGATATCCATTTAACCAGCTCGAGCATACAGTATATATATCTAAGCTCTAATAAGTTTGATTAGAGGTTTCTTAAGTATGAAGAACCTTCTAATCTCCCTTAACTTAATCTAACCATGCTTAGGCTACTGATTACAACCTACGCTAACTAATACTAACTGATTACATTTGCAAAAATTAAAAAAAAAATACATACTGAATTCTGATTGGACCAGAAAAACAAAAGTAAAACAAGAACCATTCAAAACCTTTCATGCCTAAGGGGGTAAAAGTTACTATGGTAACTCCCGGTTCACTTGGCCAAGCTGAATGAAATCTCAACAGCTCGTTCAAGCCAGCAAAGGACCAAACTAACCCCACATTGTAGTTGCCTTGATCATAAATACAGAACTGGACTTAAATTGAAAAATAAACCCTGTGAATTGATGTTGTTCTGATGCTTGAAACTTTATGATATTGAACTTGATCATAGCTGGACTTGGCTTGGTCTTGAAAATGGCATGGAAGGAACAAAAAACTCATAAGGAATTTATTTTAATTCTCCCTCAACATAAAGATATCATGTTAAGAAAGAGTGTTGCTTGGACTGATCTTGATGGGAACTGAGATTGATCTCATTAATTAATGTTGGTGAAATGAATGGTTGTAGATGTCAGGACTTGCTTAACCAAAGTATAACAAGCCTGGATTGATGCTATTGGTGGAATGGTGAGTGATGAAGATGATATTGAAGCCTTATAAATTGTTGAAGATGCTCGGAAGCTTGTTGTTGTTGCTGCTAAGTTTGGTAATGCATCAACTCTTGCTGCTCCTGCTGGTTCTAGATCCTCCTGTGATATTGTTGAAGTTGCTGTTGTTGCTTGATGGTCTTCATCAAATATTCACAAGGAAATAAAACATTGAGTTGCAATGACTCGATTTATCCTAGATATATGTTATTCACATCAGTTTAGGATTTATATTATTAAGTTCTTATGAAAATGTTGGTCGTGTATTTTGTTTCAAGCACAATAGAGAATTAAATGAGTTGCTATTATCAAATTTTTGATCACTGTGAGCACTTATTTAATTTGAATATTTTAGTATTTACTTTAAGCATCCAAGTTAATTTAACATTTTTTTTAGTTTCTGCAATTGAAATGAACAAGCGTACTGTTATACACTCCACTATACTTCTTGTAATATTTAATTGTTATGTTGACAAAATTTTCACTTTGTAATTTCTCAAAACAATCTTGATATATAATTGTACTATATTGTTATGGCTTTGTCAGTGTCTCCTTAGCGTGCTATTGGAATGTCTTCAACATTTTTACGTTACCAGTTTGTTTTATATTTTTATGTATGTCAAGTTTCAAACATCTGATATGCAAATAGGTGAAAAACTTTATGTTTAGAGTTCAAATTTAATTGTAATATATAATACTTAAACAATGTTAGTTTGCCTTTCATTTCTCTTAAATCTGTATTTTTTTTTGTTGCCAGTGTTGTATGTTCTTATGTATGTCAAGTTTTAAACATCCAATATGTAAGCATGTGTAAGGTTTTATGTTTAGAGCTAAAAATTGATTGCAATATACTATTTAAATGTTAGTTTACATCATACATATTAATCAAACATGCCTACACATTTATGTTTGTATATTTATTGTAAGTAAGATAACATCATTTATATCTCTTCTTTCTAATATATACGTATGTTTATAGTTTTTTCATTATAATTTATGTTTATATTTATATAGATTACCGTTGTTATTTTTATAATAATAAAAGCCTATTTTTTTAATATATTCGTGCATCGCACGGGTTTAACATTAGTAATGAATAAAAATACAACTTTACGCAAGTTATATTTAATATTGTAGCGATAAAATTCAATCATATCATCTTATTCCAATTTAATATATAATAATATAGTTTCAAAGGATGTCTTGCCCCAAGACTTGTCATTTTCATAGTGTTTTGACCGAGTCAAAACTCTAATTTGACATATGATAATGTCGGGTAAGCTAGCATTTCAAGTTACGTTTAATGTTTCAAGTCATATTTTTTAAAACATTAATAAAGTTAGCATTTACCGTTTAGAGCAGCGTTTTATATTTTTTTTGGTAAAAAATTATCCTTTTAAAATTTGAGATTTGGAAATTATTCATATCTTGTTATGTAGTTCACATTAATTTTAGTTGGATCAATGCTAAATATGCCCAACATGATTTTTATTTGAACAGTTATCCATTTCCACTATCTAATTCGATACTTGCTACATAAATCATTATCTATATGGGTGGATCAATTAGTAGTCTAGTTGTCTCCAAACTCTCCATTGACACCTGTAATCCAGCAAAAAAAAAAACACTTTAATAAGTTAAAAACATGAGTAGGTACATATTAAACATTGGGGTTACTAGAACACACCTAAAATAAGCCTAGATCATTACACCATAACAAGGCTACGACGACCGATATTATCGGTCGTCATAGGGGTCTACTGGTCGTCGTGGGGCATGGGCGACCAATAGCAACGACTCATAGCTATTGATCCTATTGAGTCACACAAGTCAATCCTTTGGAACAATAAGTGTATGACTCGAAATGATAATACAATATTATCAAGAATCGAGATAAATATAAATGGGTAAAAGGGCATGTTACGACCGTGACCTCGTGCTGCTTTAAGTCGGTTATGTCGAAAGAAGTCATGGTCGTGATTTTTGAGGTCACGCGGTAATCGGATAGTAGGGGTGGAAACGGTGCGGTGCGGTGCAGTTTCGGTGACTCGAAGCGGTGCACCGGACGAAACGGTGCGCTAAAACCTTAAACCGGAACCGGATCACCCGATTTTTAAAAACTGGTGCACCGGATTTAACGGTGCGGTTTCACCGGTGAACCGGAATCGCATTAATTTCTGTCAACATCAAAAAATCTCTATTCAATAAAAAATTATATATATACATATATATATATATGCATCCCTCTGTAACATTGTAGTCCCCATTAGCAATAGCCTCTGTGCCTTTCCAGCGCCATCGGTATCCAGGCTCACAGCCCCATTTGAAGTACTCTTTAACAAGGCAAAGATGCTTGAAATAGGTGGGACTATCAACCCCCTTATGATGTCTGCACCTATTTCAAGCATCTTTGCCTTGTTAAAGAGTACTTCAAATGGGGCTGTGAGCCTGGATACCGATGGCGCTGGAAAGGCACTGAGGCTATTGCTAATGGGGACTACAATGTTACAGAGGGATACATATGGAGACTTGGAGTTATGAGAGAGGAAGGTTGGGCCTCAATCATTTGGAATCCGCTTTCAATCCCTCGCCATTCCTTCATCACTTGGGTCCTGTTGCATGGAAAACTACATGTAAGAGCTAGAACACTTCGATGGCAAACTAATGAAAACCCACATTGTCCCTGTTGTGATTTGGAGACTGAGACTATCGATCATCTCTTTCTTGGCTGCGAGTTTGGGAAAGAGGTAAGGCGGGCTATGAAGAACTGGGAACTTGGCAATCTGTCAACCACCCAAGAATGGAAAACGCATCTAAGTGAACTCCAAAAAACCAGTACAGATACACATCTGAATTGCGCTCTCCTCACTTCTTATGTCTACCATATCTGGAAAGAAAGGAACAACAGAGTCCACAAAAATCAAAAGGCTACTCCACAGGTGACAGCAAATCTGGTGAAAAATGATGTAATGAATAAGGTTCTTCTAGCAGCAAAATCTAGGAGAAAATATAGAGGGCTTGTAGACATAGTGCTCAATATGTGATCTGACGGGATACTACCCCCACTATTTGTAAACTATATTGTTTATTGTTATATATAACCTGCCTTTTTGTGCAAATATATATATATATATATATATATATATATATATATATATATATATATATATAATAACGATTCGATATTAATTTCCAAAAAATTACTCTGAGGTACCCTAATTTTTGGTGAAATGTTTTTCTGGTACCCCAACTTTTCAAAACTAATTTTGAGGTACCCTTACTTTTTGGGTTAGTAATTATTTGGTGTTTTCCCGACCATTAATTTTATTAAGTGATCAAAATGCCCTTGTTCTTCCCTTTTTGAAGAAATTCCCTCGAAGAAGAAGAATGAGGGTATTTCAGTCACTTAATAAAATTAATGGTCGAAAAAGCACCAAATAATTACTAACTCAAAAAGTAAGGGCACCTCTAAATTAGTTTTGAAAAGTTGGGGTACCGAAAAATAGTTTCCCCAAATATTGAGGTATCTCCGAGTAATTTTTTGATTAATTTCTTGGTAGAATTTACACTGTTTTTTTAACAAGTTAATTTACATTGTTTCTGTATTAATTTCAGGATAGAATTTTTTTTAACCAAAAATATA
Source organism: Portulaca oleracea (assembly GCA_029582165.1). NCBI lineage: Eukaryota > Viridiplantae > Streptophyta > Magnoliopsida > Caryophyllales > Portulacaceae > Portulaca > Portulaca oleracea. Next base: position 46,132,502 of record CM055873.1, read on the forward strand.
TATATATATATATATATATATATATATATTGTAGACACCCGAAAAGTGTCTTATAATTATGTAATTTATTTTTATTTTTATTTTATCTTTATTTTAGTTTAGGAAAATGCCAAGAATTTTGAAATGCAAAAAAAAAAAAAAGATGAAAAAATGAAGGAAACCCCCCCAAAAAAAAGCTATCACAAAAAAAGCCCAATCCAAACAGCCCAAAAACGTAAACCCTGGCACGTGGCCCAAAGCAGGACTGCAACCCGGATATGGGCATACCTGCAGGTATTCTGGTGGGTTATGCCCGACCCAGGCCACCTCGGGAAGCGTGCCCACCTCAAAAAGCGTGCAACTGGGATTCTCCCAGGTCCAGCATATCGCCAGGTATTCTGTCGGGTCGGGGCAGGGTTGCCTCGGGAAGCGTGCTGACCTCGGGAAGTGGGCCCACCTCGGAAAGCGTGCAATTGGGCTTCTCCCAGGCCCAGCATACCGGCAGGTATTTGGGCGGGTCAGGCCCGACCCAGTTTACCTCGGGAAGCACGCTGACCTAGGGAAACGCACAGCTGGGCGCCTCCAAAGCCCAGCATGCCTGCAGGTATTGTGGGCGGGCTCTGCCCGACCCAGGGTGCCACCATCCACCTCGGGAAGCGTGCAACGACCTAATTTTTCTCGCAGTTGGGCCTAATACTTGGCGGTATTATGCCGCATTTTCCCGCCTCTTTTTTAACCTAATTCTCAACCCTAATTTCTCCTATAAAAACCCCTCTCATCCCCCATTTCATCCTACACCGAAATCACCCTGGCGTATTGACACTTGGTGATTTCATCTTCTCTTCTCCCTTTTCTATTTCCTTCATTTTTGTATACACTCTGATTGGCATTTTATTTGTTTCTATCTTTTCTTCGTTCATATTATCTTGTAATTTGAGTTAACCCTAAACTCGACCTAAATAATATGGATTACTTGTGAATAAAGGTACATTCTTGTTCAATTATTTTATTTCGTGTATTTATTTCTCGTTTACTATTGCATTGTATGTAACTAAATAACATTAATCACGATAATTAATACTCCGTTCTACTCTTTTCTTTCCCCTTCTCTTTTTTTTATTTTGACCGGTTTAGTAAAGTTCGTTCGTTGAACAGGCGGATTTGAGAATTTTATTCCCGAATTCGTAACCTTACCCCCGGATCCGAATCTCGTGGTTCGTGGTTTGTGGAGTCACTTTTTTTTTGAGTTTATTAATTCTCGTTCAAAAATTAATTGCGCGACTCTCTCCTCTTTTTTTTCCTTTTATTTCTCTTTTTCGGATTTTATTGTTCGGATTTCAGAAAATTAATCACGAAAATAAAAGTTTTCTTTTTTTCTTTTTTGGGTCCGAATCCTTAAGTCCGGAAGTAGGTTCCGAGGCCGAGACAGACAGAATACCTGGCGGTATTCTTCAGATCGGGACCCTCTCTTCTGGATTCCCGACCCACGATACCTGCAGGTATCGCTGTGGACAGGGACCTTGGTCCCGGGTTTGAATCTTCTTCTTTTTTTCCTTTTTTTATTTCTTCTCGCTTTTATTTCTTGTATTTCGTATTTTATTTTATGTTTTGGAAAGCTCATTTAAAAAAAAAGATTTTATTTTTTATTTTTTTTTTGTCTCGGAAACAGATCCCGAGGCCGGGGCAGGTGGAATACCTGGCGGTATTCCGGTCAGACCCGCGCCTCGGATCTGATTTCCAGGCCCGGGCCCTTTTTCTTCTCGGTCACGACTCACAATACTGCAGTATTGCTACGATGAATCGTCCCAGCCCATCCGGGTTCTCTGTTTGTCCATTCTTTTTCTTCTGTTTCCTAATTTTGTTTTCTGTCTGTTTCATAGAGTAAATAAAATTCCCAACTAAAAAAGTATTTTTTTTAAAAAAGAGTTTATTTAAATTTTAAACTTTAATTTATTTTAAACGGAAATTCAAGCAAATCTTCTCAAAGAAAAGACACCCCTTTCGACTAGCCGTTTACCGCGAGGGATACCATGGGGATTTTCCCGGTCCCCCCCCCCCCACACACACACATATATATATATATATATTAACGGTTCGGTGTCGGTTCTCCATCTGTTTGAATATCCCATACCGGAACCGCCCCGCTTAGCATCCGATTTTTCCGGTGATTTTAAGTCGGTTCGGTGTTGCCCGTTTCACGTTTCTTAATCCGGTTTCTGGTTCAGTGTGCCGATTCTGATTTTTTTTTCCAACCCTATCGGACAGGCCACTTAATAGTGGGGTCCCACATCCCCAGTTGTGTTCCTTTTGAACATTCAAGGAGACTATAAAAGGGACCTTAGAGTCTCACTACAAAATAGAGAGCTAATGTGACTTTTCAAGGGGAAATAAAAAAAACTATTTTCTTGTAATCTTCTCAATTAGGCCAAGGAGTTCAACTTTAGCTTGTCTGACAAGCGTTAGAGACTAATCTAAACACATGCACACTTTATATTTGAGAGTCGTCTCGACAACTGTGATCTATCAATCGAGTTTCTGAAGTGTTGCGTTACCCTCAGTAGAGGATTTTTCATTGGAAACTCAAATGTCAGAATCTTCATTAGCCGGATTAGTAGTTAGGTATAATTATAAATCTCTACAACTGTGTGTCATAGGTTGATTAATTGTTTTATAACTATTATGAATTATTCTGCTAATTAGTATTATCTGTTTCGGAAATAGATGACATAAAATCTAATAATAGTATTAGAGTCATCAATTGCATGCTTTAGTTTTATGCCTGATTACGTTATATGTTTTAATTGTCGATATATATGTATTAAAATTTGCTAGATTAAGTTTCATACCTAAAAAAAATCAAAACTTTAGGAAAGGTATGATCTTTAGTTTTGATAATTATGAATTTGGAAATTTATTGTATTTTTCATGATTTAATTATACTCATGTTTACCCTAATCATGTTGGTTATGTGTTTGATTGTTAAATCTTCGTAATTTAGACATGACCTAGCTTGTTTAAGAAATAATCATGCTTAAAATTGTTAAACCAAATGGGTAAAATGTTAATAATTGACATGACTTAGCCATGACTCATGAGAGGGACACGATCGTGACCTACAAGGTCACGCTCATGACCCCTCACACCGAGAGTTGTCACGGTCGTGACCTCCGAGGTCACGCCCGTGACATCATGGGATTTTGAGTTTTGTGGTTTTGTTTCTCTTGAGATTTCCTTAATTAAATTAGATTTAGTATCCTTGATTTTTACGAATTTGCGGAAGTTTGATAGAATTTTGAAAATTATATGGTGATTTTGTAATTTAGGAAAAAATTTAATGTTTGAAATTAACTTGTCAATTAGTAATGAAGGCATGAAATTTGTTATGTGTCACGAATAATTTCAGGAAGACATAATATCTTCTAGATAAGATTTATCGGTGCCTAATTTTGGAAATTGAGTAACTTGTATGTGTCTAGCACTTGAGATTATGCATCTCAAGTGTAAGGTAACCTTTTTAGCCAAAATTATTTTAGGTCGAGTAAAATAAAATTTGGAATTTTGTTTATCTCTGTGTGTTATGTGTAAATCTGTTTAGAAAACTTTGTTAGATCCAAAAGTGTTTTGGCTTTAATCTTCTCAGTATTGGTGCTTATTTGCAATAATACGTGTTTATTAATTGTTAGTAATGCATGTGTCATATTTGGTATAATTTATTGCAATGTTGCCAAAATTGTTGGTTCACATGTTATTCTAGTATTGTCACAAATAGTTGTTTTTACTGGTCTGTGTACTTTGCTGAGTGAAATACGATCTGCATATCGTCCTTTAATTGAATTCAAATTTCGTTAAGTTTTGTATAGTCTCATTAGACGAGGCCTCCTTTGTAAAATTTTGTAACGTGGAGATATCGAGTCAAGTGGGAGCCAACTGCAACAGAGATGAAGGTTTAAGTGGGAGTCATGTCCAAGGAAGTTGCAAATTCGAAGAAGTTCTTGAAAGTATCAAGGCTTAGTTAAATAGTTTGATTAAGTGGTGATCATACTATAATTTTTTTTATGCTTTAAATTTTTTACATGTTTTATTATGCCTCTTATACTTTTCACAAGTGTTCGCCTAGAATCTCGTGCTTAGGATAATAAAACCTACCCTCACGAATTTGAATTCAACTGCTCACCCTAATGAACACAACTTAGATAATGATTAGTCTTATCAAAGCGAGTTATTACATTGATCCTCAATAAATTGGGTGAAAGTTAGGTCAATTCATAGTAGCAGAGAAAATAGTTTTGGGTTATGACTTATGAGTTAAGGATGAAGGTCTTGTATTTGATACAACCCTTTCGCTAAGAATCATTGGGAATGATTGATTATGAGGTGATTTGCCAAAGGTAAATGTGCTCAAGTTTAGTTGAGCCAAAGTCCACTTAAACCCATCAACCTTGTGGGTCTTGGTTAAAATTGAAACGCTAAAGTAAGAGTTGAAAACTTAGAATGGTGTTCTATGGTGTTCTAACTCAAAACTAAATATTAATGCTTTGTATTTTTTTAACCTTTTCTATTCTAATTATTTTTATTAAAACATTCACATTCGTTTAATGAAATCAAGTTCTAGCAACATTACGTTTTTATTTCTACTATCATAATAATTTATTCCTATGCTAAAGATTAAATGCTATTTTAGATGCTATTGTGAAAGATTTGAAGGAAATTATATAGAGTAGTTTGCATTTATTTAAATTAACTAGTAAAATATTTATTATTGTTCTTTATTATATATAATTAGGACTATATTGACAGAAATATGGATTTTAGTATCCTTCCACTACTATATTATACAAATTAAGTTTGAAGACAATTTGTACAAAACAAAATACATAAATAATGATCTTATAATTGTTATATAATATATATTATTAATTTTTTATTTGAATTGATAATTGCTATAAAATTAGTCCTAAAAAATAAACCACATATAAATACTGAAAAATATTTCGTACATTACACAAGATATACAATGCTAGTTTTATCGTTAAAACATAGATTTTAGGAATAAAAAATGATTAATAATTGTCAAAACATATATCATAGTCCACCAACCAAATAATAATTTTATTTTTTTTAAAACAACCAACCAAATAATAATCCTATTGGAAGTGACTAAAATATATGAGACTTGAAGGGACAAAGTCATAAGCAAAACTGCTTTGGGAGCTCCTAATATTAAGGTTATATAATAATATTAGATTAGTCATCCTATTAAACAGGTTTCCCCCTTTAGAATCGCAACTTACCTCTTTCTCTCTCTCCTGAAATCCCAACAGAGAACCAAAAAAAAAAAAAAAAAAGAAAGAAAGAAAGAAAAAAAGAAAATATTTGTGCAAACAACAAAACCAAGAAAACCCCTTCATTTGTTTTTTCTTTTTCCCTTGCTCTCATCATTTGACACTTTATCTTAATCTCTCTTATTGCCTCTCTCTCTCTCTCTCATTGTTTTTACCATCTTCTTCTTCTTCCTCTCTTGATGTATGAATTAAGTGCACTCAAATTCTGTCATACTACATGGCTTGCATGAGAGTACTTGGCTCTAAATCTGAAGCATTGAGCCTCGAAGGCCAAACCTGGTAATTTTATATATCTTTCTCAATGATATATACTTAGACCCGTCAATTCGGACAGATTGGGTCAAGTTAGATATACTCCGTATTTTTAGTTTATTATATTTTATGTTTGAAAAATCGGGTGGGGTCAGCTTTTGCAATATATATATATATATATATATATATTACACGTGTTTTGAGTCTGAATGTACACATTGTAATGTTTTCCACTCTTTTTCAGGGTATGTGCATCTGGTCTTGCCAGCGACGTCACCATACAAGTTGGAGAAATTTCATTTCAACTGCATAAGGTAATCTGTTTCATCACTTTCATGTAGTCCTGGAATGGTATCATAGCAGACAATTTTATGTAAATCATGACTTCAAGGGGGAAAAAAAGAAGAAAAATCTAGATACTTTGTGTGATTAATTATTTACAAGGGAAAAAAATTACATTTGGCTACTTCCTTCGTCCATATTAACAATACCTAGATATATAATGTACAATCTTCAATATCTCTCTTTGAGTATGAGTCTATTCATGATAACCATCTTGACTCAAGATGGTTAACCATCTTGAATCGGTCATATTTCACATTTTTGTAACTTTTATTAATAGTTTCTTTAATGATTATATATATTTATCAATTATAATAATATAATACTTATTAGTTAGGTCAAAAAATATAATAATAGCCTAATTTTATCAATCAAAGTAGAAAATGCACATTTTATACATAGTTTTATATTTATGAAATAAATATAAACAAATAATTATTTTAAATTGTTTATAAGTTGTAGTAACCCTGAAAATAATGAAATATACATTTAGAATGATTTAAATACACTTAGATTTAACTTTATTGGTGATTTAGAAAAAATGCAAGATTGTTAAAAGTTATCTTGCGTCAAAATGTTTATCATTTTCGTATAATATATTTTATCAAAAAATCATAACAATATGCTATTATAAGTTATAACACCCCATTTGTTCTCTTTTAGTCTTTTATCTTCCTCTTTTACTTATGTTTCTCATTTCATATTTGTTTCATCTTACAATCTCAATACTTTCTATTTTTCTTATTTTACGTATTCGTTGGATGAGAAATCTAAAGCCAATTTTAATTAAGAATATTGAATAATTTTCTTGCTAATTATCTCATAACTTTTTGTGACATTGATTTGATGATTTCTTCATCGCCTTCAAAAGTCACCTAAAAAAAGAAGGGATTTTTGCTTTTTGGACCCTGTATTTTGGGGGTATTTACATTATGGACCCCCATGTTTCAAAGTTTGCAATTTGAACCCTGTACTTTGATTCCGGCAACACTCTGGACATAACTAGAGTGGTCCGGCCAAAAGAGGCCCTTATTGTAGTTTGAACGATTTTTCTTTCCAAAATTGCCCCTTGATTATTTTTGAACTGCCGAAGTTACCCTTCATTTAGAGTCAAACATTAATTTACTTATACTACTTCAATTCTAACATTTGTTTTATTTTACAATCTTCCTCATCTCTTTCTTTCTCTAACTGCTCGAGCATATCTGCCATAACCATATCAAACCTCACCAGTCACCATCTCTTTCTTTCTCTAACTGCTCGAGCATCTCTTTCTTTCGTTTGCCATCCCCATCTCATTTATCCATGGCACTCTAAGCTATTCAGAATGGATCACAACGGAAAGAAAATAAAAAGAACAATAATGAGGGGTAAAACAAAAAAAAAAAGGAATTAGACTGTATGAGAATGAGATGGAGAGTGAAAGGGAAGGAGAATTGACCTGTTTCCTAATAGTTTGGCGATTGAGGAAGGGGCCTAAAGGGAAAGGAAAGCCAGTAAAATTGAGATAAAATCTTCCAGGTTCCCGGACGGCGGAGGTTGCGACCACCATTAGCAAGCTGACAGCATCCTTGCTTTTCCTGCCAAAGGAGGGCTTCACTGCCATTTTCAATGGAGATCCACCAACGAAAACTCGTAAACATGCCTGATTCAGCTGCAGAACCCAACGTCGACATAATCTCCAAAGTATCAAGTGGAGAACAATAATATTTGACCTGATCTGAATCAAACACACAAAAAGAATTGGTTCAATTTGATATTACAATACTAACAAGGAACTAGATGACTCTCCAATTTAGAATCGAATCAGTAAAATTCCATTGCCCAAGCAAAAGCCGCTGAATCTACAATCACCAATTCGTTTGATTCAGTACCATCATATTCAATTAGAAAACCATGAACAAGGAAATACATTCACAATCTGAACATATAACATAGAGAGCAAAACCTTAGGAATCATCTACATTTTCATCAGTTGGCTCCAAATTATCGGACTCATTAACACGACTGGGACCTTCTTCTTTGTGAGACTTCTTGAAGAAGCTATCAATCGGGCGAGTATTACGAGGGAGCGGAGCAGGCTTCGCCTTGACCGTCCGATCCGGGGCGGGGCGATCCAGCGGCTGAGAAGGCGCAGGAAGCGAGTCAATCAAAAAATCGCGAGTTGGTTGGTGCCTGAGATGGTCGATTTTAACCGTCTTCCGCTTCTTCTCGGCGGCGACTTGGGCGGATTTTTCGGCGAGGAAGTGGAGGAATAACTCCGTGGCTCCTGAAACCAGGAAAAGAGCTTCAAAGGAAATAAAAATAAATGAATAAATGGCATAAGGGCAAATCGGTCAGTTCATGTAATGTTTTGATCTTCACCGGAGCCCAACTTAAGTTTGGGCTAAATTTTTTTGGCCCATATTATACAGGGTTCAAATTACAAACTTTGAAACATGAGGGTCCATAATGTAAATACCCAAAATACAGGGTCCAAAAAGCAAAAATCCCAAAAAAGAAGGCAATACTTTCCTAAAAAAAAAAATTATCTTTATGGTAAACTATTTTTCAAAATTGATTTCTTTGTTTCATATTAATTGTGGTCTTAAAAAATTGTACATCATTTCATTTCTGGTCATCAACTCGGGCATGCAGTTTCCCCTGATCTCTCGAAGCGGGTTGCTCGAGAAGCGAATCGGTGAGTCCACACCCGAAGATGGATCCACCTCCTTCGTCAACCTCGACGACTTACCCGGCGGATCCAAGGCATTCGAGCTCGTCGCCAAGTTCTGCTACGGCACCAAGCTCGAGCTCACTTCCTCCAACGTCGTCTCCCTCCGCTGCGCATCGGAGTACCTTCAGATGACCGAGGACTACGGCGAAGGCAACCTCATCGCCCAGACAGAGTCCTTCCTCAACGAAGTCTTCAATAGCTGGGCAGACACCCTCAACGCACTCAAGTCATGCGAGGAGGTGTTTGCTCCGGCGGAAGAGGCTCACGTCGTGTCCCGGTGCATAAACTCGCTGGCACTCAAGGCGTGCTCGGACCCAACCATGTTCGGGTGGCCTATGTCGGGTCAGTGCGTGAGGAGCACGACGAAAGAGAAGGGGTTATGGAATGGGATTTCGACCGGGGACAAAGGAGAGTCTGCGTCCGAGGATTGGTGGTATGAGGATGCTGGTTCGTTGAGTTTGGTGTTGTTTAAGAGACTGATCAAGGGGGTTGAGTTACGTGGGATGAAGCCTGAAAGAGTTGCTGGGTCGATCATGTTTTATGCAAGGAAAAACATCCCTATGTTGACCAAAATGCCCACCTCCCCGCCGCAAAATGATGCCGGTGCAAGTGACCCGTCGGAGGACGACCAGAGGAACCTTCTAGAAGAGATAGTCAACCTTCTTCCTGTCCAAAAGGGGGTCACTCAGACCAAGTTCCTCCTTAGGTTGCTTAAGACTGCCATGAGTTTGCATGCCAGTGCTGCATGCATAGAGAACGTAGAGAAACGAGTCGGGGCGCAGTTGGAACAGGCATTGTTAGTGGACTTGTTGATCCCCAACATGGGGAACTCAAGCGAGACGTTGTATGATGTGGATTGCGTGCAGCGAATGGTTGATCATTTCATGCAGATGCAGCAGGGTGTGTCGGGGAATTCGTCTCCTACGACGGTTGAAGAGGGTGGCGGGCAGTTGTTGAATGGGGCTCAGTGCATCGCTTCGATGACTTCGGTGGCTGAGATTGTGGATTCGTACTTGGCTGAGATTGCGCCGGATGTTAATGTTAAGCCGGCGAAGTTTCAGGGCTTGGCTGCCGCGATCCCTGACTATGCCAGGCTGAGGTATGATGGGTTCTATCATGCTGTTGACATCTATCTTAAGGTTAGTTCTTTTGTTTTGTAACAATGTATTTTGATTCTAACAAATATGCAGGCTGATGAACTGTCTAAACAACAATGTATTTCGATTCTGACAACATTGCGTCCAAATTGTAGGCACATCCGTGGTTGACAGAGGCGGAGAGGGAGCAAATATGCAGGTTGATGAACTGTCAAAAATTGTCGCTAGAAGCGAGTACTCATGCAGCTCAAAACGAAAGACTTCCTCTTCGTGTGGTTGTTCAAGTTCTCTTCTTTGAACAGTTGAGGCTTCGAACCCAGATTTCAGGGTGGTTCTTTGTTTCTGACAACCTTGACAGCTCGCAGAACAGGAACCCGGATGACATGGGGGAAGGCAACAATGCCTTGGTGATTGTGGGGGATGTCAGGGAGCGCGTTTCTGAACTTGAAAAAGAATGCGTCAACATGAGACAGGAGATACAGAGGCTGGCTAAGAGCAAGCGAAGATGGAGTATATTTTCAAGAATGTTTGCTAGGCCGAAATCACGGCCTAGTAAACCCATTGTTGACGCGAAATCTAGCAATCTGAAGGCCATTGAAGCGAAACCCGGGAATCAGAAAGCTCAAGAGCCAGGTCTGGTTAAAGTGCAAGATCAAGGAAACACCAGGGTAGCTGATTTAGAAAGTAGTAATCAAAACTGAGAGAAAAAAAACACTCCTTTTGGCTTCTGTTTTCTCCCACTGTGTCAAGTCTAGTTTTGGATAGCTCAAATTCTTCTGCTACTGAATTTAGATACATACTTGTGACAATTTCTATCTGGAAGAAGCCTGATTGTAGTATTGTAAGCAATTTTTGACTGATTTGTTCTGGTTCATGCCTCCCTTTTCTACACATTTTTTGACCATTTTCATGCAGAATATCTTGTTTCCACCTAGTTCGTTCAATAGAATTAAAGAACATGACTGTGGAACTGTCTTCCAACATTGAAATCAATTATTATTCACATTTCCATTATATGCTTCAAGGAAAAATGCTTTTACACATTACACATACATCTCATTCCGAAAGAATATCCTGCATTCTTTTTTGAAAGCAGGGAGCATGTTGCAAACGAACGAACAATTAAATTAACAGAAAAAGAGAACAATAGAAGCTTGAAAAGAGTTGATTCCTTTGTTGAGATCGATATAGCGTCATTAACATGGGGGAAGGTCTTTAGGAGGGGGAAGAACAGATTCTTCTGGTGATTTCCCATTTTCAACTACAAATGCTGTCTTCAAGCCCCACATTGTGTGCAGCTCCAAGTGACAATGCAAGAACCATACACCTGCATTCAAGTGTCACACCAGAGTACATTTATAATGTTTCTATAAGATTTGTGACTTGTAAGAGTATACGTTTGCATTTGTAGTAGAATTGTACTTTACCTGGATTGTCAGCTCTGAACCTGATGGCGGTCCAACCTCCTGTAGGAACACCAACCGTGTTCCTCTCAGGTGGGTCGACCAAGTTGAACTTGGCAGGGTCCTTGTTAGGATCAAAGTTCCCAATGCCGGTCCCAACAACGAAGAAATTATACCCATGAAGATGAAAAGGGTGGGACTCAACAGTCAGAAGATTCGTGTCCTGCAACACCAACTCAACCGTAGTATTGAAAGGCAGCCTGCTGAGTCTGGTCCCTAGCGAGGTTCCCAGGTTCGCAGTCAGTGGTGCACCGGTGTAGTTGAAGGGCTTAGGTGGGCGGTCAGGAAAATCTGTCCTGAAAACACCAGGGACCTTGAAAAAGTTAGCCTGCAGCAGCGCGACCTTTGGCATGACAAAGGTGACATTGTTCAAAGATGCGGTTAGTTGGGTCCCATTTTGGCACGCCGGGCAAGGGTTGACCCCCAAACCGACGGTGAAAAACAGATGGCGGTCCACTTTGAGTGGGACCCTTGCAGGGTACTGATGTGTGTTCAGGCTCCTGAGCTTGTCGTCGTACTCCATGGCAAATTTGGTGTCATTTGGGGCGGGTAAATGAGGCAGTGTGGGTAAGACCGTGTTTGGGATGCCTTTGTATTGCAGGATGGCAGTCGCTGTTTTGTTGTCCACTGGGACGGGGGCATCCATGAAAGGCCGCGCTGCCATGAAATATCGCCCTGCAGGTTGGTCCGCCTTGACCAGGACATTGGTGGTTTGACCTGGCGCGATGAGAATGGCTTGTGTTGAGAAGGGCTTTGTGTAGACAGCATCGATTTCTACTACTGTCATGTTGTGGCCTGCTATGGCAAAGAAGAGCTCGTCGTTGAGGGCTGCGTTCACGACCCTTAGAAGGTATGTTTTGCCTGACTCAACCTCCATTGCAAATGTATCTGTGAAAAAAAACAGAACAGATGACATATTTTGTCAGATAATGCAGATCACATCAGGGAGTTGTAAATTGTGTTTGTATTAAGAAGGCGGTTACGTTTCTCTGAACAAGGGAAGAGAGGTCCTGGTTTTCCATTGATAATGTGAGCATCAGATGCTGCTGGAGGAAGCCCTAGCTTGTTTCCCTGATTAACTATTGTCTCAACATCACCATGCCACCATTCTCCTGCAATATTCTCAAACAAATTAATACCATACTAGTGTTCGTCCCACTTATGCAGGGTCCAGAAAGATCCAAATATAGGCAGCTTTTATATTCGTAAACATGTTGCCTGCTAAGCGACTGATTCCAAGAGAACTACCAATAAATGACTAACCTAGAAATGGGAGTCTCGCGGTGAGGCTTTGGAAAAGGGTATGGAACACCATGCTTAGGCAGGATGACAAAGGCACCGTGGACCGTGGCCCTAAGCCACAAGATGTGAGCGTGCCACCACAGAGTCCCTCGTTGCCCTGTAACGTTGAAGTTATAGGTGTAGCTATGGCTTGTTTGGATAGGGCATTGTGTAATGTAAGCTGGTCCATCCGCCCAACCATTTCGGTGTTGTTTCAAACCATGCCTACATATTCATTTAGTTGTAGAATATTAATAAGCAACATCAGCTATAAACTACATGACTAATTAAGGGACAAGATGCATGCATGCATATATATACCAGTGTATGGACATGTTGTATTTAGCATGGTTGGTGACATTGATCATAACATGATCCCCTTCTCGAACATGTATCGTTGGACCAGGAAATTTTCCGTTTACTGTAACGATTGGTTTCGCATGGCATAGTCTGCTCACATTCTTCACCTCAATCTGCATTTTTCATGAGACGAAATGTTGAGGATAAAAAAGAAAAAATAATCTCCTAGGACAAAATTGACGGAACAATAAATATTAACAAAAATACCCACATGGAAGTGATACTTCTTCGTCGCACCCTCAGCCATGGATGACAAGAACCCAAGCAAACACAAAAGAAACACGAACACCCGTTTAGACAAAACACATTGCGTAGCCATGGTGACTAATTCACTCCCCAAAACTAGAAATGTTGTTTGGATATGGATAATAGGGAAAGAATTTTGATGGGTTATATAAATGTAGGAAGGGGACCAAAATTTGGTGGATTTGTTGAAGAAGGTGCTGAAGCTAGAAATGTGGGCGTGGCATAGCATAAGATGGAATAGCTTAGCTTAGGATTATTAGTATTAGGTGATGGAGAAGCAAAGTTGGAAAGTTTTGAAGCGACAAGAAGTTGAGATAGAAGCTAGAGGGAGAGCTGTTGACATATCAATGTAATGTCTGTTATTACCTACGTTTCCCAATTGGGTGTAACCAAGAAATGTTGGGTATATCATTATTGTAGATATATTGGAGTACCTTAAAAGGTGATTCTATTAATCATAGTCCCTTTTGTATGGTTTTGGATAGGCAAATTGAATAAGGGGTATTTCTACTGGGCTGAAATTGAGTAGGTTAGTTGATCAGGGTTGTCTACTGCTAGACCAAACAAAAAAATGAGTTCAGTCATAAATTTTTCATTTGTATAGATATTAACCGACTTGTTTTTGGGTACGAACACAATATTTTTCTTGTTTTGTTGTTTGGATTTATATTTGTCTAAACTGTCAGACCTAAAGGAAACTAGATATCATATATTAATTTTTTTGTAAAACATATATATTAATTTTTTGTAAAATGTATAATTTGTTCATACGACCTAAATCCAGTTAAATTACCACTGCAGTGCCTTAACTATTTGAAAATTTTTGGCAGGGCTTTTGTCTACATTGTGTCGGGCCTTGATGATTTAAAAGGGTGAGATTGGTTCTAACTTGGAAGCTATATAGGATGAGAAGATATTTGGGTTGGGTTGTAGAGGGGTGGGCAACGGGCCGGGTCGGGTTGGGTCGGGTCAAGGTCGACCCTTCATAGTAATGGGTTGGGTCAGAGTTTTTTTTAGTGAAAATAAGGGTCGGTCCATGGGTCGACCAATTTGACCCTAAAGTTAAAATTAAGTGTATTTATACAAAAAAATAATTATGTTAATTATTATTTTATATGGAGTATTAATAATATATTTAAATAAATTTAGCATTTAAAATAATAGGAAAAACTATTTATTTTGAGTTATCGTAGTAATGATCCTGGTCGATTCATCGACTTTAACGATGTGAGACGCCATGTTAATGACCCGACCCTTCACCGACCCATCCCTTTCACAACCCTTAATGTTTAGACCCCGACCCTCTCGACCCTATGGGGCTCCGGCCCATTGCCCACCCCTTGTAGTCTATGCAGCCCATTGCCTCTTATCAATTTAAACGTCGTATGAGAAGTCTATATTAGGCTTAGCTTTGGGTTGGACTAATTTGATTTTTAGGCATAAATCGGGTTAGTTTTTAAAATTTTTTTTTTATAAGTATCAGGTAGTAACAAGTTACTTCAAGTCATGAGTCATGAGCATAAATCTAGCATTGAACCACTTCATTGCTCCAAATTTAACAAGTGGGTCACCCAAGACAAAGATTAACACGTTTGAAAGCATTATAACCCATGGGCCCATAGTATGGGCATGGGCCTATTCTATAGAATTTGCAAATCACACAAAATCTAGCAATATCCAAAACTCAAAAGATTCAAACCTAAAGCGACGCCGTTTCGATAATGCCTCAATCTTCAATCCTCAATCAATCAACCTAGAAAATATCCACAAAAAATATCCCACTTGCTCACCCTCCCAAGCTCAAGCTGTAACGATAAGTAGCCTCCTCTCACCACTGCTCCATCCATTGCATTGCACCATCCCCTTTGCTTTTACAACCTTATCACTCTCTCCCTCTTCACCAACCTTATCCTCTCAACAATGGCGGCCTCTACCTTCTTCCTTTCCTCCTTAACCCCTGCTAAAACCCAGGCACAAACCCCCTTTTCATCCCCCTCTTTCTTCTCCCTCCCCACCTCCACAACCACCGCCCAGCAACAACCCAACAACGTCTCCTTCGCCCTTGCAAGGCGGTTCGAGGCTATATCCTCTCGTTTCGTGAGAAACGTCGCCATTTCTTCCGAGTATGGTCAGGAGGAAGAGGAGGTCGTCGAGGATGAACGCCAGTTCTCCCCAGACCTTAAGCTCTTCGTTGGTAACTTGCCATTCAACGTCGACAGCGCTGAGCTTGCTGGGTTGTTTGGTTCGGCTGGGACTGTTGAGATGGTTGAGGTATATCGACTAACCCTTCTTAATTCCCAGTTTGTCGATTTCGCTTTGTGGGTGTAGTGTTTTGTTTGAGAATGTGTGGAATTTCGTTGTGAATGGGAAAAGGTGTGGTGGGATTGTGTTATTGTTTTGTGGGTACATTCAGTATGTTGTGGCTGCTCGAGTTTGACGATATATCTTTCTGGGTATCGTGTTTTATATGAAAATGTGTGGAATTTTGTTCTGAATGGGAAAAACTGTGGTGGAATTGTGTTACTGTTTTGTGGGTACAGTCAGTATGTTGTGGCTGGTCTGTTTTATTTGGTACTTTAAGAGTAGAATTTGGTTCTGTATATGAAAATTTGAGATTGGATTGTCTTGTAGCTTTGTGGGTACATTTTGAACTTTGTGGGTGTTGTGTTTTATTTGATAAATGTGTAGTCTTTGGCTGTGAATTTCAAGTTTTTTGGTTGAATTAGATGAACCTTATCTGTTGGTTCTGTACTTCTGTGAAGTTTAAAATAGGTTACCTGAATGAATACTGTCAGTTGAAGTGGGTTTTGAGTGTGTTCTTTGTTTTGAGCAATTGAGGATGTGTTTTTCCTGAACAATTTTCAATAGTTTGCGACTTCCCTGTATCCAAATGAACCCTGAGTGAAAGAACTTATGAACCCTAAGTTGCATGTGTATCTAATGATGGGGTTTTGCAATTGCAGGTTATATATGACAAATTTACTGGAAGAAGCAGAGGGTTTGGATTCGTGACCATGTCTTCGGCTGAGGAGGCTGAAGCTGCTGCTCAGCAATTCAATGGCTATGTAAAACTTCTATAATCTTACACTTTAATATCTAATTGTATGCTATAGAGACTCTCTGCCATATATATATGCGATATGTTTACTTTGGTTCAATCTGCTTGTGTTGCTTCTAAGATGGGGGTGACTTGTTCAATTTCTTGCTATGTTACTTGGTTTCGGCTGTAGGATGTCGAAATATGGAATTGTCTGATACTAGTGTGTCTCACTTGCAATTTTGAAAATTTCGGTACATTTTTTCGGGCTACAGTCGGTTTGTTCCTTGTGCGGTATCCCTGCCCATATTCAATTGTTGAATGTCCATAGTTCTTGTGAGTTGGAAGTTAGTGTCAGTTAAATCTGTTCGATAGATTTGCTGTGAAAATTGCATTTCTCTATGCAGAGTTGTTGGATATCTTATATTCATGTAATGAGTTCATATTGTCTTTTGAAAGTGGTCCTTCTAGGATAGTTTTATGGATTCCCTCCACCCCCACCCTCACCCCCCACATTGGGGGATTCCTAGGAGAATGATAACATAACAAAGAACTCTTTGTGTCATGAACGAGGCGACACCTTATACATGCATTCTATTTTGGAACTTAGACTTCACTGCCTATGTCTGGATCCTACCTGTGCTCAAACGTGTTTTTCCCAGGAGTTTGTGGTTGTTGTAGACTTCAGTTAGGCTGGGTTTTGTTTCTATTTTGGAATTAAGACCTGAATGAAGTCGGCTTTCAGGACCATTTATACTAATCTGCTGCTTCTGATTTTGGTAATTTTATAGTTATACTGTCCTTTTAACTAACTAAGGTTTGATGACTATGGCAGGAACTTGATGGCAGACAGATTAGGGTGAATGCAGGTCCTCCACCACCTAAAGACTCAACCCCTAGAATCCCCAGAGGTTCGTCTCCAAGTTTTGACAACAACAACAGAGTTCATGTTGGTAACCTTTCATGGAAAGTGGATGATGCTGCCCTCAAGAATCTGTTCAGTGATCAGGGAGACGTGCTTGAAGCGAAGGTGATATACGACAGGGACAGCGGTCGATCAAGAGGCTTTGGGTTTGTGACTTTTGGCTCTGCCGAAGAGGTTAACAATGCAATTGAGTCCTTGGATGGTCTGGTGAGTTAATCAACTACTTGGCATCTTTTTCGATTCTTAAGCCATCTGTTTGTTTTCTTTTGCGTTCAATGCTCGATTGTCATGCATTGTTAACCTCCTCCTGTTGGTTGCGTAATGCAGGACTTCAACGGCAGGTCCATTCGAGTAACCCAAGCAGAAGCAAGACAAAGGCGCCAATTTTGAACCACAACTTTGGATGGGACGCCGGGGACGGTGCCCCATTGCAATGAAGATAACAAGATAGCACTCCGGGTTGGTATAGGACTAGCTGCCGTAGACAAGTGATGAACAATTTGAGGGAATAGAATTCGGATGAAGAGGGATAAAGCTCTTGGGGGTACACTAGGGTGAAATGGATCAGAGTTTTGTAATTCATATTTCTACAATTATGGTTAGATAGATGGGTTTTTTGGACTATGTCGTCCCTGGTGCTATGAATGCCGATACTGGTTCTAGTCCTAACCGTTTGGGAATGGAAGTGCTGATGGGCTATAACAGGGCAATATGATTAGAATTCTTGTTTGTGTTGCTATGGTTGTTACTTGAAAGTAACTTTTCATAATGACAGACAGTAGTTCATAGTGTTTTTAGTAGAGTGAAATATTTTGTGTCTAGTGTTTTGAAAGTGTGATAGGTTTGTATTGCTGGCCATGGGTTGTTCTGATGCAATGGGGAGCCTATTATTTGGGCTTCTGCAGGGAACAGTCCAGTGGAACTTGACAGCCCATGGTGGGATCAGATATGTGTTGAGTTCTTGGATCTTGGTGCTAGAGTTTAATTCCTCATGTTTCTTTACATCCATCTAATCTATTTGGTGTGGAAATAAAGTATGGTTTTGACCTCAAAGATGACCTAATATTATAATGGACCATAAAATATTGAAGGGTACTTTGAGATTCCAATGTGTAAATGTTGGAGGGACCCTCCTCATTCTCTTCATTTTGGGTGGTTTTGGAGCTGAGTTTGGGTGGTTTTAGGTGACTTGGGTTAGTGCCTGTGGTTTAGGGCAGCGCCAGGAGGTGGCCGTAGGTTTGGAGATGGCCGGTGAAGGTTGTTGGTGAGCGGGGGTGCTCTAAACCATGATTATCAATACTATTAATCATGGATGTAATGAAGATCAATCCATTTCTGATGGTATTTACAACCAAGGTTTAGCCATGAAATTAGTGTAATAATAGTGGTCGCAATACTGACACTAACCTAAGTCACCTACAACCGCCCAAACTTGGCCCCAAAACCACGCATAATGAGAGAGAAAAAGGAGGAGGGTTCCCACAATTTTGACAATTTGGAATCTCAAAGTATTCCTTAGTATTTTATAGTCCATTGTGATATTGGGTCATCTTTGAGGTCAAAAACCCAATAAGATAAAGTTGCAAAGCCTAATAAAAATATTATTGGCATTGACTCTTTTGGACACATGTTGTGGGACGGTAAGAAAGTGTTGAAATATTGTGATGATGTCTTTAATGAGAATGTGTTGTACAAAGACAAGTTGGCATCAAATGTCTCAAGTGATAAGGAGTGGGAGCTAAGGGGAGTGACTCGGAGACTATGGAGTTTCCTATTTGGACAGGCATGTCTAGAAGAGAAACATGAGAAGCAGAGGGGTCACATGTAGTTTCATAGACTGCTGAGTAGACTACATAATAGGCTAAAAGTCAGTTTGAATCACAAAAGTTGGCTGAGATCTCTACTGATGATGTACAAACACCTCCATCCGACTTGAGGAGATTCATTAGGGCTACTAGAGGTAATGCACGAACTAGATAATTTCCATCTTTGTATTATTTGTTACTAGTAGATATCCTTTTGGGTGTGGATGTGGAAGTAAAGAGTTTTAAACGAAGATGTAGGGGTGGGGGCAGCAATAACATCAAGTGGTGGAGGTTAAATAAATGAAGTGTTGAGCCCTCAAAGAAAATGCGTTACAGAAGAGGGGTTATGAGCATCAAGAGAAAATGATGGTACTAGGCTGGAAAAGATGGTTGATGTATTAGGAGAGCGGCTAAAGATGTTTTAGGAGTTTTGCACAGTGATAAGGCCCAAGTCGGAGGGATGCACTGGTAGAATGATGTAGTGAAAGAAAAGGTGAAAGACAAACATGAGGCTCACCATGCAATGAGGATCTGTATTAGGGAGGAGAAAAGACAAATTGCTAAGAAGAGGTATAAGATGGCAAAGTGAGAACCCAAGAAAAAGTGATGCGTTGGCCAAGGTGATTGCCTTTGAGAGCTTACATGATAAGTTGATTAGTAAAGAGGGCAAAAAACATATTTTTAAATTGGCAATGAGTCCAGAGAGGAGGTCGAGAAATCTTGCAAATGTCAGATATATTAAAGATGCTAGAGGAAGAGTCTTAGAGCCACATGCCAAGGTGACTGCCTTTGAGCATGGTTAATTTCAGTTTATAATAAAATTCAGGTTCAGTTCAGGTATGGTAAGGTCATTTCAATTGTCAGGGTCCAAATCAATTGACCACATTCCATATGTCAATTTAGGTATGGATTCAGATAAATCAGTTCGATTTTCAGATCTGAAGTAAATTTTGCTAGGTCACACAACCCATCAAACCTACTTATTTTTACCATAATTTAAATCTTAGGGTGCGTTTGGTTGGGATGAAAATGATTTTCCCATTTTTCGGTGTTTGGTGACCAGAGATTGGAGAAAACCATTTTCCAAAAAATTGATATTCCCCCACCCCTTTATAAATTATTTTCTCGACTCCAACCTAATGAAAACCATTTTTTCCTTCTGTCCCCTACTCTCCCCTTTCGTTCTCTCTACATCATTCTCTCTCACGCATCGATTTGAATATTTCTCTTTCTCCCTCTCTCATACACCCGTTTTAATATCTTCTCTCTCTCTCATACATCCGTTTTAGGCCTTGTTCTTTGGATTGAATAAAATGAGGTTTGGATGGATTGAATTGTATTGTATTGGATTGGATAAGTTATAATGCTTTCTTGGGGAATTATGTTTTTAGAGATGATTTTTTTTGGGAATTGTGTAAGGTTTGGATTGGATTGAGTTGGATTGGATTGAATTGAATTGAAAAGAATTACAAATCCAAAGAACATAGCCTTAATATCTTCTCTCTCTCATTTTTCTCTCTTCCACTACTCTCTCTCTTGCACCCGTTTTAGTCTCTCTCTCTCTCTCTCTCTCCACCACTCTCTCACACACACTCATTTTAATATCTGTCTCTTATTGTCAAATAGGTGAAAATAGTTTTTCAGAAAAATCATTTTCCTGTGAACCAAAATGGAAAAATATCAAATGAAAATTCATTTTCTAAAAAAAATCATTTTACAAAGAAAATCATTTCCCTAAAAAATAGTTTTCGTTTGCACCAAACATACCCATAATAAAAAATTTAAAAGATGACATATTCCCAACTTTTCACAAGTGCCAGAAGCCTTTAAACTAGTGCTGTTCATGTCGGCAGCTAAGTTTATGTCTAAGCATATGTGGCCGTCCTTAATTAGCCGGCTTCTCTCAATTACAATATTTAGTTATTTTTGTGACATTGCTACACTCTTGGCCTTTTTATGGATGGGGTCAGCTAACCATCTAGCTTTTATAGGGAGGGGACACGATTAATACTATATGCATAGACTAATCATAAACTTTTAATTTTGGGACTATTCTTTATTTTGGACCATACAAATGATCATATAATCAGATATGTAAAGTTGGGTTATCTATCTTAATTTGATGGCAAGTTCAGTGGTTCACTATATCTATATGTATGACTTGTCAGAAGGAATAATTAGGCACAATTTGTCATTTTTTGGCAAGGGTGTCTAACTTTTTATAGCCATAGAATTTGCTGGACTTGTGGGGCTGAAAGGAAAAAATCAGGATAAAGGAGGATGGCTATTGGCAACTAGTCTTTCACAATATATGCATGCCTTAAGATCCTTGAAACAATGAGAATAAATCTGTTCTTTTTTGTTTCCACAAATAAACATGTTAGGTGGTATAAAAATTTCAAACTATTCAGAATTTTCATTATAAAACAAACATGTTAGGTAGTCTAAGTTTATCAAACTATTCAAAATTTTCAATATAAATCAACAAAAGTAATAATCAATCTCTTAGCAATACTTAAAATAAAAATAATTGACGGCGTAATACTGAAGTGAAAATTATTAACAATTAATATTGTAATTGTAAATTTTATGGTATATGTAATGCTAGAAACATATAGAAGTGAAATATACATTCAAATACTCCCTCCGTACCATATTAGTTGTCATTTTTGGAAATCGTGCAGTCAAATTTTAAAAATTTTGACCATAAATTTTTCAATATATACTATGAGTTGCTATATAAAATTAACATCACTAGATTCGTCGCGAAAAGTACTATCATAAAAGTATAATATTGCAATTGTTATATTATACAAAAAATTATCAATCAAAGAGTGACATTGGAGACCGTGAAAGTTAAAATCATGACAATTAATATGCAACGGGGAGAGTAGTACACTAAGGCACCGTTATTTTGTGCGTTGCGTTGCGTTTGCGTTTCAATAAGTTGCGTTTGGGTTGCGGTAGGAAATAATAAAAAGGTGAATAGAGGTGAATAGTAGATTGTGATAAGTTGCGTTATCTTGCGTTTGTCATGCGTTATGTTTCATTGATTTTGCATCGCGTTTGGATGTGTTAGTTAATAGTTATCACATGAAATACAAACACAATTAATTATTATCTCCATACTAATATTAATGTTATTTTACCTAGAATTAATTACTGTCATATGAGGTTCAATCATTTCTCAAAATTTATTATGAATACTTATTATCAACATTTAATATCGATCAATTTTGACTAAGGTCATGTTCTTTTTGTGTGGTTCCACACTGCACTTACCATATTTTTCCACACTTACCACAATTTTTCCAAACCCTACCACAATAATTATAATTTTTTCACTCATCTCTTTTCTCTCTCCTCACTTTTCTCATCTACTTTTCACCTTCTCTCTCCCCATCAATCATATCAATCATTCTTATCCCAAAATTTATCATATCTTACCATATTATACCACATTTTCCACAACATTGTCATACCATACCATTTACTGCACCCAAATTTGCCGCACAAAAGAGCATGGCCTAATAGTCATCGATCATTACTAATCAACCTTAACTGTGATTGATAAACGCTCATCAACACTTGATTATGTTTTGAAGTTATACAATATTTAAGTTGAACCAACATTAATTTTACCATTGATCAATACTTTAATTAATAATTTACTAATTATGAGTTAAAAATATCAACCCCTACCAGCTCCAAAATAATGGATATCTTTATAATTTGTACAATCACTTCCAATACTCTTTGTATTATTATTTCTGTATGTATATAGGCCTCTTTTGAATCCAAGATTACACACTCTCTGACCATGGCCACGTACATTACTAAGAACCACTCTTAACGAATTTCGTTTCGTTATATGAACAAAAATGTACAAAATTTTCCACTAATATACCCATATAATTAATTAACGTATGATAATGTCCCAAAATAATGTACATTTTAATTATGTTTTACACGTACGTACCCCACTAATCAACAGGATAGTCCATGGGAACCGGTCCACGGTGGTTGCCTGCCGGAGACTCGTTGGCGTCCAACCCAAACCACCCGGACTTACTCCTCTCAATATGCAGACTCCGGGCCCGCCTCTCTGGGACGGTCTCGAGCCCCGCCCTCCTTCGGCCGTCCTTGAGCTCGGCCGAGAGCCTCCGCTTCTTGTAGCTGGACCATGAGGCCTGTATGAACGTCGCCGCCCACGTCCGCCACTGCTGGGAGGATGCCCGGAACGTCGGGCGGAGGTGCTTCCAGTGCTGGCGGCGGAACTGGGAGGCGACGAGGCGGAGGTCCTCGGCGGTGAGTGCGAGGGCCTCCACCTCGGAGATGCACTTGACGGTGCGGGTCGAGGAGGGGATCACCTGGTTCGGGTTGGGGACCATGGCCCATGTCAGGAGCTCCTCCCCGCAGAAGTCCCCCGGGCCAATGCAGCACGTGTTGAAGAACCCTGCGCGGCCGCCTGCGGTTGTGAAGGAGTCGAGTCGGCCACGGATGATGAAGCTCATCTGGTTCACCGGGGCGCCCTCGGAGAGAAGGCAGCTGCCTTGGATGTAGAGGGCGCTCCGGAGACGCTCGCATATCGCGTCCAACATTTGGTCATCCATTTCGTCGAACAGCGGTACCTGGGAGTCCATTAGGACAGAATTCAGTCTCCGAATTTCAGAAAATCACATCGTATACAACGGTGGACCTACCTAGATCTAACATATCCCTTAAAATAAGCCATTATTCGATGTTGATAAATTTACAATGGATTTTATTATACATATTGATGTATTATGAAATTTAACACTTGGTGGATCGAGATTGGTACTCCAAGATGTAACATATTACAGTTGCAAAATTTCGAAGATCAACTTAAAGCAAGGTCTTTTTGAGCTATCTTCAGAATCAATGCTAATTTAATTTGCGATTTGCAATAATAGTGGAAAGTTCAATGATGATTTTTATATTATATTCTAACATATTTTCTAATGTGAATGGGCGAGATTTGCACGTTAGATTTTTAACTCAGTCCAAATCTAATATTACGTGGAATTATCTCAAACAAAAGCTTGATTAATCCATTAGTTAAAAATTCAATGATAATGTTACTAGCAGGAAGTGATAAAACTGAGAATTAATATGTGTTGAGATTTGGAGTTTAATTACAATAAGATTACAAATTAAAGGTTTAGATCAATGGAGGAAGATGGGAACTTACTCGACGAACTAAGTGAGAGTAGAGGTTGCGCTTGATCTCACGACGAAGATCAAGAGGAAGGGCTTCAAGGATCTGTTCTTCATCGAAACCTCCGGTGGCAACCCATTTGTAATGGTGGTATCTTCGTACCCGCTGCTTCAGTTCATGAGGAAGTTGTCTATGTCGCATCC
The DNA here is from genome assembly GCA_029582165.1 of Portulaca oleracea. Taxonomy (NCBI): domain Eukaryota; kingdom Viridiplantae; phylum Streptophyta; class Magnoliopsida; order Caryophyllales; family Portulacaceae; genus Portulaca; species Portulaca oleracea. The sequence goes on from CM055873.1 coordinate 46,156,729, forward strand.
ATACCTCTGCATCACCTCTCTTTACCCGCCATTCTTCTATCCTCTTGGTTGTTGATTGAAGATACATCTATAGTGCACAATGGTAATTATTAGGGTTATTAAAAAAAGTTGTTCGACAAGAATTTTCGGTTATGGGTCATCAATAAGAGAAACTAATTTGTAATTCCAACGATTGTAGACTGTTAGAATATAAAATCATCGTTGGGCGTACAACCATTAGCTTAAACTTTTTGGTTGAGATGTTTCACATAGACACCTACAATGAAAGAGTTGGATGTATAAATGTTAAACTTACTTGCATATTTCCAATGAGCAAGGCAAAGAGTACGAGACCCAAAATCCCAATTACCATAGCAAAGCCAATTTCTCCAACATATGTGCTAACTTGGAGTCCCTGACCAAGTGAGCTGCATAAATCAACAAAATATATACTCAAAATGTGATACTTTGGAAACTAAATTATATTATATATGTGATTAAATTTACATGATTAACCTAAACTATTGATATATAATGCTAGTTTTTCCCTGTTAAACTAATTGAATTACCATTTCGCACTCCATATTTACCAGGAAAGCTATCTTAGAAATTAAAAGTCAAGCTCTCATTCAATAAGGGAAAATATATAACGCGAAATATTCACTCAAATTTAGTCCCTTTTTTTTTCGAGATATAAGTTCAAAACTTTACTTTTTTTGGGAAATTAAGACTAAGAAAATATAAAAATCACATGAACCATTATACCTTTCATGCAAAATGTAAAACTTTATTAATTTGTTAGGTTGATCGATGAGATGACATAAACTTTTCTTCGTACCCTTCAAATATATTTTTCTTTCTAATATTGTTTGTATATGTTTTGAGATTTTTATTTGGGTTGATAATTTTGCATTTTTTTCTTCTGAAATTGGCAAATAATTAACAATGCTCCCATTATGGCTATACCAAGTCTCTTTGGAGATATATCCTTATAAGTTGGAATTATATTATACCTATATGGAAACAGTGTTACTACCCTACTTGCATCAAAACTCATGTGACTAATATAAATGTTATGTTGGTGGTTGTTGGACAACAAATCAACAACGAATTCAGTATCCCTTGCATGCTTCACAAACTAAAGGTTTTTTTTTTTTTTCTTTTTTGGTTGGTGGATAGAAATCCTCATATCCAGGTCTAAATGAATGGATGATGATACATATTTTATCCTAAAACACTTTTTAATTGTCTTACCTTTCACCAAATTAGTATTTCTTATGATTTTCGACATTAATCTTCTTAATAGTAAGTATTAATTATCGAATCTAAGAAGCTTTGGATGCAATGACCACGCCAAATCGCCAATAAGCACAAATGATACCCTAATAGAATCAATATCATCTGTTAGACTTATTTTAGGTGTTTTTTTAAACATTATCGCTATAAAATGAATAAAAGTATAACTTTATGCAATTGATATGTGATATTATAGTTATAAAATTCAATTATATCAATTATTTTATATTAATTTAATACTAGTAGTATGGTTTTAATAATAGGGTAAGACACTTAAAATGTATCTTGCCCCAAGACTCATATTATTTTCATGAATTAAAATAATCATTAACCAATTGGTACATTAATTGGCGCTAAGGTTACCCGTTTTTGAAGAAAAAAACAATACTCGATATATACAAGTTTTTTTTTTATCATGTTTGCCTTCGTGATTTTTTTTTTATCGTGACCAACTTTGCGGGACTGCCATATGACCAAAATAAATATCACACAATATATACACGCATACTGATTTCCTTTAGGTACTTGAAAAATTTAACATAGAAACAAAAAGAATGTTGAAATATATAATAAACGGTAATCATATCTGAAAAAGTTTGAAAAATTAAGTTGTAATTTTAAAGCTCAAAGTTATGTAGAACCCAAAAGAACAGGATCTTAGTATAGTTTATGATCGATTAATCTCTACGTTGTCTTGAAGTAGGAATTACACTATTATGTCACATGGACTGTTAAATTTACTAGGTCTGGATGAAGAATGAATAAAAATCATGAATTGAGAGCCAAAAGGAATGCAAAACCTTAGTAAAATGGGCTACACTTGGGAGTGCATGCATATTGTTGGATAATTATAGCCAAGTCCATGTAACATAGTGATCTCCTCCTCAACTGAATTGAACCTCACCCGCCTGTACGTTTTCCTTATGTCTAAAATCTGTAAAGGTGCAACCGGATAAATCTAAATTGACTTACAATATCCAAAATTTTAATTATATTTTGTTTTGAATGGGGAATAAAAATGTTTGGTAATTAAATGTAATCTCTAAAAATATTTTTGAGGAGGAAACAAACTTCCAAAGTAATCTGAAGACTTTTCTTTGATTATTAGTTAGGGTTTACAATAAATTCGCAAGACATAATACTGGTAACTAAAATGAAAAAAAGAAAAAGAAAATGGGAACTGATGAAAGATTTCAAATTTGTTTTTTTCCCTTGTTTTTCTTTTCTAGATCAAACACTAAACAAAACACCATCCACAAATGAAACACGACTAGCAATAAAAAAAATAACAAAACCAAAATCAGCCAAAACACAATAAACTAAGGTTTAATAATTGATTCATTTTGTACGGCCTCTGTGGCAGCTCTAAATCCAACCAATAAAAAGTGGAAAAGAAAACACGATCAAATCATCTAACAAAATTAGACTCGCAAGCGAAAGAAAAACCAAGATCAAATCCGCCACAAAAAAAAATCGATTTTAATACGCCACAAAAAAAAATCGATTTTAATAGTTAGTTCAGTTTAATTAAGTACTACCTTTGTGGCTACCCTAGAGTTGCTGCAAAAATATGGGTTTAGGTAATTTCGGATTCGGATAAATTAAATATCGGACGAAAATTTGATATCTGATGTCTAGTTTTTTCGGGTTATAAAAATCGGACAAGCATAATGTCGGTCCCAAATCGAGTTCAGACAATAGAAATTTGAAAAATTTTATATTTGAATTTTCGGTCAACTTGGTCAATGTCAAAATTCGGACGAAAATTCTATGATATGCCTGAATCAAACCCAAAAAAAGGTCAAAAAGTTGATTGTAGTATTTGTTCACTAGAAGAGGCTCCTAGTTAATTTACCTGAGTTGCCTCATTCCCCACCAAAATGAGTAGAAGAACTTGTTGAAAAACTTGGAAGTTGTAATACCATTGCTTAATGCTTCAGCATAGATCCCAAACTCATACAAACCAGCTTCTGGGTTGCAGAAAATCGACATGCTCGTCGAGTTGAACTGAGCTCTCTTTCGGATATCGAATGGAGTGTTGCAGTTTGGGAACCAGTATTGACAATGCCGGCTTTGTCTTCTGCACACTTCTGTCCAACAGTCTTCTTCCCTTTCGATAGATAGAAGGTACCAGCAAGATCCAACCACCTTTCCATATAAATAATAGGCATCATTATCACCTCTTGTTAGAGCTGGGTTTATGCACTAAGTATCCAATTTAGGCTGTGTTTGGTTCTTAGCTAGAAAATGACATGCAGAGGAAAATTTTATGGCTTTGTTTCATTCTTTAAAGATGAGATAAAAGGAATTTTTTTTCTATAGAAGAGATAGTTGCAAAACATTATGAAAAGTTTATATTGATTGAAATTTGAAGGAAGAAGAGTTGGCTTCAAAATTAAACATTATGAAAAATTTATATTGATTTTGTCATCAATATTTTCTTTGTATGCTAAAAATAACTTACTTTCATTTACTTGGCTTTTAAAAAATGAAGGAATTGAAGAAGAGTTACAAAGGAAACACAAGGAAAATTTGACTAATTTTGACATCTGGTATATTTCTTTCAAATTTAAAAGAAAAGTTAGAGAAAAGTGAAGGGAGAGACTATTGGAGAAGATAGGGGTTTATTTTTATTTTTATATTAGACTAGTGACAAACTTGGAAAATTTGACTAAACCCCTCTCCTGCGGTTTATCAATTGTTAATATGGTATATCATGTAGTACTTATTTAGGTTCTTCAAACTGTTAAATTCTAAATGAAAAATTATCAATATTTATTATAGAATTCATTGTAAATTACTCAATATCATTATAAAATTCACCAGTATTTTAAACTAATCAATTGGTTATGAAATCACCTACTATGACGTGCGAAATCAAAGTTTTACTCGTGTTGGTTTGAATCCATATTATGTCAATATAAAAGAGTATTGAGAAGATAACCAAAAGGACCAATTACGCCCTAGCATTTATGCATGGCAGGAGTGTTATCATTTTCACTGGGTTAAGATATGTATATTGCTCAAGTGATGTACGTAGGTACGTAACAAAAAGTTACTATCGATATTTTTCCTATATCGAGAAAAAAAGGATTCGAGGCTAAAAGACTTAGAAGTCGGAGAGACAACTCACATGGCTTGCTAGCATAAACAACCCAAGATTGAATGCAGCCCCAGCCCAGGCTTTCTCCATGATGTTACCAGTCGCCTGAATGATCCTAGACGACAACGGTATTGTAAGGTAAAGTCTTAATAGGAACTGCAGTATGATGACCAATCTTATGGCATGTTTTGTCTTCAAAAACTCCGCTTGTCCTAGTTTTGGGAACGCTATCCATATCAATACCTGTAATACATTACACAATATCATTGAAGCAGCTCAGCATTACCTAACCTGAATCCGAAGAAAAACACAAACAAAAACAACAAACTATCGTGATTAATTAACAATCCACATAATTAACTGCTGAGACAAGTTATGATTAGCCGAGTTTTCTGTATATGTTTCGTTCCTAATATTAGGTATAGTTAACAAGTTATTCATATTGTTTGCAACTGAACTAAGTTTTTATATATATGCTCACCTTTGCAAGCTGTTAAATATATGGCCCTGTTCTTTTATACGGCTGGCTGCGGTACGGTACGGCGCAGTGTGGTGTGGTGGAATTGTGTAGAATTTGGTGGGTTTGGAAAAGTTACAGTGGGTTGTGGTAAGGTGTGGTACGTGTGTTTTGCTTTTAATAATTTTAAATTGTGTTGGTAAATGTGAAAAAGTAATTGGAAAAAGCGAAATGAGAACTTGTGGTTGATTGTGGTGGGTCGTGGTAAATTGTGGTGGATTAGTATGTTGTGGTGGGGTGTGGCAAGGTGCGGTGTGCTTGTGACACCGCAGCCAGCCAACTACATAAAAGAATAGGGCTATATTTTACTAATTTCCGATCAAAATATAACTTTTGAGACTTGAATATTGAATTAAGTGTTGCTCTTAATGTGTTTAATTTTTTGTTGACTCTTTTACATTTTTGGCCAAAATCATAATTTATAAATGAATTTTCGAATTACACTAAACCCAACTTAAAAGTTGCAAAAAAATACTTAAAACAAAAAGGTTGGTCAATCCAAAAAAAAAAAGACCCAAGACAGAGTCAACAAATGTTTACTTAAACCACAATGATAAGAACATTCGGGTCCATTCCATTCCAGCACCAAAAACCATATTTTAAGGGTATACATACAAAAATCTTTAAACTTGTAATTATGTGTTTTATGTTAAGTTGGCAAACAACAACACAAGTAACTTTGTACTTATATTTTACTTTAAGGGTATACATACAAAAATCTTCAAAACTCATAAGACGTACCTGTGGGAAAGGCAACGATGCAACAAAGTCGAACCAAAAATCCCTACTAAGGTAATTAGCAGAGATCATTTTAGGGTCAGTGACTAACTCCCCCGTGCCAAAAATCCTCGAAGATGGTGCAACGTACGCAGTCCTAAACCTAATGTACATATTAACAATGTAGAAGGCGTCAATGAGAGATCGTATGATCGTAAGGGCTAGTTTGAGGGACACAGATTCCTCCACACAAACGTCGTCTTTGATAGTTGGAGCGTAGAAGAACAAAGGGTCCACAAAGAGGGACAACAAACACGCCCCGAGGAAAAGTTTCCTCCATTGATCAGCTAAGGGTCCTCTAGGATCCAGTATTTGCTTCTCCATTAACGCGACGTCTTCTGAAAATACTCGCGATAATTCCCCTTTTGAGAATAGGATTGAAGTTGCGTCGCGTTTCATCCTTCGGAAGAATCGTTTTAGGCCCTTGTTTGGCTTGTGGTGGTTGTCGTATTCTTCTTCCTCTTCTTCGCTTGTGTCGGTTGTTTCTTCTTCAACATCGCCTTCTGGCAACCTGAAAATATATCAAGTCACGTAAAATGAAACTAAACCAACTTTGAACTCTTTGTGCCAATGAGCTTTAACTCAAGTGGCATGATGAGGGTGAGAGTTTTATCCTCCCCACAAGGGGTTTGATCCCTGGTGATCACAATTTCTTTAGTGGGAATTGTTGGCCTGACTTATCAATGTAAAAAATAAAAGGGAACTTTGAACTCGTTATTCAAAAGACATTAGAAGTGTACTGTTGCATAAGAATACGTACGTTTGAGGTTTTTTGAAGTCGTGGTGGTCGCCCATAGCCATGATCTGATCAAAATGTGACCTGAAATTCGACATACCGGCGTCTTATCAAAACCGACGAGGTACGTACTTAGGGACATACATACATTTGGGAATCGAAAATAAGGTAAGAAGTTATGATCAATACGTACCAGAAAGATTGAAATCACAAGAACATATATACCCTTTTTGAGACAAAGTCTAAGGATCATGTGAAGGTGGGAAAAGAGGGGAAAGGGAGTTCAAGGGGTTATAAACCCTGTGAATAGTCTTACTTCTATGACATGCACATGATGAGGGTGTTACTTTCACTGATTCTCTATGGCAGAAAAAGAAAAGAGAAAAATTGTGAGCCATAAATAAAATACCATATCAAAATATAAGTGTATATGAGTTGTGAAGATGATACATAGTGGTAAGTTGTCCCCACAAAATATGATGAATTGAAGAGGAAAAGATTAATATTGTGTTGGTTATAATTACTTGATTTAAACTTTAAAAGTGGTAGTAGTTGACAAAGTTTAGATAGGACAAAAGTTTGAAGTTATTAAGGGGTTGTTTGGATGCAACTGGGTGATTGTGAGGGAGATAGAAAGATGAGCAATGAATATGTTGGAATTAATTGGGATGACCATGAAAGGATCATGAATATGCATGATTATTGACTAAAAGGATATATGATGAACCAACCTTAGCCATATATTCATATTACAGGTTGGTTGGGGAGGAAGTAGTAATATTGCATGCATTAATCCCAGTACAGTACACATAGGGTGCACCTAACTCATTTACTTCTTGACATGACAACTCGATTCAGACACAAGGAATTAGCCATTAATTATGGCCAGAAAATTGCAATTTATATGATTAATTTGATATATAGGTTGCTTGTTTAACTAACTTATCATTAGCATCTAATCCTATTTGGCATCAATTAGTACTTGTCAATTTCACATTTTCATTTTTACTGAAGGTTTTAGTCTTAGCTTCAATTAACATTCACCGACTCTTATCAATGTTGATCAACACTTACATGCAACATTGATAAGTCATAGCGTAGGTCCCGTCTGCAATGTAGTTTTTTGGAGCAAAAAAAAAACCTTTTGGGGCTAATTGGCATTTTTAATGGGTCAAAACAACGAATATAGGCCCTGTTTGACAATCAGCTAGTAGCTGGTAGCTGTTAGTTGATAGCTGGTTGAATTAGTTGTACGACTTTAGTTGTTTGGATTAACTAATTGCAGGAAATATGTTTGGTAAACTAGTTTTTTGTGAAAATCTACCTCAAAAAATTTCCTCAAGTACGTAGCCTTTCGAAAACTAGTTTATTAGGTCCAAAAAGCTAATATGCAATAAATTTGGGGCAACTTCCCCTTTAATTATAAAAAAAAAGCTAATATGCAAAGCTTGTTACTAGACGCCTCAGATACCTTTTCACCTTGGTCAAAAAATTAATTAACAGTGTCCAAAAAGCTAAAAGTTACCCCAAAAAACTGGCAGCCAAACACTCTCATAATATTTGATAAATAACTTTTTGAGTTAGCCATTTGGACTCAAAAAACTGTTTTTCAAAAAGCTATTCTAAATAACTTTATAAGATAGCTGTTGAAACAATTAATTTTATCAAACATCATTCTGATAACTAATATAAATTCTAAGTCGAATAGTTAATTGAAGCAATTGGCGCGTGATTATCTGAAGCATTAGCGGTGATTAGCAAACAAGGCCATAGTTATTAAAAGTGAAAAGATTAAGCTCTTAAGTAGGGCCAACTAGCGAAGCACAGAAGACATTAGTTGTCATGTATGTGCGTCACGATATTATGATTGCCCCAAAATCTAGGTCGAAGAAGATGTCCATAAAGAAAAGTACAAAGGAGTAATAATTAGGATAGCTTGATATGTCCATCATTGATTAATAGAGGAGGTCAAGTTGCATGGATGAGTAGTGATGAGCCATGCTTCTTGCTGAGTGTTGCCTCAGAATTAGACATTAGGTACAACTTTTTAAGTGGTCACAAACACCCAAAATGGTGAGAAGTTTGAATATGACCAAACATAATGTGTGGGCAAAGGGCACATTATGTGTCACAAATTTGAAATGATGTATCTTTAGATCTCCATGTATTAGACAAGATGTGGATTACGAGCTTTTCATGTTGTCATGGCGTTTTGTGGAGACCCAATTCATACCACACGCATTAGAGTAAGGTGAAAAAAAAGATATGGCAAACATTTCAATTTAGTTTCATTTGTGTCGTTAAATTAGTTAATGTTAAAATGATATATTGGGATTCACCCATGTGTAAAATGTTTTACATCGGAAAAGTAAAAGGAAAAGACATGGTATTTAAGTCAAGTGAGTTACTCCTCTTAACACCAATTGGTTTTAAGATGAAACATCACTTAATTTGTATACTATAGGCATTGGTTGAAGTGGCCTCTCACCTTAGATCTCCCCAACAAATTGTATCAGAGCCGATCGTTCGTTCGGCTGGGCGCAAGGTGCGGGAAGGTGGTCCCGTAAAAATCACCATGTAGAGGAGTAGGGACCATGGCGCACGCGCGGCTGGGTCTCCTGAAAGCATAAAGTGGTGACATGAGACTCAGGTGAGTAGGGTGTGACCCTATGGAGTAAGGTGCGGCTAAGACCCTTGAGGCAGAATGGTGGCATGAGACTCATGTGGAATAGGGTGCGGCTATGATGACTCTTGATGGTGACTTGAAACCTTGGCGAAAAGAGACTTCCGATCAAGGAGGAGAAACTCATGTATGAAAGGGGAGATTATTAGGATTCACTCATGAGTAAAATGTCCCACATCAAAAAAGTAAAGGGAAATGATATAATATATAAGTCAAGGGGGTTACTCATTTATCACACCAATTGGTTTAAGATAGAACCTTACTTAACTTGTGTACCATGAGCCTTGGTTAAAGGTGGCTCCCGCCTTAAATTTTCCCGACATGATAAAATCTGGATATGAAATTGACTAATATTAACTTGTTTTCTTTAGGTACAACTATTCATATTAGGCTAAATTCGGATTAAAATTGTATTTAGACAGTAATAATAAGGGAATTATTGTATTTAAATTTTGTATTTAGACAGTAATAATAGTTGTACCATATTGTTTTTTCAAATTAAATTGAATAAAATTTTACATGCTCTCAACAAATCTTAGGTATACAATGAAGTTGGCGTTGGTGGCCCACTTCATTATACTTCTCGAGGAAGATGACGTGAATTAAGGTTGTGTTCTTTGGGTTGGTAAAGAGGGGGAAGGTAAAACAAGACTAGGGAAAGTTGGATAAATAAATGTAAGTAAAGTAATGAGATAGGTAAATATCACATAACCTTTTTTATTTTTAAATAAATTATGTGATGTAAATGAAGAATTTTTAAATATAAATTATGTAAAAATTCATTAGGTATGATAAATAAGTTAAGGTAAAATAAGGTAAAATAAAGTAAAATACGGATAAGTACTCCCTCTGTTCTATATTAATAGTCACTTAGTAGTGTGTCACGGTTTTCAATATTACTATTTGATTGATAAAGTATTTACAATATTATACTTTTAAGATAGTAATTTCAATATGAATTTGATGGTAGTAATTTTATATAACAAGTCATTATATATATTGAGAAATTTATGATCAAAAATTTTAAAATTTGACTGTATAATGTTCAAGAATAACAATTAACATGGACAGAGGGAATAAAATTTTTAGTTCACCATCTCAAAGAACATGACTGAATCCCATTAATACACATCTAGATATGGGTAATGTTTGGATATTGATATTTTGATTTGTGGATATGTAGATATGGGTAATGTTGGACTTTAAGATTTTGATTTGGGGATATGTAGGTATGGGTAATGTATGGATTGTAACCTATATGAATAGCATAATTTGTTCAATACAAAGAAATTAGTGCACTGAGGTCCTGTTCTCTAGTTTGGTAAGATTATCTTTACCTAATCTAATCTTATCTTAACATTCAAAAGGACACGACTTACTTTTAGATAATTTATGGTCATGTTCTTTAGACTGATACTTATAATTAAGTTAGATAAAATAAAGTTGATAAGAAAATAATTTGTGGTAGATAAGTTGGTGTTTTTTAGGGATTCAGATAGGGTAAGGTAAAAAAAATAATAGAATAAATCTAAGTTACCATTTTAAAGAACATGACCTATATTTAAAATTCTCATCACTTTAATTGACCGCTTTAACCTAGTTTTGAGTTGGTTGGATTTCTAGCTTGGTAACTAGGGGTGTGCATTATTCGGTTTTGAACAGAATAAACCGAGAACCGAACCGGTTCGAACCGATTCAAACCGGACCGATTTTTATTCGGTTCGGTTTTCGGTTTGCACTTTAGCCCTTATTCGGTTTTCGGTTTATTCGGTTCGACTCTTTCCAGTGAAAGTCCCATATGAATGTGTGCATTATTCGGTTTTGAACCGGATAAACCGAGAACCGAAACCGAACCGGTTTATTCGGTTCGGTTTTCGGTTTGGATTTTACCCCTTAATCGGTTTTCGGTTTATTCGGTTCGGCCCGGTTCGGTTCGGTTTTGAACCGATGAACAACCCTATTGGTAACTACATGCATCATTCCTACATGTTGGCTATTAACGCCGTTTGCTAAGTGGTTAAGGATTGAAGTAGCCAATTTGGGGTATTTTCGGCCCTTTGCTTTCTGTGAATCCTCTATTTAGTTTGCCATGTAAAACGAAAATGAAAATATCATCTCTCTCTATGTGTGCAACTTTAAAGTATTGAACTGTCTTTCGATTTTTTTGGCTATATTAACCCAATTATTTATGTTAGGCTGAAAAGTATATGTGAAGTTAGTTACTGTGAACCAACAGCAGCAACAGCTAACAGCAGTAGTATTAGGTGTATCAACAGCTCGGATCAAGAAGCAAGAATTAGTTATCAAGATTTGTTGTAGTTTATTTTTGTTCTATAAATAGCCTAGGTTGTATCTTTCTTCTGCATCTCTCTCCAATAATACAGTTTTCCTTCCAGTAACAAAATCTCTTCCCTTAGTTTTCACATGGTATCAGAGCATAGGCTCATACCTAAAATCTCTTCGATTCCTCGATCACGTAATCCGATCCAAGGTGCTCTTGATCCTAATTTTGATATAGGATTGAGCAAACAATGTCGGATGTAAGGGAAGAATCATCAGGTGGGAATGAGACAGAGATCAACCAACCTCAGAGCAAGATAGAAGAAAACCCCTACAACAATGATCCTCTACAACTGCAAGGGTCTGATCATCCTGGCCTCATGATAATCACAATCAAGTTTGCTGGAAACAACTTCCAAAAGTGGGCAAGGGCCATCAAGATTGCACTCAAGACTAAGGTGAAACTAGGTTTCATCACAGGTGAATGCAAGAGACCCTCTCAAACTTCTTCGTCAGATCAATGGGATAAATGTGATAGCATGGTTATTAGCTGGCTGTTAAACTGTATGATTCCTGACCTTTCTGAGTCTTTTCTTTATGTCAACACTTCTCGTGAGCTGTGGGTGGAACTTACTGAACGTTTTGGGCAAAGTAATGGCCCCCTTCTCTTCCAACTAGAAAAAGATATATCTGAACTTTTCCAAGGAAAGAATTCTGTGGCAGTCTATTTTACCAAATTAAAGAAACTATGGGATGAATTGAATGAGATGGCTGAAGTTCCTATCTGTACCTGCCCTACAACCTGTTCTCATGTTAAAGCCACCTTTGACATGGAACAAAGAAGGAAGTTGGTACAATTTCTGATACACCTCAATGATGATTTTGATGGTGTGAGAAGTCAGATTCTCTTAATGGATCCCCTTCCCACCATTAACAAGGCTTATTCTCTTGTTCAAAGAGCTGAAAGCCAAAAGGTTGCATCAGGAGGCATCAATTTCAGTGGAGAGATTGCTGCCTATACTTCCAAACAAAACTCATCTGGCATGATGGGTCTGTCTGACAGCAACCAAGCACTGCTTGCCAGAGAAACTTCAAGAACTCAAAAAAGGGATTTCAAGAAAGAAAAGGCAAACAAATTTTGTACTTACTGTCAGAAGCATGGTCATGAAAGGGACCAATGCTTCAAGCTCATTGGCTATCCTGACTGGTTTGACAAAAGGAAGGGTAAGAAAGTGGCAGCCAATGTTTTCTGTGAAGATCTTAAGGACCCCTTAGGAGATGGTCAGATAAAGGGAGTAGATGTCAAGCTTATTCAAAAAATTGCTCAGGAGGTTTACAGGCAGAACCAAAGCAATCAGCAAGATGGATCAAAAGCTAAGCAACATTCAGTGAATTTTGCTCAGTCGCGATATGAACATGGAGAAACATCAAACCAACAGACAGAAACAACTCAGGACAAATACAAGAAATCCAATCTTGGACATCTGGCTCATTTCTCAGGTAACATTGTGACTAACTTTAATACTGCATCATATCATATCATACATAATTCTCAGTTTTCTAAAACAAATTGGATCGTAGACACTGGTGCAAGCGATCATATGAGCTATGACCTCTCCTTATTTGAATCTATTTTCCAACTTAACAAACCTGTAAATGTTTCTATGCCCGATGGCTTAATCAAGAAAGTCACTTTAACAGGTACAATTGTTCTTGATGATCAAATTAAATTGAAAAATGTCCTATATGTTCCTGACTTCAAGTATAATTTGCTGTCTGTCAGTAAGTTACTACAGGATCAGAAGTTATATGTTGTTTTATTGCCTGACAAATGTCTTTTTCAGGACCCTTTGAGTAGAACTACTGTTGCCATTGCAAGAGAGAAACAAGGGTTGTATAGATTGACTGCCAAGATTAAAAGAAAGCAGGAATTCATGACAGAAGGCTTTGCCGCTGTCTCTGAAAAGGATCAAAATGGTCATGTTCCTTTAAAAATTTTACATACTCGATTAGGCCATACCTCCCTTTCAAAACTTGAGCACATTCACAATTGTAATATTTCTAATGATGGCAATTTCTTTTGTGAAATTTGTGTTTTGTCTAAATCCCATAGATTACCTTTTGCTAGAAGTTCTATCAAGACTTCTTGTACTTTTCAGTTAGTCCATATGGACCTATGGGGACCCTATAGGGTACCTAATATAAATGGAGCTAGATACTTTCTTACAATAGTTGATGACTACACAAGATGCACTTGGACTCAGCTTTTACAAAACAAAAGACAAGTCCTACCTGCTGTTGAAAAATTTCTACACATGATTGAAAATCGCTTTGTTCAAGTGCTAAATGTATTAGAGCGATAATGGGGTGAGTTCCTTGAATGCTTGCATTTCTTTATTTGAATCCAAGGGTATCCTTCATCGAGGTCCATGGTTGGCACACCTCAGAATGGGGTGGTGGAAAGGAAACACAGACACTGCTTGACACAGTGGCAATTAGAATCAGCAGGATTTCCTAAGTGTTTTTGGGGGGAATGTATTCTAGCTGCAACTCATATAATTAATAAATTACCTATGAAAGTTCTAGATTGGAAAAGCCCTTTTGAAAAACTTTATGGCACCAAGCCTGATCTCACTAGTCTAAGAACCATAGGATGTCTTTGTTATGCTACTAACCTAGGTTAGAAAGATAAGTTTTCCAACAGGGCCATTAAGTGTGTGCTCTTAGGATACACCTTTGGTATGAAAGGCTACAAATTATACCAAATAGACACAAGAAAGGTCTTTCATAGCAGGGATGTTGTCTTTAGAGAGCAGACTTTTCCTTTTAAAAAATCCCAAGAAAAGGAGCCAGAACATGAGGTTGTCCCTGAACAAACCTTAGATCAAGGACAACCCCAGCAGGTAAGTCAACATGATTATCATGCCAACTCACCTCATAATTATCCTTCTCATAGTGATGTTGCACAGGAAGAAGTTTCAGAAAGTTTGCACAGCAGTGAGGATGATCAAGAAGATGAATCAAACTCATATCAAAATGAGAATCAGAATTATGATCAACCTCCTAATTCAGAACAAATCTCTGAAACAGAAAGTGATAAAGCACCTGAGCAACAGATCAACTTGAGAAGATCCAGTAGACAAAAGCATGAACCAGCTTGGCTTAAAGATTTCATTCAGACAAAACGAGCTTCAAAGCCTTCACAATCACATGGCTTCATGTCCAAGAAAAAAGAAGCCAATTTTCCATTATTTCAGGAAGCTAATTTTGAACATTATTCTGATAACTAAGTCACTTCTCTTTTGGCTACAATGAAAGTCACAGAGCCAACCACCTACAAAGAAGCTTCTCAAAAACCAGAATGGGTCAATGCTATGAAGGAGGAAATACAAGCCCTAGAGCAGAATGGCACCTGGATTCTTACAAAACTACCACCTGGAAAAAGGGCACTCACTTCAAAATGGGTCTACAAGGTAAAGTTTAAGCCAAATGGAAACATTGAAAGATATAAGGCCAGGTTAGTCATTAGGGGTTTTGAACAAATTAAAGATGAAGATTATAGGCACACTTTCTCTCCTGTGGCTAAATTAACCACAGTAAGGATTTTTATTTCTGTAGCCACTATGAAAAATTGGTCCCTCTATCAATTAGACATAAACAATGCTTTTTTGCATGGTTTTTTGGATGAAGATGTTTACATGTTTCCCGCTGAAGGATACAATCAAGTTGTTGAGGGTCAGGTCTGCAAACTAGAAAGATCCCTTTATGGCCTAAAGCAGGCCTCAAGACAATGGAACATTGAGCTTAGCAAATTTCTTCAAAGTTTTGGTTTTCTACAATCAAAAAATGATTATTCTTTGTTCACTAAACAAAAGGGAGATCTAACCATTTTCGTTTTAGTCTATGTTGATGATCTGCTTGTCACAGGGAATGATGAGCAAGGTATAAGCGAGCTAAAACGGCTATTACACCAAACATTTACAATCAAAGACCTTGGCGTGGCAAGATATTTTCTAGGGATCGAGATAGCAAGAAGCAAGGTGGGTACTTTATTAAATCAAAGAAAATATATCACTGACATACTTTCTGATGCAGGTCTAACTGGTGCAAGACCTGCACGATTTCCACTCCCGAAAGGACTAAAGCTAGCTAGCAACAAAGGGGAATTGCTTGAGGAACCAGAAAGATTCAGGAGAATAATTGGAAGATTGCTGTATTTGACCATCACAAGGCCAGATATCTCTTACTCAGTGCAACACTTGAGCCAGTTTTTGCAAACACCAACAAAGCCCCAATATGATGCAGCTTTACATGTTCTAAGGTACCTCAAGGGGACTGTAAACAAAGGGCTTTTCTTTCCAGCAAAACCAGAATACAAGCTACAAGCCTACTGTGATGCAGATTGGGCATCATGTCAAATGTCTGCTAGGTCTCTAACTGGATATGCTGTTTTCTTTGGTGGATGTTTGGTTTCTTGGAAGACAAAGAAGCAAAAATCTGATGGCTAAATCAGCAGGTGAGTCTGAGCCATGTCCACTACCACCTCGAGTTGGTTTGGATAGTTGGTATTATCAAAGATTTGAAGGTTCCCTAGAGCGCGACCACATTGATGTGTGATAACAAAGCAGCAGTTCACATAGCAGAGAACCCAGTTTTTCATGAGAGAACTAAGCACTTGAACATAGATTGTCATTACACAAGGGACAAGCTCATGGAGGGTTTTCTTAGTGTTTCTCATGTGAAATCAAAGGATCAGTTGGCAGACATAATGACAAAGCCTCTGAGTGAAATCCAGCATGTTTATCTTTCAGAAAGACTTGGTCTTTTGGATAAAATTCCAGGGGTTTCAAGAGGGGGGGGAATGTGAAGTTAGTTACTGTGAACCAACAGCAGCAACAGCTAACAGCAGTAGTATTAGGTGTATCAACAGCTCGGATCAAGAAGCAAGAATTAGTTATCAAGATTTGTTGTAGTTTATTTTTGTTCTATAAATAGCCTAGGTTGTATCTTTCTTCTGCATCTCTCTACAATAATACAGTTTTCCTTCCAGTAACAAAATTTCTTCCCTTAGTTTTCACAGTATACCTCATTTTAAGATTTCTTTTGAGATTCCAGCTTAATTTTGACATATGTTAACGCTATTATTAATCATGTTTGGCTCGATACTTTTGTTAAGGTTTGTCTTTGCTTTATTTGTAGACAATGAACTTGATCGAGTTACATGCAAATTAATATATTGCATGTAACATGTTATTTGTCTATGATATTTGATTGATAAGATTGGAGAGGGGTTTAACAATAAGTTGGAGAGGCAACGGGGAACCGTACATAGAGTTATATATAGAGCCAATAGCACAACTTGAAAAGAATGAATCAAAATAAAATGACAAAAGTGGAGGCATGCAGACGTTGGAATTTTATGCTGTAAATAAGAAGGTAGCTTTATTAAAAAGCAAAACCAATCTTACAGCTCCATAATCCGACCCAAGCCGGATATGGAAGATTAGAATGCAGCAATATTATTCTTAATCTTAAATTTTATAATTTATAGAAACTGATTTCAATTGACCTAAAATTTGGACATTGTTCATCACCTATTATTTTTATAGAAAAAAATTATAAGAGGTCTAATGAGACTGTAGGGCCCGCGGCCCGGAGGGCACGGTCCCCCACGGAAGGTCGATTCGACGTAGGGTTGCTTATCTTTTAAGGGGCGAAAATAAAAAAACTTAAACTTTTCACATAACTGATTTTTCGAGGGTCGGATAAAAAGAAAACTAAAAAAAAAACGAAAATAGGGTCGGATCCACGCGGGTTCTCGTACCCACTTCACCTAAATGCACCCGGGTCTGCGCGGATTCCAGGGCCATTTGGGCCAAAACTTCGCCCGGATCCACGCGGATTCGGGGTCAGTTTTTGGCCGAGATGGTTCCTGGATCCGCGCGGATCCGAACCATTCTGGGTCGAAAATTTTCGGTGAGCGTAAAAGCAGAAAGAAAAAAGAAAGAAAGCAGGAAAAAGCGGCCGAGACAAGCGCAGATCCGCGCGGATCCGGTGCTCGCCCGAGCCAAAAAACGCTTCTTTTCAGTAAAAAGAAATAAGGAGTCGCCAGTTAATTTTTTTTAAGTAAAATTAACAAAACTTAAAAATTTTGACTCCGGTCTCGAACCAAAAAAACAAGTTCGGGGGTAAAAATGCCGGTGTAGGGGGATGCCCTTGCACCGCCCGCCGAAGCGGCCCTTACTAGGTCGGGTTACATTAGAAAGAAGAAAAAGAGTAAAAGAAAGTTGTCACAAAATTTACTAAAATAACATGCAATTCAACAAAAGATTCTAAAGTTCACATAATCAAAGAGAAAAATAAAACGAAAGAAACAAATTACATCGGGCGGGGAACTAAAGGACTACATTGTTACATCTTTTCTTAAACCGGGAAACAAAACAAAAAAACTAAAAAAAATGAGTAAAATGAAGCGAATTATACCCCGAATCCGCGCAGATCTGATGGAAAATGGGTCGCCGGAAACTGATTCGGATCGGATGTGAGAATTCAGAGCAGCCGAGAGAGATTTGTCGAGGAAATCCGCGCGGATTTCCTTATGCTTCGTCGGGTCGAATTTTGTGTTCGTCCGTGTTAAAATGTGAGTGCCCAGAAAAATCTCCGCTCCGAATACCAAAAATTGCCAACCCCTGCTCCGGATCCGCGCGGATCCTTAAATAGACTCCCAAAACTGGCAACGGTTATCGACGGTTGGCGACGGTTGACGACGGTTGGCCAGTTATTGTCAAACCCGCGCCACCCCCGCACAACTACCAGCAGTTGGTTGACTGGAAACTGCAGTTGGCTTGACTGGGCAAAATCCGCGCAACTCCAACTGGGTCGGGTGATGAATCCGCGCAGATTTGCGGATTCTAATTGAATTCGGATCCGACCCAAAATTTGGACCCGGCTTGGTATCCGGTACCAAAATCCGCGCCACCCCATTCTGGGCCCAAAAAGTGAAATCTGCGCGGATCCAGTCGTCTTGGCCCAAACCAGTGAAATCCGCGCAGACCTACTTCAGCTCAATACTGAAAAAAATCCGCGCCAACCCACATCTTTTGGCCCAAAAATTAAGAAATCCGCAGCTTCATTTTCTCGACCCCCGGGCTAAATTTGAAAATCACGACCCATTTTGGTGTCTACAGATAGCCCCACTTTGGTGAGTGCGAATAAGGCGAAAGTCAAGTATACTCTTGTAGTCAATGGAGGTAGTCAAATTTTGTTGACTTGACTTGCTGAAATTATCCGGGCTTGGCGATCCAAGGGTAGCTTGGTCTTCCGACCGGAGGTAGTCCGATCTTGATTGATTCTTTGGATGTTGTCCAGCCGACTTCAAGGTAGCTTGAAAGATATCCGGAATTTGATTTGTACCTAGCTTGACTGCTGGATATTACCCAGGCTTGTTATGCTTTTCCTGAAAAGGATAATTTTGTAAGTATTTTGATTTCAAAAATAAGAAACACAGCTAAAAAGCAAAGTAATAAAATATGAAACTAAAGACGAAAAATAAAAACAAGAGAAAAATGCCAGTAAAGAGAATACTCCCTCAGTTATTTGTCTTTTACTCTCATACTCACTCACCTCACAACCACTCACTCACCTCACATTCACTCAATCTTTCTACACTCATCCCCTATCACTCACTCCTTATCTCCTCATTCTCTCTCTATCATTCACCTCACTCAATCTCATCTATCACTCAAAGCTCCATCTTTGCTCAAACATCCAGCCCCTTCTTCACTCCCGGACAAAACCCGCGCGCTGTCGCCCATCTCCGGCTGAAATCCGCGCCACCCCAGCTGAAGTCTGCACTAAACTCAGGAAATCCGCGCCATACTCAAGCCTCGCCATACCTTCCAGCTGAAATCCGCGCAGACCCAACTATATCAAGGTAACAATGCTTGAGCTTTCAACCTTTATGTATAAAAAAATGGGGAAATCCGCGCAAGTTTCATAAAAACCTAACATTTCCCTTGTATTTTCTTGAATTTGCAACGGTCGAAAGTTCACCATTTCTTCAGAACTCAGAAGAAATCCGCGCGAAGCTCCAACCAATCCGCGCCATTCTTACAGTTTTAGGTCATTTTCAGGCTATTTTCTTTGTACTGTAAACACTTGAGCTGAAAATTTTGTTCATCTTCCATACAGATCCGCGCAACTCCTTTTGATTTGGAGCCATTTTCGCTGCAACCTTGCTGAAATCCGCGTGATACTTCTCTGCCGTGAAGACTTGTACTGCTCAAAATCCAGCTCCAGCTCCAGGTGAAAAATTTGCCCAAAACTGTCTCAACTCTAGTAAATCCGCGTGATTCTCGGTGGTTTTAAGCCATTTTGCTGAAATTCTAAGTTTACTCAAGTATCTAGCATGTATATGTAGAAATCTATGTGATTCCTTGCATTTCCTTGTGTTTACTTGAGTTTGCTTGAGAAACATAATATGTGTTGGGTGACAAAGCTTGTGCTAGAATAGCCAAACCCATGCGCGTTCTGGAGTCTTGAACTTAAATCTGTTAATGTTAAGTTTTGGACTTGTCTATCCCATTTGGTCACACAAATCCGCGTGACTCCTTTGGATTTTGGGCCAAAACGCACCCGGCCCAAAATCTGCGCGGATTCTCTCAAGTGGGCCCCAAAAAACACCTCAACACAAATCCGCTCTTCGGCCCAAATCTGTACGGATTTAATGGTTGGGCTCTAAAACTGCTTCGGCCCAAATCTGCGCGGATTTATTGGTTGGGCTCCAAAACTGCTTCGGCCCAAATCCGCGGGATTCTTTGGTTGGGCCCACTCCTAACTTCATTCGGGTATTGGATCTCCATAATTTGTACCTCTTTTGTAATTTTCTAATTTCTGACTTTGCTCGGGTATTAGATAAATATGTACCTGAGTTGAGTCTTTCGCAGTGCTTCACTATGCCGACAACAAAGCCAACAAAATACCATCCCAAAAAGGAAGCTTGGGCAGCTGACTTAGCCCAGAAGGGCAACATGAGTCGAGATTGGGCCGGCCCCCATCCATGGGACGGCCAAGATCTCCTCTATTGTCGTGACGTACATATTTCCCACTTTATCACCCAAGTCACGGTATGTCACTTTCTTCACTAATTATGACATTTTGAATTCTGCTCAGAGATCTCATTTATAATTTTGCCTTGCAGGCCGATAACATCCAAGCCTGTGGGGCGATTGGTAAAGTGATGAGACTCTTTGGATGAATTTGGAACAATTGGGTTTTCAAAGAAAGATCTGATCGAGGCGGCTGGTTTTAACCATTTCCTCAATGCTCTGCATGCCATGCGCGAGCCTCGGCCATTGCGTAGTGCGTGCGTTAAGTGAACGTTTTTGGGACACAACCAACACGTTCCACTTTCCAGAGTATGAGATGACTATAACCCCTCTTGACTTCGCCATGATTACGGGGTTATCTTTCGGCGGAGTGCCCCTACAGTACTCTGATGACTTGGGCCATGACAAAGCCCAACAAATAGCCCTATTCGGCCCAGTCATGGGCACCATACACGACACACGGAGTTTCCGCTACTCCGTTCTTTCGATGAGGTCTGAAGGGCAACCACGGGACGAAATGTACTGCGATCGCAAAGGCGACTGATACTTGCCATTTTCCTGTGTACTACCATCTTTGCTGACCGTGGTAGTCGTGTATTCTTCCATTATCTAGGTAATTTGGCGGACCTAGATAATCTCTCCAACTTAGCTTGGGGTGCGGCAGCTTACACTTGTCTCTTCCGGGGACTCCGTTCGGGTGTGCGAGTCCCTAAATCCAAACTTGAGCAGAACAACACCTATCTGTCTGGCTTGTGGAAAGTCATCGAGGTATCTCCTTTTCCCTTGTCATCTACCTATCTGCTTGTAGCTTGAAAACTAACTCCTACTCTTTGCAGATATGGTTCTACGAATACTTCGAGGGCTGTCTCCCAATCTAAAGTGGTCTTTGTCTTTCCAATCGCCCTTATTTGAGGCGCGATGATTTCTTGGTTAGAAAGCGTCGGGTAGAGCACTGGAGCTCTTCCGAGGCATCTTGAATAATCCGGGGCAGTATGACCTTTCCTTTGCCAACGACTTTAAAACTATCAAGCTCACCACTAACACATGTTTAGTGTGTTTTGGACCCTTGGGCGGCTTATGAGGTTACGGAAGATCAACTTCCGGACCTCGATACATTACAGGATATCAACTGTAGAAGGATCTTATTTGAAGGTCCTTTTACCTTCATATGGTACTGCGGGGAAAGGGTCACCCACCAATGCATGCATGTATGGCCTCCATTGGTACGATCGATCCTCCATTAAGATGTTCTACCCCCGCTCTTTGACTTTCGATGAACTTGAAGTCAATCTCATGGGGATTCCCATTGGAAATTTGCTGATAATGGGGGCCAACTATGCCGCATCCATTCGACCACGCCGCATCCAGTCGGGAGCAGACCATGGAGGCCATTGCCCTTATATACGGCCTCTGCGATGAAATTCAAGACATGTAGAGACGATATCGGCGTCGAATGGGTTTTGGGCCTCGACGTGGTGGAGGTCGTGGTAGAGGACAACCACGAGGAGGGGGTCATTACCACCACCATGGTAGGGGCCAAGGAGGTCACGATGCTGACAATGACGATAATGACGATGACGATGATGATGACAACAACAACATGGGCGGTGGCGGAGCTATACCCATTGCTTTCCATGCATACGATGATGATGGTGAAGAAGAGGGAAGCGACCACGACATCGACTTGGGAGGAGGTGGTTTTCATATGACACCCGGCGCAGGCCCTTCAGGTAGCGGCGCAGGTCCCTCAGGTAGTAGCGGCGGGATGACTACCTATGGAATTCAGTCTCATGGCTACGTTCCAAGCATTCCCCTCATTCCCGAGGATAATACCGATCACTCCGTCGGGTCTTCCAGTACTATGAGTTTTGTTTGTACCCGAGGGTCATCCCGAACACGTGCCTATGGGAGGTATATAAGTGAAAGTGATGCTGCTTCACAGGCCTCTGATACTTCTATGTTGGATCAAATGTTCGGCGGTATGTCCTTGTCACAAGGATATTCTGACTACCCTCAACGGAGATGGTCAGGTGACTTTCATCAAGCACCAGTGGATTTCAAGGAGACTCAACTCGAAATCCCTACACCTACCATGCCTTCTTCAAGCAACAGGGGTTTCTTTGACTCTGCTTCGTCATACTTTCTGGGTAAAGAGGAACCGGTCAAACAGGAATATGGTGATGATTGGAGCTTAACCCCGATTTTGCAAGCCCCCGTTTTGCAAGGACATTATCCGGGTTCCTTCCACGTGGACGAATCTGGACGGGTTCACACATATGATGCTCCTAGTTCTTCTCAGACTGAGTTCACTCCTGGAGGATATCATCAAGATCAACCTTCTTCTTCTTGGGCGGCCGATGGATGGAGCTTCCTCACCGGCGAACCACGCACCTCAACCCGTCGACACTCGGCCCATCGTACGACTACATAGATCTAGTATCCGATGAGGAAGATAATTGAGAGGGGAGACCATGTATAATGCTTAGAAGACTGACTTTGTGAATTTTAACTCATCTAATTAATGCTTATTATGAATGCAATGCTTATGTATGGACACTCTTAATTTTTATCTGCTTTTACTTATTTTAAAATTAAAAAACCAGAACTATATGCATGCAACAAAAAAGAAATAGGAGCGGAGCTTTGGTCAATAAGAGAATTCCATAAACTATCAAGGACAATCAAGTTTTTACAACACTCCAAAATAACTCACGAACAGAACCGGGAAATATACAAATGCTATTACTAAAACCAAATGCGATCCCAGAAAAAAAACAAAAGTCGACGCAGCCCCCAGCGTTGGGTCAAAATCCGCGCCATCTTCAGTAATCGACCCCAGGACTGGCCCAAATCCGCGCCATCCCTGCTGTAGGCATTACCCATATCCGATCAAAATCCGCGCCAGCTTGGTACTTGACCCGGCCCAGCAAAAATCCGCGCCAACCTGAAACACACTCGGACCCAAAAACCCGCGCCATTCTCACTGAGTTCTATCCAACATCAGCCAGCAAATCCGCGCAGACTCCATACCGGATTACAATTCCCAACTAAGTCTTTGATTCCGGTCGAAACTGATACTGCAAAATTCTCGTGGAATTCCGTCGCACTCCTGACTCTAACACTATAAAATCCGCGCGGATTTTTCCCGAAACCTCACACTTTCCTTCCGGAGTTCCTGTGCGTTCCAACTTTTATAGAAATCCTCGCAATCTCTCCTTCCCTTCCAAACATGTCTTTCCAGAAAGAACTCGACCAATGGATTCTTTCCCTTTCCTTTGCCGAGAAAGAAGAGCTGAAACGATACAACCTACACACCCTAATTAGCCTTAGGCAAGTAAGGCTAATGTGGGATTTCCTTAGAGCCGCCTCTGAATTCTGGGACCCTGAACTCCATTTGTTTAGGTTCGGGGAAAAAGAATTGTGCCCTCTCCCCGAAGAATTCGGCGCAATATTAGGTTTTAAGTTCACCTCCAAACTAGTCATCCCCACTTCTTCCAAAAATACTGCACCACGGTACATTTCCCTCTTAGGTTTAGAGAAGGATGACTTGGAGAAAATCTTAGAGGGTGAAAGAGTGAACTTTCTGCCCTTAATTTCCATGTTCAGAAGGTGTGAACACATTGAACGTAAAGTTAGGGCCTTAGCCCTATGCTTATTAGGAAATTTCTGTTTTTACCACGGCGGCACAAACAGCGGTCCTGCTTCTTTGATCAACATCAGTGAAAGCCTCCGCGACGACCAAAATCTAGCACCGATGATAGTAGCTGAGACTATCTTGTGCCTGGATCGGCTTTGTACCGAATCTGAAGGCGAGTTTTCAGGAAGCCCCCTTCTGCTTCAGGTAAAATATTTCTAAAACTCCCCGAAATCCGCGCGGATTTCGCACTTACCCCTATTTACTGTTCACAAATCCGCGCAGATTTCTGTCCTTAAGAATCCGCGTGAACCTCTTTTATCCCGGCATCTAATCTTTCTTCTTCTTTGCAGATATGGTTAATGGAGCATACCCGCTTCTTAGCGCCTCCGAAGAATGAAGCTACCTTCCGGATGACCCAATTTTGCCAACGTGCCCGCAAACACAAGGAACGTTCGACAGACAAGTGGTTGAAATGGTTCGTCG
The DNA here is from genome assembly GCA_029582165.1 of Portulaca oleracea. Taxonomy (NCBI): domain Eukaryota; kingdom Viridiplantae; phylum Streptophyta; class Magnoliopsida; order Caryophyllales; family Portulacaceae; genus Portulaca; species Portulaca oleracea. The sequence goes on from CM055873.1 coordinate 46,181,327, forward strand.
AAGAAATGATCATTAAGTGGCACATTACTTGGTGGAGAATAAGAGAAGTAGTCACCGTCGACCATCGATGCCCATTCGTGAGACTTGTGGGCTTAACACATACAACCTATTACTTCCCTGAGCGAGCCAAACGTCAGATCAGAAGGAAACAATGGATCCCCTCACTAGACTGCATCCCACCTAGTCCTAGAGTCATCACCAACGACGCCTCTAAAGTTCGATCTTGGCAAGACTACTGGATGAACAGACCTACTCTCGCTGTTCCCTCAACAGGAGGAAGCACATATGTATCTATGGCGTATCGCCAATGGATAACAGAGAAAGATGCTACTATCAGGAAACAGCTAAAAGAGCAGGAGGGAAAAGGAATTGACCCACTGTCAACTAGGACTCGACCTCCAACTACTACGACACGTCCTAGAGAAAGGCCTGTGGTAATTAGAGAACCTAGGCCCGAAGACACTCCTCGTCAGCAAACTACAGAAACAACTGGGAAAGATAAAGAGAAAGCCCCCAGTGACTCGAATATCAGGAAGAGACCAAGAAGAACATCCTCACAGGGTGAAGGGTCAAGATCTAGTATTGCTCCTGAAGCTGAGAAGAAGCTTAAACAGTGAAGAAAGGCGATCTCGCTTGCCTTTAGATTTACATATTTTTTTTAGTGTGTTTTGAGTTTGTTTTTTTTTAGATGCTGATGAACGATTTGAGTAGCAAATAAATTCGCATGCTCTTTCTTTTTTTTTTTGTTTGGAAAGAATAATAATGAATCATATTTCTTGAAATTCCCCAGAATTTTCTACCATATATGTGAAATTCGCGAGAACTTCTGCACATAGAAAATTTAATTCTCCTCAAAATAACGTAAAATCCGCACAGACTTTTGCATTACGAAGGAAACCTAAAAGAAAGAAAGAAAGAAAGAGAACAAGAAAACAAGCCGAGAAACATGAAATCCGCGTAACTCTGCCCCGAAACTGCTCAAGCGAATATCAACCGAGTATTTTGAATAATACAGATTCGCGAGAATTTGAGAACAAAAGGAAGTCCAAAAGAACATGAATCCGCACGGCTTTACCCCGAATTGCTCTCAAACTGAGTATTTTCAGGTCAAAACATAAATCCGCGTAGGGTCACTGAAGAAACTTTGGCCCATAAAGTGGAAGAATCCGCGCGGATTTGGCCCAAAACGGCTCCAAAATAAAATACGAGTATCTTAGGCCTGAAACGAGAAAATCCGCGCGGATTTCCTTAGTTGTACAAAATTCTGAGTGAATTTGTATAAAGGTCAAAATCGTATACAAAGCGAGAATTGAGCCCATAGGACTCCGCGCGGATCCTGTGAGGGTTCAAGGCCCAATATTGAAATGAACCGGGAAAATCAAAAAGTCCAATTTTGACATCTGGAGATCCGCGAAGATCTCCTGGGATTTGGATTTTTGAAAACTCGAGCCTTATGTTTTATTTCAAGTGCCATTGAACCCGTGAGAGTTCAATGTTGCTTTTAAAATAGAAAGTCAAAATTAGGGAAATTTCAATTGGTGAGGCCGGGCTTTTCAGAAAAGCTTCCTACGTATCCACAATGTGCGGAATCAGGCCATCGTAGTTCAAGAAAAGTAAATCAGTTGCTGGACAAATGGGCCAGTAGCTGATTCTTACAAGGATAGTTGCTGGTTTTAATTACCAGTTGCTATGTCCACTTTTACCCTTTATGCATAAAACTTCTTAAGTTGATCTAAGTTTGTCAGCTGAACACATTCTTCCCCTTCCAGATCTACTAATCTTACCGCCCCTCCGGGAAGAATTTCCTTTATGATGTAAGGTCCCATCCAATTGGGCCTAAACTTCCCCCTTGGGTCCTGAATAGGTGCCCGTATTTCCTTCAAAACCATGTCACCCTCTCCAAGGTCCTTTAGCTTGACCTTCCTATTAAATGCCCTGGACACACGACTCTGGTATATCTGGACATTGTGCATGGCTCTGAGTCTCCTTTCATCGATGTTGACTAGCTCTTCATACCTAGCCTTAGCCCATTCCGCTTCTGGAATCTGACTCTCCGCTATAATCCGTAATGACGGTATTGCTACCTCCACTGGCAATACCGCTTCCATTCCATATACCAAGGAGTAAGGAGTTGCTCCGGTGGATGTACGAATAGAAGTTCGATAACCCCATAAGGCAAAAGGTAGTTTATCAGGCCAATCTTTATAAGAAGAAGCCATTTTCTCTACTATCCTAGTGAGATTTTTGTTAGCCGCCTCAACCGCTCCATTGGTCTGAGGTCGATATACCGACGATCTATGATGTTGGATCTTGTATTTTGCTAACAATTCCGCCGTCTCTTTCTTGAAGTGAACTCCATTATCACTTATCAATTCGTGTGGAACTCCATAACGGCATATTATGTTTCTAAGTATGAACTTGGCTACGTGCTTAGAAGTTAGTTTTGCATAGGATGCCGCTTCCACCCATTTTGTGAAGTAGTCAATAGCTACAAGCACATACTCGTGTCCTCCCGTTCCTTTAGGAGTGATCTTTCCTATGATATCAATGCCCCAAACTGAAAATGGCCATGGTGAGGTTAACGTAGTTAAAAATGACGGGGGTTGGTGTTGCAAGTTTGCATAGATTTGACACTTGTAGCACCGTTTTACATAGTCATGACAGTCAGCCTCCATAGTCGACCAGTAATACCCCATCCTTTGAACTTTCTTGGACAACATCCGTCCATTCATATGCGGGCCACATTCTCCCCCATGAACTTCCTTCATCAAGTTCTGAGCTTCACTCTGTTCTAAACAAAGCAAATTGATACCAATGTCCGTCTTCTTGTACAACTGATCCTGAATCAAACAGTACTGCGACGCTAAGAGTCTAATTGCTCTTTGTGATCTTGTGGTAGAACCCTCAGGGTAAACTCCTTTGGTGAGGTATCGGTAGATGTCATAATACCAACAAGTCGAGTCTGTCTCACACACTTCCAAAGAATAAACATAAGCCGGTTGACTTCTTCTCTCTATGCATATCGGCATAGACGCAACTCCTCTCGGGATATTTAGCAAGGATGACAGCTTTGCTAATGCATCAGCTAACTCATTATGCTCCCGAGGTAAATAAGTGAACACTATTTGATCAAAGTGTTCTGCTAAATCCCTTACGTAAGCTTGGTAAGGTGCCAAAGCTTCGTTCTTCACCTTCCACTTATTGCAAACTTGGTTTATTATAAGGCTCGAATCACCAAATATTCTTATGCACTTTATGTCCATTTCCACGGCAGCCTGCATGCCAATGATACACGCCTCATATTCAGCTACATTATTTGTCGCCTCAAAATCTAGCTTCACGGAAATAGGAGTATGTGCTCCTTCAGGTGAAATCAGAATGATTCCTACACCGAATCCACTTTGGTTGGAAGCTCCATCAAAATACATTTCCCATGTTTCTTTCTGTGTTTGAAATACTTCTTCATCGGGAAAATCTAACTTTTCTTCACTAGCCTCCTCAACAGGTAAATCTGCCAAAAAATCTGCGACTACTCTTCCTTTTATGGCTTTTTGTGGAACAAATTGTAAGTCGAACTCCGATAACATAACCATCCACCGAGCTACTCTACTATTGACCAGTGGCTGCTCCATCAGGTACTTGAGAGGATTCATGAAAGCAGTCACATGCACGGTGTGAGCAAGCATGTAGTGACGTAATTTCCTTGTTGCCCAAACTAAGGCAAGGGACAATCTCTCAATGTTGGAGTACCGGGTCTCATATTCTAGAAACTTCTTGCTTAAGTAGTAAATTGCTCGCTCTTCGCCATCGTATCTTTGAGCTAGCATAGCCCCCATTGCCGACTCAGTGATTGTTAAGTACAACAATAAAGGCTTTTCAGGTACTGGTGGAACCAAAACAGGCGGATTAGCCAAGTACTCTTTAATTTTGTCAAAAGCTGCTTGACATTTTTCATCCCACTCAGATTTGACCCCTTTCCTCAACTTCTTAAATATAGGATCGCAAATCATGGTTAATTTCGAAATGAACCGGCTTATGTACTGCAATCGTCCGAGGAAACCTCTTATCTCCTTTTCTGTCTTAGGCGGTGGCATTTCCTGTATCGCCTTGACCTTTGCTGGATCAACCTCGATTCCCCTAGAGCTCACTACAAAACCTAATAACTTGCCTGACGTCACCCCAAAAGCACACTTCTGAGGGTTCAACCTCATCCCGTATTTCCGCAGCCTATGGAAGAATCTTCTAAGGCTACCTAAGTGTGTGTCACGGTTAACGGACTTGATGATCATGTCGTCTACGTAAACCTCTGCCTCCTTATGCATCATATCATGCAACAATGTGGTGGCTGTCCTCTGATAGGTCGCCCCTGCATTTTTCAACCCGAATGGCATCACTACATAACAGAATGTACCCCAATGTGTGATGAACGTCGTCTTCTCCATATCCTCCTCTGCCATTTTAATCTGGTTATAACCTGAATACCCATCCATGAATGAAAGAAGGGCATGCCCACAGGTGTTATCTACCAAAACATCGATATGTGGTAAAGGAAAGTCATCCTTCGGACTTGCCTTGTTTAAATCCCTAAAATCTACGCACATCCGAACTCTCCCATCTTTCTTTGGAACCGGGACTAGATTAGCTATCCAGTGTGGATACTCTGACACCTTAATGAAGCCTACCTTCAACTGCTTCTCAACCTCCTCCTTAATCTTCAACGCCCACTCTGGTTTCATCCGCCTAAGCTTCTGTTTAACCGGTTTAGCGTCAGGGTAAAGTGGAATTCTGTGTTCAGCTATTTCCCTGTCTATACCGGGCATATCTTGATATGACCAGGCAAAGACATCTACGAATTCTCGTAAGAGAAGAGTAAAGTGCTCTTGCTCCCCGATGGTTAAAAATTTCCCAATTTTGGTTAATTTGGGCTCTTCAGGTGTACCTAGGTTTACTTCTATAGTTTCTTCAATTACGGAAATCCGATTCTCATGTTCCTCTATGGTTTTTAAAAGATCTTTAGGAATTTCTGATTCGTTTACAGCATCTTGATTATTTTCATTAGAGACAAAGCAGTTCAGGGATGGGGGATGAGAAGAGTCATAAGCAAATGATTTCATTTCATTGAATTCAGAAACAAGAACATCAACAGACGACTCGACAGACCCTCCAGAAGTAGATGCAACAGACTGATTAAGCTTAAAACCTGACTCTAAGATAGACTCAGAAAATGGAACAACAACAGGATTGAAACTAGACTCTGACCCAAGCACTGATTCTCCTAAAGCTAAAACAAACTCCTTGTCTCCTTTGGCCGACACCCAGGTAACTTGCTTGGTTTCTTGACCCCATGTAGCGATGAGCTTAATAGGATCGAAATCCATGCTTGATAGGGCTAAGGAAAGCGTCTCCACAGGTTTCTCCTCTCTCTGTGCCTCTTGACCAAACAACATTCCAAAGATGTTACTCCCTGCTAGATGAGTCCATTCTAGTGGGGTCCTGTTCTCCCTTGCCGGTGTAAACAATTCCTCCTCGAGTAGCATGGAGTCGTTGAAGATCTCTAAACCTGGAACTAAAATGCCCTTGCTCTTCAAATAGTAGGGCTCCGGAAAACCAAAGTAAGGGAAATGATCCCCTTCCCTCATGAACTGGCCATTAAGCGTGAGTGGATACGGCTTTATGCTATAAAGCGGTATTGGCTCACTTCCCCTGATTCTCTTAACCTTCTTAGCTAATCTCCTCTCTTCCTCTGTTGGAATGTAGCCTAAACCAAAATGGTAGCTCCCTCCTTGAGTCAAGGGAAAAGATGTAGGCCCTTGAGCTCTTCTTCCCAAAGGTAAACCGGGAAAGTATCCATGTCGCTTCAAAATTGCGTTCACCTTCCTGTTAGAATAAGGATCGAAGTCCAAAGGTGCTTCTTCCTTTTCCAAGGTAACTACGATATCGAAATGATGGAACTCCTCGTCCTTGGAATTGTGTTCTACCTCGATCATAGGTTTCTTTGAAGTAATCACAGCTGTTAACTCCTCTCCTTTGACTGTTATCACCTGCCCCTTAACCATCATCTTCACTTTCTGGTGTAGAGTAGATGACACCGCTTGTTGTGCGTGCAACCAAGGGCGTCCTAGCAAAAGGTTAAATGATGCCGGAATGTCCAACACTAAGAACTCGACATTGCTAGAAATTGTATCCATAGTAATTGGCAACAGAATTGAACCCAAAATTCGTCTAGGAGTGTTGTCGTAGGCCCTAAGTTGAATGGCCTGATGGGTAAGCTGATGGGATTGAATTCCCAGCTTCTGTGCCGTCCTCCATGGACAAATGTTCACCGCAGATCCGTTGTCCACCAATACTAGGGGTATCACCTTACTAGCGCATCCAACGGTCAGGTATAAGGCCTTGTTGTGTGCAAGACCTTCCTTGGGTAAGTCCTCATCACCAAAAGTTATAGTACTCCTACCAGATGTGACAAAAGATACTATTTCCTCGGGTGTAGCTTCAGGTGATACTTCCAACTTGCTCAAAGCCTCGATCAGGGCTTGTCTGTGCTTTTGTGAAGCTGCCAACAATTGCCATACCGTAACATCCATCTTCAATCTCTTCAACTGCTTTAACATCAAATCCTCCTCCGGAACGGGGATCACCACTTCTCCTACCTTCTCCTTCCCCTTGTCTTGAGGTTGAACTCGGGAAGGGCCTCCTTGGTGATTATGGCGCCCTGACCTTGTTAGGAAAGTAACATCCGGAGTTTTGACCTCTCCGGACTTTGCTGTTCCCCAAAAGTCCTCGTCTCCATCAGAATCCCAAAAGTTGTCCGCGGCCTTCTCAGCATGAGGCTCACCATAGACATCTTCTTCGTCACTAACCCATAGACCGTTGACTTCGTGGTCCTCCGTGAAGTAACGCGTGATGTAAGTTGACTTCTTTGCATCAGTAATGAAATCCGAGGGATCCCATTCGCATTCCTCGAACACGCCGCGTATATGCAGTAAACCTAGTGGATTGTTTGTGTTGCTAGGTTTTTGTGCTGCCTTCGGTAAGGGTAATTGCTTTGATCTGAACATCTCCTCCATCCTGTTTTTCAAAGTAAAACACTGCTCGGTATCGTGCCCTCGAGCCCTATGGTACTTGCAGAACTTGCCGGCGTCCCAATTCCGTGGCTTCTCTTTTGGCTCCGGCCTTAAGTCGGGAAGAGTAATCATTCCCTTGCTTAAGAGACGCTCTAAAGCTTGAGCGTACGTAGTGTCTATAGGGGTGTATTCGGTGTAGCGTTGTAGGGCATTCACCTCATTCCCCTTGTTGTTGGATGTCGATGGGCCAGCCGACTTCCTGTTAGTATAGGTATTCTTCCAGCCCCCAGTTGCAACTCCCTTAGCAAACTCACTTTCTATCTTAGTCCCAGCCAGTCTTAATGTAGCGAAATCTTTAAGCGGTTGAAACCTCAAATGAGCGTTGTAGGAAGGTTGTAGACTTCTAATAAGCATATCTACTTGGTGCTCTTCAGATGGTCGGTCCACCATTTGAGCTGCCTTTGATCTCCACCGAGCAAAGTAGTCAGAGAAAGATTCTTTCTCTTCTTGCTTCACTAATTCCATGTCCCTTAAAGTGACTGGCATGTCTACATTGTAGAATCGATGTAAGAACTCCTTGCAAAGCAAACTCCATTGTGTAGTCTTGGCTGGACTGAGAGTGTTGTACCATTTCATAACATCTGGACCCAAAGTCCAAGGAAAAATAATGTGATAGATGTCTTCCTCTACTCCCTTCAGTGTCATAGCCCCCAGAAAGTTCCTCACATGCTGATGCGGGCTCTCAACACCGTGGAACTTAATGTCTGGCATGTTGAACTTAGGGGGAAGCCTTCCCCGAGGCACCGGTGTAAAACCGACATCATCCATAAATTGGTTGTTGAACAAAGTAGATTCCTTCAACATCTGCTCGATGCGATCTAATCTCGAGTTTGAAATCCCGTGGACTGATCCATCTTTCTCTCTACCAGACTGTTCTACTTCACCCGTGGGAGGATTCTTCGCATTTGAATTCTTTGCCTCTTCCATAGCGTGGATGACGGCGTCGATTCTCTGATTCTGTGCCTCCAGCTGAGCGTTCATCGAAACTTGCATGTTTAGAATCACATTGGTTAATTGCTCCAAGTCAGTGTTTGGAGCTGGTGGTGGTGGTGGAACAGCTTCCTCCCAAAGATCATCGCGTGGTTGACCTCACGACGCGTCATCATTTGAGTTTGACATGTTTTCAGATGGATCGATCACTAAACTCTCAACTACTCCCTCAGATGCTCCTTCGTCAGTCGCCTCTGGATTGGTTATCTCAGATGATACCCGGTCTTCGTTACTGTCGTAATGAATATCGAAAGTTTCCAAACGCCCGGTTTCGTCCCGTTGATAAACCCGAAACCAACCTATCCTGTCCTGAAAAGGTGGAGGAATTCAAAGACTCAGCTCAACGCACTCCTAAGACACAACATGCAATGGATGAAGAATTCTATTTGAACTCCGAATAATTGAGCTAAGGCTCGAGACTATATGCGAAGCCCAAATAAAACTCTTATGCAGAATGCTGACTCAGACCCGAGATAACATGTTTAAACCTTATCGGACCGAATCCAGAAAGTACTCCAGGCCTCTCATAAGGGTTAAATATGTCAATCTAGCGGACTAAACGAACTAGAAACTCATTTGGACCACCCAAAGGGTAGGCCTACTCACAAAATCCGCATGGATCTCGTGAGGCCCAACGACTTTAGTCAGCCCAAATGTATTTCGGACTCGAAACACCAAGATTCTATGCAAAAAGGGAAAAAGAAAAGAAAGAGAAAAAAAAAAAACAAACACAAACGACGACCCAAAACGACCTCAATCTGAGTCAGGCAGCCACCGAACTCCCAGGAGTTCGCGCGGATCCATTGGGCTTGCGCCCAGTGAGGTCTGCGCGGATTTTCTGGGCTCAAAATTACTGCCCAAGCCCAGATTCCAGCCGAACACAAGATAGCAGGAGAGAAAAGAAAAAAACGACGACCGACACTTAACACACAGAAGCCTGATTCAGGCCTGACAATGACCGAGCCTCACGGAAATCCGCGCGGATTTCTGGGCTCAGGCCTATTATCGGGCCTGAAACCGGTTAAAAAAAAACAAAACCGGAAGAATTTGGACCACACGTGACCCGACCCAACCTGGAATCCGCGCGGATTCCCTGGGTCTGAATCCAATGTGGGCCAAATTCTGACTTCCCTCGGTTTAGGCACGCGAAGAGTCGAACTCAACAAAACCGCGGATTTCCGGCTCAGGCCTACTGTCGGGCCTAAATTGGGGTCCGACACAAAAATAAAAGACTCAAAAAAAAGACTTTATTATTTTTTTTTCTAAGCACTACTGCATGGTCTCGGGTTCGAAGGTAGGGAAAAGCACATAGCATACAAATGCAGTTCAATCCTAACCAAGGCTCTACGTTTAGAGTTTAAGGGTTGATGTACTAACGCCTCCTAACTCGTGTCCCGGGTATTTGGCCTCCATGGGGTGCATGGAAGGTTAATACCCCCGGGTTGCTCCTTTTTATCAAGTGGATTAAGGAGTATGGCACGAGGGGGAAAAACAACCACCGGCTCGGTGAAGGTCTAAGTGGACCCACCTGAGTTGAATGGTTAATGTTTTTCCCAAAATGGTAAATGAGGATTTCCTAAACGGTACCTTGTGTGCCCAACGAAGGGGAAGGCCCGTGAAATGCAAATAATGCCTAAAATAAAAAAACGTGACAACTTTTTTTTAAAAAAAAACGAAACCCGACTTTTCAAGTTTTTACCCTCTTATAAGTCCCCGGTGGAGTCGCCACTGTAGGGCCCGCGGCCCGGAGGGCACGGTCCCCCACAGAAGGTCGATTCGACGTAGGGTTGCTTATCTTTTAAGGGGCGAAAATAAAAAAACTTAAACTTTTCACATAACTGATTTTTCGAGGGTCGGATAAAAAGAAAACTAAAAAAAAAAACGAAAATAGGGTCGGATCCACGCGGGTTCTCGTACCCACTTCACCTAAATGCACCAGGGTCTGCGCGGATTCCAGGGCCATTTGGGCCAAAACTTCGCCCGGATCCACGCGGATTCGGGGTCAGTTTTTGGCCGAGATGGTTCCTGGATCCGCATGATCCGAACCATTCGGGTCGAAAATTTTCGTGAGCGTAAAAACAGGAAAGAAAAGAAAGAAAGAAAACAGAAAAGGCCGAGACAAGCGCAGATCCGCGCGGATCCTGCTCGCCGAGCCGAAAACGCTTCTTTCGCAGAAAGAAATAAGAGTCGCGATTAATTTTTAAGTAAAATTAACAAAACTTAAAAATTTTGACTCGGTCTCGAACCAAAAACAAGTTCGGGGTAAAAATGCGGTGTAGGGGATGCCACTTACTTGCACGGCCCTTACTAGGTCGGGTTACATTAGAAAGAAGAAAAAGAGTAAAAGAAAGTTGTCACAAAATTTACTAAAATAACATGCAATTCAACAAAAGATTCTAAAGTTCACATAATCAAAGAGAAAAATAAAACGAAAGAAACAAATTACATCGGGCGGGGAACTAAAGGACTACATTGTTACATCTTTTCTTAAACCGGGAAACAAAACAAAAAAACTAAAAAAAATGAGTAAAATGAAGCGAATTATACCCCGAATCCGCGCAGATCTGATGGAAAATGGGTCGCCGGAAACTGATTCGGATCGGATGTGAGAATTCAGAGCAGCCGAGAGAGATTTGTCGAGGAAATCCGCGCGGATTTCCTTATGCTTCGTCGGGTCGAATTTTGTGTTCGTCCGTGTTAAAATGTGAGTGCCCAGAAAAATCTCCGCTCCGAATACCAAAAATTGCCAACCCCTGCTCCGGATCCGCGCGGATCCTTAAATAGACTCCCAAACTGGCAACGGTTATCGACGGTTGGCGACGGTTGACGACGGTTGGCCAGTTATCGTCAAACCCGCGCCACTCCCGCACAACTACCAGCAGTTGGTTGACTGGAAACTGCAGTTGGCTTGACTGGGCAAAATCCGCGCAACTCCAACTGGGTCGGGTGATGAATCCGCGCAGATTTGTGGATTCTAATTGAATTCGGATCCGACCCAAAATTTGGACCCGGCTTGGTATCCGGTACCAAAATCCGCGCCACCCCATTCTGGGCCCAAAAAGTGAAATCTGCGCGGATCCAGTCGTCTTGGCCCAAACCAGTGAAATCCGCGCAGACCTACTTCAGCTCAATACTGAAAAAAATCCGCGCCAACCCACATCTTTTGGCCCAAAAATTAAGAAATCCGCAGCTTCATTTTCTCGACCCCCGGGCTAGGCTGAAAATCTGCCTGACCCATTTTTGGTGTCTACAGAGACATTTACTTTACTTTATTACAATTTAAGTTGATTTTTTAAAAAAAAATCCGACTTTTCAAAATGCAAACATTAGTTGTTACTTTATTACTCAGCGATGTGCGTCTCATTTTTTAATACAAATTAGGACTTCATGATCCTAGGGAACTTTTTCTGTCAATTTGACTTCTGGACCGTTCCGAGTAAATTACCCTTTCCTTCCCCTAATGGTGTCCATATTTTCATCAACTATAAGACAATTGTCCTCTACAACACTACAACCCGTCCAAGACCAAAACGCAGTCTGAGTTGGGCCTATCAATTGGGATATGACTTCCATAAGTGTCACCAGCCCAACACTTCGGGACACCATTTTATAAAGAATATTATAGAGCCTAATAAAAAATTACAAACGAATTTGAGTTCTCCTTCGGAATTAAATTTAGACAATAATAAATGTAATTTATTTTGTATCATAAATGGCCCAGTGGATAGAATCAATCAGAGCACTGGCAATATCATGCCCAATTGCCCAGTATCTTCACAAAACTTATTTTGTAATTTATTCAGCCCAATGGGCTCAAGATAATTTTCAAAAATCATGTCCAGTAATAAGCTCATTGTGTTTTGCAGGTTGCCTGTCTCCTTATCAGTTAGTTTGTATTCATATATGAATTTAGCATGTTACTTTTGAATATGATAATTGATCAATCACACAAATTTACCATTTTACTTTTGTATATAATCATTAATCGACAACTTACTTGCCTTGTAGCTTCTTTCACACGCAAATTTACCTTTTTGTTCTCGAGTTCAGTAACTTAGGATCCTAATATCAAATGAAATTTAAGTCACTAAACCTATCAACTTTGAAAAGCGGGTTAAATGTAGACCATATGTAAATACGATCAAGTACTGTATTTTGACATCAGGTAAATATGGGTCAGATGTTATTTGATAGTAAAAATTCCTTTTGACAGGGAAAGTGAAGTTAGTTTAATTATCTAAGTATCTTTCGATATAATTATAATATTTGTCTAATGAAAATGCTCAGAGTATTAGCATATGACAATATTTGTAAAGCATTATACTTTAATATGAAAACTTAATTATTGTGCATTATATTTGAAAATGATTATAATACTGCATATAAAATGCAGTATATAATATTTTACTATTATTTGTAATTTTTTTTGTTTATTATCATCCAAGGTGATATATGATTAATGATTAATGTAATAAATTTAACGTGTGTTATTACATCAAACCTACATTATAAACTGTAATTTCTCGCCGCTGCCTAGCTTACACGAGCATTATTCATTGGTTATTATAGATCAAAAATTAATTTGATTCAAGAATTAGTTCCGTCAAGGCTTTTTAGTCAAGTTTAAAATTCAGTCATGCAGTTCTGATTATATATTAGTGTAAGTTGTGTTTATATTATGTCATTTAAATGTGGGTCTACCAAATTTCCTACGAAATTTAGGTTTGATCATGTCAAATATGTGTTTAATGTTCTTTTTATGGGTTTTGTCATTATTCAAATTATATATCATGATTCAACTTGAGACTGTATTATCCTTTCTAAAGTATGACTATGCCCATGAATCATATTTTATGGATGCATGTTTTATTTATTTATTTATTTATTTATTGAGGATTCTTGTATGCAATTATGAAAATTTCCAACCAAGACATTGATATAGTCCATGTGATGACGATGGGAGTCTAGGAGACATAAGAGTTGCTGTGAGATCATTTATAAATATAAATAAATGAAAAATGAATAAAAGTTATACCTAAAGCATGCATGGAATATTTACGTCATGTTTTTGTTTTCATTTTTGAGGAAAGGGATCCCAAACATGTCTTACATAACTAACAATGTATGGGTTACACTGACTCTGTGTCTACTTATGTAGAATACATTACATATTTATCTATTTTTAATACATTACATATTTATCTATTTTTTTCCCCCTTCAAAACAATACTCCCTTTTGTTTTTATCTGTCGTCTAGAAAATTGTGTTAAAAATTTTTACCATTAATATCTTAATTTGTGTAATGATTCATCCTATAAAATTGGTATCATTAGATTCATAATAAAAAATACTATTCAAAAAGTATAATATTATATTTTTTATGAAAGTTTTATATTAGAAATTATTAATTAAAAATTGACACTGAAAACCGTAAATGACATATAAAAAAGAAGGTAGTAATACTTATGTATCTCTCTTTTTCCTTACCCTTTTTTTGGGGGGGATGGGGTAGGGTGTTCAAGGAATTCGAATTTACTTTGAACAATGCGTATGGGTTAGGAGTTGGGACAAATTTTGCCTTCACTTAGTGGAGCATGAATTAAATGTGTATCACATTTGTATTTGTTTATTTTTTGGGATGAGATCCCAAAGTCCAAACTACTCTTATCATTCCATGTTATTTATTTTTTATTGAATGTTATGGCCTCCAGTATTATTATTTGATTGATAATTTTTTATTTAGTATTTTATTAACAATTACAATATTATATTTTTATGATAGTATTTTTCGTTATAAATTTAACGGTTGTAATTTTATTTAACAAATCATTATATATATTGAAAAATTTATGATTGAAATTTTACAAATTTGATTGCACAATTTTTAAAAAAAATAATATGGAACAAAAGTAATATTTCATTTGTAAATAATATGTATGGGTTAGACATACTCTTGATTTGTAATGACCCAAAACTCTCGTATGGTCCCGATGAAGCCCTGTATTGGTTTGGCCCAAACTTGTTATATGTGGCATGTTTTTAACAATTTATATTAGTTATTTGATGCAGGCGATTCTAGAAACACAAGTTTAAGGATGAGACCGTTTTATATAAAATTATTGTAAAATTGTAACACCCTGGGTATATGGTTAATGTGTGCCTTAAATGGATTGAAATGATTACTTATATCACCAATGTGCACCTTTTTTTTATGACAGCTCATCCGTTGGGAACTCCTCAATTAAGCATGCTTGGCTGGGAGTAATCTCATGATGGGTGACCTCTGGAGAAGTTTTCCTAAGCAGCGTGTTAGCGAGGACGAAACACGTTGGAAAGACTCGTGGTGATTTGTGGGGTCAGTCAGCAATCTTTGAAGTCGTTATCGGTGATGCCCGTGGCCCAGGAGGGGCCGGGGCGTTATAAAAATGGGATTTTTTAGGATGATTTTGTAATACTTAACTAGTGCTACATGTATTTCCAAGGGAATGTTAGTTATTAAACTATTGAAAATTATATATGTTAAGTGTTGAGAAAATGATGTTTGACCGGCTTGAATCTTCATCATCTTCTCTTGCCTTCTTGATCTTCTTAATTATGGTATATGTGACAAGACGGAGATCGAACTTAATAACCATACGGTAGTAATATTGTTTGGATATTGCTAAGAGTCATGGACGAATACATTTTCCTTAAGAACTATTTAATTACTATACCGTAAATGTTCATAGGGATAAAACTTAGCGCTTAACACACTTTAAACAAACTTATTTCTCACTTGATTGACTAAAGTATAGTTGCAGTGTAGACAAGAATGAGAGGATGTGATTATAGAATGGTGCATGGTGTACTCAAATGGCTTGGGAATGTCTCATATTTATAAGAGACTTCCCACCCTCTTTAACCCTTGGTCAAAGGACTTAATTAGGGTCCTTAATGAGAATCATGACCTTAACTAAGTCAATTGACCATATGGTATAAAGAGAATACAGTTGTTGGAGAATCATGTTTGAAGATTATATACCCGTTGACATTGAAACTAGATTCTGGCACTTAACACGGTCCGTGTTGAAGCAACGCGGTCCGTGTTGCCTCAACATGACCCGTGTTGAGTCCAGAACTTGTTTTCAACTGTTTTGGAGACTAGCACGACCCTTGTTGGTCTCATACATGCCCGTGTTGATCATACTCATTATATTTACCTTATATATGTCTCTTATACTTGTACCACATGATTTCTCATGTTATATAATCTTTTTATACTCTTGAAATAATTCCTACATTAAACTTATTACAATTGAATAACATATAATTTCGATTAAATAATTTTGAAAAATATACTTTTCCATACAAGGTTTTTTGTAAAATCAATATCTGTAAAAGCTAATGGATATTGTTTTAATTTTGTAATAAATATTTGTGCTCATACATGTAAAAATTAATGGATATTATGTTCCTCTCATTTTTTTAATAATGAATATATTTGTCCATACAAATTTTTTTACTCTAATTCTAAGATATATTAATTTTGTAAAACTTTTTTTTTGACATAAAAAAGGGAGGGAGTATATAGGCGGTGTTCTTTTATGCAGTATTTTGTGGAATGGTGTGGTGAGGTGTGGTGGAATTGTGGTGGGGTATGGTGGAATTGTGGTAGGTTATTGGCATGTGGGTAGGTGAGTAGAGAGAATTTAAAAAATAGAGGAGAAAAGTGAGGAGAGAGAAAAGTAATGATTTGCGGCAAAATGTAGTGGATTGTGGTAAATTGCGGTAGGCTATAACATCGCAGTTTGCCAACCGTAGAAAAGAACGTCGCCATAAAAAGAGCCGATGTTAGTACAGTATTGGATAAACTGTAAGAGCGCAGTGAGCTTGTATACTGTTACCATGAAAATCAGTGTAGCATCATTACGTGCCCATTTCTCAACTATTGGTCAGACTAGCAATCTTCTTCCACACATTTACACGTTGTCGAATCCTGCTCGTTAATTTTTTTTGAATATTCTTTTAAAACTTCAAAAAACTTACAGATAATTTTAAGTAAGTTTAATGGTCCCATTGTATTTGTCCATCTACAAATTCAATGTATAATAAGAATTGGGATAAAAATTTATAATTTTTTTTTCGATTATTGATAGCCAAAAGTTTATAATTTAATTACCCAACTATCCCTATTATAATGGAGTATAATTGTTGTTGGAGGTGTAAAAAAATAATAAGTACACACAAATATTTTAGAACAAAAAAATTAGATAAAAAGATAAATATTTTGGAACGGATGTACTATTTGGATAACAATTTTAAAACTTCAAATACTCCCTACGTTCCTTTTTATTTGATCATTTATATATTCTTTTTGTCCATTAGTACTTGTTGCATTTACATTTCTAATAATAAATTTATCATTTTTACCCATAATAGATGACTTGGAATCAATAATTTAATTAATAATAATTAAAAATATTTTTGTCATTTTAATTTATTTCTACTTAAATTTTTATGTGACATTAATTTTTCCCATTTATCTAAAGTGATAAATAAAAAGGGGCATAATGTACTAATATACCCAAAAAACCTCAAAAAAGAAGGGAGTACACGGAATTGTTTCGACAATGAAACTTAATTTGTCAACTTTTGCAAGATATCCTCTCTCGAAAAAATTCTCCCTAGCTATATATCTCATTCAATTTTTATTAGGGATTAGGCTTTAGATAGTTTAAAATTCACCCTAGCTATATATATATAATTCAATTCTTGTTAGGGATTGTCATCAACTATAATTGTTGGTGATAAGTCACACTAGTCTTAGCTTTTTAGGCTTTAAGTAGTTTGATAGTGCAACTTTTTATATTTATTTTCAATAAATGTCTTCCCAATTTTGTGGGAGTTTAATTGTTGATTTAGTTCTTTATCTAATGTAAAGTCTCTATCCCGTCTTCAGTGAGAGTTTTATTATCGTCTCTAGTGTGAGTTTGGTTTTCACCTTGGTGCAAGCCTAGCTAGTAGATTTAAAGATTTTAGTTGAGGTGATTATATGGATGTTGTCAGTTTTCTTATGAAGATGATTCAACAATTAAAGTTCATATGGTTCTATAATCATAGTATTTCTTTTAAGAATCATTCATCACATCAAGTAAATATTTGCTACTTTAAAAAGTTGTATTATATGTTATAGGGAATTTTTGCTTTTTGGACCCTGTATTTTGGGGGTATTTACAATCTGGACCCCCATATTTCAAAGTTTACAATTTGGACCCTATACTTTGTTTCCGGCAACATTTTGAACATAATTAGAGGGGTCCGGCTAAAAGAGGCCCTTATTGTAGTTTGACTGATTTTTTCTTCCATAATTGCCCCATAATAATTTCTGAACTTCCAAATTTACCCTTTTTTTTATTCATAATCTCCCTCATCTCTTTCTTTCCTCGCTGCTCGACTCCCCAGTGAAAATCTGAAAGAGTCTCCACACTCTCCTACTCTCATACACCACTTCAAACTTTTCTCCCATCGCAAAAATCACACCTTAACCCCTCAAAAACCTCCATAGATGACCTCCTCGTCGAGCACCAGTACGGCCATAGCCAACGCCGGCTGGCAAGATCGCACGCGGCGATGCCGTGATAAAGCGCCGCGCGTGGTGCTGCGCCTCGACGACGCCTTGCTCGCCAGAATGCGACACCTCCGTCCACTCGCTAACCCTCGCCCGCCGCCACGACCGCGCGTCCGTCTCAAAACCTTCTCCTCCTCCAACCGGTCGACCGACCAGACTCCCTCTCGGCATCGGCCCGACCGGAAAGGCCGGTCGGCCCGCCCAGCCAAGCACTTCTTCTCCCGGCCCAAACCCGCCTCCTCCTCCTCCGTCGTCCGTCCCGAGCCGGATATGACGTCCGCCGGTGACGGTGAGAACGAGGAAGACGGCCGCTCTGCCGTCCCCATACTCGACCCGTTTGCGGCCCGGTGGAGGATCGATCGGCCGTCGGATTCGACGATCCGAACCATGAATTCTTCATCAATGAAGGAGAAAGAGAAATCGAAATTACGTGCGATTTTGATGATCAAATCTCTCGTAAACGAAATCGATGCTCCCAATTGGACCTCGACCCCGAAAGCTGAAAAGTAAAATTCATTCTGGGGTTGAACTGCTTGATGAAGTAAAATCATTGGGTTTTGGGGTTGAGCTGCTTGATAAATTGAAAAAGGGCAATGAATTTATTCTGGGTTTTGTCTTCAATAAATTTGCTCTGCTTGATGAAGATAACACCACGTTGGTGTTTTTAGATGAAAACAGGAAATCATATGATGGAATGAAAAAGGGGAAAGAAAGTGAATAAATTGAAGTCTTCAATCACGGATTAGGGTTGGTAGGACAAAACCCAGAATAAATTGAAGTCTTCAATAAATGAATAAATGACATAAGGGTAAATCGGTTAGTTTATGCAATATTTTGGTCTTCACTGGAGTCAAAGTTAAGTTTGGGCTAAACTTTTTGGATCCATAAAGTATAGGGTCTAAATTGTAAACTTTGAAACATAGGGGTCCAGATTGTAAATACCCCAAAATACAGGGTCCTAAAAGCAAAAATCCATATGTTATAGTTCGTTGCAGTTCAGCAAAGGCTCAAAAATGTCGAAGAATACGATTAGTAGCCTGAAGAATATTGACATATTCTTTAGCACATTTGTCAACCTGAATCCCTTCACTAACCTGTAAGAACATACACTTACCTACACTCCCCCGCACCTATCTACATTAGGTGTAAAATTTAATATATATGTTAGTAAATAATAAATATTAACATTCATAAATTTTATTAATTTTATCTTAATACTTAACAAATGAAAATATTCTTATAAAACATTAAATTAAGAGTAGTTTAATATATATATATATTAACATACATCAATATTACGTTATTATAAAAAATTTATGTATTTTCTCAAGGTTATATGTAATCATGAAAATTAATAATAATTATATTTTTTTATATACAACTATATAAAATATTAATATAATAATTACAAAAATATCAAAGTGTTGTTAAATTACAATAACATACACGTATATTACCTCACCTACATAGATGTGCAACAAGATACACTTATCTGTGTCAATCTGCATCAATCTACATCAACATATACTTATCAGCAAACTACATTTTTCCAATTGCCCTAAACTACATATGCCCTTTTAAATGTAGATAACAAAGTTGTCCTATATAGAGTATAAACTATTAAAATCAAATATATTTTTTATCATGCACCACGTTTTTCTTGCATACATAAGAATTAACTTGTAGACAAAGTAACTATAATGTTGAGTATCACTTTGTTCTTTTATGCAGTATTCTGCGGTATGACGCGATAAGGTGTGGTGAAATTATAGCGGGTTGTGGTGTAATTGTGGCGGATTATTGGTATGTTGTGGTGGGTTTTTTATATATATATATAAATATTGTATTGGTAATTGTGAAAAAGTAATTTGTGGTGGGTTGTGGTGAATTGTGGTAGAATGGTATTTTGTGGTGGGTTGTGACAACTATTCAGAAATGCATGTGATCATTAACCGCATGAAAAAGAACGGGTCTTTAATTTTCATGAGCATGAGTGTGTGTACTTGAATTTAGGGTAGTAGCTTCGAGTGGGAACAAACTACTGAAATTTGTTATGATCAGTTGCATATATAGTTATTCAAGTGAGCTGGCCAAATAACAGCTAAGAAAGTAGAAACTGAGTGTTGTGTGTGAGAAACACATTGCCTGTACAAGTCAGCTACCAGAAAGCACCACATAACTTATGAGGCATGTTTGTGTGAAGAAGTGGACTCTTTAGGTCCATGTAATTTGACAACGTACCCCTCTGGGACAATAACTGCGTACATGGTGCAACGTACACCAGTATAATTCAGTATTGTTTGTTTTTTATATATAAAAAAATAGTATTTAAAAATAAAAAAAGTTATAAAGATGAGGGGCATGCAAATATGTAAGATCATGAATTAATATGTGAGAGTAGCTGGCGTACAACAAGTCAGGAGAAAATGACAGCATAGTTGTATTTGAAAAGCCTAGTACATGCATGCAACATTATATTCTTACGATAATATTTTCTTATACAATAATGTTGGGATTCACTCATTAATAACCATGTCCCACGTTGAAAAGGCAAAGAAAAAGGACATGGTAATAAGTCAAGTAGACTACTCCTGTTAACATCAATAAGTTTTAAGATGAAACCTAACCTAACTTGTGTACAATGGACGTTGGTTGAAATGAGTTCCCATCTTGGATCTCCCCAACAAATAACATTATATATATTGAGAAATTGTTGATATTAAGGGATAATTAATATAGAATGGAGAGAGTAATATCATACTGGTTGCAAGGTTATAATTCTACCTCATGTAGGAGATAGTAAAAGATAAAATTTCACTGTCTCGATCACGTACTGGACAATGAATTTAGATGTCAAAAAGTGATTCAAAAATACTTTCAAAGTTGAGATAAAATTTTGTACTGAAAAGTTGGGATTCCATTACTAGAGCTCAATTGGTAACAACAGAGAAGAAATTATGAAATAAATTAGGTATGTATAAACAAATTGACCCAATAAGAAAGAAATTGAAGATCAAGGGAATGCAATTATGCAGCTTCATACACAATTTGAAAGCTTCTCTTCCTTCTTTGACCATGTCGCACGTGAAAATAACTTGGAATTGACTTTGGAATTGACTAGGAGATTAGGTATGTATAAACATATGTTTACTCTATGTAACATTTTTTTTTTTTTTTACAATGGTAAGGCAGTCCCGCCCACTGGGTCCCTATCTCAGGGTATAACCCAGCAGGCCTTTATTGGACCGGGGGACAAGAATGTCGATTCATTTGTTCAAGGCCCAACCTTCTTACATACAAAACTCCCGTACGTCTTGGTAAGCTAGGAATGCTCCCCCCAAGGATTCGAACCCTGGTAGGAGAGGAGAGAAGGTGGTGTTCCTTGCTATTAAGGCAAGGACCCAATCGATGTTTACTCTATGTAACACATTAACTTGGTATCATAATGTGAATACTTACGCATGTGAACATCTGCAGGATGCATTTTTGTTTTTTATAATGTATGATATGATATGATATGATATGATATTTTTTGGAGTTGTATTGTGGGGTTATGCATGTATTGGTGGAAAATGTTGAAGGATATTTTGAGCAGCCTATGATATTTTGGAATTGGTATTCTTCAATTCATAATATTAATGAAGAATGGACCATAGGACTATGATGGATGCATAAGATCCTGTTTTGAAATCTCTATTACATGAAAACAATGCAAACTTAGAATTTATTTCGGATGTGGTTGTGGTTGAAAGAATCACTACTAATGTATGTGTTGTTTATTAATTGACTATACTATGTCTATTGCACCGCAATTTTAGGTTCATACTTTCTCCATCCCTATATATTTGTCTGTTTATCTGGCTAATTTTTAATGGTTTTAATTATTTATTATTTTACATTTTTAATATAACATTTATCAACTATATATATATTATTCATCCTTCATAGCTAATTCTTATTAATTTAATTTAAGTAGTTTCTTAATTTTTCCCCATAATTTTATTGGTTATCTCAATATCTCCATCCTTCCTTAAGTTATCAATTAAACAGGGATGGAGGAAGTATACAAAAGACTATATTATGGAGCAATCATTGATACAGTATATGTTGTAAATTTATTTTTTACCCTGAAAAGTCAATGATGTACTACCTTCGTCCCACCAGGTTTGTCCATTTGGTTAAACTTTGATCGTTGATTATTTACAAATTATAATGTGAGTTACAATATATAACGACCGCCATTAGAATTAAAGATACCTTAATAAAAGTTACAATAATGTTAATTTTATATTGTAACTCATTATAATTTGTGATAATCAATAGTTAAAATTTAATCAAATGGATAAATATTTTGGGACGGAGATTACATAGTGACTCTAGACCCGTAGCACCCTTTTAATTTGGTTACTAACCACGCAGTTCGTCTTCTTTTTGTCAATACTTGACTGCAAAATGTCATGGTATAAGGCCATGGAGTAGTAGTCTAGTTATTAATTTAATGCCATGGATTATGTTTTGAAAGGAATGTCTTTATGATGAAACAATGTCAAATTATAGTATGTGGTGATTCATGGGAAAGCAAAACAAGCAAGTTACATGTACTTAAAATAATAAACCAATTCGTACAAAATGACTTTTGCATGTCTACGAAAATTAGTGCGAAAATGAGAAGAAAAATTCACAGAAACCCACACAAAGGTGTGAGAAATATTCGCACAATGGAAAGACAAGAGACTGATCACATAAAGGTGAGATGACCAAAGCCACATAAAACATAAAGTCCAGCTCTCACACAACGTAACATGGAGAAAAATTGTGTCTTATCAGTAGTAGATATCATTGATCATAATCCTTTCTAGTGTATAGATAAAGACAGGATTTTTCTGCATAAGTAAGGAGAAACTACATTGAAAATGATATAGTTCAATTAAATGATCTTACTGTCTCACACTTATATATTAGGGACTACGCAATAATTACTCTCTCCGTTTCATATTAATTGACACTAATTAGTTGATTATCACGGAATTTAATGTCACTCTTTAATTAATAATTGCTTATATACTATCTCCGTTCTTTTTTATCTGTCGTCTAGGAAATTATAGTAAAAACTTTAACCGTTAATATCTTAATTTGTATAATGATTTATCATACAAAATTGATGTCATCAGATTCATAATAAAAAATACTATTAAAAAGTGTAATATTATATTTTTTTTATAATAATTTCATATTAGAAATTATTGATTAAAGTTTGACTTTGAAAACCGTAGACGGATAAAAAAGAACGGAGGGAGTAATATTTTTTATTAACAACTACAATATTATACTTTTACTACAGTATTTTTTGTACGAATATAATGGGAGTAAATTTTATATAACAAGCACCTTATATATTGATAAATTTATTGTCAAAGTTTTAAAGTTTAACTGCACAATTTTGAAAGACAACAATGAATGTGAAGCTGAGATATTACACTATAATTTTGAGTTAGTCAAGAAAGGAATCCAGCACGAACCACTTGACCTCCCAAATTGGAGACTTCTTCCTTTGCAATAAATTAAAAAGTTGGGAAATTGTTGGAGATACGATTAATTAGTTAGGCTTAATTAACACTAATACTTCAAGTTGAGAATTAATTGGATGGAAAGTAGGGACTCTCAACTTGTATAAATAGGAATTACAATCTAATGATCATCTTCATTCATTATCTATGTTTCCGTTTGAAAATTCTTCTGTATTTATGGTGGAACTCCCAAATTGAACACAAATATCCATAATGAAAATTACAATTATTTACTGTTTTCTTATGAATGTCTATTCTTGTTTTGAAAATTCTTCTGCATTTATGATGAAACTATGCAGAAACTTTGCAACTAATTTTCAGTATTGAATATAATATGTGGTCAACTTGTTTTCATTGAAATTATCCAGAGTGTAAAAAGCATAAGCCATGCATGTTTTTCTTGATGATGAGATATTAGCTAGCCATATGTTACCTAGACCATACTAAAACAAATAGTATTCAAGTCATTGTTCATAGTATAAAGAACTTGGCTGCCAAGTTTACAACTACTTATATCTTGTCAAAAAATCGGGTCCGGTAAATTTGGGCGGAAAAAATTCGGACGAAAAAAATCATATATGGACCCGGTTTTATTTCAGGTCGGATCGGGTCAGACAATTAGGACGCAACTAAAACTGTGTTCAGACAATAAAAAAAGAAAAAATTTATGTCTGAATATTCGATCAATTCGGACAATATCAAAATTTGGACGAAAAATCTATGTCCATACCTGATTTTTTCCATGTCGAATTCGGATATTCTGGGTCGGACAAATTTTTGCCAGCTGACACCTTTCAAGCTCCTTGTCAAAATTCAATCTTTTGAATGAAAGTAAAAGTATTTTATGTGAGTGTTGATTGTAGACGTGATGGATCATATTTGACTTCAGCATGTAGAATTTACTGTGATTATCTCTATATAAGAACCAGTGGGAAAAATATTTATCCTTCTTTTTTTAAAAAAAAGATATTTTCCATACAGTACATATTAGAATATAAATTCCAAAATTCATCTAATTACAAACTTCCATGTGGCCAATTACTTTAGCTTTTTAATCCAACGTTGATGGACTATATAGTCCACTCACTATCCCATATTCTTCACCACTCGTTGATTTTCCTTGTAGCAAAGGTATGGTAACATGGGATAAGACAAAAATATTCCTTACGCATAGTTTTCTAGTAATTTCTTATTTTGTATTTTTAGTGCAATGGTAATAATGGCAAAATATTTAGCGTAGACATATAATTATGTTGAGATGTAGAGTCTAATGGAGTCAGGAGTTAGGTCGTTAGAATCAGGATTATAAGTCGGATCTATGAGGTAGTTAGGATCGGAATTAATCCACGTAGAATCGTGTAGTAGAATTACATTGACCATTTTGGATCATAAAATAATAGAATCGTAGATCAAGATCTGAATAATAAAATCAATCCCATTAAATTCCAAATAAGTAGCCAAGGCAACAATAGTCGAGAAAATCATATTTGAAAGTCACAAAATTAATGGAAAAGAGCTTAGTAGTGATTGCTACGATCTCGTTGTGGTCACTGGTAAGACCATGACTACGGTGGGCGGTTTTCCAATGACTTTTAGGGTGTGTTTGGTGAGATAAAAAGGAATGGGCTTAGAGTGGAATGAGTTGCTATTTCTTTTTTATCTGTTTGGAGAACATGATGTGGAATGGAATTACTATTCCATGGGAATTCTTATCCCTCCCAAATGGGGGAATTAGATACCTCCCATATTTGGGTGGAATCAAATTCTATCCCTGGGTGGAATCAAATACGAACCCTAACAGAGAGGGAGAAGCCAGAGCAGCGAAGACAACCCAGCCGCTCCACCTACGCCACGCCACGCACCACCACCGCTGGCCAATGCCGCACACCACCGCTGGTCGGCCACACCCAAGCTCCCCACAAGACCACCGATGCATCCAGCCCACACCGAAGGCGCATCCCGCAGTCCGAGAGATCCAAGTCTGATTTTTTCCCTTCTACCCAAATTTTTCTGAATATTCTTGTGTGGGATTCCTACTCTGTGGAGATATTCCAGATTAAAATTTTTGGCTGCTGTGTGGGATTTCTACTCTGTTGTTCGTTTCGCTGCTGTGTGGGATATTAGTGTGTGGGAGTTGTTTCACTACTGAGTTTTTTTGGTTGCTGTTGTTTCACTACTGAGTTTTTTTGGTTTCTCAACTGGAACTGTTGTAGTGTTGTTGTGTGAATTGTTTCACTGCTGTTATGTGTGAATTTTTTCAACTTTGGTGAGTTTTTTTTCTTCCAGAATTTTTTCAACTTGATTCCATTCCATAACTGCTCACCAAATAGTGGGAATGGAATTAGATTCCATTCCAGTTTTTCTCCAAACAACTTCAGTTCTGGGTTCTAATTCCATACCCAACCCTCCAGGTTTCTAATTCCATACCCATTCCATTCCTGAAATCTCTCCAAACAAGCCCTTAGTATTTTCTCATGTGTTTCTTTTGGGATAAGTAGTGATGAATTTAATGAGGATTTATATTGAGTCTTATGGTTTGCCTACACGTTTAGTTATTTTATATATATATATATATATATATATATATATATATATATATATATATATATATATATATATATATATATTACAAACGGTTTTGATCGAAATATGTGAATTTCAATGAGGGCATTTTGGGAAATCTATAATTGATTCTATTTAATTTTTTTATAAAAACCATGTAATATTAATGTGTATGCATTAATGTGTGTATGATGACATTGATGACTCTTTTTTTTCCGTTTTTTCATATGTATTATTCTTTTTATTTTTCATTATTGCTTTTTTCTTTATTCTTTTAAATATAACCTCGGTAATATTTTTAATAACACGTGTGGTTCAGAAATATTCTCAATAATACGTGTGGATTATTCGTGTCTCGTGCAACGCACGGGTCTGAGTACTAGTTATTCTATATAATGATGTATTATTGTGACTTGGATTGTCATTAATGAAAGATGATCAAACACTACACATGATAAAGGTTGGGAGTATCCTTATGTTTTAGGGTGAAGGTATAAAATGATTGAGAATCGGAGTGAGTGCATGTCTTATTAAGTTCTCTAGATAACCATTGCAACCATTTATAGGAATGTGTTGTATCCTAGACTTGTGAGATGACATTATTGCAAGAGATAATTGTCAGTTTTGAAGTATTGAAGACAAATAGGACATGATCGAGGTATCAATGTAGTTACCTCAACGTACCAAGTTATATCCATCTCATTTCGGCCCAGTATCCAACTGATGACATAATCAAGTGGCAAACTTAGTTAAAAGGTTGTCATTCCTAGTGAAACACAGCAACAACATTCATCCTACTCATTAAAAATAGGAATATAGATCTTTACAACCATAGTTATTAAAATCCCGATCCTGATTTACGATCCTACGATTTTATAGTACAAAATCGTCAATACAATTCTACAATTTACACACGATTCATGATCCTACATGGGCTAAATTCCGATCCTAACTTCCCCATAGTTTCGAGTTAGGATCCCGATTAATTTTAACAACCTTGTTTACAACTTATTGAATCAGTAGATCAGCCAAAACTTGTCTTAGTTTATTTTGATCTCATTCGTTCACTTCAGTATTTAAATGAATGTTAAACTGATTAGCTAAGTAGACAAAGGGAGCTGGTGACATCAATTGTCCTTTCAAAAATTAACTTGGGTAACCCCATCATTAACAACTTCATTTATGAATTTCACAGTAATAGAAATACATGTTCTACCGAGACAAAATTCGTAATTTGCTATCCTCTTGTCTAGCAGGCAAAGATTTACCTCTGTGGAAAGGACGATTGATTCCATTCAGATCGACATGAGAGTCCAACTACATTGCAATACCAGAATCCGTGTTGTATATGTATATTTGAAAGAGGTTGACCTTCTTGCTTTTCTCATTGTACAATCCTCTTCCCGACGAACCTCCTTCTCCTCGGTCCACGGAGACAAAATGTAGGGCTGGCGGCAACAGCTCATCACGGAAAAAGAGACTCACTGAGCCGGGATCACGCACTAACAAATACTAATCTAATAAAAAATACTAATATAATAGAAAAGACAATGGATAATTGGATTCTAATAATCTCTACTTTCACCAATTGGACAATGGTGGACCGTACTTTCACTTTGTATTCTGGTGGTCCAAAAAAAAATAAAATTAGATTGTAGTGGGATATTTTCAAGGGAATCATAGATTTTGTGTTACATTTGATTCAAAACTTAGTATAACACTTTACAATGATTTTTAATGAATTTACAACGTTTCTCCTAATTTTTTTTAATTTTTTTTACTATTTTTTACGATTTTTTCAGTTTTATTATTTTTAAAAAATCATAATAATTATTCGGAGTCTCAAAAAAATAATTTAAAAAATGTTTTAGAAACTACAATTTATTAACTTTCTAGGGGTAGGAACGAAAAAAAAAACAATATAGTGTAGGAATGAAAAAAATAAGAAGAATGTGAAGGTGGATTTGGTACCACCACAATCCAATTTTTTTTTTGACCACCAGAATACAAAGTGAAAGTACGGTCCACCATTGTCCAATTGGTGAAAATAGGGATTATTAGAATCCAATTATCCAAAGACAACAATTTCCAATTTTCCATCCAAAGCCTTTACTGCAAATATTATACGCTTTAAACAAATTCTTCTAACTCCAAGAGTCCATCAATTTTGTTTTTTTTTTTTTAAAAAAAAATTATGTCTGAAATTAATCACCATTTGAATTATACTTAGCTTTCATATAAGAGACCTAGAGTTCATGCAATAACTTCCAGAGCAACTTTCACTGGAAAGTTAGATTAACAAGATGAGTCCTGCGGAGGCTAAGACCACCTTTATCTTTGGATTTGCAAATTTTACCCTAAGCAATCATAGATATTTTTTTCCAGAAGGAATTTTTGTTCATTATATCCAAAATTTCACATGCGTTTTTCTACATCAGAAAACATTGCATTGCGTGCGCTAAAAATGATTCAAGGTGAGTCTGAGTAAGAATAGATATTCCAACTTATGATTTGTCCAAGTGAATATAAACGTAGAACTCAAAAAACCAACCCCTTTGATAATCACTCAAATGATAAGAATAACTTTTGTGGCTATTTCCTTATTATTTCTTACAAATCTGAAGTCGATTTCATATGCCTCTTTTTCCTGGAAAATGGATTCTACACAATTAAATCTTTATTATAGACTACATACTATCTCAATTTTATAGTAAGTTACGATAGATATATGCAATTAGCTAGCCTTCCCGAATTTTCATCAGTAATAATTAAACATGTATAATAACTTAAAATATAAAATACTATTAAAATTTGAAGTTAAAGTGCTATATTAAAAATTATTTAATTTAAATAAATAAAAGAAAAAATTATTACAAATAATTTGAGTACTCACCTTATAAAATTGATATATATATTAGTGACTTATGTATCTTCCTTCTAAGCTTCCCAAGTCCACTAGTGGAGTCTTTTTGAACAGGGAATACAGTCAATGAGTCAGCCAATGTGTTTATTTATTTATCATTTAATAAAACCAGTTGGTCTTTTCAGTCATGCTTGAACGTTTCTTTCGTTTATTTTTATTCATTCGTTCGTTATCCCCATTTGTAAAGGCGAACCAAAAGCTTGACCAAAAGTCTACGTACAAACAAAAAGTAATTCAACAAAGAACGAGAAAACGGCACTGTTCAACCCCTCCACTAACAAAAAAGAAACGAGAAATAAAAAATGTACTATAAAAACGTGAAAAAACTCACATAATAAAAAGATAAAATAGAGGATCGAAGTGGGGCATTGCTACAATAGGAAACTAGGCATCTCTTAATGTACAATTTATTTTGTTTGGAGGAATTTCAAGAAAGGTGACAAGCTTTTTAATAGGGCTATATTACTGTTTTAGCTTATACTATGCTATTGTTAAGTTTCGATAGGTTTGTGTACACTCTATATATTTATGACTTGCTTTTTACAATATATGGGAGATCATGTAACATTTGTTATGTGATAATATATTTGGAATGGAAGGAATATATTATTAATTGCAAAAACTTATAATATAACTAAATACATTATTAATTATAACTAATAAAAACTTATAATATATAAACTAACTATATTGGTAATAAAAGACTATATTGGTTGAAATGGATATAAGGAAACCTTTTCCTGAATCTGTTTCTTATGTTGATGAATCGGGGTTTATTGGTACTCAAGCTGTAGAGTTTGAATGAAAGCCAATCTATTGCAAGAAATGTGATATGTTTGGTCACAAAGCAGAGGAGTGTAGAAGAGAACCTCAAAAGAAGAAAGCAGCATGGAAGCCTAGAGAAGTAAGAAGGCCAGATACCCCTATATCTACCCCCACTTGTTCTACTTTTGGGGTAAATCTATCTCCAATTGCTGAAGAGTTGATTGCATCTGTTGAGATTGGATTTGGTAGTGTAACTGCAAACATGTAAAATGGGGCACCTATCCAACTTGACTATGGATAGAGTAATTTCATGGAATGTGAGGGGATTGAATGACCCTAATAAACAAGAAGGGGTGCGAACCTTCTTGAAAATATATAAATGTCAAGTGATTGGTCTTATGGAGACTAAGGTATCCTTAGAAAACTGTGATAGAATAAAATAGAAAATTTCTCCTGGATGGAGCTTGATTCACAATGCTTCAAATACACTCAAGAGTAGGCTATGGGTTATGTGGGATTCATCATACATTGACCTGCAGGTTTTGAAGATCCATAGACAATATATTCACTCCACGGTGGCCTCTAGTAAGGACAAAGTCAGTATTACTTTCGTCTATGGAGCAAATGACTTGAGTTCAAGATTGATGATGTGGAATGAATTGGGGTCTTTTGATCCGAATCTACCATGGCTCATAGCTGGTGACTTTAATCATCTTTTATACTTTGAAGATCGCATTGGAGGGGATCAAGTTACTGCGGAGGAGTTAGTCGATTTCAAAACTTTTATGGAAGGTTGTGGTATGGTGCAGGCTAAGGCTAGGGGACTGAAGTTCACATGGCACAATAGTACAATCTCTTCCATTCTGGATAGGGTTATTGTAAATGACCTTTTCCTTGATCTCTATAATGATTTGGTCTATGATATATTGCCGGAAAATGTAAGTGACCACTCTCCTCTTCTTATTCATCTTAAGAATGAAGTTAAGAGATCATCACGTTTTCGATTTTGTAATTGCTGGTGCAAACATGAGAACTACATGCCTCTGGTTTGGAAGGTCTGGAGTACTCAAGTGTCTGGCTCACCTCAATTCCAAGTGGTTTCAAAAATGAAGCTTCTGAAATCACAGCTAAAAGTGTTACACATGGGGAATTTTACCAACTTGTATGGTAGAGTCCAGGATAAATACAAAGAGCTGAGTGAAATTCAGATGCTGGTGCAACAGAATTGGGAAGATAACTCCCTTAAATTGCAAGAAGCAGCTATGAAGAAGGAGTATTTTGAGATCTTGAAAAATGCGAGCACCTTGATGAAACAGAAAACATAAGCTGTTTGGTTACAATCAGGAGATCAAAACTCAGCTTTTTTCTTTTCAATGCTGAAACAAAAAGATATACGAATAAAATATCAGCTTTGAAGGACAATTCTGGTGAAGTGTTGACTGACAGTAAAGAATTGGGAAATTATTTGGTGACTCATTTCTCTGAATTTTTCAAGAAGCAGGAATGTGGAGGTAAATCGAGGGCTTCAACCTTGTACATGGGGAGGATTATCACAGAAGATCAAACTGCTAAGCTGACTGCTCCTTTCTCTAGAGAGAAAATTAAAGCTTCTTTTTTCTCCATTGATAGCTCAAAAAGCCCTGGACCTGACAGCTTCAATTCCATGTTCTTCAAGTCTTCCTGGGAAATTATAGGTTATGGTAACCAATGTTGTGAACTCCTTCTTTGAGCATAGTTCTTTGCTTGGTGAATTAAATGCTACACTTTTAGCTTTGATTCCAGAGGTCCATAATCCTACTGTGGTTACTGAATTGAGCCCCATATCTTGTTGCAACGTGTTATACAAAGCCATTACCAAATTGATTTGTTCAAGGCTTAAAATTGTGATGGATACATTGGTGGATATGAATCAAACCGCATTCATTGCTAATCGCTCTATTATGCCTAGTATTTTAATAGCAGAGGATTTGGTTAGATTCTACAACAGAAAAGGGGTTAAGCCTTCTTGTGTGATGAGGATTGATATCCAAAAAGCATATGACACGGTGGATTGGAATTTTCTTGAAAATCTTTTACTTGCTTATGGATTTCCGATGAAGTTTGTGAACTGGATAATGGTTTGTGTCAGAGGTGCTAAATTTTCAATTGGAATTAATGGTGATTCATTTGGATATTTCAGTAGTGGTCATGGTCTCCGTCAAGGAGATCCAATGTCTCCATTACATTTTGTTTTAGTGATGGAGTATATGGGTAGGTCGATCAAGGAAGCATCTCAGCACCCAAATTTTACCCATCATCAGCTTTGTAAGGAGCTCGACCTTGCACACTTATGTTTTGCAGATGATTTATTGCTCTTCTGCCATGGGGATATTGATAGTGTGATGCTCTTAATGGAAGCAATTCAGCATTTTGCGCACTGCTCAGGTATGAAAGCCAACATCAGTAAGTCATCCTTGATTATGACTGGAATTTCTGATGAATTAAAATCTGAGTTGATACGGAGAACAGGTTTCCAAGAAGAAAAAATTCCTTTCAAATACCTTGGAGTTCCTGTGAAGCCCTCAAAACTAAATAGGCATGATTGTCAAATCCTCATTGACAAGATGAGTGCTCGTTTGAAAGGTTGGGCTGTGAATCGCTTAACTTATGCTGGAAGAGTAGAGTTAATTAACAGTGTCTTAATGGCAATACATTCCTATTGGGCTCAAATTTTTGTTCTTCCTCAAGGTGTTATTGATGCTATGATGAAGATTTGTAGAAAATTCCTTTGGGGAGATTCGAAAATTTGCCCAGTAGCATGGGAAGGTTGCTGTTTACCGAAGAAGGTTGGTGGCCTAAACATCAGAAATATTGTGCTATGGAATAAGGCGGCTTTGGGGAAGTTAGCTTGGCAGATCGCCACCGACAAGGAATCGCTTTGGGTCAAATGGGTTCATCATATATATCTCAAAAGGACATCTTTTCAAGAGTGTGAGGTCAAGCAGAATGCAAGTTGGTACTGTAGGCGTATTATCAAGGTGAGGGATGATCCAAAATCATGCTTCTTATGAGATATTATGCTCCAACAGGTACTTATTATCATCTGTCTATGAGATTCTGCTTGGTACTCACATTCCTACTGATTGGGCTCGTGTAATTTGGAACAAATTTCGAGTCCCAAAATTCTCCTTTATTTTGTGGCAAAGGTTGGGATTTCAATTGGCTAATCGTTGTATCTTATGTTTGGACTCGGAAGAGAATCGTGAACATTTATTCGAAACATGCTCATATAGCAATGCAGTATGGAAGTTGGTATTACAAAAATTGGAGTGGTCGAACATTTCTTGGAAGAGAATACTTTTATCTCAACCAGAGGTGAATTGGTCTAATAGGAGGAAACATCAAATTGATGTTTCACTACATTTATATATTATATTTAGTTTGAGAGGAATGTTAGAATTTATCAAAATAAAATTCATCAAGTTGATTTGCTTGTGAGTTTTATAGTGTGTGATGTAAAAACGAGATTAGGAGGTCATAGAGTGTGAGTATTTTTTTTATCTTGTTGGGGCTTTTGATTGTGCCCCTCTAGATATGCCCCGAGTATACTTGTAAATCGTTTTGTTAATGGAATGATCTATACGATTTTTTTTTTTAAAAAAAAAGACTATATTGTTAATAAAATTAATAACTTATTCTAAAGAAAGATGACAAAAGAATATGTTAATAAAATTACAATTAATCAATTGATCAGTAGTGATATGCAATGATTAAGACTCATCAACACTAATCACTGATCAATATTGACTTACTTATTATAAATAGAAAAGAACAATCCCTAAGAAAAGTACTTACCTTATCATCATAAAAAATAGAGTAGTCCAACAGCTTTATGAGTAAAATTATAACTAAACAGTTATCTTAATTGAAAATGTTAATCTAGAAAAATCATGAAAAGAATGACCAGAAAGATCTACAAAAAAATTTAGGATATTATGTGAAAAAATATCATAGAATGCCCTAGATATATTAAAAGATAATGTAAGAAAAATCTAGAATATAGATAATGACAAATTAGTAAGGAGGTTAAGGATTTTATCACCTCCTCACAACATCTATAAATATACATTAGATGTATGCTCTTAAAATGTGGAATTAATAAGCCCCTATAAGGTCTAAGGAGCTCCTCACCAACACGTACACTCCCTTAGTTCCTTAATTTTATATTATTATTGATTTTTTTATTATTTTTGTTTCAAAAGTATTTTTTGGTTTGCAATTAAGAATCTACCTCTTCATAAACTTCAATTCGGGACGTTGAGGAGGGGAGGGGGGAGGCGGAGGGAATTGCCTACTTCTCAGTTATCAAACTGCGCTCAAACGTGTTTTTCTTGAAAGTTTGTTGTTGATCTTTGACGATTTTTAATGTATTTCTTTAACATTTTTATTTCAATCATAATATATTTGCAAGAATAAGATCACTATAATGATATGAAAGTTTTTTCGTAATAAATATACGAATGTTAATTTTATATTTTATATTTTGTATATACCAAAATTAACTTCACATACTCCACAACAACAGATAAGCAAAAATAGGGAACAGTTAATTTATAACAAGCATTATTTATCGATATGGAATGCATTTTTACGGCCTATCTTGAAAGGTGAATTGGATGATCGGGTTGACTCTCGTCGCCTGAAAGAGAAAGGAACAATTATTTTTAAAAAAAGAGTTAGAAAAGAGACATTAACTAGCAAGGTATTTGCATTGGACCCTCGAAGGTGCCCAGTGAAAGCAAAGATAATCTCTTCCATGATTTGATTTGCTTCGATCTATGTGATCGGGCCATCTTTAATACTATTTCATACTACCTATTATTTTAAAAAATAGAGATACTTACGGGAAAACATGCAAATGCATGATACAAAAAGGAATAATAAAGAATTTAACATGTGACCGGATCCATGTATTTGATTAAATTTTGCATGGAAACTGATGAGGGGAATGCATGGAAGATTTAAATCATGGATTAATATATGCGACCAGTTGTATTTGCAGGCAAAATTAATCTTCTTACCAAGAACTAACATGTGCGCTATAGTTAATCATTTGAAATTTGTTTACTCTATCCCATTATTATTATCATAGTTGAATTGTTACGGCATGTGCGGTAATTTTTGCATTTTGGAACCCGAACTTTAGGAGTATTTATATTCTGAACCCTTGATTTTCAACATTAATTTTTTAAACCCTAAAGTTTGTAGACTAAATAAAAAAAAGACCTTAAAGTTTGTGGGCTGAAGAAAAAGACCCCTGTCAAATTCTTTATTTTCCTCCCATGTTTGAATTTATCTCCTGATTGACGTCAAACTTCAGGACTATGGTTAAAACTGATATTGAAGCTATCATACACCTCTCTTATTCATGTCGGGGCTACTTAGACCCCTGAGTACATGGTTTTAAGTAACTCCAACATGAATAAAAGAGGTTTATTATAACTTTAATATCGGTTTTAACCTTAGTTTTGAAGTTTGATGCCAATCGGAAGAGAAATTCAAACATGGAAAGAAATAGAAAAACGGGAAACAGGCTTTTTTCAGCTCACAAACTTTAGGGTCTTTTTTTTCAGCCTACAAAACTTTAGGGTCCAAAAAGTTAAAGTTGAAAACGAAGGGTTCAAAATATAAATACCCCTAAAATTTGGGGTCCAAAATGCAAAAAACCCTATTTTACTGTCATCTAGATTTTTGTATGGAAAAATTTAATTATTAATATTTTACTTTATATAATCATTCACTATATAAAAGATTTTTGGGCGCTAATATACTGAATTTTTGGGTATTGGACAATAATGCACTGAACTTTGACATTGGACAATAATGCACTCAAAATAATTTCCACGGTGGCAGACTTGGTGACGATCTTACATGGCAGACCGAGAAGATGAATAAACTAAATAATATCTAAATTTATGACATGTTAGCTAATCTACACAAGATGATTTTATACAACTACAACAACAATCTCCCAGCAGAAACACGTTTAAACAAATGTGATTTTATGTTTTTTTACTCGATCTGTTTGAAGCTGTTTCTCTTTGTTTGTGTGTAGATTAGCTGACATATTATAAATTTAAGTATTTTTGGACCAATTCATCTCCTCCACATGCTACGTAAGATTGCCACCAAGTTAGTCACTACCGAAATCATACTGAGTGCATTATTGTTCAACACCCCCCAAAGTACGGTATATTATTGTCCAATGTCAAAGTTTAATGCATTATTGTCCAATATCCCAAAAGTTCAATATATTAGCATAAAAAAATCTTATATAAAATTGATGTTATTACATTTATAATAAAAATATTATTAAAAAGTAATATTATATACAATAAATCAATATTCCAATAAATAAGTATCAAATATTTAATCTTTCTAAATACTAGATGTTCCCATAAAAATAATTATCAATTAAAACTCTCAACCTCTTAGTTAGTAATATATTTTAAATATATAGGACGGGTAATATAAGTAATAATAATTAAATATAAAAACAATATTGATATGTAACAGTAATTAATGAATTTTTGTTATCAATTATCAACACCTCTAGTAATAAATTATTGATACTTGAAGTATTATATTCCCATTCCTATTATCCCTTTTCAATTACTGTGAACTAAATATACATATTTTATTTTCAAATATATTATTCTCATTTTTAACCCTCTATTCCATCGTACCACATGAAGGAGCTAGGTTTCGGGTTTTTAAGGTGTCAGTTTAATTTGTCCAGTAGGATTTTGGTTTCATTCATTTATTTGTTTGGATTCAATGTTTTTTTGGATATACTATTTACACGCTTCTTGCCCTCTTCGGGGGGAAAAAAAGTAGTGGTGCGAATTAATAAAATGCCCATGTGATCTTACCATTTCTCCATTTTAAAGGGATGCCTAGAGCTATTGGACTAGACTTTTTAATGTACTTCACATATTATTGAATTTAATTCTTGAAGCCATGATCAATGATGCGTGTGAAATTTAACTCACACATGTATTAAAATATTATAAATATGAATTTTTATTCAATTGTAATTGGGATGTTTTTTCAATGGTGAGTCATTTCTTTTTATTTGATATTATTTTTTGTGGTTAACGTATTTATTTGTATGTATATTGTCATAAATATTGTTATTACGCTTTGATTTTAATTAGTTGTTAACTATTATTTTGCAACTTATTATCATGAGTTTGTGATTTGTAATAATATTTTATGAAGAACTAATTTTATCCTGAAACTCTTTTTTTTTTTTTTAAAAAAAAGGAGTTTTGGGTAATTTTGAAAATTAAAAAAATACATTTAAAATAGTTTTAAGATGGATAATTCAAAATAATAAAGTTTTGTCAAATATAACCTTTAATTTCATTAGTTCATCATAAATTTATAAGATGCAGACAATCAATTACAATTACAATATTGATAAATAGACAAATTACGAATAATAGACAAATTAAAATAAAACCAATAAACAACTCTTAAAGTAACATAGGTCACAGGCTTTGGCTTAAAGCCTCAAACATCACAAAAAGATGTCCTGCGAGATTTATATTTGACAAAAAAAAAAAAAAAGAACCTAAGTGGTTCTACCAAAATCTCGCATGTCTCACTCGCCATAATGAGTGAGATTATTTTTCCTCACCTGTTAAATTCCTTCACTCACCATGGGCAAGTAGGGGTGGAAGAAAAATCCGGAACCGGCACACCGAGCCGGAAACCGGATAAAGGAAACCGAGAATGGGCAACACCGAACCGGTTTAAAAATCCGGCGGATACTAAACGGGGCGGTTCCGGTTTGGGATATTCACACCGCCGGGGAACCGGCACCACACCGTTAATATAATTAAATACATATATATATAAATTTTGGTTTAAAAAAAATTCTACCCAAAAATTAATACAAAAATAATAAAAATTAACTAGTTAAAAAAAAAAAGAACATTGGGTGTCAATGGGTTATTGGGTTGGGCTTAAATATAGATTTCTTTTGATTAAATAGAGATTTTTTTTTATTAAATAGAGATTTTTTGATGTTTGATAGAAATTTATGCGGTTCCGGTTCACAGGTGAAACCGCACCGTTAAAGCCGGTGCACCGGTTTTTAAAAACCGGGTGATTCGATTCCGGTTCTGGTTTATAATTTTCGCGCACCCAATTTGCAAGAACTTACCCACCCAATTTGCTCTTGAAAACTATGCCGAGTCATTTGCCACTTACCGCTGGTAGTGGCCTAATTACAAATTAGAAATAGTACATATTATCCAAAAGAGTGTTGCTATGTCTTGTGTTGAAGATATGGTCAAGGTCCTTCACCGCGCATTCGCGAAGGACCTTCGGTTTTGATGAAAGCGAAATTCCGGAAAAGGGAAGTTGTCTTATATTATATAATCTGATTATATATTTTGATTATATAATATATATTCTGATTGTGTGATTTATTTGCAGATATAAATCATAAGGAAGACATATATAAGGAAACAAATCAACAAGAAAAATGGAAGGAAGAGAAGATTGGGAAATCTCCAAGAAGAAGGAAAGAAAATCAGCACCAAAGAAGGAAGGTGAAGCAGTGAGCAAACAAGGAAATAATCTTGTTTCCAACGGCTACTATCCTAAACAATTATCAAGCCTCTAGTATAAATAAGAGACTTGAAGATTAAAGACTTGGGCTATTCCACGGAAGTAATTGCGGAGTAAGAAATCCGGTGAGATTTCTCCGAGTGTGTAACCAATGGTTCGGTGGTGAAGGTAGCCAGTAAAGGACCTCTGGTGAAGGTATAGCCAAGGACCTTGGTGAGCATTCGTTGTGTCCACATGTGGTGGAGAGATGGTGTGTAGCAGAGCCTTGACGGACTAAAGCTGTGTGAGTTTGTGTTTTAATGTAATCCATCATGTTCCAAATCGCCGCTAGGGTTTTTCCTACGACGATCTTTATCTGTAACTGACTCAAGGACATTCAGTCTTGGTCAGTGATCCTATCGATATCGCGCCTTGAACATTACTTCTTGTTTTGTTTTGTAAGTGTAACTTGTTCTTTGATTGTTATAAATCTAACGAGGTATTTCAGTTACACTGTGTTTTGATCCTTGGTTTGAAACCAAGGAAGTTTGTTCTAACGTCCTTACCTAGTGTGTAGATCTTAATTGTGAACTTCACCCCCCTCTTGGGCTCCAACATCTTGGTAGAAGACAGAACTTTGATAGAAGGCACAACTTTGTGTCATTCTCAATGATGTGTACCTTGCACCGAATGTAAATAAGAAACTTACATCTAGTATCCTACTTAGTAGGCATAGGTTTGTACAAGTGTATAATACAGACACGTATGTTCTTTTTATTGGTAAGTTGTTTGTGGGTGTAGACGCTGAATTTTGTATCTATTTTATTTTCTTTTTTTTGGTGTTAGTTTTAGAAAATAGGCTAACCGATAAATGGCACGCAAGCCTCTTTCCACCGAAAACTCCAAAAAATATACAAAACCCAAATCTGGGAACACAGGTTCGGTGGGCGGAGCTCGGCTCAACACCACAGAACCCGTGCAGGTTCGATGGGCGAGCTCGGCTCGCCACAGAACCGTCTGGGTTCCTGGGCCCGAGGCCCATTTTCCTTCCAGGAACCCGTCTGGGTTTTCTGTTGATTCCCACGGCGCCGCGGCTTAACCTAGCCTCCAAACCCTAAACCTACACCTAATTCCCCCCTATAAATACCCACCATTCATCACCCACAAAAAGGACACCGGAATATACTGGGAGTATTGACACTAGTATATTCCTCTTCTCTTCTCCCTCCATTGCGTGCTTTATTTTAAGGTTAGCGTAGTTTTTTTTATTGTAATGTAATCCTATTAGCTTTCTTTGTATTTTCTTTGTTTTTTTCGTTTCTTTTTGCATGACATTAATGATAATATTATGAGATTTATCTAATTCCTCCCCCCTTTTCAAATCTGTCACTTTAATTTAATTCTAGTAGAGTCCGTTCGCTTGAACGGGCAGGTTTGATGATCTTTATTGTCAAATCTGTAACCTTACCCCCGAATCCGCCTTTGGGTTCGTAGGCCGGAGTCTTATTTTTTGGTTTGTTGTTTTACCCTTAAATTCAACTGGCGACTCTAACTTTTTCTTTTCTTTTCCCGAAAACTTCCTCTTTTTTCTTTGTTTTTCTTAAATTAAAGAGGAACCAGACGGGTTCCCTGTCTCTTTTCTTAGTTTTGAAGAACCCAACCGGGTTCTTGCTCTTTTTTCTCTTTTTCTTTTCGGCCCTTTTTGATAGAACCCAGACGGGTTCTGTTTCTTTTCTTTCTTTTTTTTTGGTTTCCCCTGAAGAACCCAGACGGGTTCTTGTATTTTCTTTCTTTTTTTTTTCTTTCTCCTTTCGTCTTCTTCCAAAATCGAGTTTTCGGGCTAATCTAATTTGTCAACTTAAAAGTGTCCTTAAAAGTTAAACCTTTAATTAAGGATAAGCAATCCTAGTCGGCTCCCAATTAAAAAAAAAGAAGAGAACTCCTCTTTTGAGTAGCGCCGCGAAAAGATCGGCAGATTTTTTCGGGGTCTACAGTGGGCGAAAAGTTATTTATGTGAAGAAATGTTTAAGTTGAACTTAATTTGTAAATATTGTTCTTATGATTAATGAAGTGAATTCTAGTTATATGATTGTAAATTGATAGTGCTTAGTATGGGTACAAAAATAGTAAAACATTTTGATGTGAAATCGGGAATAATATATTTCGAATGTGTTATTCTCTTCCTATTTTCATATTTTATGTTTGGGTGTCGGATTTTTGGTGAGAAAGGTAAGAAATGATGTATAAATACTCAGGAAATACAAGTTTAGGACATTAAAAGAAGAGTATAAGCCTCTATAGGCTCATGACGCCCACCACCCAAGTCAGCTCTAAGCCCCTAAGGAGATTAACATGGATGACATTTAGCAACACGGGTCGTATAAGGCAATAGATTTAGCAAAAATTTGGATCAAACCAACGCTAGTCGTGTTGGGAGGTGACACAATCTACTCTGACTTGACACGACCAATGTTGGCCCGAACTCGTCATATTCAACCACTTTCATCACATTTTGCTATACGTTTTGGTTGCTAGTTTTGATCATACTTGACACCCTCATCATCCCTCAACATCCACCTCTATCTTTGCCTTCTTCCATTGCCTATCATTTCCATAATAATCGAGTTTGAGAGAAGATTGAAGATGGAAGTATACACAAGATCGGGCCTGCATTGGAGGTTCAAAGGTCCGTCAACTAGTTGAGTTCTTTCAAGAGTACCTAGATCTTTTGGTCATTTCTCGTCATGCTTCATAGATTAGGATTTTATTACTTTGTATTTGTAAACACAAATACCTAGTAGTTTCCCTTAATTTGAGGGATAGACATGAAAAGTACGTTTGATTGGTAGACTAAGTTTGGTTGCTTTGAACAGGTTCTTATATAATTTGGATGGGTTTTGTTTTAGCTTACAGATTTTATTTATTATTGCTTTTGCTTGGTCCCCAATTGTATGAATCTAGATTCTTAAATAAAGCAGTAAAAAGAGAAGTTTGAGAATTAGAAAATATAGATTAAACTAAGTTAAATTGACTAGAAATATATAGAGGTTTTTAGTTAGAGATTATTTTGTAATCTTATTATTAAGTTGATTGAAGTTGAAATATCCACAAAAGTATGTGATTAATTTATGCTAGACAATTTACTTCAATTCCAAAAGAAAGTAGTGAATTTTGTGTAATTATCGATTCTTGAATTGTCCAAATTGGTGATGTTCGTGTTTAATCCATTTGATTTGAGTGTTATTCAACTTAGATTTTACCCCCTGAAAATATTTATTCATTGATTTCAAATTTTCAACTTCGAGTTTATCACTTTTAATGGAGTAGAAGTAGTTAGGCGAGTAAACACTTGAAAATTGATTACTTAAAAATTGAGTAGAGGGCTAATTTATCACGTTGTTCATGAGTCATCAAGGATATGACCTTGATATATGTTACATCTGTACCCATGCACTTGCAAGGTAAAATGAACCATATCCCCTCCCTACTTCTCTATGACATGTTCATTTAGGACTTGTGAATTTTAAAAAGTTGAAATATGTGTGAAAGCTATATTTTGTTCTTTTCAATAATAATAATGTAGAGAAGTGTAGGACTTGTATGTTAACTAAGAGCACAAAAGTATCACTTCCATGCATTAGAAGAGAATCTAAAATAATTGATCATATTCATAGTAATTTAAGGCATTTTCATAGTAGCCCTTCAATGGATTAAGCACTACATAGCTTTTGTTGATGATCATTCTAGATATTGTGATGTATATCTATTAAGTTCAAAAGATAAGACACTAGATAAATTTAAAATATACAGATCTAAAAGTGAATTATGTTGTGAAACTTAACATTCATTAAAGTCCTTAGATCAGATAGAGGTAGATAATAATATGAGTCTAAATATTTCCAAAAAAACCACCATTGTATTGTGAAACTTTCATTAAAGTCCTTAGATTAGATAGACATAGGTGATCGTATAAGTCTTAATATTTCTAAAAAAACCAGTATTGTTCATCAATAAATAACCCTTTATACACCACAAAAGATGGTGTAG
This sequence comes from Portulaca oleracea, assembly GCA_029582165.1. Classification (NCBI taxonomy): domain Eukaryota; kingdom Viridiplantae; phylum Streptophyta; class Magnoliopsida; order Caryophyllales; family Portulacaceae; genus Portulaca; species Portulaca oleracea. Next base: position 46,223,510 of record CM055873.1, read on the forward strand.
CTGAAAGAAACAATAGACCCCTTAAGAAAATAGTTAATGTTATGTTGTCTGACTTTGGTTAACTGAGGGGTTTTGGGGGTGAGACTATTCTTACCACATTATACATCTAAAATCAAATACCTTGTTAAAAGAACCCTATTACGCCTTATCAAACTTGGAATAAACACAAGTCAAACCTAAGTCACCTTATGACTTGTTCGGTCTGTAATGTGAATAAGAATTCGTAATGGAAATGAGAATGAGAATAGGAATGAGAATGTGTTTATGAATTCTAAAGTTCCCATTTGTTATATAATAATTTAAAATGAGAATAAGTGGGTGTGAGATTGGGAATAAATGCACATTTACGAAAATATCTTGACTAATTCAAATAGGGAGAGGTAGTATTAGTAATTAATATTAATTAAGTATTAAGATATATTAGTAGATAATATTGACTTATGAATTCCCCGTATGAATTACGACCCCCGAATAATAAATTAGACTTGGGGGGCTTTATTCCAATTCGCAGTCCTCATTTTTACAATTGTAATAAAAAGGAACATGAAAATTGTATTACCAATTTATCTACCCACTCGCACCTCCCAACTCCCTCATACCAAACGCCCTATCATATTTTAGGGGTATAAGAAAGTGCTCGAACCTAAAAAGAGAAAGTTGTATTAAAAGGGTATTGAATGTATCTTCATTGGTTATTCTCAAAATAGTTAGGCCTATAGATTCATGGTGTTGAACCTAATGAACTTATAATAGTGAATGCTATCGTAGTATCTATAGATGCTTTGTTTGAAGAACAAATGTTCATTGAATATTAACACCCAAGGATGTCATCTATGACATGATTCCAAATGATCAAATTTCTAGTGAGCATTAAGAATATGATGAAGTAGAAGTTATAATAAGTAAAAGAGTTGGAAAGGAGAAGTTATTTGGCGATGACTTTTATCTCTAGAGATAATTACATTTACCCTATCTGACTTATGTGGTAATAATTTTGCACACCCGACATTTGAGAAATAATTTTCACCCTACCTGATATTTAAGTGGTCATAAATTTAAAGCCCCTCAGGTATGTTATAATTGATTTTTTATTGACTTTTCTGGTGAACTGTAAAAAAATAAATATGAAGTGACATTTATACCATTATTATTATTATTTCCTTTGACTTTCAATTAAATGTGAAATGACTTTTGTACCCTTAGTTTTAATTGTTATGACATTTTAAAACCCAACCACTCCACTGATTCCTCTCCCCGGCCCCCTCCCATACAGAAAATGAAAACTTAACCCCTCACAAACCACCATGTATGTCTTTACTCTCCAACATAGTATTTTCCGTCTCAAATTAAAGGGCAGCATCGTAATTTCACATAGTGATATAGGGGTATTATTTATTTTTCCATTTCCGAAGACAAGTTACCGGATTCTAACACTAAAAATCACTTTCACTAAATGTCAGGTAAGGTGAAAATTATTTCCCAAATGTCAGGTAAGGTGAAAATTATTTCCCAAATATCAGGTGTGCAAAAATTATTACCGCATATGTCAGGTAAGGTAAATGTAATTAACTCTTTATCTCTACTTATTAAAGGGGACAAATGCTACAGTTCAAATGCAAATCCCGCATATCTCTAGCAATGATAATGATCCTGATACCTTTGAAAAGACTGTGGAATCACAAGATGCTCCTTTTGGAGGGAAGTGATACAAGAGAAAGTGGAACCTCATTGATTTATAAATAGAGGTACATGTCATGGTTTCATTCATGTTCATTCTAACAAAGAAATAAATCACTTTAAATATTGACTGCAACAATATCTAAGATTATTTTCAGAGTCCGAATATGAATTTTTTAATTGCTAAAGCAGTACTTTATTCTGAAGACTATGCACAGTTCATATATAAATATAGAAAGAGTAGGTATACCTATAACTCACTTGCTGTACTAGTTTTCCCTTCCATTGTATTTTGAACAAGGTTAATTACCATTAGACCAACCCTACAATTGTACTTAACGGTACTCTATGACATATGAGCATCTCTGTAAATGGCAAAGGAGTTTATCCATAGAGATTGGAAGAAAAAATTGCACTTTAGTTGCTAAGTTTGCAAAGTGATTCCTTCAATTCCATCTACCTCCCGTCACTTGATAAGGTAACATCTTTTTTAACTAGGAAATATTGAACTCAACCACGTGTCCCTTCAAGTCATTAGATGAAGGGTCTCACTAGTTTTCGTTATTTTTTAAGGGTAATTTCATCCATTAGAGATCATTTCATTTATGTACAATAATTTTATAATTTACAATCACAAATTATTTTATTATTGTTATATAGTTACTTTATTTTTTATCCTATAATTATTATTTCGACTTAACCAATTTTCAATCTTATATCATTATTTGACTTCGTTATAAATCATCATTTCTTTATTATTTGACTTTGTTATAAATCATCATTTCTTCATTATTTTCTATTTTCGTAGTTATACTTTATTTGACCATTTTGTAGGTTGACAAAAATGAGTGGCAAGGAACAAAGTATGGGCTCATTAAGCTCACGAGGCTTGGCGAGCTAAGCCAGAAGTCTAACCTTTTCATGCTCATCAAGTTCACGAGCCAAGTTTAGGCCACAATATAGCTCACGAGTCTCGTCTTGAACCTACCAAATTTGAGATTAGTTCGATTCATTTCCACCCCTACTCATCCCAATACTAACCAAATGGGGTGCAATGTTCTTCATTTAGTAAAGACAAAAAGGGAGTTGGGAGGAAGTAGCGAGGAGAATGTACTGTAAAATAAGAGCAAGAGTAATGCAGATCTTTAGCTATGGAATTTTGATGATGTAGATTTTATCTCTCCTCCCCTCAAACTTCCCCAAACAGTTTCATAACTCTTCCCCATTCCAAAATGGCTTGGAATGCTTTGAAATGGGAAAAAAAATTAAGAAAAAAGATGAGATGGAGGAGAGAGATCGAAACTAAAAGTTCCATCAATGGAACTTTGCATTGCTCCTGCTCTAAGAGATATGCAATGCGGAACTTCATCAGTGGAATTTCTACACTCTCTCTCCCAGTTGTCACCCCCTCTCTCCTGCTTTTTCTTCATTCCACTGAGTTCTGAAACTCTACACTCTCTCTCCCAGTTGTCACTCCCTCTCTCTTGCTTTTTCTTCATTCCACTGAGTTCTGGAACTCAGTGGAATAAAGAAAAAGCAGGAGAGAGAGGGTGACAATTGGGAGAGAGAGTGTAGAATTACACTGATGAAGTTCCGCATTGCATTTGATCTAAGGGGAATGTTGTTAGGAAAATCTACATTACACCAAAAGAGAAAGAATGAGTACTATAACCACGCAAATTTGTTAAGGAAATTACTTAGTTTGATGTGTTGTATGCACTAGCTTGTCTTTCTTTTGTTTTTGTTTAGCTTTGTAACATTCTTTAGTGCGTGATATGGACAACTTGTCTTTCTTTTGTTTTTGTTTAATGTTGGACTATATAAAGCTAAAGTTTGCCAAATGTGTCGGAAGGTGTGGATGAACATTAAGGGAAAAGTTCTTGTTCTACTATAAATATGACATGGCCTAATGGGTTTAAGTGTTGTTAATTTCTTCAATGTGTGGTCATTAATTTTTATGGTTCTCTAACCAATGGTTGTTAAGGTTTATTTTTCTTTTGCGTATGACAATTGAGATTTATGAAACACAATAAAGAAGTTATTAGTTGATGATGCTAATTTACTTCAAATTAGGGCCAACTAAAAATGTTAAGCAATTTATGATGTCCTAGTAGAAAATTGGCTTGAGAGTGGTTTGATGCCATTGGGCGGTGCGCCCTGGTACATATATCCTCAATTTCTATCCATACAGGCAACTCTTCGTTTATGCAACTTCAATAACGGGCGTGCACATGTAAGTGTCTTAAAAAATTAATATTTTATTTTATGTGATAGATAGACATACCAATAGAATGATGAATTCCCTCAAAAATTTCCAAGGGAATTTTCATGATTTCCTTGGTAATAATATGAGCGGCTCCTGCCTTTCTCGAAATTTAGTTTACGAGAGATATGTTTAATTTATAAATATAATTAGCTAAAACTATGGTATGTTTAATTTAGCCAAGGAAATCTTTGGGGTGTTGGATTACATGTACCTCAGTTTAATTTAATATTTTTGTTTGATGGTGTGCCTAGGTAACTAGTGTCTTCATTGAAGTCATTTTATTTGTTTCTCTTATCGATAAAGTCAAGGTTTATCCATTCTATAAATCCATAAAACTTTCCTACTAGTTAACTTAATATTTTAAAGGGATATTGGATGACAATATACTGACATTTGTAGGTATTGGATTGTAATATACCCAGTGACGGATCTAGTATTTAGAGCCAGTGGAGCCAATAACAATTTGTCAAAAAAAATTAAAATTTAACAGTACCTAAAGTAAGTTGGCAAGTTAGTCATTCATAAGTCAATTAGCTAGCAATAATTCGATTAACTAGCAAGTAAGTATTCCAAATCTTCACAATTGACAATCTCCGAAGTCAAATAAAAACATAGTGAGTTATGCGTCAAATTAGTAAATTCTATTTTCACAACATTCACATAATTCAATTCTTTGAATAGGTACTTCCAATTTGATAATATTGACTCATTTAACAAATCAATAAATAGAAACCCTAATTTAGGCGCAAGAGAATTGAGAAAATACTAGCTAGAGTGTCACGAGAATTGAGAATGAACTGAAAATGGATTATAAAAGAATCACGAATGATAATCGCAAGTTCGCAACTTAGAACTTAGACAATAATTTAAAATAATAAATAACAAGAGGTTGAGTTGAGAAAATGGATATAGAGAGATGGACCAAAAGACAGACACTATCTAGCAACAGATCGAGTACAGACTACGATTGGTGGCTGCAGAGGACACCAAAGGCAGTTGCCATCGGGTATCGACGGCGACGAGTTCTCTGAAATTTGAGTTGGTGGGTTCAGAGAGCAATTTTTATATGGTCTACCATGGTATACCTATCTAGATACACCACTTATATCAAATTGTTTTTAAAAATTAACCAATATAAATTATAAGAATCATTATAAATTTATTAATATTATTAATAGGGTTTTTGGCCTCTAATAATACGTACTGAGGGGCTTGTGACTGAAAATAATCCAAAGTGACTTTTAGGCCAATGGCAGTCTGTACTTTTTCAATATTTTCTCGTAGCAGTCCAGATTGGTTTTCCGGTGCCGGAAATCTGACGTGGCAACCGGAGCACGTGGTCTTTAAATGAGAGCATGCCAACTTAGCTTTAATGTATTTCTTTCTGATTTTTTTTAAAGGCCAGCACCACTTTTTTCAAGGGTTTCGTTGCATTCTTCTTAGCCTCTAGTTAGCTAGCTAGCTGGGGCGACATTCTCTCCTAGTAGAGCTTCAATTTTCCTGGGTTGAATTCGAAAATCTGGGTTGAGTTTCAAGGTTTTTCTGGGTTTGAATTTGTGCTTCAGCTTTTGTTGGGGTTCAGTTCGACGATCTGGGTTCAGTTTTTGTGATATTGGGTTGAGATTTTACGTTTTCCCTCTTTGAACTTCTGCTTCGATTTTGGTGGGTTTGTTTTTAATTCGACAATCTGGGTTGAGTTTCAAGGTTTTTCTGGGTTTGAATTTTTGTTTCAGCTTTTGCTGGGGTTCAATTCGACGATCTGGGTTCAGTTTTTCTGAAATTGGGTTGAGTTTTTACGTTTTCCCGCTTTGAATTTCTGCTTCAATTTTCGTGGGCTTCGTTTCAATTCGACGATCTGGGTTCAATTTTTTTTCTGGGTTAGTTTGAGTTTCATCATTTGTAGCTTCTAGTTAGTTAATTCAGGGGCAACATTCTCCCTTACTAGCTTCAAATTTCTGCCTCATTTCATTTTTCTGGGTTTCAATTCAATTCAAAATTTTCTGGGTCTGTTACACTCTAGTAAGTAGCTAACTAGGGCGCCAACATTTTTTCTCTTACTACCCTCAAATTTATGCTTCAATTTTCCCATATTTCAATCCCAATTCCACAAATTCGGATCCAAATTCTTCCGGGTCAGTTCCCAATTTCATCCTTCTGAGCAACATTGTCTCTCATTCCCTTCTAATTCCCGCTTCGATTCAACTTTCTGGTTCAATTTCTCCCACTTTCATTCCACCTGTGCCCAAATTCTTCCGGGTGAGTTGATGACTGGAGTTTTTGGTTGTGTTTTTTGGAGGGTTTTTCACTATGGAAGAAGATGTGTGTTGTTGGGTGTTTTGTTTTGTTTTTTGTTTGAGTAGATGATTAGGTTGTTTTTTGGAGGGTTTTTCAGTGTGGAAGAGGATGTTGTTGTGTCGTTGGGTTTTGTTTTTTTTACTTGAATTGATAATTAGGGTTTTTGGTTGTGGAAGAGGATGAAGATGAAGTGAGTTGCAGAAATTTTGGAGTTTTTTGGTTAAGTTTTGAAGGAATTGAAGGTGGTAAAAGCAAAATTAAAGGGTGGTGATGAATCATTAAATGCATCTTTCTTAACATATACCTTCCCTCCAATTCAATTTTTGACTTGGCAATGAAAAAAGTGGTGCTGGCCTTTAAAAAAAAAATCAGAAAGAAATACATTAAAGCTGAGTTGGCATGCTCTCATTTAAAGACCACGTGCTCCGGTTGCCACGTCAGATTTCCGGCACCGGAAAACCAATCTGGACTGCTACGAGAAAATATTGAAAAAGTACAGACTGCCATTGGCCTAAAAGTCACTTTGGATTATTTTCAGTCACAAGCCCCTCAGTACGTATTATTAAAGGCCAAAAACCCTTATTAATATTATTAAAAAGTTCATCGAAATTTTTTTAACTTTTCAAATTTTCACAAAAATTCACCACATAAAAAATTGATATTATATTCAATATTTAAAATTTATACCTACCAAAATGTACCATATAATTTGTGGGGAGAGAGGATCAAAGATGGCTAGGGATAGAAGCAATGAAGGAGGGAAGCAGAAGCAGTGAGTCGATTTTCAAAAAAAAATCCCAATTCTTGCATCTACTAAGACTCGAACTCACACCCTCAATATTGTAAAAGAATCACGCACACCGCTCACTGAAGGATAACATTTGTGCATAATCTAAATATACCTATATATTATATTTTTTTTTTCCAAAAACAATTTTTTTTTTCAAAATTCCAGTGGAGTCGCTTGTCTCCACTGATCATTAGCCAGATCTGCCCCTGAATATAACGACCTTTACTATTAGACAACAATATCCATGACCTTTATACTTAGGTGAGATTATTATACCAACAATGACCAAGGGGTGGAGACTGGTTAACTGGTCTTGATTCTGACGTGATAGGCGGAGGGAAAATAACTGACCCTTGCCCAATAACCCCGTTAACCCCTCCGTTTTTCTCACTAACCCACGTTTAAAAAAAATTGGCCCTAACACAGTGACTAACGTGGTGGTGAACCGGTCTTCTTAATGACGTGAAACACAACCAACCAATGCCTTATGATGTAGGTTAGTGAGAAAAACTAAGGGGTTAATGAGGTTATTGGCTTGGGATAATTTTTTTCCCTTTGCCAGCCATGTTTGCGCGCTTGGAGACCGGTTTACCACCTCCTTAATTACTGTTGGTATAATAATGTCACCTAGGTATAAAAGTAAGAGATATTGTTGTCCAATAGTAAAGGTTGGTATATTACAATCCAACACCCCAAAGATTGGTATATTATCATCCAAAAACCCTATTTTAAACATGGATAATGTAGTTCATATATCATAGTTTTAGCTAATTATATTTATATATAAAAATGCCTGTGTTTTTTTATTTATTTTACATACTATATATTCAAAATTTATTGATAAGTAAATGGTAGAACTCCTTATTTATGTGTTTTCATCACTAAATTAGTTTTTTTTTTCTAATGACCTGTGAAATAAACGACATAGTTTTATTAATTTATCTTAAATTATAATGATTATCAATCTGTATTTAATAATTAATATTATAGAAAACATTTGTACTATCATTATTGAGAAACAGGTTCGAAATTTTTCTAAATAAAAATATATCAGAACTTTATAATTTATTTATTTATTTAATTAACCATCATTTACTGCATACTGGTCTCATAATAATCCTACTTTTGAAAATTGTTGATATTTTTTATATGTAACAATAGTAATATTAAAGAGATGGTAGTAAAGTGACAATCAATTAGTTTTCCATACTTCCTACCAAAGTTCAAGTCTTGGTAAAAGTAGAATACTCTCCCCATTCCGCATTAATGGTCATTTAGTTGACTGTCACGATCTCCAATATCACTCTTTAATTGTTGATTTCTAATATAATATTTTATTAACATTTACTACGTCCGTCCCAAAATATGTCATTTTACCTAACTTCTTTGTCCCAAAATATTTGTCCCATTTACAATCTCAACAACTGTAATTCCTTTTCTACCCCTAATTAATAAATTCATTTATCACTTTTTACAATTTCAACAACTATTATCTTCAATTAAAGTAGGGGTAATTTGGGTAAATTACAAACTTTTCACCTTAATTCCCTATACACATTGGTCTTCTCAAGTTATATAGATGGACAAATAAAATGAGACGGAGATAGTATAATATTATATTTTTAAGATAACATTTTCATTACAAATCTAATGGTAGTGATTTTGTATAACAAGCATAGTTATTAAAAACCCGATCTTGATCTAGGATCCTATGATTTTATGATCCAAAATTTTCGATGTGATTCTACTATCTACATTCCAATCACGATCCTACTTGGTTAATTTCAATCCTAACTACCCCATGGATCCGAGTTAGGATCCTGATTCTAACAACCTTGACGAGTCATAGCATATACTGAGAAATTTATGGTCAATATTTTTGAGTTCGACTGTATTATTTTCAAAGACGACAACTATTATGAAAGGGAGGCAGTATATCCCTAATAATATATTTTTTAATTGACTTTAATATTTACGTTTGAAAATAGATTAGTAGGAACGTAACCGAAATTTGCGAATTTCACCGTTTAAATATAGATTTTTCTTACATAGGGGTGTTTGGCAAGCAAGCTTTTAAGGTAACTTTTTGCTTTTTGAGTAGCTTTTAGCTTTTTGACCAAGGTTAAAAAGCTAATGGAGGTGTTTGGTAAGTAGCTTTTTATATTAGCTTTTTGGAGCCAATAAGCTAGTTTTCAAAAAGCTACTTGATGAAACTTTTTGAGTTAGCTTTTCACAAAAAGTTACTTTACCAAACCTTTTTCCAATAATCAGCTAAACCAAACAGCTAACTTAAACAGCTATCAGCTAACAGCTACCAGCTGGTTGCCAAACATGGCCATAGTTTCATCTTAATATATATACATATAGAGATGTTTTATTGTTATTGTGAACAAAAATGTTGCTCTTGCGAGGGATTGATGGTTTGACTGTTTGATGAATCAAATTTGTCCTAAATTATTTGACACCAACCTCTCTCCCTTGAGCTTGTTGTAACCTACTAGACTACCCTAAAAGATTGGAACTTGGTGCATAAGTGATATTATTTTGTGAAAGTAAAATAAGCAACTTACTTTATGTTTGGTTTTGGGTATATGTTATTAAAAAATTACCATTGATATATAAAGGGTATAACTTTTCTGTTATAGATTTTCTTCCATGAACATTTTATTGCTATTGTGAATAACTAAATATGAATATTGTAAGGGAATAGTAAGGTTGATAAATCAAATTTATTTGACACTTGCATCTTTTGCTTGAGCTTGTTATAATAAGCAGGACTATATTTAAGACATGGATTCTGTGTGGCAGTGATTACTATTTATTTATCCTTTTTTTAGTAAAATTTCTCCCCTTTTTTTGTGGAGCATACGTTATATCTTGTTACACTATACCCTATGATAGGGATACAATGTGTCAATAACTCAACATTTATTTATCCTTTTTTCAAACATAAATAACCTTTTCTTTTTTTGGTTTCAGACATGTGTTATTAAAAAGTTGCCATTAATATGTAGAGAACAGAAGCAAAACTCTTCTTGCGACAGAATTATAGGGTTGATATGGATAAGTTTGTCCTAAACTTTTTGACGCTTGGCTCCTCCTCTTGAGCTTATTATAACGTATGAGACTATGCCTCACGCTAAGGATTCAATGTGTAAATGAGTCAGCGTTTATCATTTTTTAATATAAAAAATGTAAAAAGAAATTAGCTTGATTTTGGGCAAATGTTATAACTTATTGGACTCTACTCTGGGATAGGAACTTCGACACTTCATGTATCAGTGACTCAACATTTATTTACTCTTTTTAATTAAAAAAATACAAGTTAACTTTTTTTTGGTTTTGGACTAATGTTATTAAAAGGTCATCATAGATTTGCAAATGGTACAACTCTTTGATAAGTTTTCTTCATTATACGCTTTATTGCTCTTGTAAATAACTAGATATTGCCATTGTAAGAGAATTCTAGGATCGAAAATGATAAATGCCTTGTGCACTTATCATCACCCTTCTAGGATTGATGGATTAACTTATCATAAATTATTTGACACTTATCTCATCCCCTTTAAATTTGTGATAACATCCTAGAATATATTCTAAGATACAGTTGGAATTCAATGTATCTATGACTTAGCATATATTTATCAAAGTGTATTTATTTATATTTAAAGTAAAAAAAAGAAACTTTTGTGCAATATAACAATAATTATCATTCAAAATCTTACTAAATAAGGAGGATATTAGTAATTAATTAAGATTTCGTTCTTTTATAAGGTTGGTGCAGTATGGTAATGGTGCAGTGCGGTGCGGTGAAATTTGAAAAAGTATGGTGAGTTGTGGACCTTGTAGCGAAAGTTATGATAGATAAGGTATGTGAGGAAAGAGAATGTGAAAAGTTAAAGAGAAAAGTGAGGAGTGATAAATATGAAGAAATATATTGATAATGGTTGTGATGTGGTATGGTGAAGCGTGTTAAAAATTAAAAAATACGATATGCGCGGTGTAGTATCGCATCAGAATCCACCATATAAAAGAACGAAGCCTGAATGAATTTGCATGACTATATTCTATGTTTGGTTTGTATGGGAGAAAATCATATATTCATACACAAGAATCAAATGGATTTGATGCCCACCTAAGTCGTTGCACGTAGCTAACTAATCAACTCAATTCGATTCATCTTTTCAATAGTGTACCTAAGCTAACTAATCAATTCATATTTTCTATAATATCCTATCCTTTAAACCTCAAAAAAATAATTCATGGGTGACGATGATGAGTGTCTTGTCCCAAGACACTGTTTAAATGTCTTCTCCATTATGAAATCAATATTTATTATCGTTTTTAACCCCAACAAATACTATTAATGATCAATTATAAGAAGCTTGAAATGTGTTGGCTACGCCAACAATTAAAATTGACACTCTAACGAATGAACCTCATCCGTTGGGCATATTTTAGATGTCTTTTTGTAAATTTTAAAAAATATAGATAAATGTGTGTTTTTATACAATTTATATATATTATTATAGTTATAGAAATCAATCATGTAACTTTTTCCCAATTTAATTTATAAATATATAGATTTTCTATAGTGACAAGACACATAATATGTGTCTTACACAAGACATTTATCATTTTCGATAAATAAATCCTAAATCCATAAAAAATTCCCACAAATTTAGAAACTTAACACTCCCATAGATATGTCGTGGCGCCATCCTTTGAGGAGAAAAACTAGTTGCCCAAATAGCTTCTTCTTGCATCCAATCACATCCTTCACCAAACCTCTCCCTCTTCCTTCCCCTCTCCTACATTTCTCACCTACCAACATCACCTTTATTATTATTATTATTATTATTATTATTATTATTATTATTTTCTTTTCTTCAAATTAAATGACATCATTTTCAATTTAATCTCATTATTTTATAATAATGCATATGCAATGGATAGGAAAGTATGTGCAATTTTCCTAGTAAGAAATGGCTAGTTTGACTACCACCAAACAGGACTTAGAGCCACCTCTAATTACAATCCCACTTACTCCCTCAAACCAATGGGTCCACCTTTCATTCTCCATCGTCCGATCTACTCGTCCTCATCAATCTACGACGCTTATTTTTTCCCAACCAACCCCCATCCACACAGAGAAATCCAAAAAAATAATAATGTTTGGGAGAGAAAAAAAGAGTTGTGTAAATCGGCCCACCACTCTCCTTACCTACCACACCCAACACCTTCCTCCACCCCCTCTGAAATTCCCAACTCTATTTATACCCCATTTCTCAATCTCTCTCTCCTCAGCAACCCAATTCCAAATCACCCAAACACACCTTTAACTACCTCCTCCTCTTTCTCTCTCTACCCACCTACATTTGCTCCCCTCCTCTCTCTCTCTCTCTTGATCACCTTCACATTTCATTTCCATCTTCCCCAATCAGATCGAGAGATATCATGGAGAGCCACCAGAGCAGCAACGGAAACGGTCTCTGTGTTAACCACGCGCCGTCGTTCACGGCGGACCCACTCAACTGGGGCGCGGCGGCGGAGGCCATCAAGGGGAGCCACCTCGACGAGGTCAAGAGGATGGTGGAGGACTACCGGAAGGCCAAGGTCAGACTCGGCGGAGAAACTCTCACCGTCGGACAGGTCGCCGGAGTGGCCGCCGGAGACGGCGGCGTAGCGGTGGAGCTAGCGGAGGCGGCCAGGGCGGGGGTCGACGCAAGCAGCAACTGGGTGATGGACAGCATGAATAAGGGGACGGACAGTTACGGTGTCACCACCGGATTTGGGGCCACTTCTCACCGGAGAACCAAACAGGGCGGTGCTCTTCAGAAGGAGCTCATTAGGTAACTTCCTCATTTTAATGCTTTAATTAACTACGGTTAAATTAATTTAACTATTGTTTTAGTTTATTAATTAATAATTAATTAGAGATTAGAGATTAGAGATTCATTCATGTGGTAGTACTAATTAGAAAATGATTACGTTTGTGCTTAATTTACGCGCCACATACATGAACATGGAATACGTGCAACGGATACGTGAACCCACCACCGTAAATGTAGGACAGTGTATGAATATGTTGAGTTGCTATCATTATTTAGTAAATAGGCTTTAAAATTTGTATTAGAGAGCGTAAATAAACGTTACATAGTCTTCGATATTTTTTTTTAATTGATCAAATTTTTAAAATTTTACTGAAAATTAGTAGCTATATTAATATAATTGAAGTGAAATAATATTTATAATAAATTTAAACTCAATTTCTCTATCCATGTGTCCAAGTGGTCATGTAAAGACCAGTTTTTAACTCATTATCATTGTTTACGAATATATTTCTATTTTCTATAAAAGAGTTTCGTGAACATAACTACATGAGTACATTTTGTGGTAGCAAATGTAAGATAAAACACACTGTTTTGTTTAGTTAATACTAAATTCAACTTAGATATCTCGATTTTCGTGCCGAAAATACTTATTTTAAAAACACTTGGGGTTTAGGATTTTTTTAGAAAAATGAATAGATCATGTGCATAGATACAGCAGGGATCACGTTGACTTAAAATATTATGAAGCAGGACAGTAAGGTAAGATGGGGTAATTAATATTGCAATCATAAATTTGGGTGATGCAGTAGTGAGCGTGTCTAGTAGTGCATGAAAAACTGGAATTTTTATTGCATCACCGCATATGCTTATGCGTACGCGTATTCTCTCATTTTGAAAATTTATTTTCCATCATTTTGAGATATTCATATATATTTTTGGTAATATTCTTCTTATTACCTGGAGCAAGCTAGGCTACCTAGCTAGCAGTTTGTCAGATCTGTTTTTATTTAAAAATAGAAAAATTATGAATATGTACTTTAGGTTTTGTTTTTTAAAAAATAATAAGTTAAATTTATCAAATTTTACTAAACTTAATTTAATCCTACTATTTTAAAGAACAGAGTTAAAATACTAAAATCTATTGATTGTTCAATGGATGCACATGAAGAAAATGAATTATTACCATTGGCATCTCAAATAAGAACATGCCTAATAATTTCATATGGTATGTTTTGTCCTTAATTGATGAGTTTGACCCAATAAACATAGAATATATGGAGTATTTAGTATTGAATTCTTGAATAATAAAACAAAGTTATTATGCAAGCTAGTGTATTGGCTAATTTGGGAATCTGCCAGTTTCTTGTTAGCTATGGCCGCCTTCTTGAATCTCCAATTAGGCTTCTAAGCATGTACTTACCAACTAATTTTAGTGGACATACTAATATAAAACATAACATTATACTTCATTCAATAATAGCACACTGACTTTATTTTGATTGGTTCTAACCAGACACTCTTCTTTTTCAACAATTTTTATTTATTATTTAATAATAGTAATATCTTTTTTCACATCTTTCAAAAATAGAAAAATATTATATTGATGAACTAAAATAATACATAGATTTTGAACGCACATTGAAATTGATTTCATGGTTGCTCAACAATCTCGAGATTTATTATCTTATCTTCTCGATCAACTCTTTTTTTCATTAAAGAAAAGGCCCTTTTCAGTACGAAACAGAAATCAAGGTAGGATAAACTACCCACTAGGCAACTAGGCTAATACTTCTTTCATCTCAAATTAATTGTTATTTTAATTAAATTTTTACCATAAATTATTTTTATTATAATTTTTAATTAAATTTTTTTAATGATAATAATTTCATATTTATAAATTATTGTAATTTATTAATAATTATCGATCAATATTTAGTCAAAATATACTAAGCAGTATTTAAGTCAAATAAGAAATGATCAAATTCCAGGCGGGGAAATTTGACCATTGGCGGTACATATACAGTACATGTGGGGGAGCCAAGAGTGGGGATACGATGCATGTATAATATACATGTGTCATGTGTAATTATACAACACCAACCTTTTCCTTCATTTGAAAAGGGTGGGCATGCAATTAATTAGGCTAAGTACACTGATTAATTAAGCTGTTTAGAATAATATAAAATATAAACTTGCACCGACAATAAATGTACGTACTCCTATTATTGAGTTGGGTTAGATTTGTGGATAAATCTAATTGTTCACCTAAAAGTAATCTTCTTTAAGTGTATCATGTTGGTGGCTTCCTGATTGACCCTTCCACCAACCCCACCCTAATGTTTGAGAAAGTAGTTGGTGTCTTGTTTTACCACCTCACCAACCCCCTTCCTTAATCTTTGTTCTTATCACTAAATCTTGCTTAATTACAATTTATTCAAATCATTAACATCAAGATTAGTTTAACTAAAATTCTCTACTCGGCCGTTTTTAATTATTTATCCGCTTAACTAAATTTGGAAATGATCGTTGAAACAGATTTTTGAACGCGGGGATATTCGGCAATGGGAGCCAGACACTGCCCCACACGGCGACCCGGGCCGCTATGTTGGTCAGGATCAACACCCTCCTCCAGGGATACTCCGGCATCCGGTTTGAGATCCTCGAGGCCATCACCAAGCTCCTGAACCACAACATCACCCCGTGCCTACCACTTCGTGGGACCATCACCGCCTCTGGCGATCTGGTCCCACTCTCATACATTGCGGGCCTGCTCACTGGCAGGCCCAACGCCAAGGCTGTCGGGCCCAACGGGGAGATCTTGACCGCTGAGGAGGCCTTCAAGTCGGCCCAAATCCCATCATCCTTCTTCGAGCTCCAGCCCAAGGAAGGTCTCGCCTTGGTCAATGGAACCGCGGTCGGGTCAGGCATGGCTTCGATGGTCCTGTTCGAAGCCAACATCCTGTCTGTGTTGGCAGAGGTGATCTCCGCCGTATTCGCTGAAGTCATGAACGGAAAGCCGGAGTTCACCGACCACCTGACCCACAAACTCAAGCACCACCCGGGCCAGATCGAAGCAGCCGCCATAATGGAGCACATTCTCGACGGAAGCTCGTACATGAAAGCAGCCAAGGCTCTCCACGAGCTCGACCCGCTCCAGAAGCCAAAACAGGACAGATACGCTCTGAGGACATCACCCCAGTGGCTCGGACCCCAGATCGAAGTCATCCGTTGGGCCACAAAATCGATCGAGAGGGAGATCAACTCCGTCAACGACAACCCACTGATCGACGTCTCCCGAAACAAGGCTCTGCACGGTGGAAACTTCCAGGGGACTCCGATCGGTGTCTCCATGGACAACGCAAGACTAGCATTGGCAGCCATTGGGAAGCTCCTGTTCGCGCAGTTTTCCGAGCTTGTCAACGACTTCTACAACAATGGACTCCCGTCGAATCTGACTGCCAGCAGGGACCCCAGCCTGGACTACGGGTTCAAGGGTGCGGAGATCGCCATGGCTTCTTACTGTTCGGAGCTCCAGTTCCTCGGAAACCCGGTCACGAACCATGTCCAAAGCGCTGAACAACACAACCAGGATGTCAACTCGCTCGGGTTGATCTCCGCCCGGAAGACCGCCGAGGCAGTTGAGATCTTGAAGCTAATGTCGTCCACCTTCTTGGTGGCGTTGTCCCAGGCGATCGAGCTCCGTCACTTGGAGGAGAACCTCCGTCACGCGGTGAAAAACACCGTGAGCCAGGTCTGCCGGAAAGTCCTAGTCACGTGCCCCAACGGTGACCTCCACCCGGGCCGATTCTGCGAGAAGGAGCTGACCCGGGTGGTGGACCGGGAGTACGTGTTTGCCTACGCGGACGACCCCTGCAGCGCCACGTACCCGCTCCTCCAGAAGCTCCGTCAGGTGTTCGTGGACCAGGCCCTGGCCAATGGCGAGCTCGAGAAGAACGCGGCCACCTCGATCTTCCAGAAGATCGGGTTGTTCGAGAAGGAGCTGAAGGAGAAGCTTCCGGAGGCAGTCGAGGCTGCCAGGGCGGCGTACGAGGCCGGGACATCCGCGATCCCGAACAGGATCAAGGAGTGCCGGTCGTACCCGCTGTACCGGTTCGTGAAGGAGGAGCTGAAGACCGACCTGTTGACCGGCGAGAAGGTGAGGTCGCCCGGGGAGGAGTTCGACAAGGTGTTCGACGCCATCAACCAGGGGAAGATCATCGATCCTCTGCTCGAGTGTTTGAAGGAGTGGAATGGTGAGCCTATTCCCATCTGTTAGAGGAGGAAAGGTGGGGGTTGATTAATTTACTTTTGATTTTGTGTGAAAATTTAATTACTTTTGTTTATTTTGTTGAACTGTGAAATCAATGTTGATTAGTATCTAGTACTATGAGGGGAAGGAAGAACAAAGGGACGACATGGTCCTTTAATGTAATGTCTAATGTAAAAGTTACTTGATTTTTGGTGTTGCAACAAAAAAAGGTGGTGAGCATGAGTAATTTCATTGCCAAGGAATAAGAATGGCATCTATTAATTTGTTAACCGAATTTGCACTACATGTTATTCTAACATAACACAATTTCTAATCTAACTTATCCTAACATAACACAATTTCTCAACTTAAAAATAACTAATCTAAAAAACACGGTCTTAATCAAACTATTCTTTTGATTTTATGAATCACTTTATGCAGCTATCTATCACTGACTGACATTAATTGGTGTCTCATATGTGACACTAGCACATGGTATGAAATCCAAGTTGACATGAAAACTCACAAAAGGAGGAGATTGGGAAAAAAATTTGCTTTAGAATCCAAACTGAATTTTGACAAATCTCTCGAACGTTGCGGTCAAGCCAACGCATTGGATATTTGTAGTGAAGTCTTTAACAAGTACATTTGAATCATTTACTAAGTCAAGCTAGCAAACATAATTGGATATTTGTGTGGATATCTTCAACTTAATGTTAGACAATGTCATTTAATCTAAGTCGTTTGAAATTTAAATGGTTGAAGAATATGTCACTGACTAAAGATGTGTTTGGCAAAAGAACTTTTGGGGGAAAGGATATTTCGGTGATAATTAGTTATTTTCACCAAGTTAAAGTAGATGATTGAGCGTTTGGTAAACAATTTTGTCAATTAACTATCTAGCTTCAAAAAGCTCTTTTCAAAAAAGTTAATTGAATGAATTTTTTAAATTAATTTTTAACTGTTTGACATTGAAATATATTTTTGCCCTCATATTTTCTCCAAAATTACATCATATGTTACATAATAATGATTTTAATCATATTTTCTTAATGCTTCCACAGTTCTACATAAGGAGTTTTGTTGGAGAGGTCTAATGTGTAAGACCACTTCGACTAAGGGACATGATAATAAGTTAAGTGACTTTTCATGTTAAAACTAATTGGTGTTAAAAGGAGTACCATACTTGACTTGAACCATCAGCTCTAATACCACTTGTAGGAAGATCCAAGGTGAGGGTCACTACAATTGAGACTTATAGTAACAAGCCAAGTGAGATTTCATTTTAAAATCATTTGGTTTTAAAAGGAAGACTCTACTTGATTTTTATACAATGTCCTTTCACCTTAATCTTTCAATGTAGTATTTCAAACTCATGAGTGAATCTCAAAAACTTTTATCCAAATAAAATAATAATAGGGGGAAAAGGACATTTAGGGTGATGAAAGTTCCCGTCGTCAGTCAAGAATGTACTAAAATGTAAGAAAACTCTTATATGACGTTTGGTAGTATACGTTTTCTATGAAAGTTAGTTATGTTTCCCAATTTAGGATGCGTTTGATTGATCAATAACTCCGGGGAAATAGTCAATTTTCCCGAGTTGACTTATTTTCCCTATATTTGTATGCAGGTTGACTTTGGGAAAGTTTTCACGATGGGCCCACCATTTTTTCTTTTATACATGCATGATAATTTGAATGGATGATTTTCTGAAATTTGTTGATAGTGTGTGAGTATCATTTAATATATGAAGCAAAAACGTGGATTTGCAGTTCACATTTACGCGTTAAAGTGTCACATAAGTTGGATGAATACAAACAGAAATAGAGGTGTGTAGGCAACTCCTTAAATGTATATTCAGAGCAAATGTAACCTTAGGAATGATGCCCTACAATATCTGCAAGGGATTTAATTTGGTGTAATGACAAATAATTTTGTATGGTCGGTACAGACATGAGACATCTCAAGGGGGTACTTTCACCCGTGGTACGATGTGGAAAAAATGTTGGTGGATTGTGGTGGGTTAGGAAGAGTTGTGATAGATTAATTGTGGTGGGTTGGGAACAGTAGTGGTGGATTGTGATGAAATATGGAAAGTTTAACTTTTAATTAGAAAAAGTAGATTGTGGTGAGTTGTGGTAGATTGTGGTGGGTTGTGATGAAATATAGAAAGTTGCGGTCCAGTATGGCACCGCAGTCTGCCAACCGCATAAAAGAACACAGCCTAATTTGTCCCGTTCAAGAATGAAACTCCTTTTTTATTTTTTTGGGTTTTAAATCATGGTCATTACTCATTTTTGCAAATTTATGAAATACCAAGTAAAAGTTAAATTAATTAATGTATAATATATGTGGTCCATAAATAAATATTTTAAGATAAAAATATTGAAATGATTTTCACTTATTGGCAGAAAAGTGAAATGTAATTCAAAAAATGGAAATGAAAAATTATGTGTAAGGGTTAGACTCCTACTCTTGGTCTAAAAAATTGGATTACCATTGTATATTGTCTTAATCTTATAACCAAGGTTTAGACCTAGCAATCAGGTGAATTGGTTTGAGTTTGGGTTGTTTAAAGAACGGTTCGGAATTGCATCAGTTCAACCAATTCCTAGCCGGTTCGAGTTTTAGTTATTAGTTAGTTTGAGTGAAGTTCTTCCGATTGGATTTTGGTTTGATTTGGGTTCATACGGATATAATTTATATTTGAGTCATTTTTCAGGGTGCGATTCGAATTGGGTTCATATTTCATATTTGCAAAGACGAACTATAATGACGAACTATAATTGCAGTAATAATGTGGGGAGGGGGGTGGGGGGACAAAGCAATTAAAACAAAAAGAAAATTTAGAGTGCGTTTGGTTGGTCAAATATCCTGGGAAAATGGTCAATTTTCTGAGTTGACTTATTTTCCCCATGTGTTGAGAGTAGATTGACCTCGGGAAAAATATTTCGGTGGGCCCAGCATTTCTTTCATCTTCCTAGGGAAAATTTCCCATGGGGCCTAAAGAAAATTTTTCCCAGGGAAATTTTTCCCATGGAAGACTTCCCATGGAAAATTTTCGCCCTGAAATTCCTACCAAACGCTCTCTTAATGTTTGCCTTACCACAGCACCCAATCAATCGGTCCCCTCTTTTCATACAAATTAAATCCTCTTTATCTTCTATTTTCTTCATGGTAAAATGTGTTTTTGGGTCATCCTTTAGAGTCAATAGCCCTAATGATAAATTTGGACTTGGATGATGGGCTTTGTTTAGGTGAAGTTGTTTCCTTTTAGTTGTCAACCGTTAGGGCTACTTGGGTGGGTTATGGGCCTTAGTGCCTGAGGCTAAAGATAGCTCGAGGACTGCCTTAACCCCAAAACTAACTTTAAAGTTCACAACGATTGTCTTCATATTCGATTCAGTATTTCAAATTTTATCCAAATGTTCAACTTAAAATTTTAGTCCATCCAAATCTATATATTATAATAGAAATTATTATAAACCCCACGAAATAAAGTCATGTGAGCATTTCTCGAAATCTAGACCAATCATAGCGCAGTAAATTATATTTTATTTTCAATTTTTTTCCAGATTTTATTTACAGTTGAAGAAATTAAAAAATATATCTTTAATCCACGTCTGTTTGACAGAAGTTACATTCAAAAAGAGTCCTACTAAGTCTCAAACAGTAGTGTTCAATTTTAATTTAAATTGTATTTTATTTTCTATTTCTTTCCAGATTTTATTTACAATTAAGGAAATTAAAAAATCTATATAATATTAATAGCAAAGTTTGTGGACCCCGCAGAATGGAGAAAGGAGATTGATTGTAGGGATTCTGACCAATCAGAAAACATATAAATATTAAATTATAAATACTAAATTAAATTATTTTGGTGTTAGTGATTATTTTGGTGTTATCTATAATAATAATAATATAATAATAATAATAATATCTATATATACCTATATAATATTAATAGTAAACCTTGTGGGTCTCACATAATGGCGAAAAGAAATACTAAATTAAATTATTTTGATCAATCAAAAAGTAAATAAATACTAAATTAAATTATTTTGGTGCAAATATCAGTAATTATTTAGGTGTTATCCATAATACTAATGATGATGATGATGATGATGATAATAATAATAATAATAATAATAATAATAATAATAATCTATATAATATTAATATATAGTATCATTTTATGGTCCCACAAAATGTAGAAATGAGATTAATTGTATGGACTCCAACCAATCGAAAATTAGATAAATACTGAAGTAAATTATTCTGGTACAAATATTAGTAATTATTTTCATTCGAATAACTTATTAAATTGGTATGTACGTACATATATAATTTTTCATTCGAACAACTTATTATATATTTTATGCAGTTTCATTCGAATAGCTTACTACTATGGAACACAATCGTACTCTCTTTCATTTAATATTATCATATAAGTCGTCATATTTTTATTTTTCGTAGGTTAGGCTATGAGATATAATGCTATTTATTGTTTGTTTTAATATTGATATGTAAATATTTGTATTAATATTGGTACATACATGTATATTGAATTCATATCGTCATTTTATGGTTTCCTTTTAAATTGGTATGCACATGCATATTTCTTAATTAAATTGTTATTTTTGTATTTTTTTTCCTTATAATTAGTATGTATACTTATATGTATGTAAATTTATATCATAGTTGCTTTTTAATTATTAAACACATTTTTTTAATATACCCGTGCAACGCCACTTTGTCTGGACAGTTAATTATCAATGATTTTTATAAAATTTCAAGTAACTAATTTAAGTTCACTCCGTGCATCGCACATAGACCTGTTCAAATGTCGGGCCGGGCCGGGTCGTGGGCCGGGTCAGTCGGGTCGAAAGTTTGACCCGTCAGCCCGAGCCCGGCCCGACCTTCGGGTCAGGTATCTTCGGCCCGAGCCCTGATGTTTAGTCCCAATTTAGGGGCTAAATACCACTCATTTACGCCTAAGTCTATTGCCGTTCCCTGATAAAATGGTTATTTTACGTGTTTTGTGATTTTTAGGTATTAAGTTCGGAGAATAATAAAAGGGGGCAAAGTTGCGGAAAAAGGCGATAACTCGGTCATCCCGAGACCTTTGGAGCCGATTTGATGCCGTGGTGAAGACCCGGGAAGCAAGGGAGACCAGCCGTGCGTAAAGGAGAGGGATTTCGGGCCAAAAGGCTAAGTATGGGGGTATCCAGGCTCGTAGCGTTCGCTACAACAGCTGTAACGATCGCTACGCCCCCATAGATGGAAGATCACTTGAAGAGCGTAGCGGTCGCTACGCCTATTGTAGCGATCGTTACGAGCCCAGGCAGAAGGTTCTGCCCAAGGCCGTAGCGGTCGCTACCCCATTCATAGCGCCCGCTACGATGAAGCCCTGATTTTCAAAGTTTTCCTGCTGACGGTCGTAGCGTTCGTTACGGATGATTGACTGGGTCGCGACGCTGGGCATAGCGGACGCCTTGGAGCTGAAATGTTCGCTTGCTTTGGGTCGTAACGAACGCTACGATGTCCGTAGCGTTCGCGACGACCTTATTTCCTGCATAATTTTCGGCCAAAACGACTGTGTTCTGGCCCTTCTTCCCCTTTGTTTAAATAGCCCGTCTTGTCATTTCAAGGGGGGTTTTTTTTCTTTCTCTTTACATCTTCTATCTTTCAAGAGTTTTAGGATTAGCTTTTGGGGGATTAACTTCTATTTTGTTGATTAATTACTTTCTTCAATCAAGGCCAATTGCTCTTCATCATTTGGGTATTATTGCTCTTCATTTATTGCCAATTTATTGCTCATCCATTTAGGTATAATCTATTTTCTCCTCATTTTAATGTTTCCAAATGCTTTGTTGCTTGTGTTTAGTGTAGATTTATGTTGTTAATCATAGTGGTTAGTTTTAATATCCATCCTTTGAGTAGAACCATGCTAGGGTTTTACTGGTTGTGTGTTGCTAATTTCTCCACCATGTCTAGAGGCTAATCTTCCTTGAGGTGAGGGGGTGATTAAGGTCTTAATGGGTTTTGGCTAAGGTGTTTATTGATTAAAGTGTGTTTTAGTTGGAGGAGTCTATTTCCACTTGGTGTCTTCTCATTGGGGGTGGCGGTTCAAGGTCCGAGAGCTCTTTGAATCGTTATACACTCAATGGGAAGCCTAGAGTGGGATAGTTAGGTCTACGCTTACGAGGGTAAGTGTAGGCTTAACTAGGAATTAACGCAATTCTCAACCCCGATGGTCCATGGTGGACATAGGGTAGTTAATTTGAATCTTCCTCGAGGGAGGAGATTCATCGTGCCCCCTTTCCCGCGTTGTTCCATGGATAAATCCAACTTTATGCGCTTTAGTCATGAAAACTCCTTGATCAAAGATTCCGTTAAGTGTCTAAAACCCCCGAACCTCTCTTTGTCTAATTATCACCTAGTTGATCATCTTTCTAGTTTTAATTTTGTCATAATCAAAGTGATCTTTGCTCCGTAATTTATTTCTTGATTCAAGGCTAAAACCGAAACAAAATACGAGAATTTAGGCCACAGGCTCCCTGAGTTCGACAATTTACACCGGCCTGCAAACCGCTGTACACCTGACCCTACGGGCCGCGGGTCGGGTCAACGGGCCAACAAATATATAAAATAAATTTTTTTAATTAAAAATATGTAAAAAATTACGCATTTTATTTATTTATTTTGCCGGGTCGGGCCGAGTCAAGTAAAAAAAACTAGAACTTAATATAAGACTTTTTTAAAAAAAATTGTATTAAATCGGGTCGGTGGGTCGGGCCACCAACCCTCGGCCCGACCCCGACCCGACCATGCATCGGGGCCCCAAATTTTTCGGGTCGGGCCGGGTCACCTTCTAAAATTGAGACCTTGACCCGCATTTTTCGGGCCAGGTCAGGTCGGCCGGCGCGGGTCCTTGACTCATTGAACTGGTCTAGTCGCACGGGTTGAGGCCTATAGAACTAATTGTCAACTGGCTCGTAATTTATAATATTAAATTGCTACCTTTTGTAAGATAAATTTGTTGGATCAAAAATATAAATTCGTTGGAAATTCATTAGTTAAACATGTTTGGTTGGAAGTAGTCTCATGATGAGTGGTCTCCTGAGAAGTTCTCCCAGGTAACGTGTGAGCGAGGGCGAAATATGCTGGAAAGAATGAATTTTACCGACTCCAAAACCCGGTTTTATCTAACCTGAAAGCAATATGGTCACCAAAAGTTTGAATTTTAAAATAGGTCAAGTGGTCATTGTTTGGTTAAAATTATGTGAATTTGGGGAAGGAAAATCAATTCTGAATTTTCTGAATTTTGGGGGAAATCCAGGTTCGATCATTTCAAACAATCGAATAGTGTCCATATTCGGTTTGTGAGCAAATTTGTGCTAGATTTTAATTACTTTCATGGACAATTTAAGCATCATAGAATTTGGATTTCGAACAATGTTTGATCATTTTAGCTCC
The DNA here is from genome assembly GCA_029582165.1 of Portulaca oleracea. Taxonomy (NCBI): domain Eukaryota; kingdom Viridiplantae; phylum Streptophyta; class Magnoliopsida; order Caryophyllales; family Portulacaceae; genus Portulaca; species Portulaca oleracea. The sequence continues at coordinate 46,248,100 of CM055873.1, forward strand.
AAAAATTTGAACTTGCCCGTATACACAGTTTGGCAATTGGACAACCGGGTTTAGACATCCGGGTCTAGGTATATGATTTTAATGTTCAAATCGCCTACTAAACAGGTTATGGATAATAAATTTTTGATTAAGTGACCGATTTAATCTAACTCAAAATTGTTTGGACCCAAGTTTGTACGTGAATTCATCAAAATAATTGAACGTCCTGTTCTTTTCTGCGGTACCACAACATACCGTAATTTGCCACATCACCACACTTTACCACAAATCATTACTTTTCTCTCTCCTCTACTTTTTACATTCTCTCTCCTCACCTATCCAACTTATCAATAACCTACCACAATTCCACCACGCCTCACCACACCATACCGTAAAATACCGCAGAAAAGAACAAGGCCTAAATAAACACCAAACATCACCAAAAAAAAAAAACAAAGCCGACATAGCCAAACAAATACAGCACACAACTTTGACTAATGGGTCCAGAAATCAAAATAACTTCCTTCAAATATTTGACAAGGTTTTGGGAAGGAAGAAAAAATTAATTAATTAAGGAGTTACAAATTTAAAGATGCATAGCTTCCAATATTCCATTAGGTCGTGTACACTCCTGGGCCTTGTAAAGGTTCAAATGGAAAACAAGCTTTTCAATTTCACAGCTCAATTTCAATATATATGATGGCAACACTTTCAATTCATTTGATTGATACTGCTCTTTGTATGCATATTATTTTTTATTAATTCAGTCCATTCATAATCTGTATATGAGATACGTAAATTAAGAAAAGCCAAGATTATTTAATGTGATTGATTGATAATTGACAATACACATAAGTTGAATTATGTTATGTGGTACATAAGCCTTGTAGGGACATATATATATATTCTGTATTACTACCTCCATCCCAAAATATTTGTCCATGTGACTAAATTTTAACTGTTGATTATTCACAAATTACAATAAGATGTACTATAAAATTAATGTCATTAGAAAGATGTCTTACTAAATTACAATGATGCTAATTTTATATTGTAATTCATTATAAATCAAATGTCAAAATTTAGCTAAATGGACAAACATTTTAGGATGAAGGTAGTATTAAAATATATAAAAAAATTGAGTGCAGAAAATTAAGAGGAAATTTTATTCATGAAGTAAAACTAGATGAAAACAAAACCCCAAAAAAAAGGAAAAGGAAAGAAAGAAAAAAAAACACCCAAAATGAAAAATGACACAAACTGATGGCACACTTTGAAAACAAGTGCCAATAGACTCACAAACAATGACTTAGATTGACAAACCCTTCCCACCAAACCAAACCAAGATTAAAAATCTTATATACATCTTCTTCAATAGCCTCATAGCCAAACATGACCTTACAATATCATTTTCTTCTTAAGAAAACAACTTCAATAATTCTCAGACATTGGAGGTGCTCCTGAAGGAACCCAAGGCCTTGACAAAGCTTGCTCTCAAGATGTATTGGTGGTAGAAAGCTGCGATGGCAGCTCCAATGAATGGTCCGACCCAGAAAATCCACTGCATTTTATCGTACGAAACATTAGTACATATGTAACATAAAATGATTCGAATCGAACCAATTAGTTTTAAAGCTTATTTGACGACTTACGTGGTCATTCCATGCCTTGCTGTCGTTGTAGATGACAGCAGCACCGAAACTACGAGCCGGGTTGATACCGGTGCCGGTGACGGGGATGGTGGCCAAGTGAACCATGAACACGGCGAACCCGATTGGGAGTGGAGCCAACACCTTCATTTCACAAATTGAAACAAGTTAATTAGTTACTCAATTTCAAGGGCTTGTAAAATTTACTTGTAAGCAGGGATATGTAAATATTGAACAAAACTAGAACTTACTTTTATTTATCAAATATTATCAAAATTTAACTTTTTCAAAATTTATCAAAACTTGCTTTTATTCACAAAACAATATCAATGAAAATGATAAGCTTCTTGACTCTTTCAAGAGCCAAGGCTGTCTTAAATTGTATATAAATATATAAAAATTATATAAATGTATGAATCATTACATTGTGAGCTATTACGTAACTAAACTTGCAAACTATATAAAAATTAATTATTTATATATACAAAACTATACATGAAATATACAATTCTCTATTATAGTTGATAAAATTATGTTATCATTTATATTTGTGGACCAAACTAAATAAATATAAATTATAAGTACTTCAAGATGATGAAATTAAGAATGCTATTATTATCCAATTACAATATGAAAACTTAACTTTGACCTTACTTTCAGTTTATTAACCAATTTTATCTGTCATAAGTCTTTGTACAAAATGAACAATCATAGGTTGGATTAGATAAAATAAAGTTTGCATGAATTAGATTTGATAAGTTAAATACTTTGTTGAGGAATTATATTTTTAAAAATGATATTTTTTTCGGGGAATTGTATAAAGTTTGGATTTGATTGATTTAAATTGGAAAGAATTATCAATCCAAATAATATTTTTATAATGTCAAACAAAACCAAACTAAAAAAGGGGAAAGTGTAGTGGGTTGAAAAAACCGAGGAAGTACTTACAGGAACGTGGGAGTCCCTAGCGCTACGTTTGGGGTCAGTAGCAGAGAAAACAGTGTACACAAGAACAAAAGTGCCAATAATCTCAGCACCCAAACCAGTTCCCTTGCTGTACCCAGCAGAGAGCTCGTTAGCACCACCGCCATATCTGTTGTAGTAAGCACTCTGGAAAGCCTTGACAAGCCCAACACCACATATGGCTCCCAAGCACTGAGCCACCATGTACATCACCGCTCGCACCAGCGACAGTTTTCGTGCTAAGAACAGCCCGAATGTCACTGCTGGGTTTATGTGTCCTCCTGCAATAACCCCATTTACTCAGTCAAAACCACACACCTTTTTAACCCTAAACTGTAAAAAAGAAGAAGAAGGTGGTAAAAAAGAAAAACTGACCAGAGATACCGGCGGTGCAGTAAACAAGGATGAAGATCATGCCGCCGAAGGCCCACGCAATGCCGAGAATTCCGACGCCGCCGCACATGTCGCCGCCGGCGTTGATGTCGCTCTGGCTTTTGTAACCAATAACGGTCAAGACGGTGATGTAGAGGAAGAGTAAAGTGGCGATGAACTCGGCTATCAACGCCCTGTAAAACGACCATTTTGTTAGCTCTTCTGTGTCGAAGAGGGGTGATGGTGGTGGGTCTTGGTAGTCCTTGACACCTTCGGAAACCTCCATGTCTTTCGCCATGTTTTTTTGGGAAGGAAGCTGTTTTCTTTGTTTTGTTACACTTGGGTGAGTGAGTGAGTGAGTGAGTGAGTGAGTGATGAGGGTGATAGGGAAGGGGTGGTGGGTATATATTGAGGCTAATGAAGGGTCTAATCATTAATTTAATTAAGCTTAGGAATTATTCTCTTCATTATTGTTTATCTTTAATTTACGCACCAGTCAAATTTTTGTAAGTTTTGACCATTAATATTTAAATGTATATAATGTTATATTATATGAAAGTATTATCATTTGATTCGTAACGCTCCTAATATTGTAAAGCCATATTCTTTGGTTAGGTTATTTTCAGGTTTGAATGGATAAGTTAAGATAAGTTAGAATAAGTTATGGATAGATTATAATGCTTTTTGGAGAATTATGTTTTTAGAGTGGATGTTTTTTTAGAGAATTATGTTAGGTTTGGATAAGTCTGGGATAAATTAGAAGGATATGTTGAGAGAGTTATATCCAACCTAATCAAAAAATAGGGTCTAAGTTTTTGATAAATATACTATGAAAAATTCTCAATAAAAAAAGATATTGAAAATCATATATCATTTATCAGGACCTGAGTAATAATTTAACTGACCATTAATTAAGTTAATTTAATGGGATTAGATATTGTATTATAAGCTTTCGTTTTCGTCTTCCTGGGTGGCGTTGGACCCCCACATGTTTTATTTTTATGTTTTTTGGATGGCATTTCGCCAACCCTTTGATGAGAACCACATATTTAGTCCATTGGATGTGCATTGGGTAAATATATAAAATACAATGCTCATGTTCTAAGGGAGGAATGAAATAGTGATGTGATAAAGTAGGATATTGCATCATATTTGTGGGTTAAGGGATTCTGTGGTTGTGATTGTTTTTAGCCTTGTTTTGTAGTCCAATATGATATTGTGACTTGTGAGCTAGCTCGCAACTCCCGATGTCATCTTACCAATGTGGTGTTTACATGCAATTCACCTATTAACTTGGAGGCCATTTTTTATTGGACTTGAGGTGGGTATTAGATGCTAGTGTTCATGAACCTTTTTCTTAATTAATCTAATGGAATCACGAATTTATGCATATCTAAAATAGATATTAAATTTATAATAATGTGTCATTTTCAATTATTTGGACTTAATTTATTTTAAATCTATTTTTATGTATTTGTGTGGGTTATTTGTATAATTGATGTAAAATATATTGAGTAACTTTATTATAAAATCTATTATGAGAGGATAAGCTCAAGAGACCATGCCCTTGTCAAATTAAAGGAGATGAGAAACTTGTTAGCTCTATCTTGTGTTGTCTTGCATGGTGATGGTCTTGTTTTTATTTTGTAATTAAGTTCTTTTGTATTTTCTTTCAAATATCTAGCTTATTTTATATTTTGTTATTAATTCAAATTAAAGAGTAATTATAAAAAGGAGGGGTTATGCTTAATTAGATTAGCAATGGGGATTCCAACATAGTTTATAACAACCAAATTAAAGTAGACCATATTCTTTGGATGAGTAATTTTCAAGTTAGAATAGTTTGATTAGGATAAGTTAATATATTTTTTTGGGAATAGAGTGAATATTTTTTGGGGAATTGTATTAGATTAAGATAAATTAGAATAATTAGGTTGAACCTAGCAAAAGAATAGGGCCGTACTGCAGGACAAAAACATGAATACTTTGAAAAGGCTATGTTCAAAAGAACATACCCTTATCAAAGCAAAGGAGGTGATGAGAAACTCGTTTGTATTGTGTTGTACTATGATTTCTATTTTGTAAGTTGTTTTATATGTTTTGTTTGGATGATATATTTTGTTTTGTTATTGATTTAAATCATAAACTAATTTAAAAAGTTGATTATGCTTCATTAGACTAGAAATGAGGAACTCCAACGTAGCTTACAACCTAATTAAAGCAATGTAGGCGAAAAAACAGAACGTTTTAATTACCCTCCTATTATTTGGTTCGTATTCAAAATGAGTTTTTCTTCTTGTACAGTGTTCTTTCATTTCAACCCTACTCCAATTAAAACATTTTTGTCTTATATACAAAATTTTTTGACCGACCAATTGAGGCATCTTAATCCTTGGAAGAAAAACTTATTGTTGTATACATCTTTACTATAGACGAATAAGAGTTTGATACATAGTTGTACGTCTGGCAAATTTTAACTTTTAACTAGCAATTTATTTATGGTTTATAATGCTTAATTAGTATGCTTTAATCCAAGCTAGTATCTTATCTGCAATCTAGCGCAAATTTTAAGATGAGTGTGTTTTATTCAGAGAGCTTTTTATCCGATGATATTTTGAATATTTTATTGTGATCATATCAATAACTTATATTAGAATAATTTTTTAATACGAATTTGACGAATGATTTACCAACGAATGACTTTTATTAGATTCAATTCAAATAATCATCAATCATCCATAAATTTATAAAAAGTCACCAAATAAGACTTACCGTACTGTTTAATCAATGAGATTATTGTAATTAAATATTTATTGCAACACAATCCATACAAGATTTACTTTTTATTTATGACTTAATATATCTCAAAAACAAGTAAAATTGTCGTGTAAAAAAGAAGTAACCATTTTTTTTGTTATTTTCCTACAATTAAAGTAGCTATAATTAGCAAATAGCCTAAATAATAAATACTTATAGGAAATAATGATTAATGAATATAAAATACTTTACAAAGAAAGTCAATATATACTTGAGGCATCATATATACATGGTAAGATACACTTACGATTCTGGCTTAATTGTAATTACAACATATTAAATGAAACTCAACCGATTGACAACTAAAATTAGGGAATATAAGCTTAACTACATTATCTCCAACTCATGATGACTGTCACAATATATATGTTTATCTCCTCTTTAAATTAAATTTCATACCCTCATTTTTTTTTAATTTAGGGGGAAATCAAATATATAGAGGGGGTGGTTGGAGCTAAGAGCTAAAATGAGGGTGTCAAAATCACATGAGGTTAGTGACGCACCGCCCCCCCTTAAACTTTGGACTTTCCACTAATAATAACTAATTATCACCACACAAACACACCTTAAGAAAAAAAAGGAAAAGAAGCACCGGCCATAGTCCAAAAAAGCCAACTCAGTCGCAGCATGATTGTCTCAACCACTCATTTCCTTCCACGTTTCTCCAACCTTCCATTCCTTTCATTCTCCATACATAAGCAAGCATATAGTACCAAGTTTTAAGGGGGATGAAATAATTCACTAACCACTTAATTATACTTTGTATACAACAATATACAAAAAAGGCTTTTTTAAGTCCTAAGTGATCATGTTTAGGCCATGTTCTTTGGATATGTTGAATATAATTCTCTCAACTTATCCAAATCTAACGCAATTCCCCAAAAAAACATCAACTCTAAAAATATAATTTCTCAGAAGAACATTATTACTTATCCCAACTTATCACAACCTATCACAATCTATCCATCCAAACCTGAAAATAGTCCGACTAATGAACAGGGCCTTAGTTCAATAAGAAAGACCACTTATATTGGAATTTTTTAGTATCAAAATGATTCATGCATCTGACAATCGATTGAAGTGGTTTGGTTCAGTTGAATGTAGATTCGAGTTGGCATTGTGTTGACCAATTTTAGTATGGGTTCGGGTACGGGTTGACTTCAGGTTGATTTTGGTTGAGGTTTTTTCCGATTGGGTTCTGATTTGATTTGGGATCATTTAAATATGGATTTTAATCTGGTCTCTGTTTAGGTTGCGTTTTTATATCAATTTTGGTGGGTTTGGATCAAAATCGAGTGATCCATTCGGATTTCAGTTCGGGTTCAGCTTCTCAGTTCAAGTCTTGGGTTAGTTTTCATTTGCTAGGTCTAAATATGATATTTCAACTTTCAAGAATGCTAACTTAAACATTGAACTTTCATTTTATCATTTTGTCCTTTTTGGATAGAGCATAGGAATAAATTCACAATTTAAAAAGAAAACAAAAGTAAATACATCCAAATTCCGTCCAAGCGAATTGTGGAGAAACTGGACGTAGCGGTACTATACTCTTATATTCTGTAATTTAGAAAGATTTGTTCCAATTAAATTAAAATTCTTGTAGAACTTAAATACACTAAACACAGTGAATTTCAAGCAAATAATCCAGGGTTGAAAGTAATCACAATATACAATTTGCAAAGAAAACTTCAACCCCCACAAAATAGATACTATAACAAAAACAACAAGAAAGAAACTTCTGGATAGTCTCTAAAATAAAAATGTCATCATACATAACATTAATACACCTTATTTAAAAAAAGCACTAGAGAATAATTACCATTAAAAAGAAAGACAAGAAAGAAAAATTTAGAATAAAATAAGTAATGGATAATCACTAGAAATACTAAATAAGTAAGAAGATTAGCTTGTTTAATGGATTAATGTTATTATAGTGTAATGGGCAATCATGCAAAGATTCAAATGACAACATCTGCTTTTGCATTTCTGTTGGCCTTATGTTTCTGGGGTTACATTGTGACACCTCACCAATGGAGGATGATAGTGATATAATTGGATTGGGAATCTTTTTATATTCAATTAATTAAAACCAACAAATATTTTTAATTCCATAGTCTTTATAGCTCGCTTGATTCATGTAATTTAGATCATATGGTTGTATTGAAACCTGAGGGTCTATCCACAATAGCAACAACGAAGCAACAGTTAGGTAGCAAAATGGTCCATTCGTTATATTTTCCTGAAAAGAAATATTTATATTTGAGTTGTTAGACATTGCAGGTAGGGTGTGGTAATAATATGATATGGTAAAAATGTGGATAATGTTATTTAGGCCCCGTTCTTTTATGCGTTACCACATCCAAACGCAATGCAACTTACCGCAACCCTACTGCAACATAACGCAAATTACCATTACTTTTTAACTATTTCCACCGCAACTTAACGCAACACAAACGCAAACGCAACGCAACGTAACGCAAACGCAACGCACAAAAGAACAGGGAAATGGGATATGATGTGGTAAAAATGATTGGTGTGGTAGGTGATGAGAGAAAAAAATGAAAAAATGAGGAGAGGGAAAAGTGAAGAAAAAGATAATTATGATTATTCAGATAAAATGTGTGGTATAATATGGTAATATATAACAATTTGTTACTATGATAATTAAATTGTAGTAATACAGCATGGTCTCAAATAAAAGAACAACCTTGATACCAATAAAAGTCCAAACTCAAAAGACCAAGATATACTGTTATTGGAATAACATTATCGAAATACAACAATATACAAGGACATCTACCATTCAAGCCAAGTTGCTGCCACTCAAAAGCCATTAAACTTTTTCTAACATTATTGTTATGGTTATGGACGAACACTTTGTAACGGTTTACCTACATCTCCTTGGTAATTGATCCGTATTTTATTCTTGGGCCTAAAATTTTGGGCCACTCCCAAGGAACCATAGGAGGAACCATCGAGTATCTAGGGGTCTAAGTAGTTCCGACCTTTATAAGAGATGTGGTTTATAGTTCCAACGTCAATTTTAAGCTTATCCTTGAGGTTCGGGGTCAATATTGTGAGGGAAAGTCAAACATGTGAAAAAAAAGTAACATGACACATATTTTTTTATTCAATCCAGAGAGACTTTCAAGTCTAGAAAATAAACATTGAAAATTAAAGGCACAAAAATAAATATCCATATCTCACAATGTTCAAAATGCAAAAGGCTGAACAACTTTTTTTCTTTTTTAATTAATGGACTCTAAACCCTTAGAAATATATTGGTGCCCATCATACTAACAAGAAGGGTCCATAAAAATGTTTTTTTTTTTTTTACTCGAGTAAACAAGATACATCAAATACTTAGGAGACCCTTCTATCAAGACATATCCCTGAGTTATCTGCACGCATAATAAAAGAAAAGGACACCGAAGGGCTACATATCCAAAAATCGATAGTGTCTAAATAATGACCAAGACTAGCCGTCCAATTTGCCGTTGAATTTGTTTCTTGGTATATGTGGCAAATAACATAATCTTCCAACTGCCTGATTAAGTTTTTGACATTTCAAACAAACATATCAATATGTCAAGGTGTGTGGACGACCCCTTGGAATTAAAGCCTGTATGAGAATAAGATTATCTCCTTCAATATGAATTCTTGAAAAACCTCGTAGGATAGTTTGTTGAAAACCAAAACAGAGAGCAAATGCTTCTGTCAACAGATGGAATGTGGATGAACCGATATGACACCAACTTTTTGAAATTGTACAAAATTTTGTCATTCAAATCACAATTTAACTAGTTCTACATTTGTACTTGCATAATTTTTCTAACAGTGCGTTTGGTTCTTTATCATGAAAATATTTTTGAGAAAAGTTTTCTCTAGGAAAGGTTTTTCCTAAGAAAAATTTTCATGCGAAAAAATACTTCATAGTGTTCATTTACATTAAAATCATGGGAAAATTTGTACAAAAATTTATTTAAAATATACAAATTACTCTTATTTATTTATAAAATAGTTGTTAAGGGTGTTTTGGAAAGTTTGATTAAAGCATTTTCCTTCCCCATGAAAAACAAACTTTCCATCATACATGAAAAAAATATTGGACTAATCACATACTTTCTTATTCTTATTTTATTAATAAATATAAATTTTTTTATCAAATTGAAAAAAAATTGATCAATTTTTCTAAAAAAATCGCTCAACCAAACGCTCTATGATTAATCTTCTTAGTTGTCCCACAGTCTACCAATAACAACCCCCCCTCCCCACCCCTCCCCTAGTCCTGCTATGCATAGTATAATTTGTCATTTAAATGGAATAATTAACTCCTATTTTAATTTAATTAATTTAATCATTAGAACCTTTCCTAAGTGTCCATATATACCCACCTCCATTTCACATCACCCTCATCACTCTCTCAAGCTTCACAAAACAAAGAAACAAAGCGAGTTAAGCTTAATTAGCTAGCTTCGACCAAACAAAAAATGGGGAAAGACATTGATGTTTCCGAAGCTCCCAAGGACTACCAAGACCCACCACCATCACCCCTCTTCGACACAGAGGAGCTGACAAAATGGTCGTTTTACAGAGCATTGATCGCCGAGTTCATCGCCACTTTACTCTTCCTCTACATCACTGTCTTGACCGTTATTGGGTACAAAAGCCAGAGCGACATCACCGCCGGCGGCGACATGTGCGGCGGCGTCGGAATTCTCGGCATTGCGTGGGCCTTCGGCGGCATGATCTTCATCCTTGTTTACTGCACCGCCGGTATCTCTGGTCAGTTTTTCTTTTTTACCACCTTCTTCTTCTTTTTTACAGTTTAGGGTTAAAAAGGTGTGTGGTTTTGACTGAGTAAATGGGGTTATTGCAGGAGGACACATAAACCCAGCAGTGACATTCGGGCTGTTCTTGGCACGAAAACTATCGCTGGTGCGAGCGGTGATGTACATGGTGGCTCAGTGCTTGGGAGCCATATGTGGTGTTGGGCTTGTCAAGGCTTTCCAGAGTGCTTACTACAACAGATATGGTGGTGGTGCTAACGAGCTCTCTGCTGGGTACAGCAAGGGAACTGGTTTGGGTGCTGAGATTATTGGAACTTTTGTGCTTGTTTACACTGTTTTCTCTGCTACTGACCCCAAACGTAGCGCCAGAGACTCCCACGTTCCTGTAAGTACTTCAGTTCTTGGAACGAACACGCTACGGTTCCTCCCCTGTTTTGTTTTGATCAGTATGATTGTTGCTTTGTGAAATGAAATTGAGTAAATGAATGACTTGTTTTCATTTGTGAAATGAAGGTGTTGGCTCCCCTCCCAATCGGGTTCGCGGTGTTCATGGTTCATTTGGCCACAATCCCTGTCACTGGTACCGGGATCAACCCTGCTCGTAGTTTCGGTGCTGCTGTCATCTACAATGGCAGCAAGGCTTGGGATGACCACGTAAGTTGTCAGATTCAACATTAGATCAAGCTTTAAAATGAATCTGTTCGATTCGAATCATTTTGTGATACATATATACTAATGTTTTGGATGATTAAATGCAGTGGATTTTCTGGGTCGGACCATTCATTGGAGCTGCCATCGCGGCTTTCTACCACCAGTACATATTGAGAGCAAGCTTTGTCAAGGCCTTGGGTTCCTTCAGGAGCACCTCCAATGTCTGAGAATTGAAGTTATTTTTCCAAGGAAAATGAAGGGATGTGGTGTTTCAGGCTTTGAGGAAGATGTATATAAGAATTTTAATCTTGGTTTGGTTTGGTGAGAAGGATTTGTCAATCTAAGAAAATTGTTTTGAGTCTATTGGCACTTGTTTTCAAAGTGTGCCATCTATTTGTGTCATTTTTCATTGTGGGTGTCTTTTTTTTTTGGGTCATTTGTGTGACTTCAATGCAACTATGCTTTATATATTGGTTTAATTTTGTTCGCTCTTTTTGGCTTTTACTTATTGAATAAGTTCTATCTAAATTGTCCAAACTCGATCTGACTTAAAAAAAAACTGGACCCAGACATCAATTTCTCGTTTGCCAACGCTAGCCCTCCCTTAAGCAAACAAAGTTGTCATTCTTTCAATCACATATACGTTTAATTCAATCTCAAAACATGGTTTTCACAGTAAGACAAAAACTAACAATTGTCCTGTATCATTTCACAAAATGAATTGCCTACATTCCAATCTGTTCAAGTACTGTCAAAGGATGATCCACACTAGTACGAATACAGCAAAACAATCAAGCTAGGGAACCATAGTTAGAAATAACTACGTACCTCCTATGACTACATTTGAGTATATTGAACCAAAAATACATGGCGTCTACCTGAGAAATGCACTGGGATGACGAACTAGGGCACTAGCACTAGAACTTAATTTGTACACTAAGTAATTTACAAAACTTTACAAGCTTCGATTCGATCAGTAATGAAATCATCACTTCTTTTGGAAGATAAGCATGAAGAAGAAGGCCACAATACGACTAACAACTCCGCATGAAACTAGATATATTATACAGTAATTCCAGTCTTTCAGATCATAGCCACTTTGCAACATTGAACCGCAACGAGTAATTAGCCACACTCCTTTGTAACTGCATGATAACAACGTATGAATTATGAATATATACCAAGTATATGAGAAAAGAGTTAATCAAGGTGTTACTTATATGGGTTTTATGCATTTTGGATGTTGGAGTATAGAGTAATTTATTTAATTGACCCTTGATTTTCATTGTTAATTTTTTGGACCCTAAAGTTTATGGACTGAATAAAAAAGGATTTTAAAGTTTGTGGGCTGAAAAAAAGGCATGTGTATCGGTTTTTTTCTTTCCATGTTTGAATTTCTCTCCTGGTTGGCGCCAAACTTCAAGGCTAAGGTTAAAACTGATATTGAAGTAATACTACACCTCTCTTATTCATGTAAGAGCTACTTAGACCCTTAAGGACTAAGGGTACTTAGGGGCATAAGCAGCTCTGACATGAATAAGAGATGTGTATTATAGCTTCAATATCGATTTTAACCTTAGTCCTGAAGTTTGGCGCCAATCTGGAGAAAAATTCAAACAACCCGTGCTACCTAATATTAGGGTCATTTTTTATTCAACCTGCAAACTTTAAGGTCATTTTTTATTCAGCCCATAAACATTAGGGTCCACTAAATTAATATTGAAAACAAAGGGTTCAGAAAATAAATTACCGCACACTTCGGGGTCCAAAATGCAAACAACCCATGCTACCTAATATCATTTTATTTTATGCATTCTTAGGGCTAGATTGAGAAGAAGTATTGTACTTTTGAGCATTTGAGATGACAAAAGCTTCGAGTGCCCATTTGGTGTATGTGAATTTCCCTAGTTCGAACATAAATTCGTTGTCTTTCTCTTGACTTGCTATAAGGGATAGCACCACCGGAAGTAGCACTGACCACTGCAAATACAGACGGTCCAATGATTTACAATATAAAATTAACCCGAACCCTAAACTTGAAAGTTAAAGATTTGCATTATAGACAGTAAAAAATGATAGATAATATGCAACGATATGATTAAGGTGTAAAATATGTGAGAAAGATGAGCTAACCAGTTGGGCGGGACCGGGCTCGAGACAAATAGCCAAGGCATAGGCTATGCCATTGACACAGTAAACAAGGCAAGCCAAGATGAGATAGTTTTCAAGAAAGGATGATCTTGGGTTGTTGAAGAAATAAAACATGGAGAGGTAAACCAAAGGCTTAATCAACACATTGAAGAAATCAATGGTGTCTTTTGACAAGAAATATGCAAAGCCACTCATCCCAGATGCAGTTTCTCTCAAGTGTTGTAGTCTGTCTAATGTGAATGATCTCAATGCTGCTATCTTACTCAAAAGAGCTGCCAAATATTAACCAAAAAAAAAAAACAATGATCAGTCATATGTAACAATAATGGAATGATCTGAAATCTGAAGTTTACTTGTTGATTTTTTGAATCTTTTAATTGATTAACTAACTATGTTTTTGAATCTTTTAATTAAGTATATACCACATATAAATGTATAAGACTCCTATAATTTTTCAAATTTGTAAAAACATAGGTCAAATACACACCTAGCAAATCGAACCGATTCAATTAGAGAGTCATAATATTCGTTAGCGTAGTCGAAAAACGCTAACCCTCTTATATTTTATAATTAATCGTAAGAACTAAAAACATGGGTGTCAAAAATCACAATAAATATTAACCTAAAATGGTACGAAAGACATAAAAATATCATTAGACAAGATTCATATGATTGATCACTCTTAACTTGATAACTTGAATGTCCCAATCATATGTTGTGTAGCAATTGTTAGCTTGAGAAAATTTGTAAACGGTATGTTTAGGGCTTTTTTCACTACTTTAGGATTTAGGGTTAGGGTTTAGGGTTTAGGGCTTTTTTCACTACTTTAGGATTTAGGGTTAGGGTTTAGGGTTTAGGGCCTTTTTCACTACTTTAAGCATATATATGACAATGTATGGTGCATGAAAATGGATTTGGACACTTACATACTGCGATTACAGTGTAATTATAACCAAGAGCTCCAAACGTCTCATCGCTCACTTTGGCTAGGGTTCCTAAGGCAGCTCCAGCAAGCAGTAAAATCAAATAATCCACCATTTGTAGCTTCGCTTCCCGAAGCCTTTGCTTGCCAACCCTAGGGAAAAATTACGAACAAATTCAGAATGTGTTACGCAAAAACCCCTCATAATTTTTTTTGAATAAGTTTAGTTCAAAAGAAATTCGCCAACATAACCTAAAGAGAATAGGTGTTTCAATCTTGTGTTCGCCTGTTGTGATTACAAACAAACTTAGCTTGTTTGTGGATATATAGGGTTCTTCCGATTTGATGATGTTTTAAATTTTGATGATCAAATTAAACAATCAATCACATGAAAATTCGCGTAAGGTAGTAGTTAGGGAATCCCCGTACCTTCCAAGGAAATATCTGTATTGTCGTAGAGCTCCAGGTGTCTTTCGGTTAGAAAGGTCTTGTTCGTTAAAGAAATTATGTGTAAGATGATCCCGCCATATCATCGCAGCACTTTTCATATCTTCAAAGAAATCTCTAAAGAAAGACCTCTCGGGAGGCTTATGGGTGCTCCCGTTTTTGGTAGAATCCTCGGAAGAAGAACCAGAGATTTCATCACAAAGGTGTAACATATCTTGAGGAACCGGATACCCATTATGCAACATCCATCTCACAGGGAGTTGTTCTTTTGTGATGTTGGAGCCAGGCTTCACTATGCCTTCTAATATATCAATGTAATGATCCGGAGGCGTGACACGGTCTGGCACGACGATCCCTAGACCTGTGAAGTACTCTTCTATCTTTTTCACTGATCCATGGTACACTGTAAGACCTCCCTTTGCTAGTAGGATGAAGTCATCAAACATCTTGAACAAGGTGTGGCTAGATATACATCAAAAAAAAGTACAACTTGTGAGAAAGTAATTAGCCAAAATAATCAATTTTGTTCCGAATTTTAGACCAAGTCAAGACACTTAAGAATATTTAAACTTCGTCTCATATCTTTTTCATCGTAATCCATAATGTTGAAAGCATAATCTCTATCTAGCATGAGTTTTAGACCTAGCTAGCTAGGTAGTGAATGCAAGAACATTACCTTGGCTGGTGAATAACCATGGAAATATTAACCCCTTCAAGAGCTTCACGTCTAAGAGCTTTGAGAAGCAACAAAGAAGATGAACTATCCAAACCAGAAGTGGGTTCATCCAAGATTAAAAGTGAAGGTTCCATAACCATTTCTAACCCTACATTAACTCGCTTTCGTTGCCCACCGGAGATCCCTCGTTTCTCTACCGTCCCAACTAGTGAGTCTCGTATCGCTTGTAATCCAAGCGCCTCTATAACTCTTTCGACCACCAATACTTTATCTGCCTTTGGTAGATCCGCGGGTAGCCTATCCGCGACAAGCATTATCGTCAAAATTTGTTAAAGTTGATAATAGAGTAACGAAGACACTAGAAACGCCTAGAATGCAATATGAAGAACTTTGTGCATGTCACAAAGCAAATTAGGAAAAGGAAGATTCAGATACATACAACTTTATCCTTTTATGAATTGAACTCGTTCATGTAGAGCGACAACAATCCAATATCTAAGACATTTATATTTTGTACCTCAAATTATGCAATCCCATCTAAGACATGAAGTTTATTGTGTCGTTTTGATTTGTTTTGGAATGGCATGCTAGGGTTATTATTTGTTCTATAACCCAACATAAATTTACTCATTTCTCTCACATTTTCAATACTCAACTTTTCAACCTTATCCAAATTTAACGGTTTTTATTTTACCCAACATTCTCATGTCCTTGACAAGAACAAACCCGACCTTAATCAGGAAAAACAAAGAATGTGGATTTTGGCGTACCTGCAACGAGCATTAAATCTTAGATTTTCTTCCACGGTTAAATCTCCATGCACAATATCATCTTGTGGGACATAACCAATGATCTTTTTGTAAGCATGGATGGATTCGTTCTTGCCATTGATAAGAACTTCACCAGTAATATGGCACCCCCTAACCTTCCCACAAACCGCCGAAAGGAAGGTAGTTTTTCCTGCCCCTGAAGGGCCCATGACCGCGGCAACTCTTCCGGGATGCATCTTCCCTGTAATTGATCTCAACAATTTCTTTTCCTTCCCTTTTAGGGTTAGTGTCAAATCCTTGAAAGCCACCTCCAAGAGTGGCCTCTTTCGAATCTCGAACTCATTCTCAACCCCCATTTTAATAATCCCCGAAAATGTGAGGTCCTTACGTTGTTGTTCCATTGCCTTCTCTTGCTCAAGCTTCCCATACGCGTACTTAAAGATTTGGCTCCGCGTGTGTAGGTCTTTCGCCTTAGGTTTCTTGGAACCGTCCAAATTATCCTTGTCTCCCCCAATATTGACGTCGAAGCCATTCTGACTATCAGGGTTCTCCTCAATTTGTTGCATCATTTTGGTTAGATTGTTGGCGCCGCTTGCATCTTTCTTCTTTGGCTTTGGAGAGGGAATTGAAGAAGATGTAGCACCTGTTGGAGGCAAGTTAGAAGCAAAGGCACCCTTTGTTGGCTCCTGTCGGACGGATTTTTTCCTAGAGAATGTTCTAGAAAGTTGTTGTTGAAACCCAATCGCCTTCTGGATGGCGTTTTCCTTGGCCGCTTTCCACTTCTCACGGGCTTGAGCAGTCTCCTTCGCGCTCTTTAAGGCCCGCTCTCTTGACGCTGCTAGCCTTTGCTCTCGAGTGGTTAGGACTTGATCGGAGCAGTTATATACTAAGAGCAAACTTGTAGTTAATATCGCCTGCAACATAAATTTGACCATCGCAAAATTATACTCTACACTATGTAGGATCTACCTTGATCTTACGTATGTACTTTAAACAAGGTTACTTTATCAACTGATGAATTTTTGTAATAAATGAATATATTAGCCCCTATTGATGAATTTTGAAATAATATTGACAAATTTATGATGAATTTTACATCAAGTAATACTTCTTTTTTATGGTAGATTATGGCCAAGTAATAGCAGGAGATTGAAAAACTTACAATGAGGAGAATTCCATATGCATGGATGTTTTGGTTAACAGTATTTGGATTACAGGTAGTAAAATAGAAACAACCTGCAAAACAGGCCAGAAGAGAAAATAAAGTTCACAACTACATATATAACTCAATTCTAGTTTAAATGGAGAAATAAAGTTGAAAAAATATGTTGATTTTCACCCCAATTGTAATTTTGAGACAAAACCCCTAGCAAGCAAAACTGGTTAAGGCACCAAAAACTTACTTGATTGATTTGTGGAACCTTTTCTGCAGTAATGCCTGATTTCAAACAATAACATAGACCAAGTATGAGGAGCTTTACAAACCAAAAACAGTGGCGGATCTTGACATTCTGATTAGGGGTGATCAGTACACTGTTATTTTATACAATAAACATAAAATCCATAATTTTTATTCCCAATTATACTAAATTATTTTATTTTTTTGGGTTTACGGTGGCCGTTGAAGAAGCCCCCCGGGTCCGCCCATGATCATAAATAACTTTAAAAATAAAAAAAATCAAATAATATTAATTTAATCTCAATCTATCCACTTTTTCCAAAACCTATAACTTTTTCACTCATTTTTCCCAAAATAGTCAAATTTTATTAATAAAATATGTCCACCCAACAACTAACTTAACTCAAACATATCTTATCATTTCCTATCTTTTACTATCTTATCATATCCTAACTTATCCTAACTTAACTAACCTAACTTGAACGTAACTTGACAAAAGAACAGGGCCGACATTAACCTTTGCTAATTGATCTTTTGTAACCTCTGCCTACTCCTATATTTCGGGGTATTGGCAAAAAAATAATCGGAACTTACCCTTTAGAACAAGGAAGTCTCTCAGTTGTGGATGGACAATATGAGCCTGGTGAGCAAAACATTTCACTGCTAGATAGCACATCTGCCCATATATCAGCTCCACCACAAGCATGATCAGGCTTCCCAGCTGGTATTTGGTACTTATATCTGCAAATTTTTACTACTATTAATGCAAATTTTTACTACTATTCAAAATCATTATGTTGAAATAAATGGTCTGTTAGACTTACGGTTCACATATTCCTGTGGTTTCATTAAGGGTTGCAGATGGACAATAAGCACCTCTAGGGCATGCTGCACCATGTAAACATAAACACTTGTTATATTCCATACGATGTCTCTTTTACGGGAAAGCCTGTTCTTTGGATGAGTTATTTTCAAATTAGGATAGTTAGGTTAAGAAAAGTTTGGATAAATTAAGATAAGTTAAGATACTTTTTTGGGAAATTGTGTTTTTAGAGTAGATGTTCTTTTGGAGAATTGTGTTAGATTAAGTTAGGATAAGTTAGAATGGTTAGGTTAAACCTGACAAAAGAATAGGGTCGAACAGTCATTGATGTCGGAGTACAAAATCATTGATACATGGTATTAGAGTCTTTCTGTGCAAGACGTCATAGGTTTTAATCTTGACAACTCTAATATTTATTTGTGCAAGGTTAAGAAGAAGTCTTTGCATCATTTATGCTTCAAGCTCAATAGACATTCTTGCCAGTAGGTGTGTTAGAATGTAAAAACATTTCGGATCTTCAAACATTAGCCTAAGCTTTTCATTGAGTTGATTCTTTTTTCTTCATTATTGAAAGTCAAAAGAGGTAGAGAGACAGTACCGGCACTGCGAAAACCGCAGAAAAAAACACTATAGAATAGAAAAGACTTACGAATCATGCAAGTGATACCCTTAGGGCAAAAGAAGCCGGCACAACAAGGTTGACAATCTTCATTACGATTAGGGACATTGACAGTGTCATTCATGACAGCTTTCTCTTGTCCGACGGTCCTACACGCCCAACCGGGCTCGCAACCATCAACCCATGACGTCAAGTTACAGTTCTTGTTCGGCTTTAAGTAACTCGAACTCTTCCGGTTCTTATTTTCTGTCAAACTAGTGAAGAATATCCGAACCTCTGCTGATGTACATATTCGTTTTCCGATGTCTGCCAATGATCAAGAAATAAACCATGGTTAGATTCATCGCCAATGGGGGTCAAACTTCAAGCTCTAATAAGTTTGTCTTAGTCGACGAGCAATATTCAAGTTAAATTTTCTTGAGAATCCTAGTTAATTATACCTGGCTAAATTCAATTTATGTATATATATATGGGATTAATCAAACCCTAGGTCAATATCATATCAAGTATATATGATCTTAGCTATGCATGCAATTAGATAATGGTTAAGTGAACCAAATCTAACATGCTCTTTGGAAATGTGCTGAGATTTGAACATGAGATCTTTTGTTCAGGTTTGGTTATGATACCATATGGAATCATCTCAACCAAAAATTTAAGTTGATGGTTGTAGGTCCAATGATGGTTTTATACTCTAACATACACGTTTAGTTACTGTTATATACGAAAGAAATAGTAGGTGACAATTCAGGAAAAAATGATTATGCTGAAGGTTAATTATCAACATTGAAATTATTTTTTAGGGCAAGAACATGAAATTACCCGGAGTTGTCTTCATGCAATTTTTCATGAAATCAAGGTTCCTGGAAAAATTAAATGCTTCATTCCATTCAGCATCCCTAACATAGAACTTAATCAGATTAGCTCATGGATTAACATACATAATCGCAAAGAAAATCAACGAAAGCAGGAAGCTAAACACTTGAGGATCTTTAATGCAGAAGCCCCATATATTATGGGGAAAAAGAAAATTAGTTAACGTAACAGATAATATAGGAATGAGGGAGTACTTACGGATCTTTAATGCAGAAGCCCAAATGCTTCTTAATGTCCGGGCGGTAAATTTTGCTCAAGCCATCCATCTTTTCATGTAACAATTTCGTAACAGCTTGGACCGCCGCTGGGTTTTCACTTACATCTGCACTGCTACTACTATCACCATTATTATTACTACTATTATCGTTGTCGTTGTCGTTACTTTTTTTATCTTTATCATTCTTACTATCGTCGCTCTTGTTATCATCATCCTTAGCATAGCATAAGTATAACGAAGAACCCCAAATAACAATTAACACCAGAATTAATCTGATCACAATCGAACCAAGGTTATTAGTCCTCGGTCTACCCATCTTTTATCTCAAAAGTTCAGAAGCATATTCCGATGTACAGGATTGTTGGCATTGATCACAATATCGGAAATACTTCTGCCAAAATAATTTAAAGAGGGGATTTATTTATTTGTTTAGGTTTTTTTTTTCAAATGAGAAACATGGGTGAAAGGTTATTTTAGTATCATGTTTCTGGGTTTGGGAAAGAAAGCAAAAGAACAAACGTAGAAATTGGGGGAAAGAGAATTTTTTTTTTTTTTTTGGTTAGGGCATTATTCGAAATTATGTTCGCTAATTTTTTGAGGTTGAGAATTGGTAGGGAGGAATGAATGCCTATATTCAAGGATGCTATATAGGGAGAAATGTACTTCATCCAACATGGATGGGTATTATCAAATATCCTATATGCCCAAGGATCCCTCCTATATGCGTCTCAAACTCTTCCACGTGTAAAATTAATTATTAGAGTATATATGTAGGGATATATTCCAAAAATTCATACTCTTGTTAATTCATCTAGAGGAGTTACTGCTTCATTATTACTCCCTCCGTTTCATATTAACTGTTCTCTTTGGAAATTTTACAGTCAAATTTCAAAAAATTTGACCATAAATTTCTCAATATATACAATAAGATACTATATAAAATTACTACCATTAGATTTGTAACAAAAAATACTATCATAAAAGTACAATATTGCAAATGACATATTACGTAAGAAATTATCAATTAAAGAGTGATATTGGAGACTATAAAAATCAAAATTATGACAATTAATATAAAATAGAGGGAGTAATTACAATTGAATCATGCGTGTATGGGCATATCAGTTTCATTGATTTTAGGTTATTAGACAACTTATTAACTATTGTCATAAAAGGCATAGAGAGGTAACTGCATTATATTGATCAAACGCCATATCAATTAATTAAGAGTTATCAAATTCAAATAGCAATTCTATGGTACATTTAATTAAACGTTGGTCTTCTCAAAAACATCACCCAAGTAGACAAACCTCTCCATTTGCAATTTATTACATGCTTTTGGAGCACGTGCTCCAAATATGATGATTGTTCACTCACAATAGAATAATTGTTCATTCATACCTACTCGTTCACTCTCAATAGTGTAATTGTTCTCTCATACCTATATGGAGCACATGTTCCAGGTGCATGTAATATGTATTGCCATCCATTTCAAAAATTATCATTAATCATCATGCATTTTGCTATTATTTTTTTGTTACACATTTTGCTATTCTTTTGAAAGTGTTGTGAAATTACATTTGAGTGGTTGTGTTATAATCTCTTGCCGATCTTTTTTGGACTCATTGTTTTGAGATCGATTCTTGTACTCTATTTCTCACGTATGGTGGATTTATATCTTCATTTTTTGATTTGGATTTTCTTGTAAATTTGGCATCCTCTCATAATTGTTCTTGTTTTTCTCCATAATTTATTATTTTCTTGATTGTTTTTCTCCAAACAGACTATTATTCATAGTAGTATATGTATACCTTTGTCTTGATCATTGTTGATTAGTTGTAGGCATTCACTATAGAAATACTTAGATAACTATGCGAAGCATTTATTGATCAATAGTACTTGGTGATCGACCCAATGGCTACTGGAAACTTAATAAGTTCGGCTCGAAATAAGATCAAGTTGACTTGGGTTTTGAGCTCGTCACCTGAGTGAGTCAAGTTGAGTATAAAGTAACTCAAGTCGTTATGTACATAATGCACCTACAAATTGATCAAACATAGTGAAGTTCTTAAAATACAAAAGAATATAGAAAAGATGATAACAAAGTCAAATAATAAGATATGGTCAAAAATTAAGTATGACAAAAAAATTATTACAGTATGAAAAATAAAATATGTTTGTAGCGACAAAGAAAATAACTTATAATTGTGAATTGTACATTTAAAATATATAAAAGGGACGATCTATGCAAAATATAAATTCTTATTTATGTCCATAAAGTAACATAGTTTTTGAAATCGTATCATTGACTTAGCATACGAGAAAAGTAGAAATGAGTGAAGGTTCACCTCAGCCTTTACAGCTATCTTGATTGATCTGCTCCATTTGTGAAAGTTGTTTCCATTGAACTTGATATTCACGATCTAAACTCCACGATGGTTTGAGCTTTGATGTTAAAATGGATCTTTATTGTAAAATTCTTCGGTGGTTCTGATTTTGGATTTATCTATTCCAGTGCCTATTGAATTATTAGTAGCAACGTACCACTTCGACCATTCTTCTTAAACTTTAAACAATAAGCCCTCAATTCACAATTGAATTGTGCGAATTGACAAATAAAAGTCCCAATTCAAGAATTGATCAATCGAGAGAGAAAACACCAACAAGATGTTGAGAGAATTGTAAAATTGAAAAACAAATCGGGAAGAATTGAACAAACGTATTGTAATACACTTTGACATTCCACAACATTTGTCATTTTCCTCACGAACCGAACTTCCTTGGATTTAACTTGACTTGCTCATATGACAAACTTGAACTTATTTTGAACTTCCTATTGAACTAATTCGCCAGGAATCGCGACCGACCAACTTGGCCCATTTTCAGCCATCGGGTAGAGTCTGTAGACCGCCAAGTACTATCGATCACTACAGAAATATTTAGATAATTATTGTTGATTAATTACTTGTAGGCAATCACTATAGGAGACTATTATTGTATAAACTTTAGTCTGTTTAGACCATCCATAAAGTTTCCATCAACAACTTAAACATTTGGTTAAAATGGTTCGATGGTAACATTTTTTTTTAACTTCTATATTAAGGCAGCGGAAATAAAAATAAAATGACTATTGAATATCGAGAAAAATAAATGCAAAAATAAAGGGAACAATAATTTAATGTGGAAACCCTAGTCGAAAAAAAAAACCTTAGGCGACACAAATACAAATAAATCCACTATTGGTATTTGGTAGTGATATTGTTACGCAACTTGTCATTGATCCTCACCGTATAGAGCGCAAATAGAAAATCCTAAATTTTATGACAACCTCCAAGAAATTAGGGGCCAACATTGCTTTGGTTCCTCGTCCGCCCACCATTATCATCTCCTTTCTTATATATTCCATGCTCTCATTTTTCTTCCCTTCCTTTTTCTCCTCTCAACAACCATAAGAATCAAACAATACTACAATAATCAATTCTTAATTGATTTAAAATTTTAAAATCACTCAGTTTAGCTTCATCCCTGGTTGTTCTTACATCGATTCGTAATCCAATCAAATATCGAAGGAGAATTGAAGTATATATACATACATAGGATAAATCGATAATCAAAGATGTCATGGCTAAGATCAGCGGTCATAAGGGCAGTCGACGTGAAGAACATGAGAAGGAGTAACCTCTCTCGCTTCCGTAGAGTGGCTGACACCGTCGTTCTTCACGTCGTTTCTGGCGGCGCCAACCTTATCCATGATCGCATTGTAAATTTTCCTCGTCTTTTTTTTGGCTATTTTGGTTTTCCAAATTTCATAATCTTTTAAGCCAGTCTCATACTATTTTACTTTTTCATTTCGCATCTTACGTACTCACTTGAATTGTCAGCTTCAATTAGCTCTTGCACATATCTGTCGTGTGACATATTCTTATCCTGAAAAAAATGTTTGTCTTTATACATTCATATAAAAATCCTCAAAACCGGTAAAACGTTTAAAAATATATATGACTTAATTAGGACCCTTATTTACTTTGGTGAATTCTAAGTAGTTCATATTTATGGAATGGTAAATAAGGAAAAGTTGATGTGATGTAGTATTTGTAAATTACAGGGGTATCGTACGGTGCAAAGCTTTAAGCATGCAGTAAAAAGATTGGAAGAGATATCAATATCATGTAGGGGAAGTGAGAGAGTTTTGCTGTTAAGACGTTGGCTGGTATCCCTCAAGCAAATAGACAAGCTCAACGCTACTTTTAACAAAGATAAAGTCTCTGACCCTAATAAAGCCCTTGTCGATGCACCTATTACCCAACAAAATCTTGTGAGTCCTTATTTCTTCCTTTTTCTAAAACGGTAAATCTCAAGTGATTATTTGTGACACGTATAACTTTGCGGTGATCTGAATTGAAATATGTCGTAATTTGAAAATTTCTCAAACAGTGTAACTGATTCGACACAGGTAACATATTATGATTTAGATCATGGGCGTGACTCGTTGAACTTTCGAGATGTTTTTCTTCAAAGTCAAGCACTAGAAGGCATGATATTGTCCATGGTCAGTCTCCTGGTTCATTATTATTCAGATTTTCTTATGGAGTGTTTGGTTGAACAAGTTTTCAAGGAAAGTTTGTCAGCTTTTCCAAGTTGACTAAAATTTCCTATGTTTGGTTGCAAAATGAAGAAGAAGTTTGTGTGTAGGACTCAATATTCCCTATGATGGATGAGAAATACTTTCCCATAGGGAATGTTGGGAAAGTATTTTCCCCGTGGGAAAGTAAACTATTATAGTTTATCTTCCTAAAATGCCCATGAAAACTACTTTATAAATTTTATAAATAAGGGCAATTTAGACATTTTAAGTAAACTTTCACATATCTTCAAATGTAAAATAAATTTTCCTAGGAAAAAACCAAACACATCCTTAATTTCTTCGTTAATCCTTTAATTTCTATGGTTAACGATTTACGAATCGTCTGTATGACTCAGATTCTTGAACCACCCAGTGAGGAAGAGATTAATATTCTCCTAGAGATTTTCAGGTTATGACTCTTTTTCTTTTCTATATATCTGCCTTTTATTCCTGAAGAGCTCTTTTGTTTGCTTAATCATGATTAGAAGTGGATAATGATTGTTAACACATTTATTATAAGCATGTAAATTTCAATAATCTCATTTGGTTTTCAATATGAATTAGACTTTGTGTGATGGGTGGAAGAGAGGTTCATACAGCAATTATAAGCAGCATACAAGATTTATCCAGACTTTTTTCAGGCTATCATGAGGAAGTCCTTGTAAGAGACATACACATATCCTACATATCTTCTTTTTTTTCTTTTTTTTTTTTGTTTATTTGTTGGTAATTTTCAAGCATTTTCACAAAGCTTTTGCCGAACATATATATATTGATTAATTTGGGACATAATGTTGCTGAAATTTGTTGTCTTCTATTCTTTAGATGAAACGAGACGAGTTGCTTCAATATGCTCAATCTGCAGTAAAAGGACTCAAAATGAACGCTAAAGTTGCAAGGTATTCGCATGCATATTCTCATTTCATATACCACTTATAATTACTCTCTCCTTTTCATTTTATTTGTCATTTCGATTTACGCATCAATCAAATTCTAAAAATTTTGTTCGTTAATTTCTGAATATATGCAATGTTCTATCACACAAAAGTATCATCATCAAATTCATATATAACGAAAAATGTTATGTTATGGACATATTATTGTAATTTTTCAATAAAATATAATCTGAAAAATTATAAGTTAAAACTTTTGGTCCAATAATACTACATTGATTAGGGAGGATATCCTCCTACCCCATACAACTTGAGCTACAAACTCTTGGACAAACCATTACGTGGCCATAAATTTTGTAAATTGCACGAGTTAACATTTAATATATTGCAATGGTAAATGATCTATGTATGAATTTAAGTAGTTTGACATAATAAAACTAAATGTAATGATTTTTACCTTTTGTGTTGTACAATCTTCTTCTGGGGTAATTGGTCTCAGAATAGATGTGGAAGTTTCAACCTTAAAGACAAAGCTTAATCCCACTGAGATTGATAATGAACCTCATAGCGACGAGGACGCTGATGACAAATTATCCCAACCAGTTGGTGTTACCACAATTGAGGTAAATTTTATTATTATTATTATTATTATTATTATTATTATTATTATTATTATTATTAATTCCGTCTTTGTAGGCTTTGAAGGAAGCACTTGCAAAACTTCGTATGTGTTCCAAGTTAGAGTCGCTTTTGTTGGAGAAGAAATCTATACGTAATGGAGACTCTCCAGAAACTCATGCTCAAAAGGTATATAGATTTGATTTTACAAGCTTTTTCAGGGAAAAAAGCTAGTTATGTAACATTTTCGATTGAATTTATCGCGTACAAGTTACAGTGATCATTTTTTTCGTTTTTAAGTAACGACGGTGATCAATTTATCGTAGGTAGACAAGCTGAAAATTCTGTTGGAATCGCTAGCCAGCTCCACCTTGAAAGCCGAAAGGCGGATATCTGATCACAGGTTAGTACCATCTGATGACTGTGATTAAACCTGTCAATTCGAGCTGGTCAAGTTCGACATGTCCCATATTCCGGGTTTGTTATATTTTAGGTTTAAAAAAAATCGGGTCGAATCAGCTTTTACCAGGCTAACTATGATGAATACTACAAGAAAATGAGTCGATTATATATCATTGTTTGTGCAGATCTCATAAAGAAGAAGCCTTGCACTTTCGTCTTGTGAAAGCAACTGAAGTTAGCCACATTGAAAAGGTACAAATCTTGTTAATTTGGTTTCTCATATTAGTAGGTTTAAACACGGTATAAGTATGTATCATACTTGTTCATACAACCCAGTAGATCTGATATCACACCATGTATTTGTCCAGGAATTGGTGAGTGAAATTGAAGTCCTTGAGAAGCAAAGGGATGAACTCGAGGTTCAATTGAGGAAGGTATGAATGGTTGGTTCATCATTTAGAAGATGGTTGATTAATAGTGTGTTTGCATGATGATCCATGAACTAGATCGTATGTAATTAAGTTATGTTGTAGGTGAACACTTCATTATCTGCTGCTAAGACTCGCCTTCGCAATGCTAGGGAAGAGAGGGATCAATTTGATGAAGCAAGTAATGGCATTCTTCAACATTTACAAATGAAGGTATAAACATACTATATGAATGAAATAACATTTTAGGGCTGTTAAATACATCTGGGTGTCAGTTAGCTCAAATGATAACGCCTCTTGGACTTGTTACCAGAGACTTTGCGCCTCATTACCAGAATTAGCAATGACAAAGTCGAGTCCAAGTTAAATCGAATCGGTCAAATCGATCAATGTCGAAATTTGAATTCCAACAGACCTATGTTCAGATTAAAATTGGGTTCGAACCATAGAAAAGAGAAATATTTTGCGACAGTCAAGCCAACCAAACTTCATACGCGAAATCTGTGACCAAACCCAGCTTTTTTTTGAGTCGAGCACAATTTTGCCAGCTCTAACCAGAATTTCATATCTTATAAGACAAATGAGCTAAGTTGATAAAGGATCCATAAGTCATAACTAATTATATACATTATGTTATACAGGAAGAGGAACTATCAAGATCCATTACTTCATTTAGAGCCGAGGCTGAGGTTATAACAAGATGCATAAAATTCATTGAGGATTCGTGGGGCTTTCAATCTACATTTGCAAGGCAGAAGGAGAAGCAAGTCAAGTATGTACTTCTATCCTAGTTTAGTAGTATGGAACTAACCAAAAGTCCAAAACTAATGTAACATTTCGATTATTCAAAGCTTACTTAAAACAAGGCCTGACGAGAACAAACAGGAAAGACTCAAAACGCAACTCCCAACAAAAGTCCCAACGGTCCCGCTAAGCCACCGAACCAGTTAGCCCTTGGTTCTCGTCTTCCCATTCCTCTGACAACTATTTTAATGGACCAACCCTTTAATCAAATCTACTTGTAACTACTGTTAACTTATGTCAACTTTCACGAACAATTGTTAGTTCTAACCAGTATGTGTTTTCTTTTCCTCATTTTCATGGTCTAAGTGACGAATTGGAGCAATGTACAAAACGCCATGCCGATTATATACTGCACAATCTCCCAGCATACGAGGTAACATATATAAATTTCCAACTCCATATCGACTCCTACTCTTTCTTCTTAACTATGATCATAGTATGAATCGTCATCTCTGTTTTTTGTTTCATCAGCAAGAGTTGCAAAACCTGGTTACGTGCTTTAAAGTACTCATACGGAGGTTAACAACACACGAAGAGTACGCCCTATTTCTTTTCTCCGTCTCTTCTTTTTAAGGGTGGGGTTGTCTTACGGAATCAGTATCTCTACAAACACGTGTTTGTTGAGGTAAGAGTGCGTATATCTAGATCTCCTCGGGACCCACAAAGTAGGACCCACACTGGGAGTAGTAGTTGTCTAGTTGATGAAGGGACAGGGGATTGTGAAGGCATTTCGAAGGCTTAATTACTTTTGAAAACCAGGACGGCGAAGGTTGTTCCAGAGGATGAAGAGAGCATTGTTTCAAGTACAATTACTCGAAAAGGCCTCGAGCAAGAATACAGGGATTTGGAAGAAAAGGTACAAACTTCAACTAAGCTCACACTCGTACTTGCTCATACCTATATAATGATTTGTAGACTCAACAAGACGGACAATTTGGGTCAGATTTGGACACATATAGAATTAACTAGCTCTACGTAACACTAACTAGCTCTACATAACATTGATTTCTGAAGGCCTTAAATTCAATACATCAAATCAGCTCATATAGAATTAGCCAAAGTTAAACCTCCTAAAAGACCAACATATCAGCTATAGCTCTACATAACATTAACTAAGAAATTGCACCACTCCACTTAAAATCATCGAAAAGATGTAATAACTTTTTGAATAACATCAAATTTTATTGAAAATCGATTTGAACATATGCAGCTTGAAACGGCGTTCAACTTGGTGGAAAGCATCAAACAAACATTTTCACAAAATGAAGATCTACCCAGGTGCTCAACTGCTAATTTTAGTGCCTTCTGGGTTTTCGGTTTTTTTTTTTTTTTTCTTCTAACCAGAAAGACACAAACTTCAACTGAACCAGGAAAGACGTACAGAAAGTAAATGAAGTATTCGAGGCCCTAGACAGGATTAAAGAGGAGTTCGAATCCATAGAGAGACCCGACTTGCAAGGGGAGACAGGGAATGAAGTCCGCAAACAGCAACTTTCATGGCTAAAACTGGCCCCATCACAAAGCTTCAAGAAGCGTGGGGCCAAAACCAATGATGGGTATTCAAAGGGGAAGCTCATCGACGGCCACAATTTCTTGGACTCCGAAGAGTCCACCCCCGATGCCGAGGCCGCACACCGTATCGGAGGCCAAATGACCCCTGAAATTATTGATTGGGAGTTCGATGCACTTGACAACTAAATTACCAACTTGCAAACTAATACTCCATCTCACAAATCTTGTTTTCAGTTCAACCTTGTACACCTCACACAAGTTATGTTAATGTCTTATTGTATGCAGAAGAAAGCACTTTTGTTATTGTGTTCATGTCTTCTTTGTATATTTTGTACATATCCTAATCCCAACGATGCACAGACAATTGTTCTCTTCTTCTCGCTTGTTTTCTACAGGAATTCAATCTTATGCAAAGCTAGAAATTTCTACATGCTTTCATTTGACCTACCATATCATATTATATGGAAGTCCTCGCAAATATGTCAGTCTCAATCATCTAGGATAGTACTTACCAAAATCAGCAATAACCATCGCCATGAAACAACTGTATTGAATACTGCTATCAACACACAATTATGTTTCAAGATTAACCATAATATCATATGATGTAATTATTTTCTATTTATAATACTGTATCATAGAACAATTCTACCAGTGATCACAGCAAGTATCCAGCCATAAACAAAGTAACATATATTCAGTGAGACGGGCGATGGTCACCCAGTTGTACACAGAAAAGAATAAGTAAGCACGCATCATTACATGCTATTCTTTTACTGACAAGATGACAGTGTATTTGAAAACAAAGGGGTAAAAATCCCATAGACCAAGCAAAACCCAAAAGAAAAGACCAACAAAAATTTGCTTTTGCTCAAGTCCAGCTTGCCATAGGATGATGATTATGATGATTGTATGCCCAAAAAAAGGAAGGGGGGAGGGGGGAAGGAAGGCCTGATTTACCAAGTGATACTGGAAATGAGATAGTGATGCATCAAACTTAGTAGAAATAGACAAACTGCTGCCTCACCAAATTGCTTGCTTCATGGGCAACCATCAATCGACTCCCATTAAATCCTGTCAGTGTTCAAAGAATTGTCAAGATGATTTCCGACATTAAAAATTTTGAACAAATTATGAAGTTGAATGGCTTAGGAAAACCAGTATGCAAGGCTTACACAAGCACTTTTTTGTTTTGTTTTAATTAAGATTCAACAATGAGCAGTACTGATCTCATTTGATATCTTATACAGGGGATGCAAACCAACATATCAGGCTGCAGTTCTCAAGGTTACTTTTTTTTTTTTTTTTGGTCCACTTTCCAGAAGGGCAAAGACAGAACCATTATTGGAAAATCTTTTAAGTGTCAGGCTATAATGGATTAAAGAAAAAATATCTCAATAAAACCTTAAATGGATCAATTGGCCGAACTCAAGATCAAATTGATATTCGCATTTGTCAGACCTAAGTTTCAATGTCAGTTTCTCTATCTTCTATATTCCTAATTTCCCACCCCTATTCCATGTTTGTGTTAGCAATAGAACCAAGTATTCAATTCCTCAATCAATTGAAGAATTCTAGGAATTTTCCAAAGGTTGTGCAAGAAAAACAGTTCCAAAACCAAAAACCCGACACCGACCTGAATACATCTAAGCAAATAGCCCTAGTGTACAACCTTAAGTGACCTTTGGACATGGGTGAACAGGATGAATGTTGAAATTCTTAAGATGTTAAAGTGGTACTACAGCTGAACAGAACAATCTGCTTTCCAAGATAAATTACTCACCAATCCTTTGCTTGGTACCTACTTCACATAACTGTTTGCATCCTTCCACCTCAAACGCCGCTAACCCAAACATTCCCTACTTAAAACTTCATAGATTCCGATAGAAGCCATTGAATTTACCTAGTTACCTCACATAGGAAACCAAACGCATGCATCATCTTGATTACTTCTGTATGTTCTAAAATCCGTAAACAAGTAAATACTAGCCCATCACCGTCTTTTGTGGCTGGAAAAGTGGAGAGATCAAAGCTAAAACCACAATCAGCAACCAAAAGTCACAACAAATAACAGACACAGATGCCTCTAGAGGTTTAAAGCCCAATAAGCGAAGGAGTGATGAGGCAGTAACCCTAAACCCAAAAAATGGTAATGAACTAATGATACTGAGAAGCTAGTGGACAAGAGACAGAAACTTTAAAATCTAACAATAGGACACAAATTATGTAAGAAGGTAAGTATGCGAATTTTCAGGAGAATTAAACAGCTGGATCAATCGACTTCAACATAAGAAACCAGGGGGATCATAAGGTGAAGCTGAAAAGGGAAGTAAAACCACAAGGTTAAACTGAAATGAAATACTTCAGCTGCTGCTATTAGTAATAAATGAAGATGAGACTTAAAATTTAAAATATCATAATATGGATCCACCCAGAAGGCATGCATGAATGCTGCTACAATATCATAGAATTTTGCACTTATAGCCAACAAACTAGCAGATAACAGATTGCTTTTCAATATGTGGACACTGAGGCATAGTCCCAACTCTCAGGGAGTAGTGAAATGACCCAGCAACTCGTCGTCCATAAGAGCAAAAAGTTGGCATTTGTCCCACTCTCCAAATCTTAAAGCTTTGTAGTAACCTTCAACTGGTAAACAGATATAGGAGTTCATGGATTGTCACATGACACACTAAGCATATTAACACAATCTCCCAAACATGCCAAATGACCCTCCTATGCTATGTAGGCTAGACCATCAAATACTGAACAGAAGAACTCTTATATGGTAGCAGAAAGAAGAGCCATATCTTAGATAGTTTGATAAATCTCAAAGTATCTCAATGCACGAGAGATTCACATGCACAACAGCGTGATTAGTAAAGACCTCATTACACTTTATAAGAACCAAAAACTTCTCCAAGATACTTGATCGAGGATGATCAATAACAGTACAGAAATTAAACTCCTGCGATTGTAGTTGTACCCAAGTAGAGAAAGGCTGAAGTGAGGAAAATAATCAATGTAGTCACCACTCATGAATTTGAAAGTCATTTTGAATGGGTAAGGGTGATTGTGATTGTAGTTGCACCCAAGTAGAGAAAGGATGAAGTGAGAAAAATAATCAATGTAGTCACCACTCACGAATTTGAAGGTCATTTTGAATGGGGTAAATGTGTAAGTTTTCATGATAATAGAACAGGGGGAAAAAAATTGTGCCAGATGTGATAAGACATACAGCAAAAGAGGAAGATTTCTCTCAATCAGAGAAACAGTAACCTAGATAATACCTCCAATTTGAAATCTCTCAATTTGCACAAGAGGATGGCAATTGAAATCCCTTAAAAGTTCTCAGCAGCGGAAATGTGTTACTTTCTCTAACATCACATTAGACTTTGAAACTAAGATCTTCATAAGCATTGAAGCAGTCAAAAACATTAAGCATTTCCCACTATATGGTATACCATGTGTACATCTCACAGTCAATCCTCGGTCTATATTTTGGGGCTTGGGCTCAGGAAGAACAATCCAGTATATTTGCATCTAAGGGTCAGATATAGCGCATTTCAACTACACTGAACACTTTTAAGCCTAACTTCAACTGAAACTATGGCCAAAACCAACCAGCTATGTCCAATAAAACCTGGCACTCAAGAAACTTCGACCATGAATAGGCATACTCAAATGACCCTTGAGAACCATAATTTTATTGGACAACTATCAGAGTACCAATCCAGCTTAACTCTACTCTAATACTCTACTCCTATTGAGATTAGCTTTATTACCTCCCTAGAAGTTCACTACCAAGTTATTCCTATACTTGCCCTTGGTTCAAACTTCAAATGATTCTTGGCTTCCACGGAATGCAACAAATCCACAAGGAGTCATAGCTTTTATTAACCCTGTCGCTGCCGCTATGTTAAACTTATTTGAACACGGATCATTTGTCCTACTTCATAATTATATCCAACACCAACACTACATTCACAATGTCCATGTCCATAATATGGATAGTTGAAGTTAGATTGAAATGGACTAAAGTAGAACGTCTCATTAGAATTCCTCTGCTTCTTTTTCATGGAGTAGTAGTAGGTGGCGAACAATTTCTAAATTTTGGGTCAATCAGAACCCATCTCTCTAATTGCAATTTAGAGGTTAGAGTGCTACGTCTAACCCCTCCATACCCACTTTGGCGGGATTGGGATTGGTTTTGGTTTTGGTTTTGGTTTACTACATTCACAATGTCACTAAAGGCCAACATGATGTGACATCAAGCTCAACAGGCATTACATTTCACTCTTCTCATCAAAGTGGAATCAAAGGCAACACCTAAACATCAACACAATCACAATTCACTATCATCAACAACAAAACTCAACATAAATTCCATCCCTTAACCATTCAATCAAAGCAGTACAACAAAAACCCACAACCATTTTACCTCGGCGAACCAGCATTGATGCTCCGATGTAGAATTCGACTCCCCGTAGAATCCCCACCTTCAATCAACTCTCTCAACCCTAAATTCTCCACTTTCTCCTCCTTCTCATCCTCCTTCTCCTCCTCCTTCTCCTCTTCCTTCTTCTCCTCTTCCTTCTCCTTGTTCTTCTTCCTCCCCCCACTCACCAACCTCTCAAAGTAATTCCCATAAATATACTCCGGAGTATACCCATTCTCCTCATCAAACAACATAATATGCCCATGCCACTCCCAAACCCGGTACTCCGACCCGGGTTCCTCGTGAAACCCTACACAAATATGGTGTTCTCCGATCGAAACAGCCTGACCCGAATTAGGTTTTAAGGTATCCGTGTCCCCGCTGAGTATAATCTTGATCAGGTCCTTTTCAAGCCGGGCTTCTTCCCTGGCAAGCTGGGACTTGCCGGCGCCGAAGTCGAAATCGCCGGCGTCGTCGTCGTCGGAGGCATCGGAGAAGCGGTGGTTGGCGGCGGCGTCGAGGAGGAAGTCTTCGAAGGAGTGGGAGAGGAGAGGGTGGCTGGTGGACGGCGGAGGAGGGCGGATTTGGAGGCGGCTCATCAGGGATTGGAGGAGGAGATTGTCGAAGTTTGGGGTAGAAGATGCGTTGAACGAACTCATCTTGTTGATCGAGGGGAGGTTATCAGCAGTAGAAATGGATTTGATTGTTGTCGAATTGAGAGGATTGATGGTTTTGGTGGGGTTTTTGGTGGGTTTTTAGAAGGTGGAGAAGAAGATATTCCACGGAATGGAACTTTGACGTTGTTCTTCTACGGAACGGAAGGTTTATCCCTACGTAGACCTCGCAGACAAGTGAATCGAGTCGGTTTTGGGTAAGGTCCGGTACAGTTTGGGTTAGCATTGAGGAAGCCAATTCATTGGGGTTGGATTCGATTTGGGTTAGCATTGACAAAGCCATTTTTTACTCGGGTTGGGTTCAAGTTCGAGCCTTGTTCGAGAGAAGTTTTTCTGATCGAGGTGTGTATCGATTTGGAGTTATTTGGGTATCGATCTTAATCGGGTCATTTTTCGTTTTGCGGTTTGGATGAGTTTTGAGTCGATCTATCTTTAGTTTAAATGATCGGAT
The DNA here is from genome assembly GCA_029582165.1 of Portulaca oleracea. Classification (NCBI taxonomy): domain Eukaryota; kingdom Viridiplantae; phylum Streptophyta; class Magnoliopsida; order Caryophyllales; family Portulacaceae; genus Portulaca; species Portulaca oleracea. Next base: position 46,283,065 of record CM055873.1, read on the forward strand.
CATCCACTTGGATATCAGTTTAGGTTCGGTTTTTTGGATCAAGTTTCGGATTTCGAGTCAATTTCGTCAGGTCTATCCATATATGAACTGTGATTTTCCCAATTTTCCATGATTATTATGGATTATGGGTCTCTTTTGTCGGCTAATTAAAAAAAGAAATACACTTTAGGTTGCATTTCATTGAATTAGGAGAAAGTTATTTGAGGAAAAGTTTTCTTGTAAAAAAATTTTCCTCACTGTTTCTTTGGCAAAAGATTTATTGAGTTTGGAAGTAAAATAATGAATCCCATCAATATTTTTTCATTCTTTAAGACATGGTAAACTTTGTTAATTTGAAAAGTTTGACTAATTTTCCTAGAACATTTTTCGAACCCCATTCTTTTGTGTGTTAACGCAAATTACCCCAACCTATCGTAACATAACGCAAATTACCATCATTTTTTAACTATTTTCACCGCAACTTAACGCAATCTACCGCAACTACTCGTAACGCAACGCAAACACAACGCACAACAGAACGGGCCTAAACGTACTATTACAGTTTAATGTAACTAAGTATGAGTAAATGTATGTAGGTAAGCATAATTGAAGTACGGAAGTGCATGTCAATATTGTTCAATGGTGAATAAAAGTGTAATTAGACAAAGATGAATGTTGGTAAATACAGTGAAATGCATTTGAGTGCAGTTACAATTGACTAGATGCCCTGGAAACACAAATCCTATGACTATTGATCTCATAAGTCATAAATCGTAAGAGTATATTATTAACCCCACTATTCCTTAATGTTAAGTCACTAAAATCACCATAGACTCTTTACAGTCTTCAATACATTCCTTTAACTTTCACAGTTTTAATTCCAACATACTAATTTTGTCAAAGAAAAATATGAAAGTACTTTCCATGGCAAGCATAGTCATGTTAATTTTATATTTTAAATTGTTGTACATGTTGAATACTAAACCAAATTTTGCAAAGATTGATTCCACACATCCATAACGAAGGATAATAACAAACAGGGCAAGAATAACTCAGGGAAAATGGGAAAAATTCATATAGATATTCAATTATTACATGTGTTAAATTTCAACTCGCACAGCCCAGCTTAATGAGTATGACCCAACTGAATTGGGGTAAGTGTAAGGTGTCACTGAATCTGGTGACTACATTTCCACTGCACTTCTTCGACGACGCTTCCATGGAGCAATTTATGAAGCAAATTTTGCCGCCAAGTGCTACAGATGGCATCCAGCTGATATATAGAGTCAAATCAGCAACTCTGCAGTTGGAAGTGACTCTTATGGACAGATTGACACAAGGTTCGACGTCAGAGTACAACGTACATTTCTCTTGTGTGTAACTGTAAATGTTTGTGTGTCTATATTTAATCAAAGATACATAGGAATTTGAACTGCCATTTTACATGAAATACATTGCACGATATTTTGCTTGCAGAGTCCAACTGAAGTACTATGGTCTTCGAAATTGCAATAACGAATGGTTCTGAGGTGTAATAGATGTGTCAGCTATCGTGAATGATTGCTGTGACCAGCACCAGATCGATATGCACCAATCCCTAGCAGATCCTGTAATTCAATTGACATAAATTTTAGTACTTGAACAAGCGTCATTGTGAATGCCTAGCTGATAGAGAACGGGAAATAAGTAAAAGCTAAAGAAAGGAATTCAACATCCCCGTGTTGAATTCAGGAAAGAGAATTCAGCATCCCCGTGCTGAATTCAGGAAAAGATTAGCATCCCCGTGCATAATCCGTAAGAATTCATATATTCAATATTCAATATCAATGTAATGTCCTTCATAAAGGCTAGCAAAGCCCTTATTTATAGGTAAACAACCCGCCTAATACTAAACCTAATAGAAATAGGAAACTAGAATTATATCCTAATCAAACTAGGAAACTATAATATTCCTAACAAGAATAGGAAACTAAACATATAAAATATCTAATTATTATTCCTAAATATATTATTATTCCTAAATATATTAATATGTGTCTCTATCACTAGCACTAGTAGGAGCTTCTGTGTTCAAGCAAAGCACATCATTAAGAAACAAACGCAGCAAATGATGCCCGAGTGAATGCCAAATTTTGCCATGAAGTCTGTCCAATTCAACCTATGGGGCCATATCATTCCTAGCTTTCCTCGCTCACAACTTATCCTATTCTCGTCTCACTTCACAGAAATATGGTATTCTTTACTTTTTTTCCAAGTGCTGGAATATGAGAACTGTAAATTATTTTGTGCCTGTAAAAACTTCAGTTGCTCGGAACTTGAGAAAGCAAGGGTTACACTTCATCCTTTCATTCTTCCATTCACAAAGTTGGCTGGTTCAACACATATGCATACAAAGAACACCGGCAGCAAACTATGGGCTCTATTTGGTTTAGGTTCAGTCAAATATTTTAGCTCTCAACTGCATCATATAAGTTCGGATAATGAGGTGTGGTTCAATTTTTACTGATCTAACAGAATACGACTGCAGTTACAAGGTGTGAACTGATCACATAACAGCTAGTATACAAAATGCCAAATCATCTCATTCACTGGATCAAGTAACCAACCATCATTGGCTCCCAGAAGTCATTGTCATTGAGTACACTACTATTGTTACACACTCAAAAAACAGAAAACTGTGACGAAAATTAAAGACAAACCTGGCATGCCTTGTTCTTAGCTCTTGTCTCAGCAGTACTGGGTATGTCATTATTGGGTTTGTTGAACCTCTTCTCCCGACGTTCACAAGAACCCCATCCATCAGAAAACCTACCTCCCCTGATGTAAAGCAAGACTGAGTATAACACATACAGAACAAGATAGCACTGACTTTTGCAACAACTAAGACTTACTGCATATGTGCACGGACAACAAATTCAGCACGCTGAACATTGCGGGCGTCATCAAACTCAATAGTCTTGTCCCTGATTTCAAAGGATATGTTGAAGTAAAATGCTATCTTTCTCCAACCTAGCATCATTTAAGCAACTCATTACTTTCAGAATCAAATCAATCACAAAAACTAGACAGTAAGAAAACACAATATCAAACTCAAAGATAATGAATAAGTAATAGTACAACGAAGACCTTCAAGTATTACCTGATTTTTTAATGAAAGGGCTACCAGATATCATGGTGTAGTCTGAGTTCTCAAGAATCTGCGCATCATTTAAAATCTAAATTAGAGGGAGGTAAACATATAATTGGAGGCATATGTGTAAAAGCATCATATTTATGACTTCTTGGATTGGTTATTGAAAGTATATGGAGCAGCCACAATGATTATAAGTTTATTGTCAACTAGACAGACACATTTTCCATTGTTGGGCTTGACCCAATCTTGTGAACCCAAGGAAGTTGGTGGTCGTGGAATTAGAAAATCCGAAAAGGACTGAACCAGACCCTCATTTGCAAACTTTGTCGTGAAAGCTTATATGAGGAGAATAATATGTTGGCAAAGTCTATCCCCTCAAGGGACCATCTCAGGACATTTTTCCATTCTAAGGATCGAGGTTATGCCTCTCAACCTTGGTGAAAATTCCATAGTTAGCATTCCATGTTCACAGAAACGACTCTACTAGGAAGATTGGGTCACGTATTGATGCAGATTTCGGGTGATGCCCCTAGTCTTCTATTGTCTCTTTGCTAGGACTAAAAAGAAACAGTGCACAAAGCTTAATGCCAGCTAACTTCATCTTGGAAGATAAACCTCAAGATATTCAATGGCATAATCCCCTTAGACAGATTCACGTTCCAGACCACGATATCAAACACAAACTACCTAAGGACTCTACGAGATAAGATCCTCTCAGACTCAAATTACAACAGCCATTTCATTAGCCCGACTAACAGACAAGCATAAAAATGATGAAAAGTATTAGATATTGATTCAAATGTCAAGAGATACATCTTTGGGAAAATTTTCAGTGCTCTAACCCGGAAACTTTTGCATAAAGGCAGTAAATACACAAATCATCAAGCCTTTAAGATCAAATTCAGCTCTCAATAGTCCACTTATCACCCTTTTCCCGAAGACCCAGTAGCTTCTAAGTACAGAAATCAGTCATAAATGGAGATTCATCTATAAAATTCAGCTAGACAACACCAGTTACACCCTATTCTCATTTATCGAATCATCCTCTGAAGTCATCGCAAGAAATTAAACAGCATGCATGAAATGTTCAGCTTCCACTATCAATCCAACACTAGCAGACACGAAAAACTGCAAATTGAGCTGCCAACGACCAAAATTTTCAACTACAATAACAGAAACTTTCTCAATGGCTTCTGCATGGAAAACCAGCTAAACAATGCAAATCCAACGTACACAATCATTCACCAAATCATTTCAAATCAAACAGAAACCAATCTCAAACCTAAATTGACTGACCGCAAGAGCTGCATCCTGGTAATCCTTGAACAGCGACACCGTTGGAAACCTTCCTGACAAGCAATGCGTGAATTTCTCTTTCTCTTGAAACTCCATCTGCGGCGAATGATTCTCCGAGAAAGGACTGACCGAGAACTTCCCAATGTCAGGCGACGCAAACACAGGCGTGGCGGCATTCACGCGCTTGACAACAACCATGTCAGGACTCCTCTCGCTCGTCTCATACCTCGGCACCTTCTGAGGACGACGGCACTCATCCCAATCGGATCGATTGTCCCTCGGAACCCTAACTGAGCTGCTGTTGTTCAGGTTGCAATGGCGAGGGTTTTGGGGGAATTTCTGGTGAGAAGAAGGCGGCGATGGCGAAGGAGGAAGGACGACGTGAGGAGAGGATTGGGCGTTGGTGCATCTTAGGGTTAGAGGTTTGCGAGATACGACGTTGTTTGAGACGGTGGATGTTGCGGTGGTGACGGCGGCGGTGGAGGAGCGGCGGGCGGCGATGGCAGCCGCTGCGGCGGAGTCGATGACGGCCCAGAGAGCGGCGTCGTCGAGGTCCTTGTCGTCGTCCATGGCGAAGGACGCCATGAATTGATCTCCCGCTTTCAGCTGGTTTCAAATTCAAAAAAATAATACTACGGAGTACTATGTAAAAAAAAATAAAAACAATTAAATTGCTGGCCTTGATTTAATCGTTTAGTATTAGCTAGCATAAACTTAAGTACTTAACCTTAGTAATACAATTGTTATGTACTCCTATACTAGGTCACTCACTCACTTGTATGTCGATTGGGGTTTGCCGCGGGGGCAAGCTCCCGACCTTTTCATCTACTTGCTCCTTGGGAAAGCATTTTTATTTATCAGGCTGCGGTAAATCAATTTCTTTTCTATGAAACCTTAACTACTTGGCAAAATCAAGTTAAAAAAATTTCTGACTATTATCATTAACACAACCCTTGGTTTGAGAATTTCAAAAGTTAAAGGTTGATCAAATTTGGAAATTTACTAAACATTAGTAGGGAGTTGAACAGAAAGGTCAATATAAGCATCGGAGTTGAAACTGGGCTGGCAAAGACCTTGTCAAGTATGACACGAGTCGTGTCAGCGAGGAGTAGCTCAAGAGTCAAGAAAATGCAAACTGGGTAGACTCGGACCGTGTCTGTCTGATACGTGTCATGTCTAGTGCAACACGGACCGAGTCATTGCTCAACTATATAAATTTTGAATTTCTTTGATTTTAGTCCTTATCAGCCAATATTGACTCCCCCCCCCCCCCTCGCGGTCATATTTGTAATCCTATGGATCATGCTTTAAAAGCATGGGATTTGTGAGACAACTTTAGACGCTCTACCCCTCTATAAAAGGGGAGGAATTTCATTCATCCAACATGCACCACTCTTCTCTTCTTCTATCCTACAGGATTTCAACACAACCTTAAGGTGTTGTTGAACTACAACTCCTTGAGAGACCTGTGTTCTTCTTACCACAAGAAACTAAGTTTTACCCTTAAATCTTTTCACAGTCTTATGAATAATTCTTAAGGGGAGACGAAATTCATCCTCAACTGCTAGTCAACCCAAATAATCCCTCATCTTGTGTTTGTGACCATGTTACCCCATCTTTGTTTCCAACACCCCTTTCTCACCCCAAAACTTTTTTTATTGCTCTATCACCATACATTATAACCACAAGATACAACAAACCAGTTACTATATCTAAACAGTTGATGAAATAAAATGGCTAAAACAAAATAAATCCATAAAAAAATGTTCTTAATCAGCTACTAAATGTACACAGTTCCAATTTACTGACCAACTAAAACAAGATAATGACAAAGAGACTTCATCCAGAAGGCAAATTGTTAGTTGCCACTCAAACTTGTTATTGTCACTATGTTTCCAATTTCAACCTTCCTAACTGTCTGTATGACCAACTTACTTGCCTTATTCTGAGGCAGGATCATCTCTATCAGTATCATCACATCACATACAATATTACAGTACAAGGTCATAATCACATGCAAAAAAATTACAATTATGGCCATGAAAAAGTAAAAACAAGCTTTTTAACCACTTCACCCTACATTATATCTATATCTAATACAACCCAGTTCTTCTTCTTCTCTTTACACTGATCATCCCAATCTCGATTTCTCTCCCTCGTACTCAGACAAATCCCTAAAAATCATGTCCATCCATCTTTTAAATGAAGATTTGACGAGGACCCGTGATCTACAATGAGCTGCCTTGTGTGAATTCAGTGAGATGTACTGACGATGTGTTTTTCTTTTCAACTTTTGAAAGTTTTAACCGTCAATATCTGGCAATGGCATCTTCCAGTAATTCCACGCGTTATAATCTTCCTGTAAAAGTAAAACAATCATCATATAGTTCGTAATGGAACATCTCTGATTAGTTTACTCAGATTTGGACTGACCATTGCATTACCTGTTCAACCATCGATGTTGGTGGAAACATGTCGTTGACTAGAGTATGTAGTGAAGTATACGACTTGACGTCAATCCGATGATTAATTGCCACCTCACCCTGTCAGGAGTAGCAGTTATTTCAATCCGATGACTTGACGTCAAGAACGAAACTGGAAAAGAGTAGAAAATTGTGTACCTTGGGGTTGATGATGAATATTTTGCCCTTAGGAATCCCAATCTTCTTGTAAGTGAGCTCATCTGTATCCCGGTTTCCAAACCCGGCATAGAATGGGTTGTAATCAGGAGGGAATAGCGCCTTGATGTCCTGCAGGTTAATATTCAACAAAACATGTCACATAATCACATTTACCATAACTATCACAGCGATGTTCTTCCCATAAAAATCTGCACATTGATTACCTCCAAACAGGCAATCTTGAACTCGTGAGGAGCTCTTCGGATTACTGCAATTACCCAACAACTATGTGTCAAATCACATACAATACAACTTGTGCATAGAACAACACATACAATATGCTCTAGCACAGATATCAGGTCCGTCAATACTGACAAGATGGGTCAAGAAAGTGCTTCATATCTAGCAGATACAGATATGACAAAGTGAAAATTGGATGGTTATTGGGAAACACAAAAATATTAACACTTTTTGCTTCATATCTAGCAAAAAAAAGTCTATGGATAAATTCAGAACGGTTTACATTTTAAGGGCCACCAATGTCCAATGAGGATCTTTCCAACAACACAAAAATATGAACACTTTTGACCGACAATTGAAGCTAACACCAATTGAATATACATCCCATCAGCTCAAACTAATATCATCTTATTTCCCGAATGCATGAAAAATAAAACTAAGTCAATCTTAGAATCAACACACCACAGCTCAAATAAACGTTTAGAAACTTGGGATAAGACTTTCACAAACCCGACCATAGCCATAAGAATTTCCTTTATGCAAACTCCCAAGTAAACTATGATTTTGAGAACTTCGATCCAAGCAAGCAGAGGTGGTGGAACTGAAATGAAGAGCCACAAGCCACGGCTTACCAAAAGGGAAAAAAGATTACGTCACCGAACAAAGAACAACGGACAGCAGATATCAAATTAAGAATGAAGCAATGCCATTACCCTGAAGACCGATCTTATCATTAATTAAATAATGGATAAGTACTTAAAGGTTCCTTTCGTTCAACAAACTTGAGTTCAAGCCCTCTTTTATACCACGAATGACAACATTTATACAGTTCATATACATTAAATGGTAGCATTTTATATGGTTCATGTATTTCCATACATACATACATACATACATACATACATATATATATATATATATATATATATATATATATAAAGGGTTGAATTTCGGTTTACTGAGCACAACCGCCTCATCAAGAAACAAAGGGAAAAGAAAATTAATATTTCATTCTCATACGCACTCCCTCACTAAATCCCAACAGCTAAATCAGTGAGGAAATTCGTAGAAAGGAGCAGTTTCGCACGATTACAAGTAAGCCTCTCTAAACCTTTCAGCCAATCTGTTATCATCAAAATGACATTCATTATGCAGCATACCTGCTCATCCAGCTAAAAGGCTCAATAACGAGGCACTTATACTACTACACTACAACAACTCCCCATGTACATCCTGCTTACGTAGGTCCAGAATATCAAAATGTAAACACTCTTACCTCAACAAACATACCTGTGTGTAGAGAGACATAGAAATTAAGGCACTTATGATAAGAGTTTAACAAGATTTTCCCAAGACAGGGTTCATCTCATTTCCAAGACAGAAAAACTCAAGGCTTGAGGGTCAACTTTGGATTGTTCGTGCTTGATCATGGTGCCGAGGTGACCTTTTGGATTTGGTCGATAAGATTTTTGTAGAGAGCTCAAGGCTTGAGGGTTTACACCACAGTAGCAACCAGTGCACTCACACAACTTAGCCAACTCAGTTACTAACATATAGTACTACAATGGAACCATTTTCTGTTTAACAGAGTGGAAAGAAATCTCCTCACCTTCACGAAATAATGATGGAAATAATCCATTGGGAGAAATGACTACGGGTCCAGTGGGCAATGTTTTACCATCCTGCAAATAATTAGAACTTGTCAAATAATCTTGAGCTAAAAGCTAAACTTTTGGTAACTCCCTAATATTTACATAATGCATAGAGATAAATGTGAACCGCCAATTTATAATTTTATATCATTAACAATCAGTGAAAATTATGATCATGATGAACCAGACGGCAAGAAGCATGATAACAAAGTCAGAACATCTTTCAACGCACAGAAGAGTAGAGAAGTACCTGTTTGAGGTTGAACAGAAAACTTTTAGTCAGGTATGCTTGCACAATTGCCCGAGCACTTAGGAAGAGTAGCTGATATCCATTCTCCTAATACACATGACAAATAACCCTCAATCAGAGAAAGAATTTATAAAATATCATTTACTTGTAGGTAAATGTATTACCTTAATGGCAGAGAACAAACGAGCCACGCCGGATTGTGACCAATCCTTCCCAACCAGAGGCATAAATTGACCAAGAACATCTGATCTGAAATTACGCAAGAAAACATGAAATTTAAAATAATGCAAAGAAAACAGATATATAAGTTAGAACGGGGATCTACGTTCTCTAACTGAATGTGAAACTCCCTTAGCCGATGAGATTTAAAATCATGCAAAGAAAACATATTTTGATGTCACGCTATCCTTTAACACGTCTTTCATCCCTTAAAACTATAAGGAATTAGTCCCCACTCCCCAGCAACTCCTGCATCTCTTTAAACTACAACTACAAGTAATTTTCACCTAGCATGAATAAACCGAATGAAGCATCGCAACTTTTTACTTCAGATAAACGATATATACAATCCTTAAATAGCAATGCTCAAACAACAACAGCAGTAACTCTTACTTAGTGATTGTCCCATCAACATCCGATATCACAGAGAACTTTTTACTTCAGATAAACAATGTATACAATCCTTAAATAGAAACACTCAAACAACAATAGCAGTAACTCTTACCTAGTGATTGTCCCATCAACATCCGATATGACAATCCGTGCATTCCACTTCCACAAATATATATGTGCTTCCACCTGTCCATGACGAAACGACCCAACGAATTTCATAACAGAAAATCACTACTTATCCTCATAAGAAAACCATGAGATGCAGCCATAGCAAGCAAACCTGTTGCAATCCAAGGACCCGCGTGCTGAAACTGAAAGTAACATCATTCTGACCTTCTTGCAGGTTCAAAGACTCTATCTGCTCGTTCGTCGGGATGTTGGTCCGGACAATCTTCTTATGAGGGGACTTGGAGCTTTCCAATTTCGTGCCACTCTGAGATGTCGGAGTCTGGGGAAAGGACGGGCTTTGTGCAAGAGACTCAGAGTCAACAAACACATCCTCCGAGACGTTACTAGTTGTATGCTGAAGTGTCTTGACCCTCCTAAATGCAATTGGCCACAGCCTCCACCTGCGCCCCGAGGCACTTCCCGCGTCACCTTCCCCAAGCTTTTGAGGTGTCACTTCTTGTTCCACGGGGATTGCATCTTTGGACTCCACCTGTATATTATCTGCCCCAAACGCGGCTATCCCTAAGACAATAGGAGCGGCTTTGTCCCACGGTAGGTATTTTTCTTTATATCTGACGACTAAATTTTCATTCTTAACAACGGACATAGCACTGCTTCTAAACTCCTCCTCCAATATCCGATGGGCATTGAAGGTTTCAGCAGCAGCACTTGATCCCATACCAGGGCGAAGAAGATGGCGGCAAAGAGATATGTCAACTGCTGCAACAGCAAGGTGACACATTTATTTACTCAGTTGTCAACACGGTTTAAAAATAAATGGAGAAGCTCAATACTGTCGTGGCAAGAATTGCCCTTCCTGAAATCTAAATATCTCTCTATACTTTTGCTATCCTAAAGAATTCAATTGGGATTGCACAATTATTGTTTTTCACCCTACCCTAATATTGCTCCAGTCCTCGATGAAAATGTTTGTCATGAACATTCCACAACTGCCAAGTTCACATACAAACTACCATAGTGTCTGTGTAATAGATACATTTTTTAGTAAGCCCTTTATCATGTTGGTCAATCTAACACAAGATTAATTAAAACGATTAACCATAAGTTTTCAGAGACATAATTGCAAGCCTATCAAGTTCCCAATCAGACAACAGTAGAGCCAAAAGTTTCCCTCTTTTCTTATTGAAGGTTTGATTGATGTTGCCAAACTGAGCGATCATATTGAAGAGTTTTGCTGGATTTTTCAAAGTGAAACACAAAATACAACTTTCCATCCCATTTGTATTGCCAGAAGCATTTGCCTAGTGAATATAGTCAACATTCAAATCTACAAAACCAACTATTATTTATTGGTTAAAAGCCATTTCAATCATAGACACTACTTAGTATCACGGGTTTTCTACGAATGTTCAATTTGTCGAATATAAAATGAAGTAGCAACCATACAGTAACTAAATTTGTTCCCAATGTCAAGAAAGTAATGACCAATGAAGCCTTACTTGAACTTATATTGGCTTTCCTTTGTTCTGATGAATTCTTGGTCTGTCCTTCAAGAATTGCACTTCCATAGGATTCAGTTGCAGAGTTATGTCCCTCTGAATTACTCTCAGCAGCCTCGAGTGAACGGTTCTGATTGACATCTTCATCCTTACTTACGGAAGCGCTTCCAACAGCTTCGATGCCACTATCAACTCTCTCCACAGCTTGCCCTATCACAGAAGTGGAAATAGAGCTACTGGTTTGAAAATCTAAACCAGATGAACATACGTCATCATCCACCTTAACTCCAGCACCATCTCGATCATTGGTATCAGTAAACGTTGTAACATCGAGATGGGATTTTTCTGATGCAAACTCTGTCACATTTGTATGTGATTCCTGAATACTTAGCAAAGTTTGAGAGTCCTCATTTTCTGAGGTTTCACCTGCTGCTTCTTCGGTCAAATCCAAACAGCTCTTGAATCTGTCTTCGTTTTTAAAAACAGGAGATGAGTCCTCAGCATCACTATGCAAAGAGATATCTTCATGTACTGCTTTAATGCTATCTGGTTCTGGATCTCTATGCACAATTCTCCTATCTTCTTCACAACCTTCAGGCTCATGCAAGTTTTTATCACCTTGATCTATATTCACATGCTCGTCCATTTTTTCACTTTTCAATTCTTGCAAGTTCACAACTTCTTCACGTCCATCTAAACTCTTTTCCAACACTACAGAAGATGTTAGACCATCGTCGTTTTGATTAGTTTCTTCCTCACCTTCTTCTTGACAAGTTTCGGGCGCATTCGCATGGAATTGGTTATTCTTAACCTCAGATGAGGCATCGATAGGGTTAGGTTGAATAGATGGGTCATCTAACCTATTAAGGTATTCAGAATCCCAAGCATTTTCACTGACGGTAAAAGACCCGTCTCCTTCACCAGGCCCAAGATGAAACTGAGGCGTGTCCAGCGGCACATCCTCAGTGTTCTGTTCAGATGCCGAGATGGGTGCTGTTAAGATATGACCATCCACACTCACCAACACCATTTCTGAATCTGAAGCCGGAGCTTCCACAAAATTTTCTACCCCATCTACATTATCATACCGACTGGATCCATATTCTGATGACAAGTCAGCTGGACTATCAATCGACTGATCATCTTGAAAATCATAAAACACAGAGTCATTCCTTTCTAGACGACTTGGCCTATAAGAAAAATCCTCTCTCAAGATCCCGGGGTCAGATAGAGAGCTTTGAAGCCTATAGTTTTCAACATCATCGAAATTGTTATTACACTGATCATTATCTATACTAAGACTATGTTCTAATGGCCCTTCACCTTCATCCTTCGACTCCCCGTTTTTGTCCCCATCAAGACTCGAATCAACTTCTCGTACAAAATAAGCCTCGCCAGAATTGTCAAGATACATGTGGAAGTCAGCTTCTACCCCGTTTACATTTATACGAACTATCTTTTCAGCCCCTTTGAGAACACCCTGAAACTTACCAAACTGTACATACCAAGGTGTGCTTCTAAAACTGCCATCTTGCTGTTGAACAACTATAATATCAACCGCCCCGCCGAAAGGATGAAATGGGGTGGCAACAGAGTATACACCCTGGCTTATCAGGCTGCCTACTTTGCCCACCACATTCATGACGTCACCTTTTCCTTTCAATTGTCAAAACCCCAACCAACACAAAGAACAACACCAATCAAAGCAGATTTGAAACCTATAATCAAGAATCAACAACTACCCACAAAAAGATCTCTAATCAATCCTTGGTTTTTCACTCCCCCTCTACAATGCCTGCAACAAGAATCAACAAACAAACAATCAATCAATCCTTCCTACCCAAACAATGTGAACATCAATCAATCCTTCCTACCCAGAACAAGAAAGAACCAAAGTTTCTTCATCCAAACAAAGCAGAAACAAGAACCCAGAAACTCAAAACAACATATTAGAACTGAACAGAAACTGTATCTTCATTTCGATGAAATCAAGAACAAAGCAACCCAGATGAAAATAACAAAGAAATTGGAAGAAAAACACAGTGGAAATTAATGGGTATGTGAACTTACTATTGTATGTAGAGAGTGAGAGAGAATGAAGGGAGATCAAATTGCAGTTGGGGAGCCAAGTCGGAGTATTGAGACTCGGCCACCTCTTTGTTTCGTCTCTAGAACGGACGGAATATTACCGGGAAGAAAGAGATTATGCGGACGAAACGAAATGACACGGTTGTTGGACAAGAAAAACTATTGACCAATTTTTTTGTTTATTTTTTTGAATTCCAATAATGTTTCCCATCCATTGAATGAGATTATTTTTTTTGGTGCAAAAATTGAATGTCCTTGTTAAATGGCCTCAACAAAAACATATGATTTACATTATTATGTACAAGTGTGAAAGGTGCATGTATGATTAATAAATTGTTTGTGGCGTGTAATATAGTTATTTTGTTTAAATGTAAACAATGTTGTAAATATATCCCTCCTTGATATCTTAAATATGTTATAGTTTGAATTATAATTGAAAAAATTGAGAGAAAGGGATTCAGATAGGAGAAATAATAAGATAAGAGAATAGAGAGGAAGAATGGGTTTGTGTTGTATTTCCATTCCATACAAAGGGGGTATTTATAGAACATACGACATTTGTCACCAAAACATATCAGTCTTTTTTATAAAAAAAAAGGTAAGATATAAATAACTCTAGACATTCCTTTTCGTAAGGGATTTACCCAGAGCATCATCCATCACAATAGTATTGAGCTCATCATTACAAAAATTGCCCCAGACCCTTGATTGTTGAATACCAAGTCCATATTTTGCCAACCAATCTACAACCCAATTACCTTCTCGTCAGATGTGTGTGACTTGCGCTTTGAAAACGAGCTAATAAGCACTTAATATCCTCGACCAGAGTTGCTATTGCCCAAGAAGTTTGGCACAGATCATTGACCGCGTCAATAAGAATCTTATTGTCACCTTCAACATGGATCCATTTATGGTTCACCATATAAGCAACATGAAGATCATTCCTAATGACCATTGCCTCAGTCACCAGAATCGAAGAGTTCTGACAATTGAAGGTCAAAACCAAGGACATTTTTCCCTGATGATCTCTAATGATGAACCCACCAGCCGCATTTGTTCTTGATTTAGAGCCATCAAAATTTATCTTGATCCAACCCCTCAGAGGTTTAGACCAGCTGATCGTATCGAGTCGAGGAGGATTCCCCATCAATCGCTCATGAGGCATCTCCTGAAAATCTTCTGCAAGTTTATGTCGAATTCCCTATTCCGTTGTCGCACGCTTAGCCCGAATAAGAGTTTGGACTAGGTTAAAGTTTTCCCTGCGGAAGGAGTCCCCATTTCGGGACTTCCATAGACTCCAAATCAATGCCACAACCCGATCAATGCAAGAAGAGTGTCAGCCTTTTTTTTATGTATTTTAACACCTTGGTGACACCCCTTGTGTTCGCGTCACTCGGCAATGGATTAATCCAACCATGTTGAGCTGCTAATCTCCAAAGGTTGACAGCCACAAGACAACTTATAAACAGGTAATCACATGACTATTCCTCATGCTTGCAAAGAGAACATTTTTCTCTAATGGCATACCCCTCCAATTAAGAATGGATTTGGTCGCTTGGGTAGCTAGGAGTCGAGGGTCAAAACTCGTCTCCACTTAAGACTTATTCACAAGACTGTGAATTGACTCAACGGTAAAATCTAACATTTTGTAAGCAAAGTGCAAGATCTCTCAAGAAGTTCTTGCAGTTCAACACCTTAAGAATTGTGTTGAAACTCTCTAGGAAGAAGGAAAAGTAGTTGTGGTGTGTTGGATGAATAGAATTTATCCCCTATTTATAGTGTTTAGGAGCATTTAAACTTGCCAATCACAAAGCACTATTAAGGGGCATTGTCCATGGGATTTTGACTATGATCAAGAGACCATCATTGACCGAGAGGATCGGTCAAGAATGATCCCTGAAAGATTCTCCATGTGTTAACTAACGAGGCTGGAACTAAGAAATTTCAAATCTCACATAACTGGGAATTACCACAGACCGTGTTGATCCAACACGGACCGTGGCGACCTCAACACAACCTGTGCCAAGTTGGCACGGTCCATGTTGGCTTGTGTCGTCTTTACTTGAGCTTATGGACACCAACACGACCCGTGTCCAACCTGACATGGTCCGTGTTGGACTAGTTTCAACTCATAAGCTTGTTTTATACCTTCCCGGTCAACCCTTATCTTATATAGTGATTTTCTTAGCCTCTTAACTCTTGAACTACTCCAACATTATGATCATGATAATATAGAGATGACCACTATCAAATCAATGTTGTTAGTAAGGGAAACCCATCAAACAACAACATATCAATGGAACTATAACATATACCTCCCCCAAAGTTTTGTATTCTACCTCCGTATTTGAGAACTCTGAATTACCCAACCTAACCTTTACTATTTACATAAATATGTATACTTTTTGCGATTAGTAAACGACCTGGACATGTTTGTCCCTATAGTTTTATTTGGTTTGACAAAAATATCCTCAAATATTTAAATTGAAAAGACCCCGGTATAGTCTTGTTAAGGCGGGTCCGAAAGAGTCCAGATATAGACAGCTTTCCTTTTATACACAGGAGTGCATGAAAAGGTTGATCTCGTCGGACTCAAAAAAACTCATATGTTAAAGTGTATTTCCTTTATTTTCTTTAAGTATTTCTTTTTAGTATGAGAAAAGATCATTTATTGGGATAGTATAAGGTTTATTTGACAAAAGTGATAATAAGATTCAAAATATAAATGTTTTCAACACATATTATTCATTGCAAAATGTGTTCATAACATTAAAATATCAATCAACTTAGAATAAATTCAGACTAAAATGACCTAATTGAAAAGAAAATAAAATCTCATTAAGTCCCTGTTCTTTAGCGTTTTCTCTCGTTCCCCTCTATCTTGTCTCAACAGTCAGTGTACCCTTCAAGCTTCTTTGACTGTCAACGGTGCCGACGACGATCAGGTTTACCATTGTTGCCGGCATTAGATCGACGGTCCATTACCCGATCTTTCCGATTGAATTTTCCTTTCGCTTGTTTTGGGAGCTCTTTAGTTCTGTTAGGTGTTTTGTTGGGAGGTGTAGGTCTTGATACAATCGATGATCGACAAATTTGGGAAGAACAACATCCATAGTTGTTGCCCTTCCACCTTCCAACAATTGGTAATCAATAATTTGGGAGGGTTTTTACCTATTGGGGCTGGTGTTTACAAGTGGCAGTTTTGTGTTGCTAGTGGCCTTTATTGGGGCTGGGTGGGTCACAGTTTCCTTCTAGGATAGAGGTTGCTTAAGCACTGAGTTCGACCAATGCAAATCTCCATCAACAACTCTGTCTTAATTCTTTAGTGGTCGGTTTGTTGGGTATTCAAGGTTCTTTTGTTTGCTTTGTCATTTCTTTTGTGTCTTGTGTTTTCGTCCCCCCTCCCCCCCTGTTTGGTTTGTATGCTTTGTTGACTGTGTGTGTGAGATTTTTGAGTTAGCTTGTCAGGTGCTTGGTGGCTTCTTATCCAATAGATTTTGTCTTTGCCTTTGGATAGATGGGCATGTCCGTAGAGGTTGTTGATGTTCTAGCCTATCTGGAACAAATGTCTCACCCCAAACAAGTTATTCTTCATGCTAAAGATCTCAAGGAGGAAGACAATAAGTTGTTTAGGAAATGGTACTACCTAGACACTACTTTGATGTATAACAAGGCTTGTCAGTTTTGGAATGCTTGTGAACCTTTATGTGAGGAGGAAACATCAGAATATTTGACTATTGGTAGGGGTGTTCACGGGGCGGGTACCCGAACCGATTGGATAATTTTTCCGGGTACCCAAAAATTCGGAGCGGCCAAACCCTCGATCCGAAACCATAACCCGAAAGTTTCGGGGCGGATACCGGTTAACCAAAAAGCCCGATTACCAATTTTTTCGGCTACTTAGTTTTGAGTTTTGGCTTTTGCCGCTTTTTGTTTTGGGAGAATTTGGAATCCGAATTGGAGTAGTGGAGCAGTGGAGCACCAAGCTGCCAACAATACATAAATTTAGGTTTTTTCAAGCTAAAATTTTGGGCCTAGGCCCTTGACAGTGGTAAGTGGCCTGGAAATTAAATCTGGACCAAAATATGAAATTTAATTTCGGGTATTTCGGGTACCCGAAATCGTCAAATGGTCGATCCGTAACCGAACCGATTAACCGGAAAATATTCCGGGGCGGGTACCCTAAATTAACGACCGGGTAGCGGGTTTTCGGATCGGGTTTTCCGGGGCGGTTAATTATGAACACCCCTAACTGTTGGTACCTCTTTGAGCCTGAATCTTGCTGCCTGTACATTGAAGTTGGAGGACTATCTACAGATAATAAATTCTGCAATGATGCTCTGAAAATTGGTCCAAGGAGTGTCAAAGCTTTATTTAGGAGGGCAACAGCATTTGCTAAAATGAATAAACTGGAAGAAACAACACGTGACTTGGAACAAGTTCTCAAGTACGAACCCCAAAGCCAAGAAATTGTTCATGAACTTCACAAAGTTCATTAGGGGCGCATGAGTGAGCATTCGGTCTGCCACTCAAGGATGTGCGTGGTCAGCAAGAGATGATTACGAGTATCAAAGGGGAAAGAAGTGACAACATTAAACAAGTAATGGAGGTAGATGAGGTCTCTAACCAAGAGAGGAGTGAAAATTTTTCCGCTAGAGGGAATGCGAACGATAGGAACATTGAACTAGACAGGAAGAGGCGAACTTCCCCTTAGGAAGATTGTTTTCAGAATCATGTTTCAGGGTCCCGGGTAACTTTTATGTCATGCGTGGAGGGTAGGACATGCCCAAGTCGTATGAATTCTCCGGTGAATTCGAACCTTACAAACAAATATTCTCTAAGGAAGATCAATAAATTAAGTTTTCAGAAGAAATGAACCACAAATCGGTTTCTTAATTTGAATCACCTAACTTATGAGATTCTTACTACTGGGTCACAGATTGAGTTGTACAATCCATCTAACAGGGGTAACTGTAAGTTCGGATGGTTTCTGATGAAAGGTCAAATCAAGACAAATCAGACGTATCTGATGGAGGTTACAGTGAAGGGCATGAGAGTCAAGGGTGAAATGAGTATTATCATTATGATTGTGATGAAGAGATGGTGTTATAGGAAAACGCATCGAGAGGTTCAAGCTTGTGATCAAGGAAATGACAGTAGCATTGTCGCATGCCAAACAACTCACTAACGAGACATAGGAAAGCGAAGGGATAGAGTGCTCACCATCGACGTTTTCTTATGGGTGTCGGTAGATGATTGGGGAGCACTAGCCACATGATCAAGAGGAAGCAAGGCAACAAAGCTAGTATCTTTCCAGGAAAGAAGAAAAGGTCATTGTAGGTCATTGTAACGCCCCAAAACCTTAATCACATAATTACCCAAACATAACAGTAATCACATGGTTAGCGCAGCGGATAACGGTCTAGGGCGTTACCGCCGTCCCACTAAGGACAAGGCAAATCCAACCAGCCGACATTCCAATCAAGCCACCAAGCACATCAACAATGACAACCCAAAACCAACAATAGAACCACATTCATCAACACCTCCCCATACATAAGGTGATTTACAAACAGTCCACAATTGCTTAACTTAGGTATATATATATTGAACCATACGCTTATGAATCCTTATAAATCTCCAAACACTACTGCTACTAGCTTTTTGATTAACCCTGTACGACGTAAGAGTCTACCTTCCCCTTTAGAGAGTAACTACTTCTGCGTGCCCTTTCCTTTCTCTGTGGAGCTCGGACCACCTAAAACAAACAGTAAAACAGCGCAAAGTGAGTAGGGGAAACACTCAGTACACAAACCTTCAACATGTCAAACCGTTTCGAAAACGGTTTTTCATGCCGGCCTTTAAAACATTTCGAAAACGGGAAAGGGGAAATAAAGCATGATAAGCCACTGAAGTCTTTAAACTTTAAGAATTCTATGCATATGCTATGCTTAACATCGAAAATATATCATATAATAAGACGTGGTATCCCTTACGATCGATGCCGAAGCACCTCACACACACGCGCATGCCCAAACCGACCGGAAGTTTGGATTGGGTATCTAAGCGATCGACATCGCCAGTCAAGATCACTCCAATAGGAGCCTGTAAAATAACGCTAGACTTCACTCTAGCTACTGTAGAATTTAGTGTCGGGACCACTTATAAAACAATAAAATCATTAGCATGTATATTTGCGATAAAAACTGTACTTGACTTTAAATAGATACATGAGTTGGACAATTTGCGTACCTTGAACGTACTGTGCGCTTGGTGACGATCTGGCTCGAGGAATGGCGCGGGGCGGTGTGAAACTTTGAGCTAAGACGATAGAGATTAAAAATTAGTGTAAAGGCTATGAACAAATAGGGCCGTAACGTCCCATAGAAAAAGACTTGGAATGTAAATGTGAAATAATTTTCAGGTCTTTGCGGTAAGAGTAATTTGGCCATATCTGGGGTTAGGAAACTCGGATTTCGATGAACGAGCACTTTTCGGAAAGGGAAAAATATAATCTATAATTTCGTCCACTGGGTCAGGTGTTAAAATAGTGAGAAGAGCTCGAAAAAGGTTCTGGTCAGAAACGGCGAAAAACCGGAATGCTTTCTTGTGCGTTTTTGGCTTTTAAGCGAAATCGATAGAATTTAAGTATTTGCTCTAAAATCATAGGAGCTTCATGGACAGAAGAATACTTGTAAAATATGTAATCTCATTTTATCAAAGAGACTTTAAAATCCTAAGAGCAATACAAAACTCATTTTCTTTAAAGCGTAAGATTTCGGTAATAAAGTACGATAAAATCAAATAACGTAAAAGACCTCGGGGTCCCTCAAAATCAAGTCCTATGGTCTTCAATCATAAACTTCATCCTAAAAGTCATATTGATTAACTTAAGCACTCCTAAAACCAATCACAAGACCAATATATCAACTTTAATCCCATCAATCAATTTACAAAATACCCAGAATTTCCAGATTCGCAGCCCCGCTTCCGGGCTCTATAATTCTCTCTCCCGACGTCGGACTGACGCATACCATTCATTTTTGGAAAGCTTGCAAGGTCTCCTAAAACTTTTATGTTGAACACTTTCTCAAATTCAAACTCCAAACAGCCGAAAACTATGCTCTAAGCTACTGACTCCAAAAACGTACACACTAGCACGCCTTTACGGTTTTGGCTATAACTCGGGCTACACAAGTTGGAATCCCAAAATTCAAAAGCCGGGTGTTAGCTAACATCTTAGGCTACCTTTTTGCCCAAGATTCTGAGCTAATAACTCATTTTATCACCTCGGTAAAAATTCGAATTCCAACAGAATGTTCTGGGGGTGTTCTAGCCTTCATGCATGCTCATAAACATTCAAGTTTTGTACTAATCATTCACCCAAATGTAATTTGATCACATTACCCATTATTTTACAGAATTCCCAACCTTCAAATTTATCATCCAAACTTGCATAATCCACATGCACAACCATCAAGTTACATGCACTTACTTTATACAATAGTTTTCATGATTTCCTTCACTAATTTCACATAAAACACCCAATTAAACCATAAACACTTAATTACTCTTGTAAAACAGAAAGTAAAACTCCAAAACTTCATTCAATACATCATGCAAACCCATAGAACATTATTCTCTTCATCAAGTAACATAAAACCATCAAAAGATTAACCAAACTTCACCAAACACATTTGGTTTAACACTAAAATCAACTCTATCAACTATACTTTAAAACTCACGTAAAAAGGAAGTTAATTAAGTAGGTAAACAACAAATTAACACCTGAAAAACATCAAAAGTTTCAGATTGCATAACAGTGAAAATGGGGTAAAAGATGTATACCACTTGGAAGAGGAGATTAAAATGAACAAGGAGGTGTGGAAATGGAAGAGGGGAGCACGGTGGCCGGAATCTTGGCCGGAGAACACGCCGGTGGCCAGCCAAAAACACCAGGGAGGTGGCTGCTGGTGCTCGGCGGGCAGAGGAGAGGGGGAGAGCTGAGATGAGTTGTGATGTCTCAAATGAATTCAAATTGACAAAAGACTCTTAGCCTCCCCACTTAGCTTTTATAATATACTCCTTCTACTTAAACTAGAACTAATACTAATAAGAATAGTATTAATACACTTAATAATAGTGTACAAGAGTTCCATTAGATAAAATGGTAGTAAATAATAACTGTAGGATGAACCTAATTGATACTGGTTAAAAAGGCGGGTAACGATCGGTATTTTTATAAAAAAAAAATCACTTTGCCGTAAAATCGAAACAGTAATCAACCGATTTTAAATGAACATTAGAACCTAGAATAAATATCATACGAGGTCCAAATATGGTATTCTTTAAAAGCACTTAAAAAAAAATTCGATCGGTAAAATTGACCGCTTAGCCATTTCCTCCGAGACCTGTCACCATTAGTTAACCGAAAAAAAAATTATAAGAATTTAATAATCACATTTAAACTAATTAAACAAATTTAATTACTATAATTTCTATGATTTAGGGTGGGTTATCACAGTCATCATCAGAGGTTTATATTCATCCAAAGCGTCGTAAATGGGGCACTAATAGTACTTTCTTTTATAATTTTTATGATAGTATGTTTGATTTTGCGGGGGATCTTTGTGGTGGTTCTAAGGTAGAGTCTGTTAATCTTGAAGGATAAGGTAGATTCAACCCATAGCCTAGCCGTTCAGGTTAGCGAAGTTGGCTGAAATTGTTTGTATTTTCTGCTTTCTATCTCCGTTGCCAAAAAAAAAAAAACGTAGATGTTCTTTAGAGTAGTAAGTTAGGTTTATTTTTGCATAATATTACCTTACATTACCTTACTTTACACGATTCGCTAAAAAATATTTAAATCAACAAACTCAATGCAAACTTACCTTACCTCACACGATTCCCTAACAATTTCGCTTTTAGAAATTATCCATATCCTTTTACACATTAATCAACAAACTTAATGCGAAGTTTAATATAACTTTTGCAAATGCTCATTTGTTCTTAAATGTGTGAAGGTTAAGTCGAATAGTAATTCCTTATGTCACGGTCATGGATCATTTGAAGAGGAATGAAAAATGAAGGAGAGTTCTTCATGATTGGTCTTTTTGAACAATCTTTTATCTTATGAGGTTGTTTTAGTATTTTACTAGTTATTCGCTTGTATCTCTGTGTGTTGTCATGTTTTCTGTTCTACTTGTTAATTTTTTGTTTTTTGTTGCTGCTTTGTTTAAGTGCATCTATCTGTGACATTTTTGATGTAAACTTTAACTTTTTTATGGCTTACAATAACAAATAGAGAATAGAGTCTATCAAATTCATGGGTAATCTGAGATGAGTAGTTTTTTTTTACCTAAATTTACCAAAAATTATCAAAGTTTTAAAAAAAATCATTTTGATATATTAGGATAAATTTGACAAAGTTATCAAAATTGAACAAAAGTTACCAAAAGTTAACTTTTACCCAATTGTCTTTTACCCATAAATTTACCCTTTTTTTTACCGAAATTTACCAAAGTTGAAATACAAAAAAAAAAAATTTCTGATATATTATGACAAATTTGATAAAATTTACCAAAAGTTACCTAAAATTACTAAAATTTAACTTTTATCCAATTATTTTTTACTTATAAATTTGACACACTAAATATCAATCAATTCAAAATAAATTCAAAATAATTGACCTAATTGAAAACAAAACTAAATGCCAACAATTCAAGTATAATTCAACTAAATCTTCACACATTTGTTGTTTTTTTTAAAAGTGTAAATTACTTTTTTTTTTTAAAAAGGAAAATTGGATTCTAATAATCCCCACTTTCATTGTTTTGTATGTCAGGAATCACTATTTGGGTTTTGTATTCTGACGGTAAAAAAAATTGTATTCTAGTGAGACGTCACTGAGTCAAATGATGGTAACTCAATGGTTTGTTGATGTGTAGCGACGAGAGTGTATTTGACCAAAAATTTTAGGCCATAGAAAATAATCCACTATAGAATGAGACTATCAAAATGCAATAAATAAGTTAATGAGACTACTTGAATACAATGCCAATTTAAATGAGACGTCTGGAATACAATTAAAATAATAATTCTTGGTCAAACATATTGTCACCGATACACCACCGAGTCATTACACCTTGATTCGATGGTGTTCCACCAAAAGACATTTTTATTTTTTTAGATCATTTAGAATACAAAAATAAAATATAAATTATTGACATATAATAATACAAAAGTGAAAGTTTCAAATTTTTTTTTTCTAAATGTAAAAGTCTAAAGTACTGGATGAAGTAATCGAAATAGTAAAAAGAAAAAAAAAAAAAGTAAACGAGTGAAACGAAAGTACCAAACCGACATTTTCCTTTACTTAATGACACACCAAAATGAATTTTAAATAAAGAAACAAATTTGTTTAATCTTTTTATTTCATTTTGTCACCATTCGTTCCAACTTACAAATCCTTAGATCCCACTTAACTGCCAACCCGAAGAAGGGTGATTTCTGATTTGAACATCATCATCTCTCAGATCTCCCCCAAATCTACCTCTCCTCCGCCACCACAACCACCGCCACCATGGCCGACCACCACCGCCACCGCCACCTCCTCCTCCTCCTCCCTCTCCTCCTCCTGATCTCCTCCGCCATCGCCGAGATCAAAACCCTAAAAATCACTTCCGACTCCCGGCCGATGATCCTCTTCGAGAAGTTCGGATTCACCCACAACGGTCACGTCACCATCGCCGTCTCCGCCGTGTCCGTCACCTCCAACATCTCCCCGCCGGACCCCTCCCGCCTCGGCTTCTTCCTCTTATCGGAAGAATCCCTCCTTCAAGTCCTCCTCGAGATCCAGCAAAACCCTAGTTTCTGCGTCCTCGATTCGCAGTACACCACTCATCTCTTCACCTTCCGTGATCTCTCACCCCCGCCTGCATCCAGCTTCAATCAATCATACCCCGTCAACATTCCCAACGAATACAGCCTCTTCTTCGCCAATTGCAACCCTGAAAGCTTCGTCACCATGACTGTCCGTACCGAAATGTACAACCTCGAGTACAATGGCGTCAAGGATTACCTCCCCGCAGGTCAGACTCAGTTGCCCACTTTGTATTTCCTGTTTTCGATTGTGTATTTGGCGTTTTTCGGGTACTGGGGGCTCGAGTGTTTCAGGAATAAGAAATCTGTGCATAGGATTCATCTCTTGATGGCGGGGTTGTTGGTTATTAAAGCTGTGAACTTGATTTGTGCTGCGGAGGATAAACATTATGTCAAGGTCACTGGATCTCCCCATGGGTGGGATGTTTTGTTCTACTTGTTTCAGTTTCTTAGGGTTGTGTTGTTGTTCACTGTGATTGTGTTGGTCGGAACCGGGTGGTCGTTTTTGAAGCCGTTTTTGCAGGAGAGGGAGAAGAAGGTGCTCATGGTTGTGATCCCACTTCAGGTTTTGGCTAATGTGGCATCCATTGTGATTGGGGAGACTGGACCCTTTATTAAGGATTGGGTTACTTGGAATCAGGTGTTTTTGTTGGTTGATATCATCTGCTGTTGCGCGATTATCTTCCCCATTGTTTGGTCGATCCGATCCTTGAGGGAGACATCGAAAACCGATGGAAAGGCTGCTAGGAACTTGGCCAAGTTGACCCTTTTCAGGCAGTTCTATATCGTGGTTATCGGGTACTTGTACTTCACTAGGATCGTTGTGTTTGCCTTGAAGACGATCGCTGCGTATAAGTATCAGTGGGTTAGCAATGCGACGGAGGAGGTTGCGAGTCTCGTGTTCTACGCCATCATGTTTTACATGTTTAGGCCCGTCGAGAAGAACGAGTATTTCGCTCTTGATGATGAGGAAGAAGAGGCCGCCGAGATGGCTCTTCGCGATGAGGAGTTTGAGCTTTGAGGGCAGGCTGTGTGTTGAAACTTGAAAGGCAGATTTGATTGATTGGCTTCCTAATTTCGCACTTTGTAACAGAGGATGGAGAATTTGATAATTGCGTTGCAGTTTTGCGCTTAAAACTGCTTTAACAGGTGTGCAGCTACCCCTGTCCCATGTCGGCCCTTTTATTACTCTTTCTTTTTTGTTTAAATCTTATGGTGAGGACTTCAGAATTTGAGTAGTGTTGTACCGTAAACCAGATTATTTGTTCCTTTTTTTGGTTATAATCTTGCTCTGTTCCTTTTTGCAAAATTACCTATATTCAACAGGCAAAGTGTTCAGTCAATGTGATTCAATCTTCATGATGCAATCTTGATTACCATTTGATTTCTGCTGGTGCCTTATTATGTTTTGGTCTTCTATTTGTGCTGTTGGCGCCTTTGGACTATTCATCACTGTGTGCAACGTTGTCCACATGTTACTTGTGCTGCGTTCTTGGGAGGTGTTGGGTTCAGTCTATTATGCTTGTGAAGTCGTGGTATACTTCCTAGTTCCCTCCATCTTTTAGATACACATACATGTCCCTGTGTGTTTTTGAAAGTCAACGATCTTGGAAGTGGAAGAGTCACGTTTCTGAGATCAGTTAATATTTGGAATAAGTTGAAGATCCATATGGACTTGCATCTAGTTACCTTTGCTTGGAACCCTAAGTTGGTGGTCGTAATATCTCTTATGAGTTATGACATGGGCTTTATGTCCGTCATCTGGATAGTTACAGATTATTTGTTTTCAACTTAGTTTGTAATAGATTAAAGTAAAATGTCCCATTAAATCTCCTCTGTTTCTTTTCAATGGAGTAGTAGGTAGCGAATAAATTTTAATCGGAACCAGTCTCTCTAAATTGCAAAATGTAGGGCTACTACCACTACATCCGACCTCTCTATACTTGGCCATGTGGCGGGATTTTGAAGTTTTGGTTTTGAGTTATGACACGGGCTTTGTAATCTGATAATTGCTCTCACCTCCCTCCTCAACTCCCTTTAGTTTGTAGCCTTGCTGTATTGTTATTGTCAAATATGTGGAACTACAACATATACATGGTTTTTGTTGATTTCTATTCTTCCTCCATTGTTTTTAGTTTTCCTCAGCTCCTTTAGGATTTCCTGCCTGCACCTCTTTGGGTAGTCTCCATTCACGGGATATCTCTTTTCAACAACATCTAGTCTGTCTTGGATTTCCCTTGAGCGTTTAAGGCAAGACCTTCTGATTGACTGTGTGAGTCCTATGATGACTGATCAGTGATTACAATTGTGGAGCTTGCCTGATCCTTTCCTCAGGTTTTTGTCATTTTCTTCTCTTGCATAATCCGCGGTTATTTGGTTAGCCGTGCCATAGTTTTCAAAGCTTGATATGAAAGGATCAAGTCGAGTGACTTTTTTCACAATAATATCCCTTGCTGTCACACATTCCTCTTCTTTCTGAAATCTTGGATCTGAGTTCGTCTTTTCTGTTCCATCCATGTGGTGGGTACTATTAGTAAGGATCATCTTGTCCCTGTTGTACTTTCGCCAGATCCATAATATGTCTCTGCAGTTGACCTTCTGTTTGAATATGGAACTATTAAGATTTATTTCTCGTGGGGATTTCTGAGCATTCACGTCGTCTTTTGATCCCAGCTTCCATTCTCACCAGATCCCAGCTTCCTGTTCCTGTCGGTCAATCGGTGAACAGCAGTGTTTCCTTGGATCTGTTTGTCGATGACTAAAAGTCCATCTTAGGGGCTAATAACATGCAGTGAAATTAGGCTTTGTTTCTTTTTTGTCTTTTCAGTTTTGTTGCTTACAGTATGATATTGCGATTGCTTGTTGATCTCTATTCTTTATAGATTTTAGTGTCTTGCAGTTTCTTATAGCTTATAGTTTAAGATTACTATTGAAAAGAACATATTTGAATGGCAAAATTTAAAGGGTGATGAGGATGTATTACTGGGGGATGGAGGCGTTTGACAAGTACTACCTACGTCCCAGAATCAAAATGTTTGTATATTTAACTAAACTTTGACTGTTGGTTACTCACAAATTAAAATGAGTTACAATATGAAATTACCGTCAACGAAAAGATATTTTACTAAAAGTTATAATGTTAATTTTATATTGTAACTAATTGTAATTTATGAATAATCATCAATCAAAATTTAGTCAAATGAATAAAAATATTTTGGGACAGAGGTAGTGACTTTCTGGGAGCGAATGAATAGTTTGATAAAATACCTAATTTGAGTGTTTCTTGAAGTATTTTTTTTTTAATTAGCCTTTTGTCATACAGCTTAGTTATAAATACAAACAGTTAAAAATTATTAAACGAAAGTTCTCAATGAATAATGTTTGTTGATTTCTATTTTCTACATCCACCATCCGTTCTTGACTAATACGTAAAATTTCTCATAAATGCTACATTACTACTATGCTTCCTCCACAATTGGCTCATGAAACCACTTCCAACAGTTTGTGAATCTGTATATAAAAGTGTAACATGCAGAGTCTCTAGAGTCTTAACTATTATGTAACAGTAACATCCCTGATATGTCTAAAAATGTGGGTGACTGAATTAAAATGATTATTCAAATCACCATGGTAAGCATTTCTTTAGGAAGCTACTCTTGAGAACTACATTTTGTAAATTTAGGCAATGTGCGAGCGTTGATAACATATGCTGAAAGGATCGGTCGCAATTTGTGGATCAGTCAGTGATTCTTGAAGCTATTTCTATTTCCTTACAAAGTTTATGACCTATTGAGGGGTAGTGCATTACAGAAAAATATTAGTAAATTTTGGAAGTTTAAGGATTCAAACTCACACTTTTTCTTTCAATTTTGATAATCTAACTACTATTCCACATTTTATTTTGACATTCCAAATATGGTTAGAATTCAAAAAACATTACACAAAAGAGTGCTTCCTTTCTTAAAGGAAGCTCATCTCTTAGAAATTTCATATAAGTGTGTTTGGATCAGAGGAAAAGTCATTTCTAATCCTAACACTCATGAAGAGGGGCCTGAACATTCCATATTCTAGAGAAGCTAATTCAATTCCTCCTGATAATTATCTTGATAGTTTTTTTAATGTCTAACCCAAATTCCCTTAAATATCTAACATTCTAGTCTTTTGTTTTGTTGTGTTGTTGCTGTTCTTTTCGGGGTTATTATTATATTTTGGGAAATTCTATTTGGTAGGCTTCAACTTTTGACTATTCCAAGTTATCAACCACTTTTTAAGTTATTTCAATTGGTAGGCTTGTTTTGAAAATTATTTCAAATGGTAGGCTTATTTTAATATCGTTGTTAAAATATTGCTCGCAAAACTGTCTCCTCTCTCAATTTTATTTAGCTCTCTCTATCAATCTTACAATCAACTCACTTGTGATAATATCTTAAGTGTTTGATAACTAAGAATAGTTTTTAAAGTGCTTGAAAACATGAAATAATTTTCAAAGTTTTCAAAATAAGCTTACCATTTGGAATAATTTTCAAAATAAGCCTACCATTTGGAATAATTTAAAAAGTGGTTGACAATTTGGAATAGGCAAAAGTTGAAGCCTACCAAATGGAATTTCCCTTATATTTTTTGCCCTTTGCAAAGTACTACCATCGTTCCAATTTGATTATCTCCTTAGAGCAAATGCAATTCATAATTTTTGTTTAGAATTTGGGAAATTGGATTTAAATAATTTGAACTTTGGGCCATAGTAGATTAAGTAATCTGAACTTTAGATTTGATTTTAAATAATCTGAATTTTGGTCCTCTTGGATTCTAGTAGCACGACACCGAGTTAAGTTGAACTTAACTCGGCGGCCGGATGATAATAGTAAGGTGACACGACACAGCTAAAAAGCCCAGGCACGTGCCTCCACCGCCGCGCCATCCCGACGCCGAGTTAAGTTGAACTTAACTCGGTGGCGTGCTACTAGAATCCAAGGGGACTAAAGTTCAGATTATTTAGAACTAAATATAAAGTTCAAATTATTTAGTCTACTATGACCCAAAATTTAGATTATTTAAATCAAATTTCCCTTAGAATTTTGGTTTCTTCTCTCTCCTCCCTCTCTCTCCTCTTATCTCTATCTTTCTCCTACTCACTACTCATTTTCACAATAGATGGAATTTTCATATACATCGGGAAAGGACATAGCGATAACATATCCTTCCGTCTAAGCTCTTTGGATGGTCCGATCATTTGTAGAGATGATCATTATATAACTAAGGCGCTGTCAGATTCATGGGTAAGTCCAACTTATCTAAATTTACCAATTTTTACCTAAATTTATCAAAATTTACCAAACTTAAAAAAAATAAAAGAAAATTAATTTTGATATATTGGCATCAATTTGCCAAAAGTTACCAGAATTTACCAAAAGTTACCAAAAGTTACCAAAATTTAACTTTTACCCAACTAATTTTTACCCATGAATTTGACAGGCCCTAAGATAGAGTAAATTGATGTTGAAACACATTGTATGATCTAGTTGTTTCACTTAGGTAAGCCTAGTTGCTTTAATGCATCCAACAAAAGTTGACATCTTACTCTATGGTATGCTTTCTCCATGCCTAACTTTTGATCTATCCAAGGGTTTTCTGTAAGGCGTAGTAAGTATTTTGTTTATCATGAATTGGGTTAAGAAATTAACCTTAGGCTAAAATTTAGTTAACATGTTTTGAGTGTTGGATTATGATTCTATACTTCTATTCGTAGTTTAGATTTTTTAAGGTGCAAATTGACAATCTTGTATAGTCGAAACTAAGGGCTTTCCTTCCCATAGGTGATGGAAAAATTCAGTTTGATTTCATAAGATTTATGAATTCAAGTTAACTAATGCAAAGTATGCAAACTCATTTTTAAAATTTATCATAAGTACTTTTCATCTATATTCAACATGCATTTTGCTCTACCTCATCAACAACAATCAATATATGTACAAAAAATTAACTTCACCTAATACTTTATCATAACATTGATTAATATTGATTAACATTCATTAAAATGGATAACACTAATAAAAATAGGTTATTTATAATATGTTTAAATGATGAATCGAGCCCCTAATATCACTTTATCTGTTGATTAATATTCTCTCCGTTCTATATTAATTGTCGTATTTGGAAATCGTGCAGTCAAATTTTAAAAACTTTGACTATAAATTTCTTAATATACAATGAGTTTCTATAAAAAAAATACTATAATTAGATTCATAACGAAAAATACTATCATAAAAGTATAATATTGTAAATGTTAATAACATATTATATAAGAAATTATCAATCACAGAGTGACATTACAGTCCGTGAAAGTCAAAATTATGAGAATTGATATGGAACGGAAGGAGTAATTGATATTGCATTTACGGTAATCTATCTTGAGTGTTAGTTGCAAAATAAACCTATACGAGGACCAAGTAGGCAAGTACCACTCAATTAGGGTGTTGTATGAAGGCCCCATGAAAGCAATGCAACTACAGTAGGAACTAGGAAGTGCATTAATAGAAAGGAACCTAACTTTTACGGCCATTAATTAATATAAAAAGGAGTTTTTACAGTCACTCAGCCAACTAATGAAAGTGTGGTTAACTACCACATGAAATTTATCAAAACCATTGACCCTCCCCTCCTTGGAAAAATAATTCACTTACTCTTCGTTTTGCAGCTATCCAGGTCAAAGAAGGTAGTTCATCAAAAAGTCAAAAGTTTATTTTTCACGTTTCTTACCTACACCTTTCGTTTAATGTTTTCTTTTTGTATTGTCAATTGATAAGCCAACAAAAAACCCACATCAGAAACTCAATGTAAAACAAAAATACGTGATTGTTGGGATTCATCCATGAGTAAAAATGTCCCACTTCGAAAAAGTAAAGAGAAATGACATGGTATATATGTCAAGTGAGCTACTCCTCTTGACACTAATTGGTTTTAAGATGGAACCTCACTTAACTTGTTTATCATGGGCCTTGGTTGAAGTCGGCCTTTGACACCCATATTGTGGTGTTTATAATGGTTTGTGTGCCTCAACCTCCTAAGCTAGCTTTTGGGGTTGAATTGGGCTCAAGTCCATTATTTCACAGGCTCCCTCCTTGTATCTCCCCAACAAGTGGTATCAGAGCCGATGGTTCGTTTGGCTGGGCGCGTGCAAGGTGCAGTAAGATCATTGTGGACATGGGCAGGGACCATAGCGCATGCACGGTTGGTTTCTTGAATGCTCATAGTGGCAGCATGAGACTTGGGTGGAGTAGGGTGCGACTCTGTGGAATAAGGTGTGGCTGAGCTACTCCTCTTTGACACTAATTGGTTTTAAGAAGAAACCTCACTTAACTTGTGTACCATGAGCCTTGGTTGAAATGGACTCCCTCCTTGGATCTCCCCAACAGTGATGATCCAAAAGACATGAATACCTAGAAGATAGGAGCTCGAACATAGAATCAATGTTCAACGAGTTGTCAATTGGATTAGACCATATATGATGGTCCAAAATAAATGTGTGATGCTTGGCCAATTGCAAGATTTGACTCCTAGTAAATTTTATATGTTAATTCCGTTACTTAAGAAGTGAAAAAAAGAGTTGGAAAATAGAATTTAATAGCTAGTTTAAAGTGCATTGACCCTTACTTTTTCCCATGCATTTTGTATCAAACTACACCATATATGTACTTAAACCCTCTCCCCTCCTAATAAAAGAAAAGAAAAGCCTCAAAATAGAAATATATGTCAAATACATTGTAATGCCCCGACCCCTTCCTGGACTACGTACGAACATTATTGATTATTGTTTCAAGGATTACTAACTAGCCTCACAAATTACCACGAGTCCTTCCAGCGTGTTTCATCCTCGCTCACTCACATGTCGTTTGGGAAAACTTCTTAGGAAGTCACACATCCTAAGACTACTCCCAACCAAACATACTTAAATGCGGAGTTGCCAACGGATGAACTTCCTAAAAGGAGGTAGTCATTTTAATCCTCTTAACCACACTCTAACCATATATATGGGATGTTATATTCATCCTTTGTTATTAAATATGGTCATATATAACTAGGTGTTGTACAGTCTATGTCTAAAGTTTTTAATTATGAATATATATATATATATATATATATATATATATATATATATATATATATATATATATATATGAAACTACCATCATTAACTATATTAGATTTTGTGACAAAAAAAGTAATTTTATAAAAGTATAACATTATAAATTTTTTAAAAATATATTGATAAAATTGATGGTCATATAATAAAGTATTAAAAATCACAAAAATAAAAAAAATTGGACAATTAATAAACCGAAGAAAGTAATTAAGAATTGATGATGATTATTAGGGTGGCAAAGTCTAATAATTGCTCACCCTTCACGCTGGACAGTTGCTGAAGAAGTGAGCAATACATTATTTTGTTTCTCAACTCCCTCATTATGTTGACAAAAAGCACATTTTAAGTCGAATAGCATGTCTCCTTTATGTAGAAAGAAGACCTTTGAGTACTAATTACGTTAATTGGGGTCAATATGTAAATACCTAAAATTACATGCAATCTATGTACATGATGGTTATCAAAGGATGAAGATTCTCTTTAATTTGATGGGACATATGTCACTTGGTTATTTTTAATTATTTATTTATGATGCATATACAAATTCTAAAGTGGGATTGTATTATGTAAAATTATACTGAAATTAATGGATTCTTTTTAAAATAATTATTTTAATATTTTATTATGATTAAAAGTTATATTGTGCAGGAATTTTTAATATGGATGTGACTAATAATTTATTAAAGGATGATTTCATTCTAAAGCCATATCATATAAATTATTAGCCCCAACCCTCCTATATTTATAAAAATTACTATAAAATTATATATCTGATCATGATAAATTAGGATTAACTTAGCTTAAATAAACCATGTTTCTATTTATACTTTAAATCTATGGTAAAATGATAATCATGGCTTAAGGGAAAAAAAAGAGCCAATAAATAGCTTTAGCACCCCATGGTAAAGAGTAGTTTGGATTCCAAAAGGAGTTGGTACGTTACTTTTCAATTTTCAGCCTAGATTAGATAGATGCGAATGTGATTATGTGAATATATCAGAAAAATATGCAATACCTAATACCTTCAATTTACCTTTCTGCTGATATATGAATTTAATTAGTGATAACTTTCTATGAAATGTCGTATATATTTGATGTTGGTACTTCTCTTTTTTTTTTTTCCGAAAATTTTGATACAGTTGTTAATCTCCATTCCAACATTAATATATCTATTATAAACACTACTATTAGAAATTAAATGACATACATTTCCATTAATATTTCTCAATATTCTCTCTATAAATTATATGAAATTAATAAATAAATTCATTAGCTATCATTTTTTTTATATATATAACAATCTCTCAAATATTCAAAGTAAAAAATACCTTAAAAATGTATAATATTATAATAAAATAATAACTAAAGTTAAATATTATTAACCATAAATTAAAAGCCAAAATTAAAGTAACAAATATCGAGAAATGAACAAATATAAATTAATTAGGTCGAGGCAGTTTAGCATAAGAATCATTAGAACGAAAACTAGAACTCATTACATGAAATAAAATAATACACGCGCGACTAATAATTCATATAGTATTCCTCAAAACAAAAAGAAAAACAAATACATATAGTAAATGGACCATGATAACCATCTTGATTCAAGATGGTTATTAACTATCTTGAATTGTCTATATTTCATATTTTTGTAACTTTTATTAATATTTTCTTTAATAATTATATATATTTATCAATTATAAGAATATAATACTTATTTGATAGGTCAAAAAATATAATAATTGCCTAATTTTATCAATGATAGTAGAAAATGTATATTTTATGCATAGTTTTATATTTATTTCATAAATATAAATAAATAATTATTTTTAAATTGTTTATGAGTTGTAGTAACCCAAGTAATAAAACATACCTTTATAATGATGTAAATACATTTACATTTAACTTTATCAGTAATTTAAGTGAAAAACAAGATGGTTAACAACCATCTTACGTCAAGATGTTTATCATTTTGCATAGTAAATTATGCCATCTCAATTAATTTCAATATACACAATTAAGCACACATTTGCTACCCACATATATATAACCATCAAAATAAAAGAAAGGTATATATATAATTTAGAAAAATCCCACCACAAAACCTTCAAACAAGTTGTCTTAGCTAGGGTACACTTCAATTAAAACACACTTAAGAGATCGATAACTAAAACTGATGATAGCTATGAATTAATTAATTAAACAGATAGCTTAATTAAGCTAATTAAGCACATATACTTACTTACTTACAAGTGAAAACATTAGTCAATACTCAATACTCAATATCAATCACAAATCCCATCCACCACATCAACACTAGCAGAGCAAAACAGCAGCTTCCTGAAGAATGCCTTGAGAGCAGCACAAGGCACTTCCTTAATCCTCTTCTTCTTCATCTTACTACCATCATAATTACTATTATTAACCTTAATCACCCTCTGATGATGATCATCATAATCCCTAATTACTCTCCCCATGCTAAAGCTTCTCTCAGACCCACCCCATGAACCCCAGTCATCCTCCTCTCCTGATGATCTCCTCCTACTTCTGACCCTCTCCTTGACTTTCCCAATGCACTTCTTGGTCCTCTCATTCACAGTCTCCTTCCTGGTGAAGGTGTAGCTTCTCAGGTAGAGCTGCCTGCAGGAGATACTCTCCACCACCCTCGGCCGAGGCTGCCCAGGCCCGCGGAAGCTGACCGACCGGACGAACTCCGCGTCAGACTCCGGCCACTTGTAGAGGTTCACGTAGGTGGCCCGGACCCGGCCCGGGACCCGCGCGTCGTCCACGCAGCTCGAGATGCAGACTGAGCTCATGGGTGATTAGGGTTTTTGGGGGGTGTTTGGTTTGAGGGGAAGAGAAATGAGAGTGAGAGAGAGAAAGTAGTGTGGAGTGTTTGGGAGTATAAAAATGGGAGATGGGACTTTGTTTGTAAGAAAAGATATGAAGGGAGGAGAGTTTGAGAGCGTGGTACGTTATTTATTCTGCTTTTTGGGCCGGCTTGATGAAATTAATAGACATAGTGCATGGAATCATTTGGTATGCCTTTGCTATATATTGATAAAATTATTTAAAGGTTACAAAAAGGTTTAGAAACATTGCAAGTGAAATGAGCTTTATGTCTTTGCATATAAAAGGGGTGTTGTTAAATTATAGGGTTGAATATATGGTGTATTTTTGACTAGTTTAGTGTTCAATGGTACTTCCTTATATATTTCTTATAATAATATTTTTGTTAGAAATATACTAGCAAATCAGCTACTTTATCAACTAGAATAAATGCCTTAGAATAAAATCTTTTTCCTTACAAAGGCTTACTATTTTTGTTGTTTCTCGAAAGATTTATTTCAATGTCGAGACGATAGAATCCAGTAGCAGCTGCTAAAGGACTATATCAGCCCCCTCCTCCTGCGGGAAACTGTATGATATCATATCAGATAGAATAGATTGGGCCAAAAAGCACTTTCCCATGAACTTGACTGGTAAAAGGAGTTCTAATCCTTCAAACTAAAGCAAAACCCAGGAACGGAACAGGAAGGCAACGACACCTACTTGTTCAATGCTATACTTAGATTCTGCAACGAATCCGAGTGATCGAAAGCTCAAGTGTTGAGTGAATATTCAAACATTTGTTCATATGAGAACTTCAATTCAGAACCTATTAATAGGTTGAGAAAAAAAAGGCAACAACTGCTTACCTTCTGATCCATAGGAAAGTTTTAATCCCGCTTCTAGCTACTCCCATGTCTGTGGTAGTCTAAAACTGGAATTGGTACAATATTGCGAAGTGGCAACCTTTACTCAATTTGGATGAGACCTTAATTCTGCGACTCAGGCATTACTCAATAGGTGTGCAAGGTTTTCATGATAATAATTTTATATAGCAAATTAATTTATACATTGAAAAGTTAATAGTTCAATTCTTCTATCATCAATGGTAAACTTTGGTTGATCTTTGTTCGATGTCTCGAGACAATTTTTTAAGAAGAGAGAAATAAATTAGTATTTATTTGGTTGGTATGAAAGATCAGCTAGTCTACAAACGAGATATGATGAACAATTATACACAATTCTATATTTACATAGTGCGTGGATTATTCTGGAGTATGGTCATGACTCATGATGAGATTGCTGTTGTGATTATCTATTTGTTTTTCCTGCTTCAAGTTTTAACTTTAAGCAAGGTGATCATATCTATAATAACAATACTAATCAGTAATGATTATTTTTGTCAACTATTATTCACTAATTAATGTCTAATTTTAATGTAAGGCTTTATCAATATGAGTTAGATGCATGATGCATGCATGTACTGGCCGGTGTATTATATATAGCTTTTACAATGATAAATGTTTTGCTCAATTAATATACTTCTTAGTGATAAGATATATGTTATTGTGTATGATTTTTAAAAATAAATGATTAATACAAATATAAAATATATAAATTTTAAAAAATTATATTTTTATCAAATATTTTTTTTTTACAATTAAAAATGCATGGAACATATGCTTTGACAAATTAACAGAGTTGTTCCTATTAAACTATTGTTTGTATCTGTAGGCATTACCATCGAAGATTAAACCATACCCCATATGCTCGATAGTTACTTATACACATAATTATTCAAAATATCACCAAATGAGCTTGGTTCACATTATATTGTGGATAGCTTTCTAAGTTGGATGTGGTGGGATCAAATCTCTTTGCTTAAAAAAATCCTTATGTGAAATTCTGTAGTGCTTTCAACCAGGTCTTAGATTTGGATTCCCTCCTCCCCATGACCGCTAAACATTACTAGGCAAGCCCTAAAATAACAATATAGTGGGATGAGCCAAATTAAAACCCATCAAAAAAAAAAAATAAATTCAAAATCTTAAAACTTTTAATTTGGGGGTGAGTTAAACCTCTTGTTTTTGGTTTTTTTGGATACGCATATATGATCGAAGTAAGAAGTAATAAGTAAGACGAGCCAAATGTCAGAAACATCATGCAGCACTGACTTAATCTACTCATTGTTGACACCAACCTATTCAGGAAAACAAAAACTTCAGTCACAAGAGACATTGCTCAATCTTGACAGGGGAGCCCAAACAATCCAAAAAGGCAGTCATTATAATTTATAATTCATACCAACTTATTTATTTATGAAAAGCACTGGAATTATCCAATTTTCTCTCATCATCTTTCTGTTTCTTATCTTACAAACTAAGTTTCAGTTGACATGCATTCACGTCCACAAATTAAACAGCTCTCACAACCAATTATTTCGGAGTTAAACAAATTAAACTCTCTTTTATATGATCATCCATCCCAAAACTAAGGCTCTGTTCCTTTGGTACGGTGTGATAATGGTGCGGTGAAATTTGTAAAAGTGTGGTGAGTTGTGGTGAACATTGTAGTAGGTGGGCATGAGTAGAGAGAAGTGAAAGGTAGAAGAGAAAAATGAAGAGACAGAAAAGTGGAGATATATTTATAATGATTGTAGTGTGGTATGGTGAAGTGCAGTAGAAATTAAAGAGTGCAGTACGGTATGGTACCGCACTGCAACCTACTGCATGAAAAAACGAAGCCTAAAGGGCATCAACTACCCATGATTTCTACAAGTTGCTTATATTTTGGACCCTAAAGTACGTATAGGGTAATTAATTTTCTGAACCCTTGGTTTTCAACATTATTTTTTTGGACCCTAAAGTCTGTAGGTTGAATAAAAAAGGACTTTAAAGTTTGTGGGCTGAAAAAAAGGCCCATGTTCCGTTCATTTTTTCTTTCCGCTTGTTTGATTTCTTTCCCGATTGTCGTCAAATTGCATGGCTACAGCTAAAACTGATATTGAAGTCATAATACACTTCTCAATCTTATCCATATCGAATCTACTTAGACGACTCCTATCCAACTTTATCTAATCTTATCCAATTTTACTTATTTTTACTTAAACTTACTCAATCTTACTTTATTGTCGGTCCATTGTAAACATACCATCTATATTTTTACGAGACATGAATAAACTGTTTTTAATTCAAGAAACTCAAAGCGTCTTAATCATGAATGATCATATCCCAATAATCTACAACCTGTGTGAGAACGAACCAAGCGACTTATTCAGTATGCTAGTGAGGTTACTCTATAAAGGCTGAATTAAACTATGTTTTGAATTAAGATATTTATTAAACATTTTGGATTACACTTAAATCACACAAAAATTATATTTATATTTATTTAGATTGTTAAAATTATATGTTTATTAGTTTGAAGGTTGTTGTCATCCATAAACATATATTTATTTATACTTTTTTCATAAATAAGGATTATGCGTAAAATATGCATTATCTAATATAGTTATATGAGTAGGATATTATTATCATGTATCCATTGAATTTAGATTTTATTTGGATTTTTTTTTGGTAGGACTAGGAGTATTTAAAATATTTTAGGAGTTTTGATAACATATTTGGTACTTTGTAAGGTTTATTCTTGGACTCTTCCAACTATAAATGGAGCTCTGAATAATTAGAAAATAATAATTAGGATATTATTTATATTTATGGATGTAACTAATGGATATATCTAGAGACTATGCAATATAAGTTTAATTGCATGATGGAGGTGAATTGGACTTCTTGTTGGGTACAACATATAGAACTGTTTATTCAATACTGGTGTCACGCAATAGTTTGTGTCACATATTAAGTACAGGTAATAAGATTATTTTGGAGGTTTAAGTAATTCTTAACCATTATGCTCAATGTGATCATTCCTAGTGCCCAATGAATATGGTGTAGCCACTCCAAGAGGATGATGATGAGAATGGTGCTTAGATCCGCTTGCATGGAATGCTTCATCCACAATCTCACTCTTTTTTATGGTTTCATGAGTATGGATATCTTCTTCAATGGTCACAATCTTAGCTTGTTCACCATGTGGTCCTGGGACAAAGGTTTCATGGACTCTTACTCGTTCGTCGATCTCAAAGTCATCGGTTTCCTTGATCGCCTTCCTCTTCCTCTTCTTGATGAAGCAGGCGGCGAGGAATGCTAAGAAGAAAAGACCGCCAAGAGACACGAACACAACTACAATGACGGTGGTGTGGTGCCCTGGAGAGGGAGAAGGTGCTGGTGGTGGCGGTGGTGGTGGCAGAATTGGATGGTGTGGTGGTGGTGGTGGAAAGACTGGGTGGTGTGGTGGTGGTGGTGGTGGTGGTGGATGAATTGGGTGAGGTGGTCGAGGGGTTGGCTTTGGCGGTGGTGGTGGTGGAGACACCGGATGAGGAGGTGGTTTTGGCACAGGTGTTGGTGGTCGAGGGGTTGGTTTTGGTGGTGGGTTTGTAGCTGGAGCTGGTGGAGACACCGGATGAGGAGGTGGTTTTGGCACAGGTGTTGGTGGTTTTGCAGCTGGAGTTGGTGGAGACATTGAATGAGGAGGTGGTTTTGGCACTGGCGATGGTGGGCGCGGGGTTGGTTTTGGTGGTGGTGGCGGTGGTGGGTTTGTAGGTGGAGCTGGTGGAGACACTGAATGAGGAGGTGGTTTTGGCACTGGCGATGGGGGAGTAGAGTGAGGAGGAGGGTTTATGGGGTGAAAGGGTGGAGGGATATGTGGTGGGAATGGGTAAGTATGGGGTGGAGGGAAAGGGAAGTATGGGAAATTGACATTTTGAGGTTGAGCCATGGTATGTTCTTAGATAGTCGGTGACAATGGTAGTCTTCACTTTGAGGCTTTTGATAGATTATGTGTGTGTGTGATTATAGGTATATATATGTAGCAATTCATGCCATGGCTCTTTCCCAAAGGAGTAAAGTATTTGGATATGTTGTGGATTATGAACTTGTAAGATTTGAAAGACTTGCCCTCCATTCTAAGAAGTGATTGTTTGCATTGGAAAACACTTTATCTACATTAATTTGTTTAAGGATGTCCAAAGCTAAAACAAAGATCAACTTTTTAATTTTAGATTCTGTGAAAGAAGTTGGCTTTCTTGAAGGTTTTGATGACATATGATAATTATTGTAGTTTAGTCATAAAACTTTTAGATAAATTAATAAAAACTATGTCATGCAGTCAGACAGGTCTAATCAAAACAAGTTTATATGTGACTACCCATCTGAAATTGATGTCTTAAGCATATGTTGTCTTCTATCCATAGTTGTTTCCATATCCCTGACATAGATGTTTCAAAGAGAAAGAATCAGCAGGAAACATTCATTGTTTTAAGGCATAGATTCCAATATTCAATCATTCCACTGCTTTGTCAATTTGGGAGTCAGTTTCAGGAAATAGAAAACACCCAAACACAAACACATAGAAATACACAGATGAAATCCCCTTAATCCTTCTCAGTCTTGGGCTAAACCAATCCATCCTAGGCTTTCCCTTTTGTAATTAATTGCATTTTATTGGTCTTTAATTACAGCTCCTATATGATCTAAGCTGAGCTTAAGGAAGCAAAAGCCTTGGGTTCTTACTGTGGTACAAAGAATATTGGTAGTCCTGCAGGCTATGCTCCTGAACCCTTGGATGATTCTGATGTATTTTCTTTATGGTCTAGCAATGAAGTTCTGAATTGGTGATGAATCAAGTGCTTATTGATCTGCTCCATAATTTAAAAAAGAAGGGTTCATTCTGCCCCTGACAAACAGTTTTTGCAGAAGGAAACCTATGAAGAAAGTAAGGAAGAGTTGAGGGAAAAAAAGGGGGAAGGAAGCTACTCTATATCAGAGCCAGGTTTCGATCCTGGGACCTGTGGGTTATGGGCCCACCACGTTTTCGCTGCGCCACTCTGATTTGGTAATTTTCATTGTACAGTTTGTTATAATTTCATTAGCTATCTGCTTTGGAAAGTGATATTTCCATCATTAACTACGGGACCTTATATATTCCAGTACATTGTTGTAGTAATGATATCGCTAAGGTCTTGTTTGCAAAAAAAAAGGATATCGCTAAACTAATTGACACGTTTTTCATTTCCCTAAAGTTCAAATTATCTGTTTATTTGAATTTTTTTATCTGTTTTTCAATCAGTAAAAATATCTGTTTAATATGGCCTTTTTGAAAGGACTTTCCTGCTGAAGGAAATCGACAATCCTAGAGCAGGCAAAATTTTGTCTCACCCGAAAAAATCGGGTCTGGACATAAATTTTTCGTCCGAATTTTTATATTGT
Organism: Portulaca oleracea; assembly: GCA_029582165.1. NCBI lineage: Eukaryota > Viridiplantae > Streptophyta > Magnoliopsida > Caryophyllales > Portulacaceae > Portulaca > Portulaca oleracea. The sequence goes on from CM055873.1 coordinate 46,324,737, forward strand.
CCGAATATTCGGACATAAAATTTCTCTTTTTTTTATTGTCTGAACCCGTTTTTCGCAAAAACCGGGTCTGGACATAAATTTTTCGTCCGAATTTTTATATTGTCCGAATATTCGGACATAAAATTTCTCTTTTTTCTATTGTCCGAACCCGATTTTAGCTTCGTCCGAATTATCCGACCCGGTTTGACCCGAAATAAAACCGGGTCCGGACATGAATTTCTCGTCCGAATTTTGACATTGTCCGACCCGGATTTGCCCGGACCCAAATTTTTGCCAGCGCTAGACAATCCATTGTAAAGAGTGGTTGAATCATCTTTGCTTATTTTGGGCCAGCTAGAATATTGCTTTTGCTTTTGTTTTCAAGGATTATTGAGATTGAGATGTGCTATGAAATAAATGGGCCATAAAATTTTAAGAGTACGATGACTCGATTTGCGATAAATATCCATTTTAAATTCTTTATATTTTTAATTTGTATGTTGAAGAAAAAAAGGAATTTTTTCATATTTAGTGCATCAATAGTTGTATATTGACATAAAAATATAAAATGAATATTTATCTCAAATTGGAATCTCATATACGTGCTTCATATTTTACAGTCCATTTGTTCATGGATCATCATTCATCCCTTTGAGTCAATAATCCTTGTTTGCAATATTGATATTTGGGTTATTGACCACGAAGGATGAACTAAAAGCCAAATTAAAATAAAATGCTCTTTAAGGCCACGGAGACCTAATTTATATTAAAAAATGAGACTCACATTGCTGAGTTGGTATGACATATTTCAATGGAACCCACAAGCTCTAAATGGGGCTGCATTAAATATTAATAGTTTGTAAGTTGTACATAATCTGTATAATTTCTCTAATAACTTTCATGAGAAATCATATTTTGCTCATAAACCGGCCGAATCGATAGTTTAAACATAGTTCACGAGAGCTTTCTACTAATAAGTAGCTGATGACCTTATTCATTGTCATACCCTAAGTTGATTTATCATATTCTAAAACTAAAAGTTTAAATTAAATGACACTTTCCTTGATATATAAAGGACAACAAATTGCATTTCAAACTAAAAAAAAATATCCACAACACTCTCAGCACAACACCCCATAAAATCTAACAAAGCCAAGCAATAGATACACCACATTATGGTTGAAATAGCTATAATTTCCTCATTCAAGTAGAGACTCAATTCTACTAAACCACCTTAAGATAATCGACATATTTACTGAAAAAATTTAATGCTTTGTGATGTAGGATATACAAGTCGAAACCTATTTCTATCTCCATGTTTGATAGGTACTCCATACCTAAGCACAAATAATAACAAAGAAAAGCCAATGCCTTGTTGTTTAATTCCTCTTCCTGGATTTAGACAAAACTCAAACATTCTCTATTTGTTAACGTACGTAGATGGGAAATGAATGTGTTTTCATAGCAAGTTGTAGTGAATACCAAGTGGAGATTAAACCCGCTTTAGGACATAAACTTTCGCAACAGCCAACAACAAGTGAACATAATGTGTTTCAAATACTACGATTGTCTACTCTTATTATTATTATGGTTGTTCAGTCTTGTTATTATGATTGTTATCTTGAAGCACGTGTTCCATATGCATGTAATATATTTTAAACATAATGAATGTAGTATGGGAAAATATATAATGGAAATATTGTCAGAGTTCCACAACACTGTGGGAAAATAGAGGGAGTAACATGATCGAGGTGTACGCTTGTGGCATCATCGAGATTAGTAATATTTATTCAAATTATTTCACAAGATAATTTTAATAGTGATATGGGTCATTTGATAAATAATTTTTAAGAGGTATTAAGGTAATGATAACTTACCATAGGATGAACTTTTAATCAATAATTTATTTATAAGAAAGATCACCTTAATCAATAATTGGATTAATAAAATTTACATAAATATGAAGAGTTTTCATTTCATGGTTGGGTTTGGGGCGGACTTTGAGATTTTATTTTCTGTGGCTGGCAAACTGCGGTGCCACAGCCTACCGTAGTTTGTCATAACCCGCCACATTTTACCGCAAATCATTACTTTTCTCTCTCCTCACTTTTCTTCTCTACCTTTTACATCCTCTCTCCTCACCTACCTCACATACCAATAACCCACCACAATTCCACCACACCCGCCACAATTCCACCACACCTCATCACACCATTCCGCAAAATACCGTATAAAAGAACAGGGCAAGAATCCTAGGAGCATGTACTTCAACTTTTAAATTTTTATTAATATTATGAGTACTTTTTATTACTATTACTACTATATATGTGTTTGTTTTAGAATCTATTTTAATTTCTATATTAATTATTTGATACATTCATTCAGTATATGACTGAGAAGTGTGTATATATTCCAAGATCATAGTGATATATTTTAAGTTCTAATTCAATAACATCACTCATGAAAATGATGAAAGCATGCACATACTTACGAGAACATAATAGAAACCCATAATTTAGAAATTGAACTTCTTTCAATCAGTATGAAGAGCAAAATTACAAGTCAACTAGTTGCGTACTCCAACACTGGCAGGAGTGGCAGCAGCCAAGATATTTTTTCTTGATCAACTATCATGATCATGATCATCATACTGATAATCACATCATCATCATCGTCATCATGATTATTTATTATTCACTAATCTTTTTTCTGTGTGCGTTTGAGGTGAACTCTAACATACTACGTACCTTCATCCCAAAATGTTTGTCTATATAACTAATTTCATTGTCCCAATTTATTTGTCACTTTTACAATTTCAACAATTGTTGTTCTCTTTTTAACCTTAATAAATAACTATATTTGTCACTTTTTAATTCCAACAACTATTATTCTTAATTAATGTAGGAACAACGTTGGCAAATCACAAATTTTTCACTCTAATTCTCAATGTGCGTTGGACTCTTAAAGATAGTTACTTTTCTCTTTCGGGTGTTAATAATACGTCCAAAAATTAGTCCAACGGAAGTTCAAATCAAGCGACCTAATTGGAATCTTACGGAGACCTCATGACATTAAAACCACATTCTTATTTCAATATTGTAACATAATTTTCGACATCCATTGGTTTTGGTAAGTTAAACTATCTAAAATAGAGTAAACCCAAATCACACACATGATTATGATAATAACCCCAAGAATATTTTTTTAATGTTAGATCCTAAATCAAGGTAAATCAAAACCCCAAAGTTTGATTAAAATAAGGAAGAAGAAGCTGAAATTAACAAAGTATAGTCACAACCCCTCTTACCTAATAAGCTAAAGCTCAGAAGACACGACTCAAACAAGTAGTTCTTAATTAGCTCCACCAACCAAACTAGAGACAACCACCAAACTTAAACTTGTAAACTTAAACATAAACCCTCACTAATCAAAGATTATTCACCCCATTATATAAATTTCGTATTCTACTGTCAAATGTGATTTTGTAGTACACCAAAACCCCACCATTTTTGAGCTTTCTTTCTGCCTTCAAACACGTAAACAAATTGGTCTATCTTCATCTATATAACCTTATGTTTCAAAGACTTGTATGAATTAGTCACCCAATTTGATACAACAAAGTTGAAAGAGGGAAAAGAAGGGAGTTTTCGATGTCGCGAATCGGGAATGGCACTGATAATCAGAATGAAGTGCCTGCAGAGATCCCTTATGTGAACCTGAGGGATACGATTCAGAGTCACAGGGAGTACTCTCAGAGGAACAAGCCTAGTGTTTCGCCCACGTTGGGGGAGTTGCTTAAATGGGTCGGGGATTCGAGATACGGGCATGACCCGGATCATGTTGTGGAGCTTGTTGATGCTGCCGGGTCCAAACCCGCGGGTTACCCGTTTGTGCTGTCGTTTCACAGCCTGACGTACAGTGTGAACATCAGCCAGAAACCCTCCTGTTTTCATGCAGGGGAGGCTCAGGAGAAGGTGTTGCTGAATGAGATTTCGGGGGAGGCTCGTGAGGGGGAGATTCTGGCGGTTTTGGGCGCGAGTGGGTCCGGGAAATCTACCCTGATTGATGCGTTGGCGGATAGGATATCGAAGGATAGTTTAAAGGGTTCGGTGCAGTTGAATGGGGAAGTGTTGGAATCGAAACTTTTGAAGGTTATTTCAGCTTATGTCATGCAGGAGGATCTTCTGTTCCCAATGTTGACTGTGGAGGAGACCCTCATGTTTTCGGCGGAGTTTCGGCTCCCTCGGTCCCTCTCGAAGGCGAAAAAGAAGGCCCGGGTCCAAGCCCTTATTGACCAGCTCGGTTTGAGGAATGCGGCTAATACTGTCATAGGCGACGAGGGGCATAGAGGGGTGTCGGGAGGGGAGAGGAGGCGGGTTTCCATAGGGATCGACATCATCCACGATCCGATCATCCTGTTCCTGGACGAGCCCACCTCGGGGCTCGATTCAACTAGCGCGTACATGGTGGTCAAGGTCCTCCAACGCATAGCCCAGAGCGGGAGCATTGTGATCATGTCAATCCACCAGCCGAGTTCGCGTATCCTAGGCCTCCTGGACCGCCTCCTGTTCCTCTCCAGGGGTCAGACCGTGTTCAGTGGGACCCCAGGTGACCTACCTGAATACTTCTCCGCTTTCGGACACCCGATCCCGGAAAACGAGAACCGGACCGAGTTTGCCCTGGACCTGATCCGGGAGCTCGAGGAGTCTCCTGGCGGGACCCAGGACTTGGTCGAGTTCCACAAGTCCTGGACCCAATCCAAGAAAAGCAACATCCCGGCCTCCGCTTACCCCTACAAAGTCTCCCTGAACGACGCGATCAGCGCCAGCATTTCCAAGGGGAAGCTGGTCTCGGGCGGGGCCGGGGACGCGAACCCCACCTCAGTCCCAAAGTACGCGAACCCGTTCTGGATGGAGGTCTACGTGATTGGGAAGCGGTCCATGCTGAACTCCAGGCGGATGCCGGAGCTGTTCGGCATCCGCCTGGGTGCGATTGTGGTCACCGGAACAATCCTAGCCACCATCTTCTGGCACTTGGACCAGTCCCCGAAGGGGGCCCAAGAGCGCGTGGGGTTCTTCGCGTTCGCCATGTCCACGACGTTCTACACGTGCGCGGAGGCCATCCCCACCTTCCTACAGGAGCGCTACATATTCATGAGGGAGACTGCGTACAACGCTTACCGGCGGTCCTCCTACGTCCTCAGCCACGCCCTCATCTCCCTCCCGTCCCTCCTCGTCCTCTCCCTCACCTTCGCAGCCATCACATTCTCAGCCGTGGGCCTCGCGGGCGGGACCGTGGGCTTCCTCTACTACTTCGCCTTCATCGTCGCCTCCTTTTGGGCTGGCCACTCCTTCGTCACCTTCCTGTCAGGGATCGTGTCCCACGTCATGCTCGGGTTCACTGTCGTTGTCGCCATCCTCGCCTACTTCGTCCTATTCAGTGGCTTCTTCATCACCCGGGACCGAATCCCGGCATACTGGATATGGTTCCACTACCTATCCCTCGTCAAGTACCCGTACGAGGGGGTCCTGCAGAACGAGTTCAGCGACCCTACAAAGTGCTTCGTCAGAGGGTTGCAGATGTTCGACACAACACCACTGCAGGCCTTCCCCGACAGCGTCAAGCTCAAGCTGCTGCAGAGCATGAGTCAGGCGCTCGGGACGAATCTGACAAGCACCACCTGTGTGACTACGGGCGCAGATATACTGCAGCAACAGGGAATTACTGATCTCAGTAAACTGAGTTGTCTGTGGATCACAATTGCCTGGGGGTTCCTGTTTAGGTTCCTGTTTTATGTTACCCTGATGTTCGGCAGTAAAAATAAGAGGAAGTAAATTGAGGGTTTGTTTTACCATTTTTTTTTTAAGAAAAAGGGTTTGTGTAATTTTTTTTAAAATTTTTTTTGGTTGGAGGTAGGTGAGTATATTAACGTTCAACTGTATTTTTTACTTACATTACATCAGTTCTGTTCGCCCACACTGATTTTCTTGGAAACTCTGTTGAGAATAAACAACTGTGGAATTGGGTTTCTTTATGAATGCAAATAAGATGGAGTAATAGCTTTGGTTTATTGCTATAAGTGGGATAACTTAGCTAGAACCTGCAAATAACCTACCAATAAACCAAACCTAACTAAATTACATCACACAGTGCCCCCTGAAACAAGTAACCTATACACCCTGAAAACGAAATCGAAGGGTAGCAATCATCTGTCATCATTGAGGGAAAATTTCAATTCTCTGATACAGCAGCCAAGAATAAGACCGGGGAAAACAACAGAAGGTCGAGACAAAAGAATCGAAGTCGAGAAAGTTCGTATGGAAATGGAGTGAAATATGGAAGAAAATTCTATCCCTATATGCAAAAAGTGATTTGTGAACATTTTTGGGTTAATGTCTGTATGTTCCTAAAGTATAAGCTAATATTTCACAGCATCTCCTCGAGACCTAAATCATCATCCATATCGTCATGTTGTTCGAATAGCTTCAAAAACCGTGCTTGTTCTTGCTGCCTCTTTCTCTTTTTCCAGTATTTGTACCCTCCCACAATCCCGATTGTTATGACAGTGATAACAGCAGCGCAAATGAGTAATACTATGACAATATGTAGCCCTTTCTTTTCGGGTTTCTTTTCACTGTCTGATGATGGAGGAGGAGGAGGATGAGCATTATGATCTGCAAGAATATGTTTTATCAAAATGCCAAGAAGGCAGACTTCAACAAAGAGGAAAGATTCAAAAAAGGAGAAAACAACAAAAGGGTCACTACGGCTCTGCTCAAGAGGGTTGTGACAGTATAGTTAGCGCCGGTTAACCAGGTCCAAATCATATTCAGGCCAGCCAAATCAGTTAATGTTAAAATTTGGATGAGTAATTGATGTAAATTAACCAACCTTTTTAAGTTGCTCCAGGTCAGAAAATCGGATAGAGCTAATGTCGAATCTAAATCAGGTTCAGACAATAGAAATAAGACAAATATTATGTCAGGATTTTTAGTCAATGTCGTAATTCAGATGAAAAATCTATGACCGCATCATGTTTTTTGCTTTTTCGGTGTTGGGACAAAATTTTGCTAGCTCTATGAATAGTCCTTGACATCTTTAAAAATACAGAGCACTTTAACCCAATACCTTCTCTCAAATCTTCTCTCTTTTTCCTTTTCTTTTTGACAATAAAAAAAAAAAAGCCCTCAAAATGGTGGTGGGTGTAAGTGAGACTGTAACTCAATATTGTTTTAACTTTTACTTATACTAACTCAGCCAAAACAACAGGTAAATGGCTATCATTCTTACCAATAATCCTAACAAATTCTTATCTGACTCGTCCTCAAATAAAGCATGAAAGTCGGCTATTTCTCCAATTTGATGGTTGGGGAACTTATCTGTTTGAGGAAGTCATAGTTTTAAGCAAGCAATTCTATACATGGGACACTGGCATAAAGGAAGTCAGTCCAAATGCCCATTTACAAGGTAGAAACTGAAAGCCATTGACATTTCACCAAGTTATTGCTTCAATTAGGAAGAATTACCTGCAACAAGATCCAGACATTCTGGACACACGAATGTGGCGTTAAATTCTTTTCCTGTCTGGTGAGTATAAATTCCATCAGGGGCTGTAAATTCAGAAGGACAAAGCTCCCATTCATCAAAGACGTCATGTTTCAAGAAGTCCTTCTCATACAGGCCACATCGTTTGCATTTTCTGCTTGTAAAATTTGTCAACGGCTGCAAGAACATGGACGCCAATACTTCAGGATTAACAGGACACAGACATTTGAAGTCAAAATGCTTAGTAATGCCAAATATGCATGTTGAAAACCATCCAACAGATCCTGAAATGAACCAAATCCTACAGAGAAAGTGCAGCTTTCCATCATAAGCTTAGGAGGCAGTACTAAAAAACTAACCTGCCAAGATTCCTCGCCTTTAAAAGTGTATTCAACTTTGCTCTTCTTCACATCCGGGAGATCTGTCTTGTTCTCGCCCTTACACTGAAAATACACAGTTGGTTTGGTAATCCACTCATGAGTTTTGTACAATTCGATCGAACGTAGAGTGACAACAGCAGCAGTTACATGCCCTACAGAATATAGCATTTAGAGTGAGTACAATAAGAGTATGGGTGTTCCCTGTAGATATCCATGAAATGAAGAAACACTAATAATAACAATAACACAGTGCCAACAGAATATTGAGCAGATTAAAGAATTGACTTAGTCCGACATGCAATTCCTCAACACATCTGGTTCGGTGCAATGTGGGGATAAACTTAATTGCCTATGTCATCATGAATAGTTGCAGCCCTTGCTTGATTGGAGTTGGTCACCACTCAAACAAGCTATGGCTTAGTGCCAATCCAACAAGGCAAACAATAGTCTCATATCATTTCTAGCAAGGCTTTTAACAATAATGCTACTATGTAGAGAAAGCAATAGTTGCTCCTTTCACAAGTTAATCCAATAAGGTCATAGCTGAACGTAATTAACAACTAGAAGTAGAATGAGGTGAAGAGCTCAATGCCAAATTCGGTATCAGGGAAGGTGAAAAAAATCTACGTGATGGAGGGCTGAAGACTTATTTTAGGAAGAAGATTAGGAATAATAATAATTAGATATTTCATATATTTTAGTTTGCTATTCGTATGAGGAATATTATAGTTGCCTAGTTGTTTAGGAATATTGTTCTAGTTTCCTATTTTCGTTAGGTTTAGTATTAGAAAGGTTGTTTACCTATAATAAGTGCTTTGCTAACGTTTATGAAGCATACTACATTGATTATTGAATCTTGAATTACTATGAATTCTTATTGAGTATGCATAGGAATGCTAATCCTTTCCTAAATTCAGCACAGGGATGTTGAATCCTTTTCTTTAGTTTTCTTGCTCTCTATCAACTGTATATCAGAGCAAGTTCTCTAACATTGCGGCTTCGAACAAAAGACCAATTACATACCAAGTAACAAGGTTTTCCTAGCGGGACAGATGAGAGGCTTGATACTTGTACAACCTCAGGTAGCCCATGAACAGCCAGGCATGAACTATGAGCATAACTACAAACTAGCAAGCTGCCTAATAATTTGTTCCATCAGTATGTTATCAAGATTGCAGAACGGTTGCAACAGAGGAAGGACACATGGGAATGAAGAATGACACTTCCCTAAAAACAGGAATGAAGGACCTAGACCCTTTGCAATGTTTTAAAAGAACAAAGTTAGGGGTTTTTTTTTCCCCTAAACATAAATGTTGACTGCAGCAGGGTATTCCTCCCCCTCTGCCCTCCTGTTTTAATTTTCAATTCCCATATATGGCCCCAAAGTAAATTACTGTAAGTATGTTACAATGTACCAAATTTGACTAACTATGAGACTTCTTCAGTAAATAATATGATTCTCATACTTGAGGGCAGAGCCTGCATAAATGCATGATATAGAAGGAAAGAAGAAACAAACAAATAATGAGTGCAACTATCTAGAATCCTTAAGTCCATTAACAAGCATTAAGAAAAGATAAGGGCAAAAGAAACAAAAGGTGCATAACAACGTAGGCTTCTTCTTCCCCTCCCCTTCTGTTGACATGCTCAGGTTGATGAATAGTATATCCTTGTAACAACCCTACTATCCTCTTTCCCTTAGTTATAACTTTTATACTCTTCACCAAGGCACTCTGCCTCATGTCTTTCGATCTTGCTAGTCCATCTGTTAACTTTTGTATGGACCTTCTTTATAAATTGGATAGGAAAATAGGACAAAAGATGAACTTCACCAGCACAAAAGTAAAAAGTAAACAAATAAGTACTATAGCCTGTCACAGCTCACCAACCAAGATGGCATCCCGCATGGAACTTTAAGGACATGTTTGGATCGGTCTAAGTATCTCACTCTCCTTGGCTTTATCAAGCAACCTGAAACTATGTTTTACGAGATTAGGGATGTCTTGAGGCCTCGGGGTACCACACACACCGGGCATCTGGGCTAGGCGCAGGCTTGTGGGCCTTCTTGATAATCTTTTTGGATGTTCTCCTTAGCCTATTTGCAGATAAGATGTCGAAAACCTAACGGCAAGTTTGACCAAGTCTTCCTCCATTAACTCCCTTTGATTATGCAGTTACCTTGATTCTCTCCTCTTCCCTAATTTTCCGCCACTTTTTCCCCTAATTATAGTTTTTTAACAACTTTATGCTTCTCTAAGACCTCCATGTAAAGAGCCCTCTGAAGTAGTGAAAGAAAGGCAGAACAAACACATCTTCTCTTTCTCACTTACTTCCTCTCTTCCTAGGCAGAAGATTGTTATAATCCAAAGGCTTCTTCCTCCAGTGCACAAGTGAGCTATTGTGTTAAACCTTACCGAGCTTTTTCGCCTTAACGATTTGCACTGAAATTGGACGAATTTAGCTTTTAGTTTAGTGGTTAAACCATGATATAGATCTGGCCACTCCTAAACCTACAACTATTGAGTCAATATTTATCGTTATATGAAAGCTTATTTCGCGCGACTTAGGTGTGAATCAAACTAGCAAAATAACTTGTCAAGGTCTAACACAGTTAACTTTCTTACCCATGACTCAGGAAGAAGGTTGGAATATACAAAACAACATTTCCCTGGTGCCAGAGAAGGAAAGAGTAATTGATTTCAATTTGTGGTGTGTTCAAGTGATAAAGAAAGTCCTCTGTTATTCATTTATACTACTCAAACAAGGTGTAACTCCCATGGACGATAGCTAAAAAGGCGGAGGACGAGGCTAAAAACAAGGAAGCAATAGCCAAGCCAAGCCAAAGCTCATTTAAGGTGGAGTAAACTGTGGAGAGAATCACAACCTAGTCAACACAATTTAAAGAAACTCAAAAATGTTTGGCGGCATCACCATTTTTTCCAACAACCCCCCCAGTAATGGCATACAAACACAAGAAACAAATCTTAGGCAAAGGAAAGGCCACCACTTAAGTGTCAATATCGAATTGAATTGACACATTAATGATGTGAGGCAACAACCAATAGTCTAACAAGTGAACTAGCTCTTGAACTTGAAATACCTCAACTGAGAACCCCACAACACATACAACCCATGATGTCATTGTGAATTCCATGATACAACAAAATAAGTTTAAGGCCGTTAGTGGCGGATTGTTGGAAAGAATGGTAATGGCAACATACATTTTTGAGTCTCCTTAAAGTATGTTAACTATATATGCATGATTCTCTCCACAATTTATTTCACCTTAAATGACCTTTGGCTTGGCTATTAGTCTACTACTTCCTTGTTGTTTAGCCTCCCTCTCCGTCTTTTTAGTTCTCATCCATGGAAGTTACACTTAGTATTGACTAATACAAATAGATGACTTTTTCTCTCACTTTAAGGCACCACAAACTGAGAATAGAATTACTTTATCCTCCTTCGATATGCTAAGCAATTATAGTTGAGGATATTCCAACCTTCTCTCAAGTGCACAGACAAGAAGGTTAACCATATTAAACCTTGAGGAGTTGCTTCGCTAGGTAGATTCACACCTAACTCGAACGAAATAAGCTTTCAGATTGTTGAAAACATTGATGTTGTAATTATAACAGGAAGACTCCACAATTGAATCAAGTTACAAAGGGTATTATCCTAACTTACTAGTAGCTCTTGCTCTTCTGTGTTGAGAGAATTGATTACTTATGCTTACAAATATAGTGTAAAAAGGATCTAAAAAAATGGGGTAAGAGTAAATAAATGCATGCGCTTATTACTCTTACATTCATATTTTATTCTCTTCTCTGACCAGTACAAACGTCTACACAGAAAGTGAGACACCAAACCTAATAATCATTATTTTGAGCATTTAATGGCAAGATTAGAGGAGACGAGGGCAGGAGTGCCTTGATAAAGACTATATATGAGATACTTCAAGGGGAAAAGAACCGCAGGTCAGAGCTCACAAGGAAGATAGCATCAGCAATCTCAGCATGTCACCAAAGAAGGAAGGAAAAGAAGGCTGCATTTTGATGTTCATTTGGTTTCTCTAGTCCTCAACCTTTATTTGCTAGTTTCTTTTAGAAACAATTGTGCATTTATGCTTGCCTCTATTGAAGTAGTTTCATATGTGTTCATTTCGATACATAAGTACATTATAGTATGCTTAAAATGTACTTTCATTCCACATGCCTACAGTAAGAGTAGGGATAGCCCAATGATTTTAAAATGGTCTGAAATCCCAAATTTTGCTATGTAAACCATTCCAAATGATTTACACCTTTCCTTCCCATTTTTGGAAACCGGCCATCTGGATACCACGGTCCTAGACTCCCAGTAACTATGATCCCAAGACAAAGGACGCTAGAGATCATCAATGGTCTCCATGACTAATGGATAATTCCATGAGAACAAGGAACTGAGTTTAGACAGTGATTACTGAATCTCGAACATCATATGCCATCTACTAAACTAAGTTTCTCAGCAGATCTGCTGAAGTAGAATGCCACTAAGTAACACAGAACCAACAAAATTTAAGAAAACCACTAGAATAGCTGGTCTTAATTCTGCTAAGGTAGCATGCCAGGAAACATGCTCACAGAGGGAATTCACAAAACATATTCTTTAGGCAATAGGCAATATCTACTACATAGTTCCATGTATATTAGGCGGGGCAGTATTACAGATGCATGGCTATAGCGAATACTCCACCACACTATGACCAATCCAAAAACCGAGATTAGACTAAATATGTGCATTAGTTAGCAATCCACATTCCCCAAGAAGTGATCTTGGAGGTGAACTATAGTTGTTTCACAGAATAATACGAAGTCATACTCGCACATGCTCAGTATTCTAGGTAAGTTTTTCATTTCCTTTCGAAGCGAGTACACTCTGGATAAGATATGATTCCTTGATGCAATTGATACAGGACATTTGCACCAGCAAAGAAGGGCTCTTATGGACGGTGTTTCGTATTAGCTCGTGGGTTGGTCTCCCACACAACATCCTTAAGTCTTTAGTTCTAGTCTTCAAAAAGATTCCATCTAAAAACCAGTCTCATACAATTCTCCAAACTTGTAATTCACATATTTTCTTATTAACAATTAGTATCTGAGTAAATCAATTCTAAGTAATACCCAAGCAATCTCTAGATTAATATGAAGAGACAACCAGTTTCTGAGCTGCACATCAACAGCTACACCAATTTCAGTATTTCACCAACTATCTCTCAAAAGATCAGACAAGAAAAACAACCTCAAAATTGAATTTTACAATTGCCATCAACAAACCCATCAAAGAAGAATCCAGAGAATACCCAAAAGAGAAAAGCTCAACAAAATTTGATCCCACCAAGCAATCTTCCAAATTAGTCAAAATTAGTGAAGAACAATCGAATATCAGAACATTTGAGCCGACAGACCTAGAAAGAGAAGTGCATAAGTGATTGATGTTACCTGAAAAACAGTTAAGAATGACGAGGACGATAAAGGAGAGGAAAGTGAAAGGCGCAACCCCAGAATTCATCGAACATAACATGAAATCAGCATCAGAATCAGTAGGGGAAATAGGTCAAAGATCGAAAAGGAGTGAGGATGATAAGAGTAGTGGGCTATGTTTAGGCGCAGAAATGTCATAAGGAAAGAGAGAAAGAGAAGAAATGGAATGTGTAGAAGAAAGTTGCTTGACATCTGCCAAGCTCACGCAACCGCGAATGCCCACCGTCACTCTTCTTCCTGCCCCCAACCAACCTCCCCCGACGCGAGCCACGATGTGGACTTTGTGCTTTCGGGTATTCTAGGTCTACAATTTTCCTGTTTGACCGTTTCTCAATAATATTTTGTCAGAACAATCTTTTCATAGGTTAAGTAATTACGCCCTCCCATTATAATTGTCATGTAAAGATCGATAATTTTTTATATAATATTATATTAAAAAATTATAATACTATATTTTTAAGATAATATTTTATATTACTAGTCTGATGATGATAATTTTATAGAATAAAATATTATGCATGTTAAGAAATTAATGGTCAAAACTTTTAAAATTTAACTGACACAATACATTAATGTAACAGATAAAATAGGAAGGAATGAATATCAAAATTTGACAACTTTGTTTGGGCGCATCCACCTTTCTAACGGGTTAGATTGTGGCAGCTAGAGGTCGACAAGGCTCGGGATGCAGGTTTAAGTCCCCTTCTTGGCTCTTTTGGTTGCTAATTTGATAAGCTAACTTGTGAATTGGGTATTTTGCTGCTAGTTTAGAGTTAGACGTCCTTTTCCATAAGGGTCGGGTGCTATTATAGGTGTAGTTTGGTGGTATTTATTTCTTCTCATTTTAGCTAAGGGTTGGACGTGTGTGTCATGACACCAAAAGTTAATCTCCATGAGTTGCATTAGTGGGTTGACTTATTGGACTAAGTTTGAGTCCTTGCAAAATGGGGTACCTGGGTGTGATTGTGGGTCGAGTGTAGTCTTTGATTAGTAGAATGGAAGGGAACAATCCTTGGGTTGAATTGATGGGATCCTGGATGAATGAATTTGAAGAGAAAGTGATTAATCATTTAGGACGGATGGATCACCCTCGTCAAGTTATTCTTACGGCAAAAGAATTTAAAGAAGAATATAATAAGTTGTTCAATAAATGTCAATATAGATGTGCTATTAGTTTGTATGATAAAGCATTATAATTAGTATGTGCTAGTGTACCAGTGTCGGAAGAAGATGACTTGCTACCGTGGGACTTGGTTGTGTCGTTTAATCTTAATCTTGTTGCTTGTGAATTAAAGTTGGGAGGGCATTCGAAGGTTGTTGAAGTTTGTGTGTTTGTGCTGAATCTTGACCCAAACAATATCAAAGCTTTATAGCGTATTGGTGCCACTTGGGCTAAGTTAGGGCGCTTGGATGAAGCTAGGGAAGTGCTTACTAGGGCTCTGGAGATCAATCCTTCAACTTGGAGGCAAAAAGAGAACTAGAGTGGGTGGATGCTTTTGTGAAGGCAAGAATGGTGGTTGTCATAATGGGAAATCATACAGAGGTGGGTTCGTTGAACACTTTAGGATCGAAAAGCGATTCTAAAACATCTCCTAACAAGGTGCAAGGGTTGAAGACATAGTTGCCAAGTATATGGCTCAAGAGGTAAAAGGTAGTCAAGGAAATATGAGAAGGGGATGACTGTTCCAAGGTCTAGGGGAAAGGAGATATGGAGGAATCTCAGCGAAATCCATCTTTCTCTCCCCTAATTTAGCCTCAATGCTATGTGTAAAGGATAGGGCTAACCCAAGCCCCTACACAAACTCCGGCTTTCAAACCAGTCACAAGAGACGGAGCAAATGCTATATCTTTTTAAAAAATTGTTAAAAAAGGAATCAGGGGTAATATATTGTCCATCTCAGACAACACTTACGAGGAGGTTCTGCGGAAGAAGATATTGACTTTCTACGACCCAAGGAGCATGAGTTTTATGATGATGAGAGTTCCAGCCAACATCAACAAAGGTGTGGAGGACATGATAGTAGAAAATGTCAACTCAATGTCTCTGGAAATTGAATCTAACATAGCGGGAGATACAGTCAACCAAGGAGTAGATCCTTCTTCAGAGGTGCAAGGTCAGTTTTAGAAGCATCCCACCAACCACAACAAGAGAACATTCTCTTTACCTTTGTAGCTTCTCGAGGAAGGAACAAGGAATCTAGGAGACATCTTCGAGAATGTGAGGTAGGTGTTTAACATCTAGGTGTCATGAGGGTTGTCTTGCAAGTACCAAGAGAAAGTTACAAGAGGAAAGTATGTTTTGGGTAGTGTGTGTTCAACCGAAGAAGCATTTCAACCGAGGTGACCAGAGAGAAGTCTAGAAGCTGCCAGGAGAAGATCAAGGGGTTCCTAGGTGTGCCATCCGAAAGGGTCCCGTGAATAAGACAAGTCGGCGTATGATCTGGCGAAACAAGCCAAGCTAGCGAAGCGTTCAAGGCTCTCTAATGGGAACTCTGTTTATATATGTTTGTGATTTAGTTTTTTTTAGCTCGTTACTTTTCTAATTTCATAGTTGATGTTACTAACGCGTATTGTTGTGTGACTGTTCGTTTTGTTGTCTTCGTTGGCAAAAAAAAGGGAAAAGAAATTGGTGGAACGATTTTGATACATTGTTAGTGAAGGAATTAGACAAAACAATTCAAGCATACTTTAATTGTGTCATTGTGTATCACTTCAGATAATAGTTTAAATATGGCTTAAAAGGATTGAATGATTACTTATCACCAAGGTTCGCCTTCCTTTTAGGAAGTTCATCCGTTGAGAACTCTCCAGTTAAGCATGTTTGGCTGAGAGTAGTTTCGGGATGGGTGGCCATGTAGAAAGTTTACTCAAGTGGCGTGTGAGCGATAACAAAACATGTTAAATGGACTTGTAATGATTTGCGAGGTCGGTTATCAATCCTTAAAGCAGTTCTCAGTATTGTCCATGACCTAGAAGGGACGGGAGTTACACATTGGCATGGTTATAAAAGTAGAACATATGGAGACACTATCGTAGATAATAAATTAGTGTAAATAGGTGCTAAATAGTCTTAAAATAAAAATTGATCATATAATGGCTACCATAGAAGAATCTAAAGGTTTGTTTACGCTCACCATCACAAAATTAGTAGGGTCTTTGTAAGCATATGTGGAGCGAATGTGTAGATTTACACACCAGTCACTAGATTGAGTAGGCTTTGCAAGTTACATTAAAGTTCTATAATTATGAGAACAACAAGAATAGTCCTGGTTACGTTGAATTTTCCCACATAGGAAGGCTCTATTAAATAACCATGTTAGGAGGAGATGAAGTTACAACTTACAAGAATCATGGAAGTCACGCAGATAAAAGGAATGAGCTCCATAGTACATGATATGTAAGATGATTAACCACAATACGAAGAATTGTCAACTTAAATGCAAAATTAATAGACATATAATGTAAGATTGTCGAAATCAGTAACGAGCTGAGTTTAACTTCATGAAGAGTAGCAACTCAACTGAAAAACATGTTCAACTCATGCTTAAATGTTGAGCAACACAGGCAAGACTCAATATGGCATGTGAAAAGTTGTTATTTTAATCATATGAAATAGGAAAAGGAGATTCAAGACGTCTATACGTCCAACATCACGCTCGGTGACGAGAGAATGCAAGAAGTCGTTGGCAAAGGAACAATCGAATCAAAAGATAAAAATGGTTCTAAAAACAATATAAGGTGAATTTTGATGACAAGAAATGTATCATATTTAATGAGGAGAACAACCATATAATAACATCCATCGCAACAGAATTGAGCATAATTTTTCCTATATCAATGAATGAAAGAGGACTCAACTCCATTATGGATGCAACGACCTATAGCATCAGAGGTATGATTATCTAAATTTTGACACTCTTGCAGTTTTGAAACATTGTAGAAATATGGTTATTAATTTGCCAGCATAAATAAAAACAAGAACTTAAGCTAGGGTTACATTATTGGAAGAATACATTAATATTACCATTCACTAAAACTTCTTGAAGAGCCAAAGCCCCCCTATAAATTCATGCATACATTTTGGTTCTATAGCTCATTACCTTAGCTTAAATAAAAATTTGAAACCCTTTTATAGCTCCAACAATTCAAGGCCCTCGTAAAAAAAAGTGCAAACACAATTTGAAAATATTGAGATTTCATACCATTGTTAAGTTTTTGTCTGTTTGGATGAAGTGATGCTTACAGAAAATAGAGGACGTGTCGTATAAAAAAGAATTTTTATTATTGATGGAGGGAGGAATAACTTGCAACATTATATTAATCACATCACCTTAGATAATACTTCACCATCCATACCTATACTAGTTGAAAGGAGGTGGTGATAGAAAATATCTATCTTAATCTTCTATAGTTTAATCATATGACAAAACATTTAAAAGGGGTCTTATTCCAACACTCATTCATATCATTTCCGTATTTGAAATTAAGCTCTTTCGATCTGGAACATTCATTAGAAAGTAGTCCTCTATTTTACAACAAAAACTTGTCAAAGTTTGTATGTAATACAAACTCACAATCTACCACCAACGAACCCATACATAATACCCCATGCATGCTAATCCCACCCACCATAGCAACCCTAACCCTAACCCTAATCCGTGGAAAACACCTTCATTTCCAACTGATACGTCCTAGTGAAGAAGCTCGGCCAAGACAGGTACGTAGAAATAATGCAGCTAACAGTGGAAGCACCGAGCAACATGTTCATGACGACGATCTGGAGCTGGATGGCCTCTAATGGCGACGCACCGCCCATGATCATGCCAGTCATGGCTCCTGGGAGTGAGATTAGTCCTACGGTTTTGGCATTGTCCATCACTGGTGATAGAGCTATCACTAAGGATCTCTTCACTTGTTCTAGTGTTGCTTGTCGTGGGGTTGCTCCTAGTGCTAGTGCTGTCTCCACCTGTGGATCAAATGTAGCTTTAGTTAGTGCAAGAAATTAAGTAACGTTACCCACGAAAGGTCATGTTCTTTAGTTAGGTTATTTTTAGGTTTTGATGGATAAGTTAGGGTAAGTTGGGATAATTATGATAATTAAGTTATGATGCTTTATTGGAGAATTGTGTTTTTAGAGTTTATACTATTTTGGGGAATTATGTAAGGGTTTTTTGCATTTTGGACCCCGAATTTTAGGGGTATTTACATTCTGAACCCTTGGTTTTCAACATTAACATTTTGGACCCTAAAGTTTGTAGGCTGAATAAAAAAGGACCTTAAAGTTTGTGGACTGAAGAAAAAGGCCTCTGTGTCATTTTTTATTTTCCTCTCATGTTTGAATTTATCTCCCAATTGACGTCAAACTTTAGGACTATGGTTAAAACTAATATTGAAGCTATAATACACCTCTCTTATTCGTGTCGAGGCTACTTAGACCCCTGAGTACATGGTTTTAAGTAACTGCAACATGAATAAAAGAGGTTTATTATAACTTTAATATCGGTTTTAACCTTAGTCTTGAAGTTTGATGTCAATCGGGAGAGAAATTTAAACATGGAAAGAAAAAGAAAAACGGGAAACGAGCTTTTTTTTCACCTCAAAAACTTTAGGGTCCTTTTTTTTCAGCCTACAAACTTTAAGGTCCAAAATGTTAAAGTTGAAAACCAAGGGTTCAGAATGTAAATACCCCTAAAATTCGGGGTCCAAAATGCAAAAAACCCTAGGTTTGGATAAGTTTGGATAAATTAGGATGAGTTAGGAGAGTTATATTCAAACTAACCAAAGAACATTGCCAAAGTGTCTGTGTCTTAATATAAAAGTTATGTAATTATTTATGAACTTGAAAAAGATGATATAATTGAATTTTATAAGTATATAATATATGACAATTGTATAAAAATATTTTTTTACCCATAATTTTTAAAATTTTCCAAAAAGAAGGTAAATATATGCCTAACGAATATGACTGATTTGATTAAGGTATTAGTTGTATTTGCTAGCTACCCTAATTTATAATTAATCATATTTACTAAAAGAATTACTGAGAAAGTTAAAATCATTATAAATTGTAGGTTAAAGAAAAAAATCACTTAATTAGAATATATTTTTTTACTTTTGAGGTAAGATACATATTATCATGGATGCATGTATCGTCGAGCTGGATAACTATAACTTTGAGTTAATTTATTGTGTTGATTGAGTTATTTTCTTGGAAAAGTTAATTTCAAGAGGAAATTCTTTTCCTATATTTGATTTGTTTGTTTGTATTCAATGGATATGAAAATTTTAATGCAAGTTCCAGCTCTGTTACTTCACACTTAAACTTTTTTAAGGGGGTTAATAAAGTTTTTGCCATTTTTCCCCTAAGATTCACCAAGTGCATCCTTAATATAAGTTCAGATAAGTTTTAGTAAGTCTTGATAAGAACATCATATCTTACTGGTGCATACCAGATTCATTTGAACTTTGATGTCGTCGCGGAGTCTTTTCATGGTGACACCAGTAGTAGTCATGGCATTGCCGACCATCATGCCAGCAACAGGGATTATGTAGCGAGGTGTGAAAGGGAAGACATCGAGCAAGACAAGCAACAACATTGTCACTGCAGTTCCAGCCAAAATGGATGCACCAGCCACGTACGTCCCACGGGGTACATGCTTCGCTCGCTGCCCAGCTGTGTATCCGGCCACACTAACCTGCACCATTTCGTACGATTCAAGTTTATCATACATGTAACACTTAACATACTCAATCTATAATTCAATTATATATATATATATATATATATATATATATATATATATATATAGGATAATTGGATTCAAATAATATCTACTTTCACTAATTGGACAATGGTGGACCGTATTTTCACTTTGTATTCTGGTGGTCAAAAAAAAAAAAAATTGGATTGTAGACTTTATAGTGGAATATTTTCGAGGGAATCATAGATTTTGTGTTGCATTTGATTCAAAACTTAATATAACACTTTACAATGATTTTTAATGAATTTACAGCATTTCTCCCAATTTTTTTTTCTTTTTTTTACTATTTTTTACGATTTTTTCACTTTTATTATTTTTAAAAAATCATAATAATTATTCGAAGTCTCAAAAAAATAATTTAAAAAATGTTTTAGAAACTAGAATTCATTAACCTTCTAGGGGCAGAACGAAAAAAACAAAAACATTATAGTGTAGGAATGAAAAAAATAAGAAGATTGTGGAGGTGGATTTGGTAGCACTACAATCCATTTTTTTTTTGGACCACCAGAATACAAAGTGAAACTACGGTCCACCATTGTCCAATTGATGAAAGTAGGGATTATTAGAATCCAATGATCATATATATATATATATGTATGTGTAAATATATGTGCACACACATTTTAATAGATATGGAAATATATATTTTCATATCACTGGATTCCATATAAGAAATTTTACGGTCAGACCTCAATATAATAATATAATAATATATCATTGATGTACTTAATTTGCAAACAATATGTTAAATTTGATTTTAATTAATTTTTGATTGAGTTGATTTGATTCTTTAATAATTTAATGGTAAAAAAGAAAGTAAAGTTCATAAAAGTAATTCGGTTCATGATGGAAAAACACAAAACTAACTACACTATCAACATACATGACATATTTCATAGAAAATAATATATAGACCTATCATTATCTTAAGTAATATAATCCTTTAAAAATTATTGAGTTTATTAAAATTTATATTACGAGATACACTCACATTCAAATTAAATTTTCGACCATTAACTTATACTTTAATTATTTAAGTTGAGCTGAGTTAGTACTCGAGTATGATTAATGGGGCATCGAGACCAAATCCTACGTGCTGGCTCCCTCCGTGTCAAATTAATTGACACTTTGACTAAATTTTGATTTTTAATTATTCACAGATTATAATGAGTTACAATATGAAATTATTGTCATTAGAAATATATTTTACAAAAAACTACGATGAAATTAAATTCATATTGTAACTTATTATAGTTTATAAATAATTAATAATTAAAATTTAATCAAAGCATCAATTAATTAAAAATGGAAGAACCGTCAATTCTCTTGTAAGTTTAGCACTTCGGTCGGCTCGTTAAAAAACAGAAGACCGATAATTCGGGCCAATATTTGTCCGAATTGGAAAAAAAAAACAATAATTGAACGCTCAAGTTCCAAAACGGTAGAATATGAACGTTGCTTTTTGGTGCGATAATAGTCATAATACCAACATCGTATTCTTGTGGACCGACTCTTCAAGCAGGCCCCACCATGCACAAAGTCCATATCGTATTCGCATATGCTTTTTGGTGGACAAAATAACACATTTTTTGTCGGTCTAGATAAGTACGGTTTACCTTCTTTCATTTACTAACTCCGTACAAAAATATTTGTCCGTTGACTAAATTTTAACCATTGATTACTCACAAATTATAATGAGTTACAATATAAAATTACCGTTATTGTAATCTTTAGCAAATTTCTTTCTAATGGTAGTGATTTCATATTTTAATTTATTTTAATTTGTAAGTAATTAACAGTCAAAATATAGTCAACGGACAAATATTTTGGGACGGAAATAGTATTTATTAACCTTCTCATAGTTACGAAATCCAATAATTAATGCGTTCAGAATCGGTCTTAGTGGTAAATTATTGGTATAAAACAAGGATTCTTTGTCCACTTAACCATAAAGTATTGGCAACTTGATATGTTTGTCCCAAAACGTTATTCGTTAAATTTTCGATTGATTACTCACAAAATATAATGAGTTACAATATAAAATTACCGTCATCGTAATCTTTAGCAAATTATCTTTCTAATGGTAGTGATTTCATATTTTAATTCATTATAATTTGTGAGTAATTAATAGTTAAAATTTAGTCAATGGACAAACATTTTGGGACGGAGGTAGTATTAAAAATTGGCTTAGGCACCGTTCTTTTGTGCGTTAACGCACCCAAACGCAACGCAAAATCAATAAAACCTAACGCATGGCAAACACAAGATAACGCAACTTATCACAATCTACTATTCACCTCTACTCACCTTTTTATTATTTCCTATCGCAATTTATCGAAACGCAAACGCAACGTAACGCAAACACAATGCACAAAAGAACGGTGCTTTAATTAAGGTCATTTTTTTGTTTGTATTTCCAATTTTTTAACAATTGGTACAATTATATATACATGTGTAACATGGCAATGGTTTCATTAAAACAGCATATATATATAATCAACAAGATTTGAACTAATTAACCGTTGTTTTATCTAGAAAAAAAAAAGAAAATTAGAAATGAAAATGGTCTGAGAAGGTAAAAAGATATTGCATTTATAAGGTGTAGGGTTAGAATATTAATTGAAAGTGCCAAAAAGAGAATTTTCTTTCCCTAAGATTAAGTTGAATGAAGATAGAATCATATCTTAAAAGGTAGGGAATTGTAGTGGAATGTAGGGCCTAGTGAGCAAAACAGGAAATAAAGGAGGCAAGAATTTGTGGGCATAAATCTTCAAAAGGGTTGTGACTTGTGACTATATATAATGAGGCTAATCATTATTCTTAATTATTTCAAAAATAGTTGCAGAGCTATAATATCGAAAATAATTGCATAACATTATTCATACATTATTTTTCAAATTAACAAAAATAGTTAAAATATACCCCACAAATAATGTTAATTTGATTTGGATGTCATTCATGAATACTATTCTAAATTTCTAATTAGGATACAATTAGATTAATATTTACTATTAAATATCCATGTAAAAATTTAAAAGTATGAACATGCTCAAAAGTAAGGTATTATCTCAAAAAACGACCGGCATACTTTTTTGGATTATATTGTAGAAAGAGTACGGACGCAAACAAATTATTGTTAAATTATTGTAAACAACTTTATTGAGTGTTGACAATTATGCTTATGCTTTCAGCATATAGTAATGTTTTATGTCTTAAAGAAACACATTGTTTGAGTGTCTTATTTTGACATATTAATAATTAATTATTAATATTTTTAGGATCAACTTTATAAATATGATTAATTATTAATTATAAAATTTTAAAATAATATTAATTATAATAATAATTATTTATAAATGATATTTTAATTGAGTGAACCTCATTGGTTAAGTATATAATTTATACAATTTATATATGATTATAGTTATAAAAATTGATCAATCATATCATTTTTCTTCAATTTAGTATATGAATATATAGATTTTATATTAAGACAGCAATTAGAAAGTATTTTGTTCCAAGATTGATATATTTTATTTGGCATAAATGAGAGGTGTAAGGTGGATATGTTGATCATAGATTTTCGCCAAAATCAATTATTAGTTGAATGTAATCTAAAAAAAAGAGTCAAAGACCTAAACAAAACAGTACAACCAATAGTGGGCTAATTTTTAAGAGTATTTTGAGAGTTAAAAAATACAAGTTAGATAAATAATGTTCTTTTAGAAGTGGAGAATTATTTTTCAAAAAGGCTTGGCCAAAAGTTGGTCCAAAAATAAAATTAATAAATTAGTGGTTTTACTTTCTAAATATTAATAAAGTGCCTAATTTATGGAATATTTTAGTGACAAGTTTCCATAGTTTCTATTACGAGAGTATAATTCCTACGGAAATGGTATTCAAAATTTTTTTTTTTTTGAAACCGGTATTCAAATATTTTAAGATAACGTGGTGGGATATTTCAATTTAATGTTTAAAATTTTAGATATTTATTATTATTAGTGATAGTATTTGTAGTAAAACAATGAAATATAAATAGTTTATTTAAAGAACTATATGGTTAAGCAATACCATAATGATAATTATAATCATATTTATAATTATATGAAAAAAATTTGTAAGTGTAATTCAAATAGTATAATAAGTTAAAAAATTAATAATAAATAACATAAATAAATGCATGATAATTATGAAAAGTTAGGCCCAACAATTAAAATTTAATGAAATACTTAGACCATATATTAGGCGAAGCTCTCCAACATAACAAAAGCGAAAATGTCATGAACTAGATCAAATATTCCAATACTTACTCCAAAGTAGATTTTACAAAACTAAAAAAGTTTTTTTTAGTTATTTAGATCAAACAAACACTGTACAATTTATACAATTGATAAGTTGTTGATCGTTTCTCATTTATCTTTTCAAAATAATACGTCAGCCTGAATTAATATTAATTTGTGGAATCAATCTTCTTTAATAATTAAACAACTTGCGTACTTGATCACCATAACTCAAGTGTGGACCAAGATCTTTTAATTTTGTCAACAATTGTTGATTATGAAACTGTATAATAAGTGGAGAAGACATATTCAAACCAAGATTGTTAAAATTGCAATCCTAACTCGAAACTATAGGTAAGTTAGGATTGAGATTTGGCCCATGTAGGATTGTGGATCGTGTGTAAATAGTATAATCGTATCGACAATTTTGGACCATAAAACCGTAGGATCGTAAATCAGAATCAAAATTTTAATAACTATAATTCACACCCTAGAATTCTCCGATCTCCATAATTTTCTCTAGTGAGAGGTAAGATTTCTCTAGTGACAAATAAAAATTTCTCTAGTGAGAGATGAAAGGTTATGCCTTTTTGTTCAGTCAGATCCAAATCCTAAACCTTCCCTTTGATTAATCTCAACCCATTTTTTTATTATCTCTCAAATTTGCCTCATCTTCCCTCATTGATGTTGTTGATGTTGGGAAGGATGAATTCATTCATTGATGATGGAAGTCAATCGTCATCATTGATTCAAACCTTCTGTTTTGAAAACCATCAGACATGAAAGCTATGGTTGTGAAGGTATGGGCAAAATCCAAGTAGATTATGAGTTTTTTGGGTGTTAGATTTCAGGAATTATGTCGCTCATCATTTCATCAGTTGAGCATAAACCTTGGTTGTGGGAGTCATATTTTCGGTCACCAGTTTAATCCTATAAAGAGTAGTTTGCACAATTTTGTCAAGTATCAGAGAAGATAGAAAAGGGAGAGAAGTTGGGCAGGCTAATTTCATCATTTGCGGCGAATATACGCTCTTCCTTCCATGTCCTCCGTCGCGCGATTGCCGACGATGAAGACTCCATTGACGGGAGGTTTCTGATAATGAAGGCTCGCTAGTTTCTCTTGGTTAGGCTTTTGTGGGTCTTAGGTACTGTTGCTTTGGGTCTTACACCTTCATTAATAAGGATGACACTTTGGCCCGTTCTTTTTTGTGCAGTTTGCCACAACCCGCCACATTTTACCGCAAATCATTACTTTTCTCTCTTCTTGCTTTTCTCTTTCCTCATTTTCTCCTCTATTTTTTACATCTCTCTCCTCACCTACCCCACATAACAATAACCCACCACAATTCCATCATACCTGCCACAATTCCACCACACCATTCTGCAAAATACCGTATAAAAGAACAGAGCCTTTGTTTAGTAAAATAGGTTGAGTGTTGTGTCACCATCATTGACAAGGATGACACTTTGTCTTGTGGAATGGGTTGAGTGTTGGGTTCACCATCAGGACAGTGATGCTTGGAAACTGCTTGTAATACGTTTGTTTTTTTGGTTTGTTTTTCTTTAGTTTTTTTTTTTTGTTTGTGCATGTTTTCCTTTTGGTTTGGTTTTGATGTTCTTGTTTTCTAGTTGTCGTTTTGGTTTTTAGGTTCTTGTTTTCTAGTGGTTGCTGTTTGTTTTTTTTGTTTTTTTTGGAGAACTAGTCACGTTATTGTTGTCTTTGGGAAAGATTTTTGATCATGAGATAGAAGGATTCTAACCATAGATTGATCACCTTATCAATTTACGATGTAAAGATGTCAATCCATCCCATTCACCCAAGTTAAGAACAAAAAAAAAAAAATCAAACCCTAATTAAATATTACATAAAACAATTTAATTACATAAAACTTGTCTCTAATAAAGTGTGAAATGCGATCTGAAATTTTTTTTAACTCAAATTTAAATTTTGTGCTATAAGATGATACCTTATGGTTATTACGGATAGGATATGATATAATCAAAGTAAACTAGATTATTAGATATATAAGTTGTGGAGATCCAAACCCTAATTTAATATTATGTAATATTATGTAAGACTATTTACATAGACCCTGTCTCAAATAAAGTTTGAATTACCACTCACAAAACTTTTAGAAAAAACAACTAAAAATCCAAATTTCAATTTCGTGTTTCCCATTAATTAGCTATTCCACAATGAAAGAAGTTGGAGTGATTTAATAATGGAAACACTGAAAATCAATTCACCATTGTAAGTTAATTTCATAAGACTTTTGTATGAAATATACGACCTCCGTTATTTTTTATTTGTTATTTACGGTTTTTAGTGTCAATCTTTAATCAATACTTTTTAATATAAATTTTTTTAAAAAATATAATATTATAATTTTTTTAATAGTATTTTTTATAACGAATCTAACAACATCAATTTTGTATGATAAATCATTATATAAATTAAGATATTAACAGTTAAAATTTTTAACATAATTTTACTGAACGATAGATAAATAAAAATGGAGGGAGTATATTGTACTAAACAATTATCTAAAAATAATATTTTCACCTGTCTAAAAGATGAATAACACTATGTACCACTTTTGCTTTAAAAATTCAAACTTTTTTTCACTTTAACTCACCTAAAATGTCACTCAAATATATTGTGAGATAAAAAGGACAACAGAAACAACAATGTAAACTAGTAGTAAAAGACCAGGTTAAATCCTCATATTATCCATTTCATAATTTTTATACACATACCCTAACTTACACGTAACTTCCACGTTGAATCATTCATCAACCTACGTGTCATTATGCATCCTTAGATTTCTCCAGCTCAGTATTTGATCATATATAATTGATTACAACTATGACTTAAGACCATGTCATAGATGAAACAGATCTAACATGATTAAACAAGAGAGAGAGAGAGAGAGAGAGAGAGACTGACCATGAAAAGATAAGCAAGAATGATCCAGATAACAGTATTCTGACTGAATATAAACTGAAGCACAAAACCAATGATAGAGAGCTGAAGAAAAGCCCTGAAAATGGAGTAAATCATATCTTTCTCCAACCCCAGTTTCTGAAAGTACGACAGCATCACCGCCATGACAACCACCGCAAGCGCCGCCGCTGGCTTCACCATCCCTCTCAAGAACTCCCCCCACCATTGCCAATCCATGCTCAATTCACCCCACCCAAACATGCCCTCACAATTTACTCTGTTTTTCTGATTTCTTTTGTGGGTTTAATTGATTTGTTTGAGAAGTAGTATGTATATAAAAAGAAAGTGTGGGAAAATAAGAGAGGGGGGATATATGTCTTGTTTGGTACCGAGGAGGGGGAATATGGGGGAATAATATTTAATGAAGGTGAATATATAATGAGCAGAAAAGGGAAGATAAAAGGGGTGGAAAGAGCCTTCCCCAAATGAAATTATTAGGGTTGAAACAACTAGTGAAGAAGCACTTGAGGATGGTCAATAGAAGAGAAAAGCAAATATAAAAGGTAGTTGGGTTGGGTTGTGTTGATGGATACTCAGGAGTCAGGACGGCCTCTTCTGTGCCTTTTAATTTGATAATGATATGCAAGTTGATGTATATATTCCCGTTATTTGCTTATCAACCTCAAATGATTCTCTTCTTTTGACCTTTGGCTTCTTTTTTTTTTTTTTTTATAGAGAACATATGCATATTAGTGGCCTCACTTATTTCACCTTGAAATTTCATTTCTAATTTAAGGAGATATGTATATAACAACATCTTAGAAGATCTGCTAAGTTTACAAATAACAAAGGGTTTTTGGCCCAAAATAATCCAAAGTTAGAAGTGAGTAGTTGAAACTAATCCAAACTGACTTTTTTGGCTAGGAATGTACTAAACCAGAATTGAATTCCTACGTCGTAAAGTGGACTTGACACCCTTAACAAAATCAAAGACACAGTGGTTTAATATTTGGTCTAGTCCGTTTATATCATTTTCAGTCAAGTCCGAACTTTTCAAGGGCGCCAGGTCAGCTTTGCAACGTTGGAATTCAATTCTGGTTTAGCCAGAGTAAATAAGTTAAAAGTTTGGCACATTTCAAGCCAAAAAGTCAGTTTGGATTATTTTCAGCCACTCACCTCTAACTTCGGATTATTTTGAGCCAAATACCCAATAACAAATGTCGTGGTTTTGAAGGGTAACAATGGGTTTGGTTCAGGGCGGGTAGAGTCGTACCTCATTCATAATCATTTTCGAAATCATTTTGTTTACTTTACATTTAGCGGGTACTGAATATAAGTAAACTCCAGAAGAATCGAAGGAACTGTAATTTTGGCTTCGTTTTAAGAAATAGGAATCACAACTATGTCAATGTGTTCCTTTTGTTTGGTACACAAAATTTTATCCGCAAAACTCAACAAATTAGTCATAAACCCAAATATGAACACATATCTGAAGCCCAATAAAGAGTAATCTACATAAATTTGTATTTGGGTTGGGATGGGTTCTCGTCGAGTACAAGCGGGTACCTATACTCGTACCCTACCCATACCCACACCTGTTTTGATTTCACCCTATTTTACCGTTTTTTTTTAATATCAACTATACACATTTTTTAGGGCAAATATAGATGAATACGTACCAACGAGTTTGTGTTTTACTGCCGCCCTTGTATACAACTAAGGCCCCGTTCTTTTATACAGCTGGCTACAGTATGGTGTGGTGCGATGTGGAGGAAATGTGATGGATTATGGTGGGTTGGGGAAAGTTGTGGTGGTTTGTGGTGAGTTAAGAAAAGTTTAACTTTTAATAAAAAGATAAATTAAAATTGAAAAAATAGATTGTAGTAGATTGTGGTGGGTCATGGTGGAATATGGAAAGTTACGGTGCAGTGTGACATCACAGTCTGCCAGTCGCATAAAAAGACAGGGCTGAAAACATTAATCTTTGAATTGTAGTGGAATATTCATCAAAACTTCACCTCTTTTAATTTTCACAATTCTAAATATTTCCTCTATCTAAATGATAGTCCTTCCTCGAAAAATGAAAATGTTCGAGGGATTAATGTTTTTTATTTTCATTTTATCCGTCACTTTGATCTATATGTTAATCTAACTTTGAAAAATGTTATCACTAATTTCTCAATTTTGTATAATGTTGTATTATATAAAAGTAATATGATTAAATTTATAATAAAAATATTATCATAAAAGTATAAATATTATAATTTTTTCATAAAATATGTAGAAAATTATTAGTCAAATTTAAAAAAAACATTAAAGACCGGCAAATAAAATGGGAAGAAAGGCGTATATACTCCGTATTTAACACTATTTTGTGTTGATTTTAGATGAAAGAGATGAATTTTAATGCTAGATACAATGAGATGGACAATCATTCCAAGACTTGTATAAAAGTGATTTTATAATTTTTCCAATTTTATATACTTAACTAACTTTTCTTAATTATCTCTAATTATTTGTCATTTTACATTGTCAATATAACTTTTATCAATTTTATATTTGTACTCTCTATTTTTCATGATTAATTTTTATCAATTTAAGTAATTTTATAATTTTTCTTTCTAACTTTATTAATTATTGATCTTGATATCTCTCCACCTTTTCAAAGTGACAATCAACCAAAAAAAGATTCATAAGTCGTTGTTAATGGGGTTGAAGTTAACCACTCTAATTATTCATTAAATAAACCTCCATTATACATGACTATGTACGATTGATATTAGATAATGCTCTTAATGACTCAACATGACAAGTAGGCTATCATAATTAAGAACTACACATTATCAATTAGTACTGTTTATACAGTTCTCGTTCATAATAATTGGATAAATTTAAAGTTTGTTTAATTAATTTGTTAAATTATATAATAGTAGGAGCAGAAAGACGTAATAAATCAGACTTCTTAGTTTTTAATCACGTGAAAAGGTTGCTTTGTCGTCTGTTTCCATTATATAAAGGAAAGCTTTGCCGTCTCGAAAGTAACGGGACGTACGTACGACCACAAACGAACGCCCCACTGAGTCCACTCACTACTGACTCGGCCTGCCTGCCAGACTATAAAGTTTCGAAGCTATCTCGCAGGTAATACGTCCTTTACTTTCTTAAATGAGTTTTTAATTAACGTATTTTTTATTATTTTATACATATGGTACTTTAGTAATATCAATGATGTATTGACTACTTCTTTTAATTTTACATTACTAAAAATATGTGTACTAGCAAAAAAAAATTTCATTAAAATGGGTGAAAAAACCAACCATTTTATATTTCAACTATTTTTTTAAAACTTTATGTGGGAAAAAAGATTAGAAATTTCAATCACTTTTACTAAAATGTTCCTATTATTTGAAATTGATTGGAAAAACAGTTAGTAATCCGACCATTTTAATTTTTTCAACTATTTTCAAATAGTAAGAACAATGATGTCAAGAAAAATTTCCAATTATTTTAGCAAAAGTAGTTGGAATTTCCAACCCTTTTTCCCACATAAAATTTTTGAAAAAAATAGTTGAAATGTGAAATTGATGCTAAAATGGTTGGTAAAACCAACAATTTTAAATTGATTGAAAAAAGTGATTGTTAATATACATATTTTTAGTTGTGTAATTCTTAATATTTAGTCAGTGAAAAGTAAAAAGTAGATTTTAGTTAAGGGTATTCAAATAATTATTTTTAATGAGGTATCACTTCATTCGAAACTTGGTGAAAAGTGGTGAAGTGAACTTGAGAAGATCGCAGGTAGCAAGAATCCAGCAAACATGATAACTAAGCCAGTGGATGTTGGAAAACTGAGGCTTTGTATTGCCTCAGTAGGTCTCTCTGACTAATAAAGAGATCGATCGATGCACTAGGGAAACTTGTGTTGATAAGTTGAAGGTTTTAGAGACATTGGTCTCCAAGTGGGAGATTGTTGTGTGTGGAGCCCAATGGAAATTTGACTCGGGGTATCATAAGCCCATGAAGGTGTAGTTGGGGCCTAGGATGGACGTGTGATGTACAACACGTGGTGGCCGTTTAGGTCAGTTATTATGATGTGGGTTTGACCTAAACTACTCCTAGCCGCTATTTATACTTGGAGACAGGTTTCATTAAATGTATCTTGTATTCACAAACACACTAAGAGAAAACACAACACTTGAGAGAGATTGTTCATCTACTTTGAGAGAAAGTGGGATTGAGGGAAATCTCTTGTAACTTGTAATCCTCATATCACTAGTGCATCAATTCCGTGGTTTTTTTTTTAATTCCCACTTTGGATTTTTTCCACGTTCAATCTCTGGTGTTAATTTTTTATCTCTTTTCCGCTTTTATCTTTAATTGTTTGTGGTTTGCTTGAGTACTCTACGATCATATCAACTGGCATCAGAGCCTACAGGTTGCTGATGGAGAACTACATTCAAACAATGTCGGGAGATAATTATGAGATCCTGAAGTTTGACGGGACCGACTTCACCTACTAGAAGATGCAAATTGAGGATCTACTATATTCGAAGTCGCTGCATGTTCCACTGTTGGAGAAGAAGCCAGATAACATGGAGCAGGCTGAGTACGATATGCTCGATCGACATGCTTTGTCCAAGATCAAGATGTCATTGGCTCAGAATGTCAGATTTAATGTTATGGAGAAAAAGACAATGAAGGAATAGCTAAAGCCATTGGAGGAGATGTGTGAGAAGCCTAGCGCAACAAATCAGGTATATATATTTGTTTCACAAATTGACCAGATGTAAGATGTATGAAGATGGTGATGTGGCTGATCATATCAATGAGGTTACTAAAATTTTATCACAACTTGCTTCGGTTAAGATGGATTTTGCGGATAATGTTAAAGCTTGTGTATTGTTGTCTTCAATGCTTGACTCATGGGATACAGTTGTAACTGCTGTCAGTAATGCTAATAGTAGTGATGAGATGAAATTTGACGAGATCAAATATGTGCTTCTTAATGAGGGCATTCGTAGGAAGAATTCTAGTGGTGGATCTTCGGGAAGTGCCTTGAGTGTCAGGAATAGGAAGAACAATAGGAATTCGAACAATTCTTGGGGCGATCAAAATCCAGGGGTGAAAGCAAGTGTAGAAACATGAACAATGTTGTGTGTTATGGTTGTGGTGAAACAGATCACTTTAAGAGGGATTGCCCTAAGCCTAGGAAGGGGAAGGGTAACAATGATGACCCTGACTTTATCAACTCTGCTAAAGACCTTAGTGAAGCCCTAATCTTGAGTGTGCCTAGTCCTGAAGAGTCATGGATAGTTGATAATGGTGCATCCATTCATGTTTCCCCTAATAGGGAGTTATTTCGTGATTTCAAGAGTGGAAATTTTGGCAAGGTTTACCTTGTAGATGACTAGTATTATGAGATAACAAGTAGAGGAGATGTGACTATTAAGACTGCTAATGGTAGTCTTTGAAAGTTGGAGGATGTGAGATATATTCTTGGGATTAAGAGGAATCTGATTTCTGTGAATCAACTTGATGATATGAATTACATTGCAGGGTTTGGGAATGGAAAATGGAAGATAGTGAAGGGTGCTATGGTAGTGGCGAAGAGATTGAGGTACGGTACATTGTACTCCACTAGGGATAACACTAACCTGATTTTTAATAATGTCAATGATGCTCCTTGTTCTAGTTTATGGCATTGTAGGCTGGTTACATGAGTAAGAAGAATATGAAGATCCTAGCTTTAATGGGTGTTTTGGAGGATATGAAAATTGTGGACATGGAGCTCTGCGATAGTTGTGTCTTTGGTAAGCAGAAGAGGGTCAGTTTCGATAAAATTGGCAGGGAACTAAAACATGAGAAGCTGGAGTTGGTGCATTTGGATGTGTGGGGGCCTACGCCAGTCAAATCCATGAGCGGTGCTCAATATTATGTCACCTTTATTGATGACCATAGTCAGAAGCCAGAAGGTATGAGTTTATTTTCTGAAAAATAAATATGATGTGCTTGATGTTTTCTTGAAGTGGAAAACATAGATTGAGACACAGACTGGGTTGAAGGTGAAATGTTTGAGGACAGACAATGGAAGAGAGTATGAAAAGAAGGAGTTCATAAAATATTGTGATCAGAATGGTATTATACTATTGAAAACTGTTCCGGGGACACCAAGGCAGAATAAGATAGCAGAGAGTAGGGCTGTTCATAGTCCAGTCAGGACCGGAAAAGGGATTGGACCGGACTGGACCAAGGACCAGACCGAATGGACCGAGTGAAGTTCGGTCCAGTCCTCGGTCCAAGAAATTTTGATGTTCGGTCCTCAATCCAGCCCATGGACTGAATTGAAGGACTGAAGTTACTAAAATTATAGTGTTTCTTTATGTATAGTCCAGTTCGGACTGGACCGAACAAAGTTCGGTCGGTCAAGTCCCGGTGAGCTTTTTTCAATCCAGTCCTCGGTCCATTCGGTCCAGTCTGGGACCAATGAACAGCCCTAGCAGAGAGGATGAATAAGACTCTGAATGAGAGAGCCAAAAGCATGAGGATTCATGCTGGGTTGTCTAAGTACTTGTGGGCAGAAGCAGTGAACACATCAACATATCTAATCAATAGGAGTTCGTTAGTTCCATTAGATATGCAGGTACCTGAGGAGGTATGGAGTGGTAAGAAATATGATTATTCCTTTCTTAGTATTTTTGGTTGTATTGCTTATGTGATGGTTGATCCTAACAAACGTGATAAGCTGGACCCAAAGTCTAAGAAGTGCTATTTTATTGGTTATGACATTGACTCTTTTAGATACAAGTTGTGGGATGGTAGAAACATTTTGAGGCACTGTGATGTAATCCTTAATGAGAATATATTGTATAAAGATTAGCAAACATCAAGTGACTCAGGTGACAAGGAGTTAGTGGAAGCTGAGGTGAGAGAGCTAGAAACTGTTAGGTTTTCTGTCAGGCTTGGTGGGCCTAAGAAGAAAATAGGAGAAATAGAGGAACCACATGCAGCTCCATGGAGATCAGACTGATCAAACTCCATACCAAGCTTCAGATCAGGCTACTAATGAGCCTGAACCACATGAGTTAGGTGAAAGCTCTAGTGATGATGAGCACACTTCACCACCCGCTTTGAGGTGATCTATGAGCGCTACGAGAGGTAATGCACCTGATAGATACTCTCCATCTTTGCATTACTTGTTACTGACAAATGCTGGTGAGCTAGAGTCTTATATTGAGGTTGTGCAGGTAGAGGCTCAGTCCAAGTGGGAGCATGCAATGAATAATGAGATTGTCTCACCTGAGAAAAACAAAACCTAGGAGCTAGCCAAGTTGCCTGCAGGGAAGAAAACCTTGTTGAATAAGTGGGTCTACAAGATCAAAAATGAGCCTAATGGTGTCGTGAGGTACAAGGCTCGATTAGTGGTTAAGAGATTTTCACAAAAAGAAGGTATTGATTACAATGAAATTTTCTCTCCTGTTGTAATAACCCAACCCTAACCCAGCGTAATTAAGCTAATTAATGGGTTTAATTAATAAAATTGCGCATTTCATTTCAAGTTAACTGCTGGTGTTTTTGCAGGACTCGAGCAGAGCAACGACCGTCATACGTCATCTTAGTATGTGTATCGTACATGTGGCATGATCAAATCTCATACATCGATTTTATTTATTTTCAAATTCTAAAAAGTTAAAGATATGAGATTTGAACTTGCAACTTATCTTATAGTAAACAAATCTTTACTCATTCAACCATGCGTCTTTCACCAATTATTTTTGCAATATTTTGGTATTGTATACAACATACCTTGGAATTTAAGTTTCAAAACCCTTCTGTCTTCCACGATTGACGGTGCCCCTGGTAATTGCCTCCGCAGTTCGATGCAGCACGACTTCTCACCGGCGCTGCCGACCATTTTTCCAGTATTAATTTCCGAACGACCGGATGTCACCAGTGCCGGAGAACAACGATGTTCTCAAACACCGGCCATATAGAGTGCGATTTCATTTCATTTTTTTCCACAATCGGTTTTGGATTGCGGCGAGGGTAGCAGATCAGGAGTGGCTGGTCTCGGGATCGCATCCGAGCGAGGGAGACTTGGCCACGGAAATATTTCTCACAACAGTTGTATCTCTAGCGAAAGGTCGCCAGAAACAATGGAAGTCGGTGAATTTGTTTCAATCTTTTCATCCGGTATCCATCATAATCTATTAAATATATTAAAACACAAGCTCCTAACTCCTAAGGAAAATCTAAACCTAAAAGAAATAATTTAGAATGTTTGGTGAATTCCAAAGCAAATTCCAAACCTACATAATTTATTATTACATTCATAAATATAATATTTATAAAAATGAAAAAGAAATACCTAAAGTCATTCATAAGTTACCAATATTTAATGCATGCAAAATTAGAACATTTTAAATTTTTCAAAAATGAAAACGAAATACATAAGGTCATACATACATAAATTAGAAATATCTAATACAAAATTAGAGCAATTTTTACTTTTCCTTCCATTAATTTACTATTATAATATTATATTATGACCAGAACCTTTGAAATAAAATATAATAATAGATACTAAAATAAAATTTTCATGAAAAAATTGTTTCGTATTCTTTTTAATAACTATCTTAGAAAATAAAATATTTGATTGAAACTACAATATATACTTTTAACAATAAAAAAATTAAAATTATATGCAAACTACCAAAACAAGAATAAGAAATTGGAATAAGTATAAATTAAAAAGTTGAATAAGAGGTTAAAGCTATGTAATATATAATGGAAAATAATAAGAAAATAGAATTGTCACGAAATTGTTGCCGTAATAGTTTTTTCAAAAAAACAAGCATCCTTCTTAAGACAAAAAATAAAATTAAAGTATTTATCCATAATCGTTATGGTCATGAAATAAAATAAACTCAAATGATAGTTTAATCCCTAAAAATTTTTTTTTATAAGATTGGATTAATAATTATTATAAAATTACTCTAAAAAATAAATAACGTAAAATTATTGAAATATTATCCGTGCATTGCACGGAATATTATAGACTAGTTCATAGTTAACAAATAAGTCCTTGAAAAAAATTAACTTTTAATTAATTATACATAATTTTCACAATTTAAAAATCAAAATTTAATATTTTTGACAATTAATAAAATTGACGTGTGAGATTCAATCATGCCACATGTACAGTACACATCGCGGGAATTACTGTAATTACTGTAATTGCCTAAAGCTGGAAATTACCTTACCTTTTTTGTAAATTATTTATGTGACAATTTCAGCTACTTATTTTACTCTCGGAATATTCAGGTTACTTGCCTGGCCAAATTTTATCAAGTCGATCGATTCGTTGGTATTACTAATAGTAATAATAATATTATTATCATACATTTTCATTCCTTAATTGATTTAAATTTCAATTTATTTCGTTTCTCCATTTTATTTCAAGTTTTCCTTTCATTATTTTAATTTCGTAAATGGTACCTCGAGATTTTTAAACTAGTATTATTGGGATTTAGTATGAGTAATATTAGTAAGAAGGAAGAGGAATTAGTCTTATTATATAATAATATTATTATCATACCTTTTCATTCCTTAATTGATTTAAATTTCAATTTATTTCGTCTCCCCATTTTATTTCAAATTTTTCTCTCATTATTTTAATTTCGTAAATGGTATCCCGAGATTTTTAAACTAGTATTATTGGGATTTAGTATGAGTAATATTAGTAAGAAGGAAGAGGAATTAGTCTTATTATATAAATATAGTTATGTACATATATTTGGGGCCTTAATAATAAAACTTCTACTCCGCACTAATTTAGGAACATCGATCAGATGCATTCTTTCAAGAGCTACTCATACTCCTTCATGTTCTTGCCCAGCTTGTCTCAAGCTCACTCCTTCAACCTTCTCCCTCTGCATGTCCTGGAGCGTGTGCATGGAGGGGAGTAATGAAATAACTTGAGTTGTTGATATTAGGTTGATGAGAGGAGAGAAACCCATTGAACACCCATGAACTTTGATATGGAAAAGAGACCCAATCACCTATCCATGCTTGAATATAATAACAATCTTCTTGATCAATGATTAATAACTTGGAAAAGGAATCAAAATCAATCAACCATGAGTTTGAACACTAGAAGGAATGGATATGACCTTGGATAAAGGATGAAATCCACCACCAAAGCCTAACACTCCACCATGACCATCATAATGGAAAAATTCACCAAATGATCAATAAAGGAATGACTTGAAACACCACCAAAGGATTGGATAAAGTAATCAAGATTTTTGGGAGAAAACTAGGGAAAACCCTAACAAATGCATATGTATGTTCATAATCATCAAAAGCTAACTAGGAAATAAGCTAAGGGGGGTATTTATACTAGTGGAGAAAATTAAAACAAAACACATCATTTGGACACAAAAGTCACGACTCGCAGCAAGCCGTGGCGGGTGTCACGGGTTAGTCGCGGGCGCGACATGCCGACGGGACTGGATAATTGGCACAGCTGCAGCAACAGGGCAGGGGAAGGTCGCGGGTGTGACCCCATGCGTCGCGGGTACGAAGGACGTCTGTAAACGGGCGCTGACAACCATCGAACACAACAGTCATTGCCTGGGCAGTGGGAAAGCAAGAGGTAGCTCGTTGATAAGACAATTTTATATAGAGTTTTTAGGGCTCAAATCATGTCAGTTTCATGCTTTTTATATCCAAAATTCCGTATTTTTATGTCAACTTCTGTGATTTATACACTTGTTCGCGAGTTTGGTGTGTTTTACAGGAATTGGTAGAATTATATCAAAAAGCATTAAGAATTGGAGAAGAAATAGCAAAAATCATCAATAAAATAAAAAGGGAATGAAGAAGGAAAGAAGAGGAAAGGAAGAACGGCCTAAACGACTCGGCCCAAATCCAATTGAAACGGAGAGGCAAGGCGCAGGCAGCGTTTTTGGAAACGCAGGCCTCGCCTTGTCGAGAAAGTTTGGCAACCGAGAAAAGACAAAACGCAGCCCGCGTTTTGGAGGCGTAGCCAGCGCCCTCTCACGGAGAAGTTCGCTATTTGGGCAAAACGCAGGCCGCGTTTTGTGCCCTAATCCAGCCGCTATAAAAGGGCTTCGACAGCCGACGTTTCAAGCATCGATGAGCAGCGAGAGATTTCTTCCGTTTACTCTAGTTTTCAGAGAGATTTTTAGGTAGCTTTTAGAGTAGATTTAGATCAATTTATTTACAGTTGTTCCCAAAAGATTGTTATTAGATTAGATTATTGTTCGTGATCGAAGAACATGAAAGAGACCGATTCGGGTGACACGAAGAGATCGATTCCGCCAATTCGAACACAGTTTATTTCTATTCTTCTTTAATGCTTTCTTGTTATTTAGATTTTGCAATGTTTACCTTTAGAATTATGAGTAGCTAATTTTCTTAGTTTTGGGGGATAAACTCGACGTCAATTGATTGAATTTGAATACAGTTTCGGTGTTAGGTTATCTTTTCATTCGTTTAATCTGCGTGTTTTGTATGTCATGGTAATTTGACAATAAAACGACAGTTTGAGTCTGTACCTGGTTTTAGATTCTTGACAATAGAACGACAGTTTGAGTTTTGAATCGGATTGCGTAGATTGAATAGGTTAGAAAATAGTTAGACATAATGATTCTTGCCTAGGGTCAATTTATAGGCAGTTCTTATCTCTGATTAGACTAAATAGTTAGAAATAATGTTTAGGCTAATCACTGTAACTCATCTAGGATCGAAAGATCGAAGTGATGGGGCTTAGAAAGATTATAGACCCCGAATTATCTTGTTACCTGCACCGGAATTGTTGATAATTTGATTAGTTGACTAGAGTGGACTCCCCTGAACGCTTTCAATTATTTGATAAAACCCCTAAAAATTCCTGCTTTCTTAGTTTAATTTAGAAAACTTTACCACACCCCTTGGATCAACCTAGCATTCTTTTTAGCGAACTAGGTTAGTGCGTGATTGAACATAAATCCCTGAGAGAGAGCGATATTTTATTACTACACAGACCCGTACACTTGCGGTACACAGACACCTATATGTTTTAGGTCTGTCACTCGTCCTCACCAAGAGCACACTCATCTCGTGTTTCACTCATCATGAGAAGGTTCCTCAACTCACTACCCACCCCGGTTTTGAAGAGTTGGTTTCTCGAGAAGAAATGGGAAGTAGTTTGATATTCTTGCCTTTATGGGTGAAAGTATAAGTGTTTTCCAACCCATTGTGCACCGTTTGCTTGTCGTATTATCATGGACGCCCCAACAAAATGTGACAAGCACTCATAGGAACAACATCACAAACAAGGGAATCATTGTAGTTAGATTCAAAAGAAAAAATCACTAAGACTTGCTCAGTTATCTTGACACCGCTGTGATCATTGAGCCAATGGAGTAAGTAAGGTCGAGGGTGCGGTAATACAGGCCAACCAAGCTTCGCGACCATAGATGTAGATGCGACGATCGTACAACTCCCTCCATCAATGATAAGGCTACATACTTTTCCACCCACGAAGCACCGCGTTTGGAACAACATTTCCCTTTGGGCCTCGTCGAGAGGAGTTTCATAGACATGCAAAGCTCTTCTCAAAACAAGGGCACCTCCATGAACGGGCGGTACAAGAACGACATCCTCCTCGTCACTCTCATTTTCCTCATTGTCAACCACCTCGGTCTCCTCTTGGGCCCTTTGAAGCTCTTCGTCAATGTCATAAACTCTTAGAGTGTCAAAGTCTGACGGTTTGGGCAATCCGCTTGATAATGGCCATACCCATGCCATTTAAAACACTTAATCCGTTGAGGAAGTTCCGTTGGAGATGTCGTAGCGATTCCCTTTCCTTTGTCAATTCAAGGTGTTGGTGTAGACTTGGATGTCTCACTGGACTTCGGAGTGTTTGAATTCGGAGGGGGTCAGCTAGAAGGTGAGTAAGCGGGCCTAAATAAGGGCTTGGTGTCAGACCTTTCCTTTCTTCGTCGCTCAACTCGGAGAGCCAAACTGCACAAATCGTCCATTGAATAGTATGGTTGGACCTCAATCTTCTTGGCAACCGTAGGATCCAAACAATTCAAGAAACACATCATTGTTTGTTCTTGCGGCTCTTGGAGGTCACTTTTGATGAGGAGTTGCTCGAACTCTTGAATTTAATCGCTTACGGGCTTTAATCGCTCACGGGCCCTTTGCCTTGAGTGAGGGCGTAAAGCTTCCTCAAGACATCCTGCTTGTATGTGTTGCGAAAGAAACGGTGGTTCATTAATTGTTTGAGCCGTGTCGAAGTAGTAATTCTCGCCCGATCTTCCCGAGCTCGTTGCGATTTCACATTATGAAACCAAAGTGAAGCGACTTTGGTGAGCTTCAAACTAGCGATTTTGAAAGATTTCTCATCATCGTATTCCTTGGTTTCAAAGATCCTACCCATCAACTGGATCCATTCAAGGTACTCATCCGGATCATTGGAACCATTAAACTTGGGGATGTCGATCTTGACGTCTTGAAAATCGTCACGAGGGGGCATATCATGCACTTCCCGATGAGGTCGACGTCGAGGGGAGCCTCTAGCATCGTCCCTCGACTCAAAGTTGAGAGGATGACAAATAGGGCTTTGTGCGCGCCTCCGACGTTCGATTTAGGGTTGACCTTGATGTTGAGCGGCCATGTGGTTCATTTGGGACGCAAGGTCCCAAAGAGCCCGCTCGATAGTGGAGTACTGATTCTCAATGGAGGTGAGTCAATTCTCGACATCTAGAGCTCGTGGGCTTCTCCGGTGGCTTGGTTTCTCTCGATCGGAGTGAACTTCTTCGTCCACATCGAGGGAAGGGTAAAGGACAGTATGTGTTTGGGATGTTTTGTAAAGTTTGGGGGTTTTCTTGTAGTTGGCTAGTGTTTGGATAAGGGTTCTTTGTATTTTTCTCACTTGGACATTTAATCGAACAACTTTCGTGCACTATTTTCCAACTTCTCTTCAAAGCTCCAAATGACTTCAAATCCAACAAATACAAATACAAACACAATACAATATATTCCAACACTCATGGATATCAAAGGAAATGCGGAACACCAATATTTGCATACAATCCACAAAATCCAACAATAGAGAAGTATACTAGCAAGAACAATGAACAAAACTCAAGCTAAACCAAACCTTGGGCTTTGATACCAAATGGAGAGTGTGCGTGGAGGGGAGTAATGAAATAGCTTGAGTTGTTGATGTTAGGATGATGAGAGGAGAGAAACCCATTGAATACCCATGAACTTTGATGTGGAAATGAGACCCAATCACCCATCCATGCTTGAATATAATAACAATCTTCTTGATCAATGATTAATAACTTGGAAAATGAATCAAAATCATTCAACCATGAGCTTGAACACTAGAAGGATTGGATATGACCTTGGATAAAGGATGGAATCCACCACCAAAGCCTAACACCCCACCATGA
Organism: Portulaca oleracea; assembly: GCA_029582165.1. Lineage (NCBI taxonomy): Eukaryota > Viridiplantae > Streptophyta > Magnoliopsida > Caryophyllales > Portulacaceae > Portulaca > Portulaca oleracea. The sequence continues at coordinate 46,366,616 of CM055873.1, forward strand.
CCATCATAAAGGAAAAATCCACCAAATGATCAATAAAGGAATTACTTGAAACACCACCAATGGATTGGATAAAGTAATTAAGATTTTTGGGAGAAAACTAGGGAAAACCCTAACAAATGCACAAGCATGTTCATAATCATCAAAAGCTAACTAAAAAATAAGCTAAGGGAGGTATTTATACTAATGGCGAAAATTACAACAAAACACATCATTTGGACACAAAAGTCACGCCTCACAGCAAGCCGTCGCGGGTGTCACGGGTTGGTCACGGGCGGGACATGCAGACGGGACTGGGTAATTGGCGCGGCTGCAGCAACAGGGCAGGGGAAGGTCGCGGGTGCGACCCCATGCGTCGTGGGTGCTACGGACGTCTAGAAACGGGCGCTGACAACCATCGGACACAACAGTCGTCGCCTGGGTAGTGGGAGGTCACGGGCGCTACGTGATAGTCGCGGGCGTGACGACCCAACGGACGCAGCGGCCAGCATCTGGCAGAAAGAGGTCGCGGGTGTGACCTATGCTTTCGCGGGCGCGAAGCCTGGGCAGTTTTTCTGCCGATTTCAAACGCGCATAACTTCTTCTCTCAGACTTTGTTTTAGGCCCATAAGATATCGATAGAAAGATCTCGGTGTGTACTTTAAGCTCCCAAAATTGGAAGCCGATCGGAGTTGTATTGAAAAAGTTATGGTTGAAAGAGTGACGGCACATCCATTCCAACAACCCACGTTGACCCCTTTGCGCTTATTCTTGCCGAAGGACTCCGAACTCTTTTAGAGGCCCGAAGTAGGTCCCGTAGCTCCACTCCCATGATCCGGGGTCCCATTTAAAGTGGATACCACACCCAACAATTATCAGAATATACCTCCAAGGCCCCAGGTCCACCTTACAATGCAATACACACCCGACCTTGAAGTCATTTTTCTCGTGTTTTATGAAGGGGGTGTGGGTAGGCTTGGTGACCACGAATGTTGGAGCTTTGACCTTAGCCCGATATGGTTCATGTCCTCTAACGCCACCACCAACCGATCGCCAGCAAGCTGGCCGCTGCCACCAGGCGAGCCAGCCCAGAAAACAACACCCCATCCTCTTACTCTTTGTCTTTCTTCTACTGTCCATTGAAGGTATAAACCCTAACCTTTTCAATTCAAATCTGAATTTCATTGTTTAATTATCAAATTTAATTATTTTTCTTATCAAAGTTAATTATTTTTCTTATCAAAGTTAAGTATTTAGAATGAGTTATCAAAGTTGCTATTGGGCTTTTCTTTTGTAGTGAGATCATAAGAAGCAATATGTAACACAAACTGAGCAATTATATTTTGATATTGCCAGTATCATCCAACAATTTATGTGAAAGGGATGCCCTATACAAGGACATGTTTGGAAGGAACAGTTTGATTGCATGACAAAAATGCAATTACAACTGCAAACAAGCCAAAGTAGTTGAGCCATGAGAGCTTAATTAAGCACAAAAGAAAAAAAACAATTTGTGAAAACTTATGTTAGAGTATGAAAACGGTAGAAGAAGAAAGAAGGAATGAGGGACAATAATTCTTGAGTAGAGAAGACCCCCTTATATAGAATTTTCAATCTTTAGGAGGCCAATAACTAATTAGAAGATAAAATGTCATTATTGTAATGTTAGTTTGGAATAAAAATAAACTTCATTTTATGAGGAAATTAACATTTTTTTTAAAAAAAATTCCTGTGTAGTTGGGTAACATATGTTAAATTATATTACTGCCTAACTAAATTCCTTCAAACCACACAAAGTTGTTTAACCAATTAACCAAGCACATGCGTCAACAATTAAGGAGAGGTGGAAGGGATTAAAGACTTGTTTAACCAATTAACCAAGCATATGATATGTGTGCCTAATTTTGACATTTTGTAGTTTCATTAGACCACAAAAATTATGTTACTGCCTACTAGAGCCGATGATCATTCATGTTAATGAACCTATAAATAGAACTCAATATTGCATTGCTCTTACAACAAACAAATATCAAGTTAAGTTTTCTTCTCAAGCTAGTTCTTCTGTTTCCCAAATTCCTTCATATTTTGATCCTAGTAAAAGTTCCATGGCAGAAATTCTTTGGTTTGTTTCACTTGCTATTGCTTTTTTGAGCTTCAATCAGTATTCCCTTGCTTCGAAATGTGTCCTCTTCAACTTCGGGGATGGGAATTCCGACACTGGTTCAACAGCTGCTGCCTTTGGAATACGCTTAAACAACGGAAAATACTGTGACGGACGTGTCTACATTGATTACATTTGTAAGTTGTCTTACTCTTCTTGATTCTCGCTTTAGTTTCATGTGTAAAATCATATTTATTTGTAGTTACATTATGAAAGGCATAAGGATTGGGAATAGTTTCTAGTTACATTATTTTAAACATCGCAGTAATATATATATATATATATATATATATATATATATATATATATATATATATATATATAGAAAATTACTTAGAGGTACCCTAACTTTTGGAAAACAATTTTTTGGTACCCTAACTTTTCAAAACTAATTTTGGGGTATCCTTACTTTTAGGATTAAAAATTACTAGGTGAATTTCTTGCGAAACTCCGATTGATTCAAATCATTTTCGTCCACAAAAACAAACGGCATTTTTGTCCACAAAGCACTTAATTAATTTTCTGCCTAAAACTCACCGGTGAATTCAAATCATTGGCCGGAAATTAACCTAATTATTTCTAATTCTAAAAGTTAGGGTACCCCAAAATTAGTTTTTAATAGTTGGGGTACCGGAAAAACATTTCACCAAAAGTTAGGGTACCCCTAAGTAATTTTTTGATATATATATAGGATAATTGGATTATAATAATCCCTACTTTCACCAATTGGACAATGGTGGACCGTACTTTCATTTTGTATTCTGGTGGTCAAAAAAAAAATGGATAGTATTGGTACCAAATCCACCTCCATATTCTTCTTATATTTTTCATTCCTACACGATATTGTTTTTGTTTTTTTCGTTCCTTCCCTTAGAATGTTAATGAATTGTAGTTTCTAAAATATTTTTTAAATTATTTTTTTGAGACTCCGAATAATAATTATTATTTTCTAAAAATAATAAAAGTGAAAAAATCGTAAAAAATAGTAAAAAAAATGAAAAAAATTTGGGAGAAACGCTGTAAATTCATTAAAAATCATTGTAAAGTGTTATACTAAGTTTTTAATCAAATGCAACATAAAATCTGTGATTCTCTTTTTTGGACCACCAGAATACAAAGTGAAAGTACGGTCCACCATTGCCCAATTGGTGAAAGTAGAGATTATTAGAATCCAATTATCCTATATATATATATATATATATTATTAAAAGTATGGATATTTGCGAGTAATATGGATCTTATCATATTAATATGCCTCCACCATCACATAATTCAAAAAATACAATCGTTATGCTAATGTTTTTTTATTAATTTCTATTTATCATTTGGATTGATTTTTTTTAATAAGATTGAATTGATAACCATTATAAATTTATGTTGAAAAATAAATTACGTAAAGTTACTAGAAAACTATTCGTGCATCACACAAGATATAAAGACCACTTATCATTTTACAAGTACTTAAATAGTACATAATCATTTTGTCAGATGCTTAAATTTTTTTCTTTTCCCAATTGTTTGAAGCCCTGAAAGGGTCGAAAACTCCAAAACAAAACACCAAAAGCACTACTCACACACATCCAACCATAACGTCAAGCAAGCTATTTCAAAGGAGAGACACTAACACCTTAACTAACACCGCCACCGAGGATAGCAATAATATAAGATAGCAATAATATACTACCTCCATTTTGTTTTTTATGTCGTCTAGAGAATTGTGGCAAAAACTTTTATCATTAATATCTTAATTTGTGTAATGATTCATCATATAAAATTGATATCATTAGATTCGTAATAAAAAATACTATTAAAAAAGTATAATATTAAATTTTTCTATAAAAGTTTTATATTAGAAATTATTAATTTAAAATTGACACTAAAAATCGTAAATGACAGATAAAAAAGAACGGGGGGAGTAGAAATGTACCAAAGTGAGAAAGAAAATACGCACAAGCAAAATTTAAAATACTCCTTAATCATTCGAGAAGGAACTAGCCCTAAAACAAGCCAAACTAACACCTAAAACGACAGCCTCAACACAGTGGAGCTTCACACAAGTTACTCCTTCCTTGGCTTTCTTTTCTTAGTCAAGAGCAATTTAAACCTCCTTATTAGTTGCATCAGTAGTCTAAAGGAGAGAAATTTCTTCAATAAGGGAATTAGTTTGACCAAACAATCTATATTGTCCTCACTTGCATCACTAGTCCTGTCTATGGGGTCAAAAACCTTGACCTTGATTGTAATCTCATCAGTCTATGTTGGGTTTTCCAGACCATAAGGGTTGACATGGGTCAGGAGTCACCAGTGTCAGCCCCGATTATGTGATGCATGAGAAGATTCATATATAAACAATCACTACAAATATTATTATACTTACAGTTACAGAGAAAGCGATGGTATATTTTCAGTGACTCATCTTTTGGGCGTTTTGTTTCTCGTTTTGCTTTTGGTTATTCATAGTGTTCTCTTGGTGTAAACCCCTCTTAGCAATTGGGCTTTCTTCTAGGCTTATGCCTCCAATTATTTTTTTAAACAAAAAAACAAAAAAAAGAAATGTGACTCTCATCTAACTTTATAGCAAATTCTTAGAGCAAATTTAAGACAGTGCTAATTGCAAAGTGTAATAGCATAAAAATAAAAGTGTAATAAACATTGAACGAGTTGATTTCTTACAAGTTATATTTGATAAGAAAATACTTATACTAGAATGTACTCCCTCCGTTCCATATTAACTGTCGTCTTTGGAAATTGTACAGTCAAATTTCAAAAATTTTGACCATAAATTTCTCAATATATACAATGAGTTGCTATGTAAAATTATCACCATTAGATTCGTAACGAAAAATACTATCATAAAAGTATAATATTACAATTGTTAATAACATATTACGTAAGAAATTATCAATCAAAGAAAGACGTTGGAGACCGTGAAAGTCAAAATTGTGACAATTAATATGGAGCAGAGGGAGTATATTAATAAGCGATTTATGTGACATCTTCCACATTTATTCCTAGTAAATGATTTTACGAGTGGAGATGCCTAGATTTGGAGACTGCAGAGATCGCTGAATTTGATAGGCGGCCAAGAGTAATTGGTAGAAAGTATCTTCTTAGCAACTAAAGCATTGGCTGCCTCAGTATTATGTATGCCATCCCAACTCACACTACGAGATGGATTGGCACACACTGTTGCACTCGGGTGATCGCACGTAATATCTATATTATAATTGTAGGGTGGTGTTCCTTTGCCACAACATGCTCTCAGCGGACTCTCAAATCCTGCAAGAGAAGTAAATTCGTGAGGGGACTGAAAAGTTAATGGAAATTATGTTAGCTAGTATAAACCAGACTACAAAAGGTAATCTTCAATTATGATTTAAAACTTTACCATATTTTGTGGCATTCACAATGAGATCGTATTTAATCGAATGCATGTCAATGTAAACGATTGTTGCATTCTCCAACTGAGATCTCATTTTGGTGCACATGAGGCTCAATCCTTCATTGAAGGCCTTTGATGCATCATTGTACACCGTCATACAACCATCCTCATCAAGCTGCCAAAAAGAAGTGTTTTTCCCATATGCAAGCATTGATGGCTGACATCCGAAAGGACCCACATTGTATACAGCAAATTTTCTTGCCCCATTCTTATATAATTTCTACAATATTAACATCAACCCAATAAGTAGAAAAGAAAAACATATATAAAATCATAAAGGAAAGGTGTACATTGTCATTAGACTAGCTATTGTACAGTCATATGAACTATACCTGCAAGGTATCTCCAATGATAATGATAGCATCTGGGATCTCTTTATCAAAAACTGCTGAAACATTTGAAAAATATTGAGCTTGGAATGCATAAAAGATATAGTCATCCCCAACGTCTATTGTATAAACAGCATTCACGAACTCCTGGTCACTTATAAGTGACCCCTCACCTGCAAAGTTAAAAGTAGATCGATTATCATTCATAACCATAATTATATATCAAAGATTATGCGTAAACTAACATAATAACAAGCGTAGTATTTGAAGGAAAAAAAATATCAGTGCCTAACCTTGAGGTCGGTGCTCACGTGTACGTTTCACAAAATGAGCAAATTGGTTCACTTGAGTTGGGAATGGCATAACAACACCACAAGCAAAATTCACTCCTTGACAGAATGACGTGCCCAAGGAATCAAGGTACGGTTCGAGATCTGTCATGTTTAAAGACTCGCCTGCAAAGTAATTGCGAATTAATCATCACTAACATGAGATTAATCACTTGCAGCTTCTAAGAATTAATCTGGTTCTTTTGTTTAGCTATTTTTGCATCGTTGTTTCTCAGGCATGAATTATCAAAGAAAAACAAAAGAGATTAATTAAGAAACAAATATGATTTTTTTAGGTAGGTCAAAATTAAAAAGAGTGCATGAAACTGCTCACGGATGAAATCAATGTAGAGACGTCCGTCACAATATCTTCCATTTTTTAAGTGTTTGCCAAAGGCAGCAGCTGCTGAACCGGTGTCCGAACTCCCGCCCCCAAAGTTGAAGTGGACACATTTTGATGCAAGGGACTGATTGAAGCTCAAAATAACAATAATTAGTGAACCAATCCAAAATACTTTGTAATTAGGTATGATATTTGTCTTCAGGCACTTCATATTAGTCCTAAAAAAATCATACATAAAATAATTGTACAACTACATATGTTATTACAAAGTTTAGATTACATAAAAATCATATATAACAAGAGACTATTCCTTGTGCCTTGTTAATTAACTTGAAACATTACCACTAGTAAGAAAGAGCCCATAGGAAAAGTTAAAAACTACAAAATATGAAAATAAACAATTAAAGAATGGATACGTGTGCTAGGTTACACTAAGGTGTGTGGTTTGAAGACATTTGTTTAGGCACTAATTCAATGTTTGCTACACAACAAAACCTAATTAATTCATTTTTAAAAGCAAGGTTTGGTGAAGCGTTAGATATTCGCACGTACCTGTTGATGAAAAGCTGGGTTGGGGCTGACTGCATGAATTAGAGTAATTGTAGAGCAAACAAGCAGTATTATCAGCAGACTGGTGATTACTTTGGCCATAATTTCTTGTATTATTCCTCTTCTCTTAGCAAGCTATTCAGATGATAAGTGAGTTGGAGAGAGAGAGAGAGAGAGATATTTATGTGGTGATGAGTTAAGAAGTTGTGAACAAATGAGGGTTTATATAGAGGGAATGAGGGATGGTGAGTGAACTTTGGGAAAGCACAAAGACGAGACTTTCCGCTTAAATTGATTTTACTATATAATTGATTTTATTTAGATATAAATTGATTGTTATGATTAACTGTGGATACATGATTACATGTGCTCGGTTTGTTAGGCCATAATATAATTTAACAACATTTCCTACCTTCCATCCATCCCCCTCATTAACTGTGGATAAATTATTACATGTGCTTGGTTTTGGTACTAGGGATTTATTTTGCCCCATCCTATATATTCTTTGGTTTTGTGAAAGCAATTACAGGGATAAATATATATAATTTGAGACCAAAGTAGTAGAATGTATCAGGAGTTCAGGACACAACGAAATGAAAATACAACAAAATACTACTCGCAATTGCATGCTAATGTGATTGATGAACTTATTAAATATTAAGCTCATATTTGCACTTGTTATATTTTGCTGTTAATATTAGTACTGAATTTGCCCTGACAATTAGATAGAAGTAGGAAATAATTCAAAGGTATTCATCACACATATTATGTTTTACTACGGAGCTGATGAATTTTTGTGGATCTCAAACTTGGAATATTGGTCTTAAAAATGAAAATGTAACAATTATTAATATGATTGCTTATATTTAGATTTCTACAGACTTTGCATAAGCTGAACCCATAACAGATGATGGTTGTGATAGTGTTGTTGCAAAATTGAGAGCTCCATCTTAATCCAAGCAGTATATGAAGGATGCCATGCATATTAACTTATATAGCAGTTCAATAGTTTGTGCAGCAACCAGGGGCAGATTTGGGGCCAGCCCAGGGGTGTCCATGGACACCCCAAGCCCAAAAAATTTTTTAAACAGCTTATATAACTTGGGTTGAGATATATATAATAGTAGTAGGTGGACACCCCTAAAAAAGGCCCAAAAAATTAATATGGGGTGTCCATTTCATATATGTTTTAAAAAGAAACTTAATTACATATACCCACAATTCAATTGGCCCATACCCCCACAAAGCTGCCAACAATCCAAACAAAATGAGCTGAGGGATTTAATAGAGTATAGCATAGACGCACCCAAACTTTCAATGTCCAAAATCCAAATTACCATATTCTCCAATCAAATAAATCAAAAACAAATCATTGATTAAACTCTTTTAAGTTTTCTGCTGAAAATTAAAAAAAAAAATCAAACCACCTAAAAATATAAATGACAGGGAATTAATATTGATTATGAAAAGGGCATATATATACCTGGGGAATTTATTTTTCTCTTTTGCAATATATCTTTCAAATTGTTGCTTGAATATGTTTCATATTATTTAATGTATCATGTGGCTAACATTTCTTATGTGATTTGTGAACTGTATTAATGTAGATTTGTGGTTGTTTTAATTATTGGTTAAAAGTACAAGCAAGATGCTAGATAATTGATGAAAATAGATAATGTTTCTATTTGCACTCCAAAAAGCAATTTGATTCATTAGTAATTTGTGAATTATAGATTAAAAGTATAAGTTACTAGAAGAAAACAACTGCAATTGTTGATTAATTAGGCTCCCAGGCTCCCATAAGTTGCTGTTGGATTGATTATATGTATGTCACTTTCTCAATTTGTATCTTATGTATTTGTGTGTCATTTTTTTCATTGAGTCGCAAAGTGTTGGGTGTAATATGGAGTGTTTTAATTCGATTTTACGAAACTACGCCTTAAAATTAAAAGAAAATAACTCGAAAGTAGTTTACAAAATGCAGGAGATGATAATGAGAGAAATAGAGCAAGTGGGGTTGAAGTCACTCCTAAAAATGAGTCTATAATGCGGCGGTATCCAAAAAATGAAACCATGTAGGGGTCAAATGTAATATTTTACTATTGAAACATTGGACAGTTTGTTTAATTTCTTTTTTTTCCAAATATATGCAAATTGTGGGTCGAGTTCGGTACGAGTCGGTTTCAGGCTTATTTGTTTTAGATTTGGAAATTCCGGACCTAACCTTGAACTTTCGGGCGGGTTCAGGTCAATTTTCGGGTCAAGCCTGATTCTGGTTGCTATATATGTAATGGTTGCTATAATTAAGTGGACACCCCTAAATTGAAACCCTAGATCCGCCACTGGCAGCAACACGAGTTTCCATCAATGCAGCAGTGTTTGTTCCCTTACCAAGTAAAATGATGTTTTCGATAGCTATACTGTTATATCAGTAGCTAGGGAACAAGAATGGCAAACATCTTGATATAAAACTTCATGGCCTACAAAGAGGGAGGGGGGAGAACATGATGGAAAGAGACTCACTGAAGATATCTGTGAGAAGGGAGCAAAGCCACGAAGCCCTTCCACTACAGCCACCAATCCACCTTTGTTCACACCAACAACCTGATTTCACCGAGACAGAACAACGCCAATTCAGAAACAGCAAACAAGTTATTATTCTGGTTCAGCACACTAACATTTCAGAATTTCAAACCAGAATTATCATCATCATTTCACCATGGTTTCATGATAATGAAACTATATGTAGTACAAGTAATAATGACACCACCAGAAATGAAATATAGATGTAGAGAACAGTGCTGACCTTTCCCTTCACCACGACATCTTCGACTTGCAGCTGGATGCTTCTGAGAATGTGTGTCCATTTGTTAGTCTTTTAGAAAGGTCGAGCGCAGTAGTCTACATTATCACTTTACACTGAGTTGTCTTAGGCACTGTTGTTGCTTCTTGCTGGATTTCTCTTACCTGAATTTCAAGAATACTGTCATTACTTTGACATGAAGGATAAAACACATGCCACCCAAATCATGTATCCTGCCAACTATTGTTATCATGTCATCACACAGCCAATGGCACCCACACCTTGGAGTAACCTCCTTGGCAAAAATCACACAACATATTGCCTACTTCAAACTATTAAATTATGCTTGCTTCAATTTCATTATGACACGTAACATAATTCCCCATTTTTGTAACTACACTTAGCAGAACGAGCTCTATGAAGCATAGAGAATACAGAGTAATTAATGGCATACTGTAGAATCAGTAATTAACAGCATACTGGTTTTCACCTAGTACAGACATAAAGAAATTTATATAAATCAAAATATAGGAGAACTGTAAGCATAGAGAATACAAAGATTGATAATTGGAAAATAATATTTTTAAAAAACTAGAATAAAAATTGATAATTGGAAGAAGCATACTCAGCACTAGAATGCAGCAACTCATAGTAGCAGCAGGTAGCAGTAAAGTCAGCAGCAGAAGAGCAACTCATGTGCACAGTTCAGCACTCAAACAGATCAGAAAGACAAACTAGTGCATGATAGCAAAATTGTGCAAAATTCCCCTTGAAACTTCACCAAATAGGCTCCCAAGTCCCAAATGAACGTCAATTCAACTCCAATTAATCCTTAACCCAACCAAGCATATCCCAACAGCATCAATACACCTTACAATCATCATACAATACCCAAAAAATCTCCAAATGTGAACAAGAATTCTGAGCAGAAAATGGCACAAAATAGGGTTGAAAAATCCAACTAAATGCAACCAAAACCGACTTAAATCAACACCAAGCCTTCAAGCAAGGTTTTCCACTCCTTCGACTTGACTTTAGTGACCCGAAATAATCATTCACACACCCAAACATCCACAGAAATGCATTGAAACAGTAGCAACAATTTGCAGCAGGGCAGAAACAGAAAACAGAAAATACAATCAGATGACAAATAATCATGCACTAACTCTGAAACATATCATCAATGAAAGGAAATTTCTTGATCCTCATTAAATGGAAAAAAAAAAGATAAAAAGATCAGAACATTGCACCAAACACATTTGCAGCCTTAAAATTTTCAAATTTGTCACCCTTTCTTGTTGTTCTTGTTATGGATTGATAACCCAAACCAAAATGGGAAAAACATACTCTAATCCACCAAAAAATTTGAGATGAAACACATATTACAGTGAACCCCATTAAGAACAAAAGTTTCGTAGGATTGTTGATTGTTACATAAACATTGGATACTAGTAATTATAGATATGTTCAATGGACTTAGACTGTCCAACTTTTCCTCAAGCAAGAAAACTATTGGGGGGAAATGAATAAGGAAACAAAAACACTGAAGTTGTGAACTTACATGTTTGCAAAGAATTTCAAGTTTCTTGAGTTTAAGAGTTTGAGCCACAAGCAACTTTTGAAGGTCACTTGCAAATGCAGATTCCAGCTTTTCAACATGAGCTTCTACACCATTCCCTATCCCATTCAAGAACTCTAGTATCCCTACTTTCACTGTTACATGCATCACTCCACAATTCAATCCTTTAATGACTATATACCTCTGAACATATTCAAATTCCAAGACAACCATCGATATCACTCACCGAAACCCTACACCTCTAAAACATTAACATCATATAATGGATATGGGATTCTGATTTCACTCTAAACAATTCAAAATGCAACCCCTTTTTGGGCAAACAAAGAACACAGATTCATATTTAAAGAAAGACATATATCCTCAAAAATTCCCAATCTATTGAGTCCTAATCAATCACAAAAAAAGAAAAGTTGACAGATTTACAATCCGAATAAGAAAAAAAATTGGGGAGTAAAAAACTTGCACCATACAGACAAGCAATTTCGGAATAAAACCCTAAACCCATGAATCCTCAGACACAAACAAGGAAAATAATTTCTGGGTGTTGCTCTAATCATGCCAAAATCGCACTTCTGCTCTAGCTACAATGAAATGCCAGCAAAAAGTAGCGGAAATTCAGGCAATTATTTGTCCCATAGTTAGGCTTACCAACATGGGGAGACGAACTGGAGAAGAATTGGATGAGGGAGGATTGAATGGCAGTAGACGAGCCAGAGAATGAGTCAGATGGACGACAGGAGCAGCCGATGAGAATGACGAGCAGATTAGAAGACGCAGCAGAATATGTTGAGAAACATAGCAGCGAGGCAGCAGAGGAGACGGGAGAAGGACGAGAGAAGCGGAACTAGACCTGTCAATTCGTTCGGGTGGGCGGCGCTTTGGGGTCGGTCATATATATATCGGGTTTGAGAAAATACGGGCGATGTATTTCAGTTTCGGGTCAATCCAACGGGTTATAATTGCGACCTTTATTCGTTTTTTCTTTTTCAAAAATGGTCTCTAAATACTACTTTTTGTACAATATACATAATAAAATATGATTATCTTCTAGTAACGATGGATTATTGTTACTATTTTAACATAAATAAGAGAAATAACAAATAAATAAGTTGCGCTTATAGTTTAATAGTTAAAAATTTGGATGCAAAGTCGCAAATTTTAATAAAGTTTAACTTAAAAGGTTAAATTTTCAGGTCAAACGGGCGGTCGGGTTTGACCCGCTAATTTTCGGGTTCGGTATACTTCAGGTTTAGTTGAAAAAATCGTGTTCAAAACCCAGAAATTCGGGCGGGTTCGGGTCGGGTTAGAAATTGTCAGGTCTAAGCGCAATAGATGAGAGAGAGTAGACCTAGCACAGATATGGTAGAATTTTTATTTTTTTATTATTATTATTGGAAATCAATAATAACAACTTTGAGAATATTGGAGATTAATAATACAAACTATTTTTTTGGACACTAACAGTACACTGTCGAGTTGTTATGGTTTCAACTGTACACTGCCGAGTTGTTATGGTTTTAACTCACCGGAATGACGTGGCTCCGTAATGTGTGACGTGAAAAGCAGAGCTTGTGTAGAAAATGTTGACATGGACACTAACCTGTCTTCCACAGCACACGTTATAAAATCAATTCATCTTTCCAATGAGTTAAAACCATAAAAACTCGATCGTGTAATGTTGGAAGGAAATATGTCGATAGTTGGTACTGCTAGTGTCTAAGGAAATAATTGGTATTATTAGGCCCTGTAAATTTGGGAGGTAGATTAGGGTAGGGTAAATAGATCCCAAAACTACCGAAAATTACCAAAAGTTACCGAATTTTTATTAAATATAATTTTCCTTTTTTATTAAATATAATTTTGTTTTATCTTTTTCCCTTTACAAATTTTTTTTAAAAAGAATTTCCCATCAAATACAAAGAATTTACCTCTTGTCAAAAGTTACCAAATGTTACTAAAAGTTACCAAAAATTACCAAAAGTTATCAAAATTACAGCATTTACCATACCACAACTTACCTACCAAATTTACAGGCCCTTAGTATCCAATACTCCTAAAGTTGATATTATTGACGTTCAAAAAACTTTTTTTTTAGATTTAGGCCCTCTTCTAGTCTTCTTTGGTTGAGTTATTTTCGAGTTTTGATGGATAAGTTATGATAAGATATGATATTTTTTTTTTTTGGAATTGTGTGTTTTTTGAGTGGATGTTTTTTTGTGGAATTCTGTAAGGTTTTAATAAGTTAGGATAAGTTAGAATATGTTTAGATATGTTAATTAAATCTAACCAAAGAATAGGGCCTTAATTTTGGCAATCAATTTTTTTATTTTTTCGGTCGAAAATCTCCTGCCTAACAAAATTGTGAAGCCCGCTTTAATTTTCACTTTAGAACAACGACGGGTATTGGTTTACAATTACAACATGATTTAACATCCGTAGTAAATAATTAAATATTCTAGACAGGTTAATGACCCGTTGCAATTAGATTCTCATTTACGAAGGTTTTTAGAACCCGTTGTTAATCAGTGGTCGTCAATAAAGACATTCTTACTCGTGTCTTATTCCTAGAGTAGAGAGGTTTCGATACTAGGCATTTATTTTGCTCCATCCTATATATTATTTGATTTTGTGAAAGCAATTACAGGGATAAATATATATATATATATATTTTTTTTTTATATATATAAAGGTAAGCGAGTGAACGGCAGGTTAACGACGTCTTCTCACAAGAAATCGTCCCGCCCTATCTAGATCAACTAAATTACAGAGGTTGGGGTTATTAAGGATTGTTATACTCTCACCAACCCCTCTGTCATGTCCTTGATGAGCTAGAAAGATAGCGACCGCGTTGGCTTCGCGGTAAATATGAGAAATTTTAACTTATTGGAATCGCTGAAGAATTATTTGAGTATCCTGGATGAGACCTCTAATCTGCCACGGAATAGAATAATTACCCTTTAGTGCCTGGATGACCTCCATATTATCTCCTTCTATATGAATGTGTTGGAAGCCTGTTGACGACGCTGCAACCAACCCATCTCTCAGAGCCCTCGCCTCCGCCACCAAAATTAGAGCATCACCATAGTACTTCGCTCCTCCGCCAAGAACCGCGCCCCGCCAGTCTCGCAAGATGAAACCACCTGCCGCCGAGTTGGTGATGAGAGAGCCGTCGAAATTTAATTTGACGACTCCCTTAGGAGGGGTATACCAACGAACCAGAGAAACAGAATTGGTATACCCACCCCTAGTACTGCTACCATGATTATCTACCTCATTATTGTTCCTGATTTGCGATTCAGTCGCCCTACTTTTGGCTTGGATGAGACTCTGCAACGGTCGAAATATTTTATTTCGAAAAACAGCCTCATTCCTGTTCTTCCAAATTGTCCATAAGAGAAAAATTCCCCTAGTTAATTATCTGTTGTGGTCCCCAGATTTGTTGGAACTTAGAAACTGTTTTATGGAATTAGTACCATGATTAGTAACAGGATCCATAATCCAGCCATGATGACTTGCTAAAGCCCATATTCGTCGGGTCGTAGGGCACTCCCAAAAAAGGTGACTATCACTTTCAATCTCCTCTAGACAAATAGGACAAGTTGGATCCAAAGTCATTCCTCTTCGTAGCAGGTTGCCACGAGTTGGAAGGGCCTTGTGAAGCATAAGCCACAGGAAGATGCCAAGTTTGGGGGGGATATCAATTTTCCATATCCATCTGAACTCCCATTTATATGACTGTTCTATACAATCTTGGATGATCCTCGTAGCTGATTTCGTGGAAAAAGAACCATCACCAGTAAGACCCCAACAAATTTCATCATTCATATTTGCCATTGTAATAGGTATGCCTAAGATTTTTTGAATAATAACAGGGTCCTGAATAAGGTTGCTTAATTTGTCTACATCCCAAGTTTTAGCATGAGTAATAAATTTATCTACAGTTAGTTCTTCATCAACAACTTCGTTGTTCCCACATAAGTCTTGAAGCGGTTTGTCATTAATCCAATTGTCCGTCCAGAATTTGATAGATTTACCATCCCCTAATCTCCATCTTATACCCTGTCGTAAAATATCTTGAATTTTTAGCAGATTTCTCCAGACTGGAGAATCCGTATGCTTGCTTTTATAAGAAAATAGGTCATTTGATCTAAGGTATTTTTGACGCATCAGATTTGCCCAGAGGGAATCTCCATTTAAAATTTTCCAAGCGAGTTTACATTGAAAGGCCAAATTAACAGTCTCTGTTCTTCTAAGGCCCAGCCCACCAAACTCCTTTGGGAGACAAATAGTATCCCAAGCAACCATAGCCATCCCATTGTTGTCATTGTTTTTTTCCAAAAGAAATTCCTATTGATTCGGTCTAAGCCGAGACAAGCTGCTTTAGGGAGCCTAAAACATTGCATCGTGTGTGTCAGGAGAGATTCTAGATTGGATTGTATGAGTACCACTCTACCAGCTTTTGAAAGCGCATTCACTTTCCAAGAAGTCATCCTATCCGTAGCTTTTCCTATAATATCATCGAAGTCTCTGGGGACTTGTCTGCCTTGATTAACCTTACACCCTAAAAATTTTCCTAATGAATCGGAAACAGGGATGTTAAAAATCCCTTGAATCATATCTTTAGACTGCCGCGTTGAATTTTTGGAGAATATTAACTTAGACTTATGAAAGTTGATTAATTGCCCTGACATATTACAGAACTTTAAGGTAAGATCTTTTAATTTAGAGGCCGCATGTTGAGAGGCCTTGCAGAATAATAAACAGTCATCAGCAAAGAATAAGCCGGGAATCTTCAACGAGTGGGGGGCTAATTGAATTCCCAACCCAGACTTAGCTTCGTTAGCTGTATGTTCAAGCATAGAGCCAAACACATTCATACAAATCAAGAAATGATAAGGTGAAAGGGGGTCACCTTGCCGTAACCCTCTTGAAGGTTTTATAAAACCTTTTGGGGAGCCATTTATCAAAATTGAGTATGAAACAGTGCTAACACATTGGTCAACTAAACTGACCCATTTAGGACTGAGCCCAATTTGCTCAATGCATCTCTCAAGAAAGACCATTCAATGCGATCATAAGCTTTTTCCATGTCTAGTTTTATCGCAACCCATCCTTTTTTTGCTTTAGAGGTTTTGAACTTATGCATAAATTCATGAGTGATTAGGATATTATCATGAATAGATCTACCAGGAATGAAGGCACTTTGCAACGGTGAAATGATTTTTTCAAGTAACGGTCTTAACCGATTGACCATAACTTTGGCAATAATTTTATAAACAGTATTGCAAAGACTGATCGGGCGATATTGGCTAGTCTGAGTGGGATTGTTTATTTTTGGGATAAGAGTTATGAAAGTGTGATTGATTTCTTTAAGCAAATGTCCTTTAACAAAAAAATCTTGGACGCAAAGTAGTAGAATGTATCAGGAGTTAGGACGCAACGAAATGAAAATACAACAAAATATTACTCGTAATTGCATGATAATGTGATCGATCAACTCATTAAATATTAAGCTCATATTTGCATTTGTTGTTACATTTTTCTATTAACATTAGTATTGAATTTGCCCTGACAGGAAGGAAATAATTCAAAGGTATTCATTACACATATTATATTTTACTAAAGAGCTTATGAATTTTCGTGGATCTCAAACTTGGAATATTGGTCTTAAAATTGAAAATGTAAAAATTATTAATATAATTGCTTACATTTGGATTTATCCGGACTTTGCATTAGCTGGACCCATAATGAGTGTAGGTTGTGATAGTGTTGTTGCACAATATTGACGAATTTGTTGGCCAAATTCAGCATTGAAAATGCCACGACCAAAGAACATACTATCAAAAACATCGGCTGGAATTGCATGTGTAAGTTGATAGCAACATTGTCCTGTCAGCCCTAATTTTGGGTTGTTGGCTTTGTTATAGAGTTGCCTATTACAAATATGGATCACCATTTCCAATTGCATGAAATTGACGTTGCTTAATGAAATGGGCATAGGGAAAAGGATATTCCCCTCCAAGAACCAATACCTACCCCGATACCCAGGCCCAAGTTCATAACCCATCGTATGAGTGTTATTATATGATAATAGCAATATAAAAACTATAATCATGCTATAATTGGTGCTATAACTTGATGACCAAGTTTTGCCCCCCTTCATCCCAACCATCTTTTAAGATCCACACACTAGTTAGCATTAATACTTTTGCTTATATAGTCTGATTTTTCGTTTTCTTAGACTAGGGAATCAGGGGTGGAGGGGTTAATTTTATTTTCGATCTACCTATAAATACTAACAAATACCTGTGCGTTGCATAACTGATACGTTATCATTTTGATGTGTATTTATATGCCAGTAAATGAAATATATTTATAAAAAACGGATCACATAACTGGTACGTACGTTATCTTTTGGATGTGTAGTTATATGCCAATAAATAAAGTATGTTTATAAGAAACGAAATATAAAACACGTTTTGCTTTCAAGCCCCATTAGGGCTGAAAGGTCTCACATCATACATGTACGTTGTGTGTGTGTCACTATATATATATATATATTGAAATTATTTCGAGAGTATAAGAAGATTACATAGTATGAGAAATCATGTGGTACAAGCATAATGATCATATATATATAAAATAAACATTGAAAATATGATCAACAGGGGTTCATAAGATACCAGCACGAGTCGTGCTGGTTTCCAGAAGGTAAGAAAAACGATCCTGGGCTTAACATGGATCGTGTTGGAACCCATAATCAGTTTTTAATGCTAACGGCTATATAATCTTGTGTATTAAGTTTATAATATCAATATTAAGCTCGGTATTAAGATCCAACAGCTATAATATCATGACCAAGTCATGGTCATGATTCTCCATTAAGGACCTTAATTATGCCTTTGACGAAAGGGTGTGATTAGGGTTGGATTACAGGTAAAAGTCTCCTATAAATAGGAGACATTCCCAAGCCATTTGAGAGCACCAACTTCTTCTATCTATAATTACATCCTCCCATTCTAGTATAGACTGCAACTATACTAGAATGAATCAAGTGAGAAACAAGTTTGTGTTGAGTGTGTTAAGCGCTAGGTTTTATCTCTCTGAACATTTACAGTACAATAAATAGTTCTTAAGGAAAATGTGTTCGTCCATGACTCTTAGCAATATCCAAACAAGATAACCATTTGGTTATTAAATCATATTTACATATACCGTAAGAAGATCAAGAAGCCAAGAGAAGATGATGAAGTTTCAAGCCAGTCAAACATCATTTTCCCAACAATATATATATATATATATATATATATATATATATATATATAAATATATATATATATATATAAATAATAGGAATGGATCCAGTAGGAAGAATATTACGGAAGGAAGGTGAGAAGTGTTAATCTAGACCGTTCACATCTAATCTAACAGATTAAATTAAAACCACTTTAGAATCCAACAAACCAGCCACATGTGTGAATGAATTGTTTAATTTTGGAAGGTGGTCATTGGTATTGCGCGAATTTGGGGATTTGGGGGATTTTTTTTTTTTTTTTTTGCACAGAAGATTGCAACGTATCCCCATAAGGAAGTTTGAATAATTGAGCTATATACTATCTTTGGTTTTGGAAGAAAATAATTTGTTGGAACAAGAAAACGGAGCAGGTTGATGATGCATATGTTGATTAGGGTTTCTCAAACCAAAGAAGAGAGAGTGAGAGCATCATGCGATTTTGGGAAGAGACTTTGGTCAATCGCCATTCAAGTAATGATCGAAAATTCATTGATGGGTATTGCTTGTTGGGCGGAACAAATTGTCATTCAAGTCCTGATTGAAAATCCATTGGTGGTATCTAGGATTTAAAGAGAGAAAGATAGCTATAAACTCCATTGCAATCGTTTGGTTAGAGTTTTTTGCACACTCTTCGTCCCGAAGCCAATTACTCATTAATTAGGTTTTTTCTCAAGCCATTAAAGGCAGAGAGAAAGAGGAGGGGGACAGAAAGATTATCATGTGTGTTGGCAGTTCAAAATAGAATACTTGATAGATGCTTACAGGTAGGGGATGGGGTGTTGTAGATGATGGGGTTCAGAGTGTGGAAAATTTTTTGCAATGTGTGGTCATGTTGGATATATTTATGTGTAAATTTTTCTGTCCACATTACATATTGAATATGACCACTGTAAAATTCATATCTAACCACAATGCTCAAAGTATGGTCATGTTGGTACATCAGAGTGTGGACAGAGATTTTATATGATGTGGTCAATTGTGTAAAGATTGACATGTTGGGTATATCAGAGTGTGGACAATTTATATAGTGTGTGGTCATGCTGGATATATCCAAGTATAATTGTCTGTCCACACTACATATTGAATATGACCATAGTAAAATCCATGTCTGACCACACTACTCAACGCGTGATCATGTTGGGTATATCATAGCATGGACGAAGAGTTTTATATGTGGTCAATCCTGTAAAGATTTTAAATCAAAATGCATTCATGTTATCATAATATAACCACGACCACAATTAGGGGTGGGCACCATAAACCTAAACCGCAAATTGAACCGCAAAACCGCATAAACCAAACCGCAAAATGCGGTTAACCGAATTGATTTTTGCATAAAAGCGGTTTAGGTTAACCAAACCGCTATAAGCGGTTTAGGTTTAGGTTTTTGATTTTCATGAAACGGTTAACCGCGGTTTACCACTCTCAATTAAGTTGAAAAAAAATGAATTTATTAGTAATATGAATTTAATTTAACCGCGTATCGTCGTATCATAATATGAATTTATTAGTAATATGATTGCATTTATTTGCATAAATGTTATTGTAAATTTCTAGGAAATCAGTTATTCATAAACCGTGTATGTTAATCGGGTAAATTTTCAGATTTTAAAAGCCGTTAACTGGCACCGCTTCAAAATTGCGGTTTCGAGGTTTGGTTTAGGTTTTCAAATTTCAAAAGCGGTTAACCGATATTGCGGTTGCGGTTTAGGTTTTCAAAATCCAAAAACCTCAAAAGCGGTTAACCGCATATGCGGTTAACCTGTTATGCCCACCCCTAACCACAATCACTTAAATCAAAATTACACATGACCACACTTCGCTAAATCTAAATATAAATGACAACACTTCATTAGATACATGACCTCACTCCCTCAATTAAACTAAATCCATGTTAGCAAATTATAACCATGACCAGACTCCAACATACACCTATGATATGTCAATGATATCAGATCGTAACCATGACCACACCCTTCAATCAAAATATATCCATGTTATCATATTATACCATGACCACACTCACTTAAATAAAAAAAAAAAAAATATACATGACCATACTCCCTTAAATAAAAATATACATGACCACCACCCATTATACATGACTACATGCCCTTGAACCAAAATATATATATCCATGTTATTTGTTAGAATCTCTCAAGGACGTTGACAAGGACCTTGGCGTTGGATCAGTTTTGAATGAAAGCCAAAATTCGAATAGCCAGAAAAGATGATGCGCAAGGAAAGAAATCTCAAAGCAGGCAGAAGGACATTCACCTAGGGCATCATAAGGACGTTTACTCACAGCATCATAAGGACGTTCACCCCCAGGCGAGAAGCTTTGTCATGAAAGACAAATAAGAGCAGAAAACAGGGAAGTTTTCTGGAAGTTTTCTGGAATGATTTATATCTGTTTTTTCTATCCTTTTCTAACCAGACTAACTATTTGTGACTATTTTTATTGTAGGAAACAATTAATCAAGAAATTGGAAAGAAGATATGGCTGGAAATTTTCCAGAAATCTCAAGGAGATCTCACCCAGATTAGGAAGCAAGGCAAATCACAATGAAGGAAAGAATCAGGAATGAATCAATCTCAAATGGTTCTCTACCTCTGATACATTGCGCCTACAAATAGAAGACCTCAAGGATGAAGAACTTCAACGATTCCACAGAAGAAATCGGGTGTGTGAAAAAACAGAGAGTGCTCTGTTTTTGTGTTCTTTCTTTGAGTAGAAAGTTGTGTTCTTTGTGAGAGTTTGTGTGAATCAATTCCTTAACGGACTTAGGTTTTGATTTGAGTGATTGTAATCGAATCTTAGACGGACTTAGGTTTGATTAAAGCTTACACCAAATATGTGCTTAGTGTGTGTGTTTACCCAGAAATTTGGTTCGAAGTTTCTGTGTTCGACTGTAACCCTAAGGACGTTTACCTTAGGCAATTCAGTCTGTATTATGTTCAAAAGAAATAAATAAGGTTATTTAGTTATCTTTTCTATTGTTCTTTATTTCAAATTTACTTTGATTTATCTCAAAGTTGAATCTTAATCTGAGAAGATTAAGACCCTAACGTCCTTTACCAGTGAGCATTTGTGTAGAAAGTTTCATAACCCTATTCACCCCCCTCTAGGGTTCTTTCATTATCATATCATAACACTGACCACACTCCCTTATAATTATGATCACACTCCCTCATATGCATATGATATTTATATTTGTGTACAAGAAGTTGACTCTCTTAAATCAAAAAAATATAAATGTTATCACATCATAAGCATGATCGTGCTCTCTAAAATAAAAAATAAATCAAACCCTTTAACTAGATACAAAATCAGACAAAGGTAACTCTAAACATAAAGTCATAATGCATATTGTTCATTACACACTCAATCATATTGTTTATTACAAACCCACTCATTACAACTCCATTTCATGAATATCTAGAAGGATAACGTATATAAACTGCTAAAAAAACATAATAATTGTTTGACATATAACAAGTGGGTAGTTGATTGCGTAAAAAAAACACTTTTAAAAAGTTGGTGCATGTCTCTCAATCAAAAACGTCGAGACCAACATCCAACGCATGTAGCATCTCGATTCAATGTATGTCTCTTATCCCATAGTGAAGCATTGTCCCACACCTCCTCCCTCATTGAGTTCCCTTTGTGCATTGCGATGTCACAAAAGTAATGCAGGCTGAGTGACTTCCCCTCTGAAGTCCTGTGGCATCCACATGTAAACAGAAACAAACACATGAGTTATTATACTTTGTATGGACATCATATGTATATAACAAGGGACAATCTCATGGGGAAGAACCTCTTCCTGTCGACATTTTGCACTCGTCGACATCTTCGTCGTCTCTCGCCTGTACATATGTTAAACAGATTAATATTTGTCCACATTAAGTTACATGTGATGGGACTACATACGGGTATTAACAGTTGATTGCATCGTTGCATTAACACCACATAAACAATGGGGAATAAAAACTCGTTATTACCATGTTTTTCTCGTCGACGATAATGTGAATCCAACATATCAAATAAAATAATAGATTTTGTTACCAACACATAATGCACATACAAACATTCAGAAATTTATAAAATGCATTTTAAGTGTGTCATACATCATGTGTGAACATGCTTTAACTTGGTGTGGTCATATATGTGCTTTTGAAATGTATGTGAGGCCGAATTAGTTGTGTTGTACAATTTGGTACATAGTGTGTGGTCGTACGAAGTGTGGTCATGGATATATGAAGTGTGGTGATTGATGCAAATGACTTGTTGACTTGAAAAATGATAGGGTACCATTTTTATTATTTGTGATCATGGATATAGTGAGTATGGTAATATGTTTCACATACACACTGAAACGACATGTATGCCTCTTTCGGTGGCAAAAGCATATGTGTGGTCATGGATATAAGTGAGTGTGGTCACATATTTACACATACATACACTTTAATGTGGTAATTCTACACACACTGTGACATGTGTGTTGTATACCCAACAACTCGCTCTCCCACCTAAATAACATGTGTGATGACAGGGGACATTCTGGAGGAAATAACCACTCCTTGCCAGCATTATGATCTCATTAGCATCCTCGTTGTCCTTCACCTGTATATATGTAAAGCACATTAATGTGGTCATGGGTATAAGTGAGTGTGGTCATATTTATTGCATACAAACTTAATGTGGCCATGGGTACAAGTGTTTTCATGTGTCTTGCACTTAATGCGGTCATTTTGCACATACATTGTGGTCATGGGCAAAGTAGTATATGAGGTACAACCCTCTACCTCCCCCCCCCCCCCAAACATTTGTTGGACGTTTATACTAAATGGCAGCCATATCCATGCTGACTTTCCATTTCACGCCATTTTTTGTTTCGTTTGCCATGGATGACGCCCTGTTTTGTTCAAGGTTGATTTTTGTAAAGTCCCCTAACAATGGGAGTATGTAACACACAACACATTAATGAAAACTCCCCTCTCCATGTGACATTAACTAACAGTCCAGATATGATTGGTTAATATATCGAAACATTATGGATGTTCATGTCTCACCCCACTAAAAAGTTGGGTGTTCATGTCATTGTAGACCCCGAAAAATCGATCGATGACCTTTTTTTTGCGGCGCTACTTAAGGAGTGATTGGGAGCCGACTAGGATTGCTTAACCTTAAATAAGGTTGAACCTTTAAGAATGAGCTTGTTGACAGGTTTAAAAAAAACGATTTATGCGCCCGGGCCCTAGATTCACCTTTTAAAAAGAAGAAAGAAAGAGACAAAGCAAAGGAGAGGGAAAACAACAAAGGAACCCGTCTGAGTTCACGATGAACCAAGACGGGTTTCTCTGCGCCACCTGCGAATTCTGCCGAATAAAAAGACGAAACAAAAGAGAGTGAAAAGAGGACAGGAACCCGCCTGGGTTCATGGATTGAACCAAGCCGGATTACCTTTGGCGTTAATCGCAAATTAGGTCGCAAAAATCATAAAAAGGGTAAACACCAAGGCCCGAAAATAGAGTCGCCAGTTGAATTTTAGGAGAAAAACAACAAACCATTAAACATAGACTCCGGCCTACGAATCCAGAGACAGATTCGGGGGTAAGGTTACGAATTTGACAATTGAAATCATCAAATCCGCCTATTCAACGAATAGACTCTACTAGAATTAAATTAAAGTAAAACAAAACAAAAAGGAGGAATTAGAATATGAATTTCACAATTTTATCATTAAAATCATGCAAAATAATGAAAATAAAAAAAAGAGAGTTCTATAAATTACTACATGTTTTACATCAACTATGCTAACCTTTAGCGAAGCAGCATGCAAAGGGAGAGAAGAGGTGGAGAGAATATGTTAGTGTCAATACTCTAGCATACCATGGTGTCCTTTTGAAAGGGAAGAAAGGGTTTAATTTATAGTGGAGTAGGGGGAGCAGGGGGTGTGTTCTAGGGTTTAGGTTTTAGCGCCACCAAACTCGATCGAGTTCACTTTGGACCAGCAAGGCTGGCCCAAAGAACCAGACGGTTCTCTCGAAATGAGCCATGCTCAGGCCCATTGAACCCAGACGGGTTCCTGCTCGTTTTCGGGCTATTATGCTCAGGCCCGTAACATTTGGGCCATTATGCTCGTTGTCGGTCTAGAAGAGAGAGGGGTTTGCATGCTACTAAACTATTCGGCTAGCTTATTTTTACAAATAACTAAAACTAATAATGGTACAAAAATCCGGTGTCTACAGTCATATATGTATGTGGCCACAATTACGATTTAGTGTGTTCATATGCTTTGTAGACAACAAACACATTCTAGGGTGGTCGTGCGGAAAGATTCCAGTGAGTGTGTTCCTACTGTTGGATGTTCACCCAAATTGCTGCCTTTTTAAGTCTACATTCATGGTGATACATGACCATAGTCAGCTCCACATTCAATTCCCCTATCCTCCCCCCAACAATACTGTTCTTTGGCTACACTGTATGTTACGCATGACCACACTGATCATGTATCTTATTTATTGACCAGTTCGTTAGCATTTCCGATAACCTGGCTATCCCTTTGAAGAATATGTTTTCGCCGCCATTGATTACGCCACCTTTAGCTTCGAGATTGATTCCTTGGGCAAGTCCAATAAGGCACATGTGCAACACATAAAAATGAACCTACCAAATTGAGTATGAACCCTAAATCATCTGCAAAAATATTAAATCCACCCCACCCCCCATCGAGAATCAATCCTATCCTTTACCATGCAACAACCTTGCATTGATAAAAACACCATTGAAGTTACAAAAATAAATATATGTGCACCTGTGATTCTTCATTGATAGATGTAGTTGTAGGTTAGAAACGATCAACCACGAGTTCCTATCTAAAAAAATCTGCACAATCCGTCTTCAATTTGTTCTTGCAGTTTCTTCTCCATCACATACTCGTAATTTTCAGCAAGAATAGATATGAATTATAATCAGTATGATTCTCGGCAAATCATATCTAAAAAGGCTGATTTTATTTTTATTTTTTCAAAACCACTAGTTGTTTTATTAGTGGGAGAGTGGTTTTGCAATTGAAACCACATGTGTGGCCTGCCTTCAATCTCAGCCATTAGATTAAATCTAAACGGTATATATCACTTCTTCCTACCTAATTTCTCTTCCTACCGGATCCGTTCCCTATATATATATATATATATATATATATATATATATATATATATATATATATATATATATATATATATACAAAAAAGGGAAATTGGAATCTAATAAACCAACCTTTGAGGGTCCTTTGAAATAACGAACCAACCTTGCAAGCTAATTTACAACGAACTCACCTTAACATGTTAATTTTTCTAACGAACCTCCGGCGAGTCCCATAGGCCGGAAAACTGACGTGGCGGTGTTTTAGCCAAAAAAAAGGAAATTTTTATTTTTGCTGAGTTGGATTAAATAAATCAAAATTTTCTTTTTTTTTAAATCCACCTCAACCAATCCCCATTTTTCTTTCTTTCTCTCTCCTCTCTCTCTCACAGTCTCTCTCCTCTCTCTCTCTCTCTCTCTCTATCACCCCAGCCCCCTCCCCCTCCCCCTCACACCCATCTCCCCGACTCATCCCCCCAGCCCAACCCCCACCCTGTCACCACTGCCACCCTCACCACCGCTGCCGGCACCATCACCATCGTTGTCGCCATCATCATCATCATCATCATCATCCTCATCACCACCTCCACCTCCACCACCACCACCTCCACCACCACCATCATCATCATCACCATCACCGTCACCATGATCAACCTCCACCTCCACCACCACCATCATCATCACCATCACCGTCACCATGATCAACCTCCACCACCACCACCACCATCATCATCATCATCACCATCATCATCGTTGTCGCCATCATCATCATCATCACCATCACCATCACCATCACCATCACCATCATCACCATCTGGTGGCACGTCGATTATAGCCTGCGGTGATGATGATGATGGTGATGGTGGTGGTGGTGGCAGCGGCGGTGGTGAGAGGGTGGGGGTTGGGGGTGGGTCGGGGAGATGGGTGGGAGAGGGGGGGTTGGGGTGATAGAGAGAGAGAGTAGAGAGGCTGTGAGAGAGAGAGAGGAGAGAGAGAGAAAGAAAAAGAGGGATTGGGTTGAGGTGGATTTTTTTTAAAAAAAATTTGATTTATTTAATCCAACTCAGCAAAAATAAAAATTTCTTTTTTTTTTTTTTGCTAAAACGCCGTCACGTCAGCTTTCCGGCCTGTGGGATTCGCCGGAGGTTCGTTAGAAAAATTAACATGTTAATGTGGGTTCGTTGTAAATTACTAGTAGCTTGCAAGGTTGGTTCGTTATTTCAAAGGACCCTCAAAGGTTGGTTTATTAGATTCCAATTTCCCTACAAAAAATTGTTGTGAGATACCCTATATTTTGCAGAACCTATTTTTTTGGAACCTGTAGACACAAAGTTCAGTCGAGCAGAACAGACAGCATCAGTAGCCCAAGCTCATGTGAGTTTAGCAGATATGGGTCCAGCAGAATTCACTCAACACAGAATGCAGAGCGACCCCATTTCAAGCCAAGGAGGTCGAGCAGATTTTGGGCCCAATTTTGGAAGGAATGGCGCGGATTTTCGGGGCCAACTACAGATGGGATGGCGCGGATTTTCGGGCCCAAGTACAGACGGGATGGCGCGGATTTAGCAAATCTTGGCGGATCCGGGCAACCCAGATTAAATTCACGCGGATCCAAGCTCAAACCCGGATGAGAGTCGCGCGGTTTTTTTTGGCCCAACATCGTCTGGGCTCGCGCGGATCTTGGCGGATCCGGGTCCGAATCCAGCATAAAAATCACGCGGACCCCGGCTCCAGCTTAGATGGGATCCGCGCGGATTTGGTATACTCAGACCCGGCAAGACACGGAAATCCGCGCGGATTTCACTGGTCCCGGTTAGTGCAGCGGTTGTGCGGTTTACGGGCCAAACAGAGAAACGGCCCAAGTACTGGGAAATTGGAAGAGCTGCGCGGATTTGTCAGCTTGACCTAACCCTACTACCGTCTATATAAATCCGTGCAGATCCTGTGAAAATGAGGGGGATGACTAAAAAAAGTTTACGGA
Source organism: Portulaca oleracea (assembly GCA_029582165.1). Classification (NCBI taxonomy): domain Eukaryota; kingdom Viridiplantae; phylum Streptophyta; class Magnoliopsida; order Caryophyllales; family Portulacaceae; genus Portulaca; species Portulaca oleracea. Next base: position 46,394,555 of record CM055873.1, read on the forward strand.
AAGGATTCTGACAAAAATTGAGAGAAACACCTTCGAGGGTCGACTGCAGGAAATCCGCGCGGATTTCCGTGTAATACTACCACAGTTCAAAACAATTTGGGTGAAGACGTCGGGAATCTCTCGAGGCTTGCCAAATCCGCGCGGATTTGGTAGGTTTCTACCTTAGTTTTTTTTCAGTTTTCTCTTTCGGTTGTAACAATGTAAGATCGATAGCCCCGCCCGTTGTACCTTTTTTTATTTTTTGTACTTGTTTAAACATTAGTTAAGTTTATGCATGTTCCTTTTAATTCTTTGTGACAACTTTTTTTTAGTTCTTTTTTTAAACCCGACCTAGTAAGGGCCGCTTTGGCGGACGATGCAAGGGCACCCCCCTACATCGATACCTTTACCCCCGGATCCGAATTTTGGTTCGAGACCGGAGTCACTTTCCCTTTTGTTAATTTTGTGTAAAATTAACTGGCGACTCCTCTTTTTTTTGGTATTCACCTAAAAATTGACTTTTATTTTCTTTTCGATACATGCAAGATTATCAGCATCAAAAGAGCTTTGGGACGAAGATCACTGCGGCGCTACTGGGGAGCCTCGGATCCGCGATCCGGATCCACAGTGGATGTCGGTGATTCTCGCCTCTGGCTCGAATGAACTGAAACGGAAAACCCTAAAATTTTGGCCCACGGTGGACTGGGATCCGCGCGGATCCCAGTATGTTCGACCGTTTTTTGCTTGTTTTCTTGGGTTTTTTTTTTTAAAATCTGCATGTGTGTTTAAGATTATAAAGGTCAAGTTAAAGTGAAGTACCATCATCCGAAAATCTTCTTTAAAAGAGAAAAAGTACACCCTAGGTTCAATAAGCAACCCTACGTCGATTCGACACTCCGCGGGGGACCGCGCCCCTCCCGGGGGGCCGCGGGCCCTACAGTGGCTACTCCACTGGGGACTTATTAGTGGGTAAGACTTGAAAAGTCGGGTTAATTTTCTTTAAAAAAAAAAAGTTGTCACTTTTTTTTTAGGCATAATTGCATTCACGGGCCTTCCCCTTTGTTGGGCACACAAGGCACCGTTTAGGTCGTCCCTATGTTTACCATTTCGGGAAAGCATTAACCATTCAACTCAGGTGGGTCCACTTAGACCTTCACCGAGCCGGTGGTTGCTTTCCCACTCGTGCACCACTCCCTAATCCATATGATAAAAGGGAGCAACCCAAATGTGTTAATCTTGCCATGCACCCCATGGAAGATCAAATACTCAGGACACGAGCTAGAGGTTAGGATGAACCAACCTTGAACCCATAAACTTAGACCCTTGGTTAGGTTGGAGCTCACTTGTGTGCTATGTGCTTTATGTAGCTTCTCGAACCTGGAGTCATGCAGTAATGCTTAGACGGAAAAAAAAACAAGTAGAGTCGTTTTTTTAGTGTCGGTGGGCCAAGATAATTACTTTGGTCTATACAAGTTCGGACCCGGGAGGTTCACGCGGATTCGGAGTTTAGGTTACCCAACAAATCCGCGCGGATCCCATGATCGGTCGGCCTTGTATAGCCCAAATTAATGGTCAGGCTTTCAGTCGTCAGTCTCGGTTTGGGCTTTGTAGCGCTTTTTTTGAGCCCGAAATCCGCGCGGATTTTTGTGTGCTCGGGCTCTACCGCGCCTAAGCCAAAGTGTCTGCTAGGGTTTTTGTGTCGGGTTGTGGAGGCTGACTTGGCCCATACGGAGTTTAAGCTCCTGAAATCCGCGCGGATCTCAGTCAGAGCAGAACCCGTATGGTCCAAGTCGGTATTTCTGTTTTCCTTTTGTGTCGTGTCGCTTTTGAAATTTGGCCCATACATTGTTCAAATCCATAGAATCCGCGCGGATTCCAGGACGGGCTGGGCTATGTATGGTTCAAATTCTTGTGGTTTTTCTTCATCTCTTAGGTCTGACCTGGATTTAGGCTCAGTAGTGAGCCTGAGCCCAGGAAATCCGCACAGATCTCACTGGGCCTAAGCCCATGAAATCCGCGCGGATCCTGATGAGCTCGGTCACTGCCAGGCCTAAATTTAGGTGTCTTTAAGGTCTCTAGCTTGCATTTCCGTGTGCATGAGTTTGAGTTTGTTTTGCGTCGGCAGAACATTTGGGTGGCACAGGGTTGTTGGGCCTCGTGAGTCCTCGCGGATTTTGTGAGTGGGCCCACCCCTATGTGATCCAAATGGGCTCTTCGGTCTGTCTAGTCGGCTAGAAACGGTATGTTTAGCCCTTATGTGAGGCCTGAGATCGTTTTCAAGTTCGGCCCGATAAGGTCTAAATATGTCATTCCAGGCCAGAGTCTGCATTTTGCATAAGAGCTTTATTTGAGCTTCGCATATGATTTTGAGCTTTAGTTCGATCATTCGGGGACCAAATAGAATTCTTCATCCATTGCATGCATGAAGTTTTAGAGCGACGTTGAGCTGAGTCTTCGAGTTCATCCACCTTTCAGGGGCAAGATAGGTTGGTTTCGGGTTTATCAGCGGGGCGAGACGGGTCGGTTGGAAACTTTTGACGTCCACTACGATGCGAAGATCGGGTATCATCTGAGGCAACTAATTCAGGAGCAACAGACGAAGAAGCATCTGAGGAAGGTGTTGAATCTTTTGTAATTAACCCATCTGAGATAATGTCAGATCCCAATGATGATCATCCTGAAGATCATTCGCCTAATGACCATGGAGAAGAGCCGGTGCCTCCTCCACCACCTCCACGTAACGACATGGAGCAATTGACCAACATAATTCTGAATATGCAAGTCTCTATGAATGCTCAATTAGAAGCACAAAACCAAAGAATTGATGCCGTCATTCACGCCATGGAGGAGGTGAAAAATTCAAATGTGAAGAATCCCCCTACGAGCGAAATAGAACAATCTGGGAGAGAGAAGGACGGATCGGTCCACGGGGTTTCGAACTCGAGACTTGATCGCATTGAGCAAATGTTGAAAGAGTCTACACTCTTTAACAATCAATTCATGGATGATGTAAGTTTCACGCCCGTCCCCCGGGGTAGACTTCCCCCCAAATTCAACATGCCTGATATCAAATTTCATGGTGTCGAGAACCCACATCAACATGTACGGAATTTTCTGGGGGCTATGACGCTGAAAGGAGTTGAGGAGGACATTTATCACATCATCTTTCCTTGGACTTTAGGTCCAGACGTCATGAAATGGTATAGTACGCTCAGTCCCGCCAAGACTTCACAATGGAGCTCACTTTGCAAGGAGTTCCTACATCAATACTCCTACAATGTCGACATGCCTGTCACCTTAAGGGACATGGAGCTAATGAAGCAAGGAGAAAGGGAATCTTTCTCAGACTACTTCGCTCGATGGAGATCAAAGGCAGCCCAAATGGTAGATCGACCCTCGGAGGAACACCAAGTTGATATGCTTATTCGAAGCCTGCAACCCTCATACAACACTCATCTGAGATTTCAACCTCTCAAAGACTTTGGCACACTGAGATTGGCCGGCACAAAGATCGAGAGTGAGTTCGCTAAAGGGGTTACAACTGGGGGCTGGAAGAACACCTACACTAATAAAAAGTCAGCTGGCCCATCCACATCGGCTAATAAAGGAAACGAGGTGAATGCTTTACAACGCTACACCGAGTATACCCCGATAGACACTTCATATGCTCAGGCCTTGGAGCGCCTATTAAGCAAGGGAATGATTACTCTTCCCGACTTAAAACCTGAGCCGAAAGAGAAGCCACGTGGTTGGGATGCTGGTAAATTTTGCAAGTATCACAGGGCGCGAGGACATGATACTGAACAGTGTTTCACCTTGAAGAATAGAATGGAGGAGATGTTTAGGTCGAAGCAACTGCCTTTACCGAAGGCAGCACGGAAGCCGAGCAACACTGGAAACCCACTAGGTTCCTTACACATACATGCTATTTCTGAGGAGTGTGAATGGGATCCTTCTGATTTCATTACCGATGCAAAGAAACCAACTTACATCACGCGCTATTTTTCCGAGGACAATGAGGTTAATGGTTTATGGGTTAGCGATGAGGAAGATGTCTATGGCGAACCTCATGCTCAGAATGGCACCAACAACTTTAGGGACTCTGACAGTGACGACGACTTTTGGGGAACAGCAAAATCCGGGGAAACCAAAACCCCGGATGTCACTTTCCTCACAAGATCAGGACGCCATAATCATCCAGGAGGTCCTTCCCAAGTCCAATCTCAAGACAAAGGGAAGGAAAAAGTAGGGGAGACAGTGGTCCCTACCCCTGAAGAGGACCTTGTGTTAAAGCAGTTGAAGAAATTGAAGATGGATGTTACGGTCTGGCAGTTATTGGCAGCTTCACAAAAGCACAGACAGGCGTTAATCGAGGCTTTAAGTAAACTTGAAGTATCGCCTGAAACCACACCCGAGGAAGTAGTATCTTTTGTCACTTCAGGCCAAAGTACTATAACCTTTAGTGATGAGGATTTGCCCAAAGAAGGCTTTGCACACAACAAGGCCTTATACTTAACTGTGGGTTGTTCTAATAAGGTGATACCATTGGTATTGGTTGACAATGGATCTGCTGTAAATATTTGCCCATGGAGGACAGCTCAAAAGCTGGGTATTCAACCTCATCAGCTTACTCAACAAGCTATCCAGCTTAGGGCTTATGACAATACTCCTAGGCGAATTTTGGGTTCAATCCTCTTGCCAGTCACTATGGATACAATTTCTAGCAATGTTGAGTTCTTGGTACTAGACATTCCGGCTTCCTTTAATCTCTTACTAGGGCGCCCTTGGTTGCATGAACAACGAGCGGTGTCGTCTACCTTGCATCAGAAAGTAAAGCTATCGGTCAAGGGTCAGGTGGTGACCATCAAGGGAGAAGAGTTATCCGCGATGATTACTTCTAAGAAGCCGAGGTTGGAAGTAGAACATAACTCTAAGGATGAGGAATTCCATCATTTCGACATTGTTGCTGCCTTGGATGAGGACGAAGCACCTTTGGACTTCTATCCTTACTCGAATAGGAAGGTCAACGCTATACTCAAAAGACAAGGTTACTTTCCTGGTTTACCTTTAGGAAGGAGAGCACAAGGGCCCACATCCGTTCCCTTGACTCAAAAAGGAAACTATCGTTTTGGATTGGGATACACTCCGACGGAGGAAGAACAACGATTGGCCAAGAAGGCTGTGATCGTCAAGAAGAGCGAGCCAATACCGCTTTATAGTGTGAAGCCGTATCTACTCACGCTTAACGGTCAGTTTGTGAAAGAAGGAGATTATTTTCCCTACTTCGGCTTTCCAGAGCCATACTACTTGAAAAGCAAGGGGATTATGGTTCCAGGATTGGAGATTTTCAGTGACTGCATGCTTCTCGAGGAAGAACTTTTCACGCCAGCACGGGAGAGCAAGACCCCACTAGATTGGACTCATTTAGCCGGGAGTAACATCTTTGGGATGTTGTTTGGTCGAGAGGCCCGAAAAGAAGAGAGACCTGTGGAGGCACTTTCTCTAGCCTTATCAAGCATGGATTTTGATCCTACCGAACTCATCACAACATGGGGCCAGGAGAACAAGCAAGTCACCTGGATATCGGCTGATGGAGATAAAGAGTTCACCTTAGCTATAGGAGAGTCTATGCATGGATCTGGGTCTAGTCCTCATTCTGTTCATGTTCCATTTTCTGAGTCTGTCTTAGAGTCGGGCCTTAAGCCCACTAAGTCCGTTGCATCCACTTCTGGAGGGTCTGTTGAGTCATCTGTTGATGTTCTTGTTTCTCAATTCAATGAAATGAACTCTTTCGCTTACGACTCTTCTCATCCCCTATCCCTGAACTGCTTTGCCTCAAAAGAAAATAATGATGATGCTGTAAACGAATCTGAAATCCCTAAAGATCTTTTAGAGGCTGTAGAGGAACATGAGAATCGAATTTCAATAATTGAAGAAACCATAACCGTAAATCTGGGTACCCTGGAAGAACCTAAATTGACTAAAATCGGGAAATCTTTAACCCTCGAGGAGCAAGAGCAATTTACTCTACTTCTACGAGAATTTGTAGATGTCTTTGCCTGGTCATACCAAGACATGCCCGGCATAGACAGAGAGATAGCTGAACATAGAATACCGCTTTACCCTGATGTTAAACCAAGAAAGCGAAGCCGTCGTATGAAACGAATGGGCATTGAAAATCAAGGAGGAAGTTGAGAAGCTTGATTAAGTGCGGGGTTCATTAGGGTGTCGGAATATCTACAATGGGTAGCGAATGTAGTCCCGGTCCCGAAGAAGGATAGGAGTGCGGATGTGTGTGGACTTTAGAGATCTAAACAAGGCGAGCCCAAAGGATGACTTCCCTTTACCTCACATTGATATTTTGGTAGATAACACTTGTGGTCATGCTCTTCTCTCCTTCATGGATGGGTACTCGGGTTATAATCAAGTCAAGATGTCTGAGGAGGATATGGAGAAGACAACATTCATCACTCATTGGGGTACATTCTGCTACGTAGTGATGCCATTTGGGTTAAAGAATGCGGTATGACCTATCAAAGGCGCCACCACATTGTTGCATGATATGATGCATAGGAAGCGAGGTTTACGTGGATGATATGATTATTAAATCCGTCGATCGCGAAACACATTTAGATAGCCTTAGAAAGTTTTTCCTTAGGCTCCGTAAGTACGGAATGAGATTAAATCCACAGAAATGTGCCTTCGGGGTGACGTCGGGTAAGCTGTTAGGTTTTGTCGTAAGTTCCAGGGGTATCGAGGTCGATCCTGCAAAAATCAAGGCGATACAGGAAATGCCACCGCCTAAGACAGAAAAGGAGATAAGAGGTTTCTAGTAGGCCTCTGATACATAAGCCGGTTCATAGCAAAATTGACCATGATCTGTGACCCCATATTTAAGAAGCTGAAGAGAGGAGTCAAGCCCGAGTGGGATGAAAAATGCCAAGCAGCCTTTGACAGGATCAAAGAATACTTGGCCAATCCACCCGTTTTAATGCCTCCCACGCTTGGAAGACCCTTATTGTTATATTTAACTATCACAGAGGCAACAATGGGGGCTATGTTAGCTCAAAGATACGAAGGTGAAGAACGAGAAATCTACTATTTAAGTAAGAAGTTCTTGGAATATGAGACTCGGTACTCCAACATTGAGAGGTTGTCCTTAGCTCTTGTTTGGGCAACGAGGAAACTACGTCACTACATGCTTGCTCAAACAGTGCATGTGACTGCTTTCATGAACCCTCTCAAGTATTTGATGGAGCAACCATTGGTCAATAGCAGGGTAGCTCGATGGATGGTCATGCTGTCGGAGTTTGATTCTGATTTGTTCCAGAAGGCCATAAAAGGAAGAGTGGTGGCGGATTTTCTGGCTGAACTACCCGTAGAGGAAGCTTGTGAGGAAGAACTCGAATTTCCTGATGAGGAAATATTTCAAACGCAGAAAGAAACTTGGGAAATGTATTTTGATGGCGCCTCTAATCAAAGTGGATATGGAGTAGGAATCATTCGATCTCACGAAGGAGCACATACTCGATTTGGTGAAATTGGATTTTGAAGCCACCAACAATGTGGCTGAATGAGGCATGCATCATTGGTATGCAAGTCAGGTAGAGATGGGCATAAAATGCATAAGAGTATTTGGGGATTCAAGCCTCATAATCAATCAAGCTTCCAATAAGTGGAAGGTAAAAAATGAAGCTTTAGCACCTTATCAAGCTTATGTGAGAGATTTAGCAGAACACTTTGATCAAATAGTGTTTACTTATTTGCCTCGGGAGCATAATGAATTAGCGGACGCTTTGGCTAAGATATCATCCTTGCTTAATATCCTGAGAGGAGCCGTTTCTATGCCCATATGTGTAGATCGAAGAGCTCAGCCGGCTTATGTGTATTCTTTGGAGGTTTGTGAGGTAGACCCAACTTGTTGGTATTACGATATACACCAGTACCTCACCAAAGGAGCTTACCCTGAAGGTTCCACTACGAGGTCACAAAGAGCAATTAGACTCTTGGCTTCACAGTATTGCTTGATTCAAGGTCAACTGTACAAGAAAACTGACATAGGCATCAATTTGCTTTGTCTAAGCCGGGAGGAAGCTAAGAATTTGATGGGAGAAGTTCATGGAGGAGAATGTGGTCCGCATATGAATGGACGGATGTTGTCCAAAAAAATACAAAGAATGGGGTATTACTGGTCAACTATGGAAGCTGACTGTCACGATTACGTGAAGAAGTGCTACAAGTGTCAAATTTATGCGAACTTGCAACATCAACCCCCTTCATTCTTGACTACTTTAACATCGCCTTGGCCGTTCTCGATGGGGCATCGATATCATAGGGAAGATCACTCCTAAAGGAACAGGAGGACATGAGTATGTGCTTGTAGCCATTGACTACTTCACAAAGTGGGTAGAAGCGGCATCATATGCAAAGTTGACTTCTAAGAACGTTGCTAAATTCATACTTACAAATATTATATGCCGTTATGGGGTACCTCACGAGTTGATTAGTGATAATGGGGTTCACTTTAAAAAGGAGACAGCAGAATTGTTAGCAAAATACAAGATCCAACATCATAGATCTTCGGTATATCGGCCTCAGACCAATGGAGCGGTTGAGGCAGCTAACAAGAATATTATCAGGATAATAGAGAAAATGGCCACAACTTATAAGGATTGGCCAGATAAGTTACCTTTCGCCTTGTGGGGTTATCGAACTTCTATTCGTACATCCACCGGAGCAACTCCTTACTCTTTGGTATACGGAGTAGAAGCGGTGTTGCCAGTAGAGGTGGCAATACCTTCACTGCGAATTGTAGTGGAAAGTCAGATTCCAGAAGCGGATTGGGCTAAAGCTAGGTATGAGGAACTGGTTAACATCGACGAAAGGAGACTCAGAGCCATGCACAATGTCGGATATACCGTAATCGTGTGTCGGGGCATTTAACGGGAAGGTCGGACCTAAAGACCTTGGAGAGGGTGACATGGTTACGAAGGAGGTAAGGGCACCTATTCGGGACCGAGGAAAGTTTAGGCCCAATTGGATGGGTCCATACATCATAAAAGAGATCCTTCCAGGAGGGGCTGTGAAGTTAGTTGATCTGGAGGGTGAAGAGTATGCTCAGCTGACTAATTTGGATCAGCTAAAGAGGTTTTATGCATAAGGGTAAAAGTGGACATAGAAGCGTGATCAAACCAGCAACTACCCTCAAAGATATTAGCCACTGACTTATTTAAGTCAGCAACTAAATACTTACACTATCAGTTGAACTACGATGGCCTGATTCCATATGATATGGATACGTAGGAAGCTTTTTCTAAAGTCCGGTCCAAATAAATAAAAATTTCCCGATAATTTATGTTGGTTATCTGAAGTAACATGAGCTCTTCGCGATTCATGCAACTTAAGACCCTTACAGGGCTTTAATATTATCCGGGCCTAGGCGAATCCACGCGGATTTTGCGAACCTTTAGCCCGAAATATTCACGAAATTTTCAGAGCAGTTTTGGGGCAAATCCACGCGGATTTCAAACCTCGCTCGGCCCAGTTCCCTCGATGAATCCATGCGGATTTTACGAACCTTTAGCCCGAAATACTCACGAAATTTTCGGAGCAGTTTTGGGACGAATCCGCGCGGATTTCAGACCATATTCGACCTATTAGATCTACGCGGATTTCTTCAAACCTTTAGCCCAAAATACTCATGATATTTTCAGAGCAGTTTTGGGCAAATCCGCGCAGACCTTTTAGGACCCAACACTTCAAGATCCACGCGGATTTGGTTATCAATCCGGCCCAAAATACTCACGATATTTTCGGAGCAATTCTGGGCAGATCCGCGCGGATCCCTCGCCTTCTAGGCCCATTCGTTTCTGAAAATCTACGCGGATCTACTTAACGACCCGGATACTCACTTGATCTTGTCGGAGCAGTTCTGGTCAGATCCACGCAGATTTTGTATTTTCCTAGGTCTAACCATTGTGGGTTGCTTTCTTGATGCAAAAATCATCACGGATTTTGCATTTCTTGGAAATAAATTTTCTATGTGCAGAAGTCCATGGGATTCCACATATGGAAAATGCTGGAATATCATAAAATGTGATTTTATTATCTAAAAAAAAGAAAGAGCATGCAAATTTACAATTTGCTACTCGAGCGTTCATCAAAAAAAAAAAAACTAAAAATAATAAAAAAAAAGGAGGGGCAAAGCAGCATCAGTTATCAGTCTTGTTTGAGTTTCTTCCCAGCAATGCTAGGTTCAGATCCTTCGCCCCGTGAAGATGCTCTCCGTGGTCTCTTCTTAATGGTTGAATCACTGGAGGCTTCCTCTTTGCCTTTCCCAGTCGTTTTTAGAGTCTGTCTGGGTGGAACCTGGTCAGGTCTAGGTGCCCTGATTGCCATAGATCTTTCCCCGAGACGTGTTGTACTAGGAGGGCGAGATCCAGTGGGTAATAGGTTTAATTCTCTTTCTTCCTGTTCTTTTAGCTGCTTCCTAATAGCAGGATCTTTCTCTGTAATCCATTGGCGATAGGCCATAGATACATAAGTGCTTCCTCCTGTTGTAGGAACGGTGAGGGTAAGCCTATTCATCCAATAGTCCTGCCAAGATCGAACCTTGGAAGAGTCGTTGGTGATGGTCTTAGGATTAGGCGGAATGCAGTCCAGTGAAGGGACACATTGTTTTCTCCTGATTTGACGTCTGGCTCGTAGTAGGTGGTATATGCCAGACCCACAAGTCTCACGAAAGGGTGACCACTTCTCTTATTCTCCACCAAGTGATGTGCCACTTGACTACCATCTCTTCGATGAACCATTTCAACCACCTGTCCGTTGAACGCTCCTTGTGTATTCGGACACGTTGGCAAAATTGGGTCATCCGAAATGTGGCTTCGTTCTTAGGAGGCGCCAAGAAGCGGGTATGCTCCATCAACCATATCTACAAGAGAAGAAAAGGAAGGTTAAATTCCAAAGAAAAAAATCAGGTCCACGCGGATTTTCGGGGATGGAAGTCCACGCGGATTTGAGAACAGTAAGCTAGGGTAGGTGCGAAATCCGCGCGGATTTCGAGAGAATTGAAGAAAATTTTACCTGAAGCAGCAGGGGGCTTCCTGAAAATTCGCTTTCTGACTCTTCACAAATTCGATCCAAGCCCATGATAGTTTCAGCTACTATCATTGGTGCTAGATTTTGATCACCGCGGAGGCTCTCACTGATGTTGATTAACGAAGCCGGACCACTGTTGGTGCCACCATGGTAAAAACAGAACCCACCTAATAAGCATAGGACTAAGGCCCTAACTTTTCTCTCAATGTGTTCGCTTCTTCTGAATAAGGAAATCAAGGTCAGAAAGTTTGCTCTTTCATCCTCTAAGATCTTTTTTAGGTCGTTTCTTCCTAGGCCAAGAAGGGAGGTGTACTAGGAGCAGTATTTTTGGATGAAGTCGGGATGACTGGCGTGGAAGTAAATTTGAAACCTAGAATTGCCCCGAATTCTTCCGGGAGAGGACACAATTCCTTTTCCCCAAACCTAAACAAGTGAAGTTCAGGGTCCCAGAATTCAGCAGCAGCCCTAAGGAAGTCCCACACGATTCTTACTTGCCTTAGGATGATTAGGGTGTGAAGATTGTATCTCTTCAATTCTTCTTTATCAGCATACGGAAGGGAGAGCATCCATCGATCTAATTCTTTATAGAACGATATGTTTTTTTTTTGGTAGTAAAGTGGGTCTCACGCGGATTTTGGGAATTGACCAAGCCACGAGATGGCGAGTCCAGCGGATTTTACGATTTGGGCCAAACACGCCTGTGCGGATTTTACAGTTTTGGGCTAAACACAGTTCCTCGCGGATTTTGCAGTTTTGAGCCCAGTATTGGGATCCACGCGGATTTTCCAGATGCATGCGGACTTTGCAGTTGTGGGCCTAGCGCGGTTCCACGCAGACTTGGCAGATTTTGGGCCAGTCGGACATAGGTCCACACGGATTCCCGGGTCACTGTTGGGTTCACACGGATTTGGGTCGAAGTAAAGCCTGTGCTAACCCTCGCGGATTTGTTGATTAAAGGCCTGAGCCATTTACTTGCAAGGAAGCTCGTTATTTAAATTTTGGTGCAATCAAAATTTATTTGCTTCTGACAATATTTATGGAATTCCTTCTTACGACCACAGCTCAATGTCTTGTTTTGCGTCGCATATAGTCATTAGTCCGTCTAAAAAAATAAAGGGGCTTTCATCAACATTGGCATCTGCATTTAAGATAGCTCGTAAGTCAAATATAAAGCAAAGTATTAATTGTCTAAGCATTATACATGGAAAGTTACTCAATCGTCATCTTCTCCATCAGAAACCAAGTCTATATATTCTGGGCCTGAGAAACCAAAGCATCGGCCCGATAGAGGAGCAGGGTCTTGCCCAATGAAATAATTCCACCCATCAGCCGCCCAGGAGGAAGTCTATATATTTTGAGGAAGGCATAACTGCAAGCAATACTCAACTCAGGCATAAACTTTTCAAATGCTCGAGCAAAGTAAGAAAATAAGTCGGAGACAAAATGAAGAAAAATCAAAGCCTACACATTTTGTACCAAGACTGTCAAGTTCCCCGCTGATTTGACAACAAATAAAGCGAAACTGCTCAAAATACCACTGAGATCCACGTGGACTTCAGCCACAAAATGAGCACGACCAATATTTCGGGGTCATTTTTTTTAACATGTCCAAAACTTAACCGTATTAGGTTTAAGTTCAAGACTTAGTGACATCATGTGCATGGGTTGTATTGGATCCGCGCGGATTTCTCACCCAACACACTTTATATTACACTATACAAGTAGATTTCGATCCATAAGCTCAAAGTGAATCCACATGGATCGACGCGGATTTGACTAAAAAAAAGTGGTCCGCGCGGATCCGGCAGCAAATCAAAGCGGGACGGTCCAAAATGCAACTGAATTTACGCAGATTTCAGCTACAAGAAGGGCTTGAAGACCTGACAGAGTCACGCGGATTTCCCTTAGAGATTTGTCAAATTTCTTCGGTTCTAGCTCAATTTTGAGTAGCTCAACACAGATTTCCAGTGAAGCATACCACTGGTGGGCTCATGAGGAAAATGAAGCAAAAACTTACCCAAATGAGGTCCGGGCTCGAGCTCCGTGCAGATTTCTTTCAAAGCTTGGACAACAAGAACAACAGGGTCTCGTCTGCCAGTGTGAGCTAGGAGTCACGCGGATTTTAATCCGCGCGGATTCTGGCGGAAATGGAGTGGAGGGGAGTACCTTATCCTACCCCATCCATACTCTCCCTTTTTTTTATTTTCTTTCTTTTCATTTCACCTTATTTTATTTTTTTCTTTTCTTATTTTATTTTATTTTATTTTTCATTTTTTTACTTTATTTTGTTACAGATCAGATACTTACAAATTTGTCCTTTTCAGGAAAAAACATACCAAGCCTGGACAACATCCAACAAGTCAAGCTAGCTACAAAACAATTCCGGATATCTTTCAAGCTACCCTTGGAAGCTGAAGCCTGGACAACATCCAGCAATTTAACCAGCATCGGACTACCTCCGGTCAAGAAACCCAAGCTACCCTTGGATCGCTCGAGCCTGGACAATCTCCAGCAATTAAAGTTAACATTTGGACTACCTCCAGTTAACTACAACACTTTTCAAGACGTATACTTTGACTTTCGTCTTACCTGCACTACCAAAGTGGGGCTAATCAGAGACACAAAGTTCAATGAGCGAATGCATGCATCGTGAGCCCAAGCTCATGTGAGTTTAGCAGATATGGGTCCAGCAGAATTCACTCAACACAGAATGCAGAGCGACCCCATTTCAAGCCAAGGAGGTCGAGCAGATTTTGGGCCCAATTTTGGAAGGAATGGCGCGGATTTTCGGGGCCAACTACAGATGGGATGGCGCGGATTTTCGGGCCCAAGTACAGACGGGATGGCGCGGATTTAGCAAATCTTGGCGGATCCGGGCAACCCAGATTAAATTCACGCGGATCCAAGCTCAAACCCGGATGAGAGTCGCGGTTTTTGGCCCAACATCGTGCAGGCTCGCGCGGATCTTGGCGGATCCGGGTCCGAATCCAGCATAAAAATCACGCGGACCCCGGCTCCAGCTTAGATGGGATCCGCGCGGATTTGGTATACTCAGACCCGGCAAGACACGGAAATCCGCGCGGATTTCACTGGTCCCGGGTTAGGCTGTGATTGTGCGATTCGGGCCAAACAGAGAACGGCCGCCCAAGCATCGAAATTGGAAGAGTCTGCGGATTTGTCAGCTTGACCTAACCCTACTACCGTCTATATAAATCCGTGCAGATCATGTGAAAATGAGGGGGATGACTAAAAAAAGTTTACGGAAAGGATTCTGACAAAAATTGAGAGAAACACCTTCGAGGGTCGACTGCAGGAAATCCGCGCGGATTTCCGTGTAATACTACCACAGTTCAAAACAATTTGGGTGAAGACGTCGGGAATCTCTCGAGGCTTGCCAAATCCGCGCGGATTTGGTAGGTTTCTACCTTAGTTTTTTTTCAGTTTTCTCTTTCGGTTGTAACAATGTAAGATCGATAGCCCCGCCCGTTGTACCTTTTTTATTTCTGTACTTGTTTAAACATTAGTTAAGTTTATGCATGTTCCTTTTAATTCTTTGTGACAACCCTTTTTTTTTAGTTCTTTTTTTTAAACCCGACCTAGTAAGGGCCGCTTCGGCGGACGATGCAAGGGCACCCCCCTACATCGATACCTTTACCCCCGGATCCGAATTTTGGTTCGAGACCGGAGTCACTTTCCCTTTTGTTAATTTTGTGTAAAATTAACTGGCGACTCCTCTTTTTTTTGGTATTCACCTAAAAATTGACTTTTATTTTCTTTTCGATACATGCAAGATTATCAGCATCAAAAGAGCTTTGGGACGAAGATCATCGCGGGCGCCATCGGGAGCCTCGGATCCGCGCGGATCCGCCCCTGGTGGACCGTCGGTGATTCTCGCCTCTGGCTCGAATGAACTGAAACGGAAAACCCTAAAATTTTGGCCCACGGTGGACTGGGATCCGCGCGGATCCCAGTATGTTCGCCCGTTTTTTGCTTGTTTTCTTGGGTTTTTTTTTTTTTAAAATCTGCATGTGTGTTTAAGATTATAAAGGTCAAGTTAAAGTGAAGTACCATCATCCGAAAATCTTCTTTAAAAGAGAAAAAGTACACCCTAGGTTCAATAAGCAACCCTACGTCGATTCGACACTCCGCGGGGGACCGCGCCCCTCCCGGGGGGCCGCGGGCCCTACAGAACCATATTTTAAAAATTATTATTAGGTGAACAATGTTATTGGAAAACTATTTATTAGTGACAATCCGATTTGAAATCATCAGAATCCGCCGGAAGTTTTGAAGTTACTAACTCACCCTCACTAATGAAATGTAAATGACTAACATACCCTTGACCATAAAAGTTGATCTTAGCCGCCAAAATGCAGCAACCTCTAGCCTTTTCAGCAACCCCTAACCTTTTCAACTCCCTTGTCCGTCACTTACTGTAACATAAAGGTGAATCAATCCTGAAATCACACCCTTTGCGGTTTTGTTTAGCTAAAGTGAAAAAAAATCTCAAGTTTATTATTTGTTGCAAGCATTGTGTGATTGCTTTCGGGACGGGTAGCAACTCAAACTTTTTTTTTGGACGATTTTCGTTTACTGTAGGTCGTTGCTTTAGGGACGTGTTGCAATAGTGCATACTCTTCTTTTTGGACAGCCAGTTGTGCTATGTAACTACATGAATTATAAATGGATTATACATGTCATGTTTAATTACAGTAATGTAAGTTGTCATCCCTACCGTTTCTTGTATGTTTTTGTCCAATCAAATAACTCTTGGCAACTTGAAAATATAGCGAGGGAATCAGGGATTACTACTAGAGTTGGTAAAATTTTGTCCGACCCGAAATACCTGAATAGTCCGATCCTGAAAAAATCGGGTCTATACATATATTTTTTGTCTAAATTTTGATATTGACCGAATATTCGGACATAAAATTTCTCCTTTTTCTATTGTCCGAACCCGATTTTAGCTTCCTTCGAATTGTCCGACCCGAAATAAAATCAGATCCGGATATGAATTTCTCCTTCGAATTATGGCATTGACCGAATTTGTCAGACCAGAATTTACCCGAACCCGAATTTTGCCAATGCTAATTACTATGTTTCTTCAATGATAAATCTTGTCATTTTGAATCATAATAATGCAAGTTGTCATCCCCACTTATATATTGTCATCCCACTTTGAACTACTATGTTTCTATTTGTATAGTTACTGGCAAGGAGGGAGCATACATACATGATAAATCCCTTGGTCTTTGTCCAATGATTTTTGGAAAGTACATGAACTTCACAGTGCAACGTGACTTTTTAGTCTCTTTTGAATTTTATGATGTGCAGGGGCTAGGGGTAGTAGCAGTAGGCTTTAGTTTTGTTCTTCTTGGCATGTGTACACAGAGGAGACAGAAACAAAGACGACAAAAGAGAGGTGGAGAGTTAAATAAGGATGGAAGGATGAAATGAGAAAGAAGAGGAATGTGCAAATGGACTTGGTCAAATGAATCATTAAATAACATTTAACCCAACATATATAAAATTTTAACCCTGGGTCTGGTTAATTTGCCGGATTCCGGTTATTCTATCACAAATTGTCACCAATAAATAGTTTTCCAATAACAATATTCACTTAGTAATAATTTTTAAAATATGGTCCCCAAAAAATAAATTCCGCAAAATATAAGATACCTCAGAGCAATTTTTTGTATATATATATATATATATATATATGGGACAACTTTTCGACCCTTCCGAGACTTTGAAGCAAAATGTTTTCTTGATATTCCGTTTCTTATAAGCATACTTCATTTATTGGCATATAAATACACATCAAAATGATAACGTACTAGCTAGGAGCAATATTTATAGGAAGAAAATAAAATTATCCCCTCCACCCCCGATTCCTTAATCTAAGAAAACAAAAGATCAGAAATATTAGGTACCATAAACTACGCAAGAGTATTAGTGCTAACTAGTGTGTTAATCTTGAAAAGATGGCTGGGATGAAGGGGGAAAAAACTTGGTCAAGTTGTAGCACCAATTATAGCATGATTATAGTTTTTATATTGCTATTATCATATAACACTCATACGACGGGTTATGAACTTGGGCCTGGGTATCGGGGTGTTTATTGGTTTTAGGAGGGGAATATCCCTTTCCCTATGCCCATTTCATTAACCAACGTCAATTTCATGCAATTGGAAATGGTGATCCATATTTGTAATAGGCAACTCTATAACAAAGCCAACAACCCAAAATTAGGGCTGACAGGAGAATGTTGCTATCAACTTACCCATGCAATTCCAGCCGATGTTTTTGATAGTATGTTCTACGGTCCTGGCATTTTCAGTGCTGAATTTGGCCAACAAATTCGTCAATATTGTGCAACGACACTGTCACAACCGTCGCCCATTATGGGTCCAGCTAATGCAAAGTCCGGATAAATCTAAATGTAAGCAATTATTATATTAATAATTGTTACATTTTCAATTTTAAGACCAAATATTCCAAGTTTGAGATCCACCAAAATTCATCAGCTCTGTAGTAAAACATAATATGTGTAATGAATACCTTTGAATTATTTCCTACTTCTATCTAATTGTCAGGGCAAATTCAATACTAATGTTAATAGAAAAATGTAACAACAAATGCAAATATGAGCTTAATATTTAATAAATTGATCGATCACATTATCATGCAATTACGAGTAATATTTTGTTGTATTTTGATTTCGTTATGTCCCGACTCCTTATACATTCTACTACTTTGGTCTCTAATTATATATTTATCCCTATAATTAATTTCACAAAACCAAAAAATATATAGGATGGAGCAAAATAAATGTCTAGTACCGAAACCTCTCTACTCTAGGAATAAGACACTACTAAAAATGTCTACCCAAAAAAAAAGACACTACTAAAAATGCGTATATTGACGAACATTGGTTAAAACGGGTTCTAAAAACCTTTGTAGATGAGAATCTAACTGCAACGGGTCATTAACAAGTTTAGAATATTTAATTAGTTACTATGGATGTTAAATCCTGTTGTAATTGTAAACCAATAGCCGTCGTTGTTCTAAAGTGAAAAATAAAGCGGGCTTCACAAATTTTCTAGGTTGGATATTTTTGACCCAAAAATAAAAAAATTTATTGCCAAAATTAAGGCCCTGTTGTTTGGTTAGGTTTTTTAACCAACCTATCCAAACCTATTCTAACTTATCCTAACTTATCCAAACCTTACACAATTCCCCAAAAAAACATTCATTAAACATACACAATTCCCCCAAAAAAGGAGGATGATGAAGTTGTGCAAATAAGGCAAGAATCAAGGAAGATCAAGGGAAGGCGTTAATCAAGATTATCACTCTATATAAGCAAGCGTCGAACCTTATGCATTGAATTCAACAATTCCAAGCAAGATGAATCGTGTGTAGAAGTTTTGTGATAGAAAATTCCGAGTGTAGCTACTTGGTTGTGAGTAGTGAGTTGTGTAACCAGAAGGTGTGTTCTGGTGAGGACCTCAGAGTCGTGTAGCTAAAGTGAATGAGTGACCTCACTTTAGTGATTTCAAGCCATTCTTCCTGTCTCAGTTTTGAGGCCACTGCTGTAAAAGTTCATCTTGAATCTTCTGCCCTTGTAAGCATCTGTTGAGGACCTCACAATACTTGACAGTGCGAGTTTGTAACCTCCTCTATTTTCTAGCACTTTAAGTTTATCAATAACGAATTATTATTCAAATATATAAGTGCTATTAACGTTCTTGTGTTGATTAAGTGCATAATTTTTATACAATCCTATTCACCCCTCCTCTAGGGTTATTTCATATTTTATAATATTATACTAAATAAAAAAACGAATGGAGAAAATAAAAGTTGACACATATATGAACAAACATTGTTTTCATTGTAGTGGTTGTCATGGTTGACAATCACTATAAGTTTTTTCTTTGTTTGTATAGCGTATTCAAGTTGATTTATGTGTAAATTTTTTTAAAAAACAATATATATATATATATATATACATACATATACACATATATTTATTTAGGGAAATTGGATTCTAATAATCCCTACTATTGCAAATTGGATGACAATAATCCCTACTTTCAATTTATATTCTGGTGGTAAAAAAAAAATTGTATTGTAATGGTACCAAATCCATCACCACATTCTTTTTATTTTTTCCATGCCTACTCCATATTGTTTTTGTTTTTTTGGTTCCTACCCCTAGGTAGGTAACGAAGTGTAGTTATTAAAACATTTTTTAAATTATTTTTTTGAGATTCCGAGCAATTATTATGATTTCTTAAAAAGAATAAAATTGAAAAAATCATAAAAAATCGAAAAAAAAATTGAAAAAAATTGGGAGGAATGCTGTAAATTCATTAAAAATCATGGTAAAGTGTTATTCAAAGTTTTGAATCAAATGCAACACAAAATCTATGATATTTAGGGTATACTCTCGATTTTGTCCCACTACAATACAATTTTTTTTTTGGACCACCAGAATACAAATTGAAAGTAGGAATTATTGCCATCCAATTTGCAATAGTAAGGATTATTAGAATCCAATTTCCCTATTTATTTATTTATTTATTTATATTAACGCTGCGGCTCCGGTTCTCCGCTAGTGGGAAAATCACAAACTGGACCGCACCATTTAGCATGCAATTTTTCCGGTTCAGTGCATTGGAATTGTAAGGCGGTGAGGTATTGCCCGTTCTCATTTTTTATTGTTCTGCGGTTCGATGCGGCGGTTCCAGATTTTTTGAACACCCTTGGTTCAAATGTGACAATTATTGGGGGAAAGAGGGAGGAATATTTTGATGTGGGAGTTAAAAGGCAAGTTGAAGAGACTTTTTTCTTTTTATTTACACTAATCTGGCCAACGCGTGCTTCGCACGCGCTGACCCGACAAACATAATTGTTAATTGAACGTATTAAACATATGCCAATTTGATGGTCATAATTGCTGATTACATACATAATATATTTTGCTTAACAATCTTAAAACAAAAAGATACATTGGATTTGATTAAATAGAAAAACTAAAACCCTCTCCACCGAGGTCCAATCTATCCTTCCCCGACTGTGGAAGTTAATGATTATTTCAAAGCTGTCCGTCCCTGTGCGTGGAAGTTAATGATCCTGTCAAAGCTGAAAGGATAATGGAGTGAGGAACACCGGGCATGAGTAATAGCAACATACAACCTACAGTTGGTGATCATTGATTACTGTCTTGTCCCGTCCTTTCGAGACGCACATATGTTACAATTGCCGTAGCCTGGCTACTATTTCTTGATCAATGTCTTTCAGCAGAAACTGTGAAATATATCTAATGAGATCAATGAAGGCCTACAAATAATGGTAGAATTTCCTTTAACTAATATGCTACAAAATGCGGATTTGATTTTGCCGCAAAATTCCACTCTTTTCCGACCAAGACATCAGCAACCCAAGATGAATTAGCATTTTGGGCTTCCATTTGATATGTACGTCAGAAGAGAACAAGAAATTTGCTTCTTCTAACATGTGTATCTTAGAAATTGTGAGCCAAGAAGCAAAAAAGACTTACTGTTTTCTTGGGTGAGTTGATGCTTTTCCAACACCAATGTCATTAGTTGTTTTCTCAACAATGGTGATGTGTATCTTTGTTGACAAATTTGTGTATCTTTGTGGGGGGAGAGGGGCACCACATGAAATTTCTCTAAAAATTATAATTCTTTATCCTAACCCTTGAAACGTAGCTTCATTGTCAGAGAAGACATTCACAAAAACTAAGCAGTACTTACAAGATTCAAGAAAACTCAAAATTGAATCATTTTCAACCAAAAAAAAAAAAAAAAAAAAAAAAAACTGAATCTGCCAATGACAATTCCTCTTAAAGAAGAGGCGGACATTAGCTATTGTCCTTAATTGGGAAGTAATGATTCTTTAAACTATTTTGGACTTGTCATGATTCATATTCAAAACTTTTTCCATAAAACTGAAAGTCCTCTCACTTCGCTCTTGTAACAAGAAAAGCTTCACCTACCTAAATTCAAGTCCTAGGATTAGGTGGATAATCAGAAGCTTCAATAAATCTTAAGTCCACACATGTACATCACCAAGGCAGAAGTGGCTTACTGTTGTCTAATTCATGCAAATTGGGTAGAATTTATTCCAACTGAGAGAAAGATAAACACAATCAGTACTTTGATTATTAGTAATTTGTCAAACACAACACAATCAATATATACCTTCTTTAGTTACCACTTCATTCGATATCCTCCCTTCCCTTCCCTTCCAAGTCTCACCTCCCCTTGCTTTAATTTCCAACTTTTGTCAAAGCGACATACTCAGTTACATGATGTGATAACTTCAGGATGGCATAACTAAGCTAACCTTCACAAGGGGCCTTTTACATTTATAGTCTAAACACTCTGTTCCCCTTTTAATCTCATGCTATAGTTAGACACACCAATAACCATTCAATCCTACACTGACTTGCTAGATCATAATTATTTTGTAAAGCTACTCCTCTGTTGCAATTGAGACCACATGGTCCAATTATTTTTAAATTCAAGTTTGTAACATATTCTATCCTTTTGCTTCTGTTCATATCTCAACAGCTTGTAACATAGTGCACCCCTCCTAGAGCTTCAATTAATCACATAATTCAATCCCAAAATTTTTGCTTATACCACAAAAATTGATTTTGAGAGAGACCCGATCAGTTCACACATTGAGCACAGACATATATAAACTTACACTAACAACGAATGAAACCCTGCACCAAATTCAATCATAATTAACTAATACTAATCGTATTAAACCATAGACAAAAGCAGGCAATCAACATATTAAAGGTCTTCGACATTTGGGTCATCTTGAGGCAAGTAAATTAGTTCCTCAGCCTCTTACATCCATAATATCATAAGTTAATCAAAGTGATTTACTATAGTAATGATTTCATCATTAATATTATGCTATCTTGAAACTCAATAGATATATCACTCATTAATACTAAAAACTCCATTAAACCACACTTTTAGTTACTGCCTGTCCAATACTCCATTAATTGTTCCTCGAGTCCAATTTCAGATTTAGCATACTTTAAGGGTAAATAATCCGAATTGTCATAATTCATATTTACAGCATACACATAAAAAGGATGTTGGAGGAAAGGGAGTAACGGTATATAAAACAATGAACACTCGCTTGGATAACGCTAAGAGTTGTGGCTTAATACTCACTTTCCTTAAGAGCTATTTACGATACCGTAAATATTCAAAGGGATAAAACTTAGCACTTGTAAACACTCAAGAATAATAGTTTCTCTCTTGAATCACTCAAGTATAGTTGCAGTCTAGACAAGAATGAAGATGTGATAGCTTAGATTGGTGTGTCTCAAATAGCCTAGGATGTCTCCTATTTATAGGAGAATACCAACACACTTAGGATGCCCTAGTCAAAGAGCAATCAAGTGTCTTTAATGGAGGATCACACACTTAATATGACCTTGACCAAGTCAAGTCATATAGCTGTTGGAATTTCATAATAATTGTGCTTAATTATCATATCAAAAACTAATTACACGAAATCATATAGTCGTTAGCATTTAAAACAGTCCTGACGTTCAACACGGTCCGTGTTGATTCAACACGGTCCGTGTTGGCTCAACACGACCCGTGTTGAGTGCAGGAATTGTTTCCTTGCTCTCTGGAAGGCAACACGACCCGTGTTGCTTCCTGTTTCACCCGTGTTGATCATATTCTTATTGTTTCACTTATATATAATCCTTATACTTGATATACTTTATTCTTTAGGCTATATAATTGTCTTATACTCTTGAAATATTTCCAACAATCCCCCGCTATTTCAAGAGTATGTAAAAACCCTTGAAATAAATTTACTTAAGGAGCTTAAACCCCCGCTATTTGAGATATACCTTAACTTGTAATCACCAGAGAAACTCACAAACATATGCCTAATGAAAAGTAGATTACTCTTTGAGCTTTTCAATTAGTGTATATGAGCCAAAATTGTGTCCAAATCGCAAAGTAGACATAGCTTTGAACTTTGGATTTATATTGACCAACTATACTCATAACACACATATATTTTAAATCTTGAGTGTAAATACCTTGACACTATTATCCGGCCTTGTGTCCTTATCCTTCATAAGTGTTTCGGAACTTTAGCTCATAGTTCCTTTATGCGGCCACACATTACACTTATATAGGTAGACTTTGTAATTATACCACCCCTGTAATTAGGTTTTGCACAAAGTCTATTAAGAGTACTAATACTCAACCTCTTGTCATTACAGATTTTAAGCATCACTTGTCCTTGGGATAATAAAATTGATGCTTCCTACTAATTTAAGCAACTCTGTACTCATTTGAACTTTAGAAATTGGTGGTATTCCAATTCATAAAGTTGAGTCTTTGTTGTGATTAGTAGATATTTGAGCTACACTTAAATCCATCCCCTTTGAAGTACCTTTTATCAAATTTCTAGACAATCCTTTAGTTAAAGGATCGGCTAAGTTTTCTTTTGACTTGATATATCTTGAAGTCACTACTCCATCCCTTATAAGTTGATGTATATAAGCATGTCTCAAACCAATGTGCCTTGACTTGCCATTGTAAACATGATTATACACAACATCAAGAGTAGTTTTACTATCACAATGAATTGTGATTGGAGCCATTGGCTTATACCAAACCGGTATTTCCAACAATAAGTTCCTTAACCATTCAGCTTCCTTACAAGCAGCATATAATGCTACTAATTCCGAAGACATAGTGGAATCCGCTATATTAGCTTGTTTCTTAGAACCCCAAGAAACTACTCCACCTCCTAAAAGGAACACCCATCCACTGGTAGAGGAGAAATCTCCTTTATTAATCCAACTCGCGTCCGAGTAACCTTCTAATACCGAAGGTTCTCCTTTATATGTGAGTTGATAACTTTTAGTACCAGCTAAATATCTTAATACTCTCCGAATTGCAAACCAATCCATATTGCTCGGATTACTTGTAAACCTACTTAATATGCCAATTGCATAAGCAATGTCTGGGCTTGTACTTGTCATAGCATACATGAGACTTCCAATCAACTTAGCATACTCTAGTTGATTAACCGGAGAACCTAAATTTTTCTCTAGTTTCTTACTTGGATCATAAGGTGTCATTGCCGGATACACCTTATCACCTCCAAACTTATTCAATATTTTCTCAATGTAATGCTCTTGAGATAAACTTATCTTATCATTATTTCTAATGATCTTAATACCAAGAATTACATCCGCTTCACCCATGTCCTTCATAGAGAACTTCGAGGATAGAAATTCTTTGGTCTTATTAACTTGTTCCATGTCGGTCCCGAAGATCAACATGTCATCAACGTATAGACATATAATCACCCCTTTTCCATTCTCAAACTTAGAGTATATGCACTTATCCGATTCATTGATCTTATAACCACTTGAAAGCACTACTTCATCAAACTTTTGATGCCATTGCTTAGGTGCTTGCTTAAGTCCATATAAGGACCTTATAAGTTTACAAACTTTCTTTTCTTGACCTTCAACAACAAACCCTTCGGGTTGTTCCATATACACCTATTCTTCTAGTTCTCCATTTAAGAATGCCGTTTTGACATCCATTTGATGGATAACTAGCTTATGGATAGTAGCTAAAGCTAACAATACACGTATTGAAGCTATCCTAGCCACCGGTGCATATGTATCAAAGTAGTCAATACCATACTTTTGAGTAAAGCCCCTTACAACCAAACGAGCTTTATACCTCTCAACGGTACCATCTACTTTCCTTTTCCTTTTAAAGATCCACTTAGAAGTAATTGGTTTACTTCCCGGAGGAAGGTCAACCAATATCCAAACATTGTTTTCCATTATTGAATCAATCTCATCTTGTACAGCTTCTTTCCACAAAGAAGCATCATGAGATTGCATAGCTTCTTTAAAAGTTTTAGGATCCTCATTTATGTTGTACATACATAGGGTCTCACTTTCAACTGAGTCCCTTGAACCTTCTACTAAATAAACATAGAAGTCCGAACCAAAGTCTTTTGGTTTCCTTGATCTTTTACTCCTTAACTCAATACTTTCATCTTCTTCATCATGAATAACCTCATGAGTTGGAAGATCATCTTGTATGGATATACCCTCATGATTTTCATCTTGAGGCTCAATTAAAGGAACAATATCTTGAATTACATCTTTAGGTCTAGGAATTGAAGAGAACCTAGTCTCATCAAAAATTGCATCTATTGATTCCATTACGGTATTCACCGAAATGTACTCATTTGGCTCAACCACCAAAAACCTATAAGCTTTGCTATCTTGAGCATAGCCTATAAAGATGCACTCAATTCCTCTTTCTCCTAATTTCCTTTTCTTAGGTTCCGGGACTCTTACAATAGCCCTACAACCCCAAATCTTAAAATACTTAAGACTTGGCTTTCTTTTGTTCTATAACTCATATGGGGTACTAAAATTCCCTTTGAATGGAACTCTATTCAAAATATAACAAGCCGTTAACATGGCTTCACCCCAAAATCCATTACTTAAACCTGAGTTTGACAACATAGAATTCACCATTTCTTTTAAAGTTCTATTTTTCCTTTCCGCAACCCCATTTTGTTGTGGTATATACGGGGCGGTTGTCTCATGAACAATGCCCGTTTCTTGGAAAAACTTTGGATCATAATATTCCCCTCCCCTATCGGATCTTAAAGTTTTAATCAAGGTCTCACATTGAAGTTCACTTCTAGTTTTGTAAACTCTAAACTTTTCAAGTGTTTCATCTTTAGAACTCAAAAGATAAACTTGACAATATCTAGAATAATCATCAATGAATGTCACATAATACTTCTTACCACCTATTGAAGGTGTACTATGAAAATCTCCTAAATCACTATGAATTAAATCAAGCAATTTAGAAGTTATTTTTATACTTGAGAATGAACTTTTGGTGATTTTATTAAGCATGCATGTCTTACACTTTTCTATGTCATCATTCAACTTAGGAATCAAATCAAGATTAGACATTTCTTTCAACTTTGAAAAGTTCACATGTCCTAATCTAGCATGTCATAGAAAAGATTTATTCAAAGTAGACACATGCATATAAGCGGAAATCATGCCATCTTTATTACTTTTTGCATTCAATTTAAACATCTCCCCATAAGCATATCCCTTCCCTACAAAAGTCCCACCCTTGGAAAGTACATAATTATCTCCATCATAAACTTGCATAACACCAAACTCGCTAAGGAGATAACCGGATACAAGATTCTTACATACTTCCGGAGCAAAATACACGTCATTTAAAAGCAAAGATTTACCGGAAGTGAAAACAAGTACCACTTGCCCAATGCCTTCAACTTTAACCGGATGGTTATTGCCCATGTAGAGTTTCACACCATCATCCGCCGGTTTGAGAGTCTTGAATAAACTCTTGTCAATGCAAACATGCCTTGACGCACCCGAGTCTATGTACCAATCATTACAACCAATGGATACCATGTTAATATGATATTTAATCATGGCCACGAAGAAATTGGGTTCCTTCTCCTTACTCTTGCCCTTAGATGTATCTTTGTTCAAAAGACCATGCTTCTTTTTCCATTGGTAACACTCTCTCTTTGTGTGCCCCGGTTTGCCACATTCCCAACAAACTTGCTTAGGCTTTTGAATTCCCTTGCTAGTTTTGTTGTGGCTCTTGTTCTTATTCTTGTTTCCCTTACTCTCTTGCACCATATGGACCTTAGATTGCTCTTTGGTACCATCTTGTAGGCGTAACTCCTCTTCAATCCGAAGATTGTTAGCCAAACCTTCAAGAGACATAGCCTCTTTCCGGTGCATGAGACCCTTTTAGTTTCATTCCAAGAAGAAGGTAGCTTGTCAATAATAGAGGATACGATTATGGTTTCATCCATGTTCAAATTGTGTTGCTTGAAGTTACTTAAAATACGTTGAATCTCATGGAATTGGTCTAGAATTTTCCTATTATCATCCATCTTAAATTTCATGAATTGACTAACAAGAAAATTCTTACTTGACGCATCTTCCGACATGTACTTAGCTTCAAGCATCTCCCAAAGCTTCTTTGCCGTCTCCACATGTTGATACACATCGAAGAGGGTGTTGCTCATCCCATTGAGAATGCATCCTCTACAAATGTAGTCATCATTCTCCATCTTGAGCCTTTGCCGAGTAGCCTCCGCATCTTCCACGGACGTCTTTATTTGATCGTTACTTCCATCTCCCGTGGAACTCTTGACAATTGCATCTTCCTTTGGAGACTCCTCGGTTGTTACCTTCTTGGCCGACGGTTCTTGATTCACCTTGGGAGAAATCTCAATGTTAAGCACATATGGCACATTGAGAGTCGTTAGCAAGAAATGCATCTTGCTTTGCCAACGTCGGAAATCCACTCCTTCAAAGCGCTCTAGCTTTTGGAAGTTGATAGACATATCACGTAACGAGGCCATTCCTAAATAGTTCTTAAGAATGTTGGAGGAAAGGGAGTAATGGTATATAAAACAATGAACACTCGCTTGGATAACGCTAAGAGTTGTGGCTTAATACTCACTTTCCTTAAGAACTATTTACGATACCGTAAATGTTCAAAGGGATAAAACTTAGCACTTGTAAACACTCAAGAATAATAGTTTCTCTCTTGAATCACTAAAGTATAGCTGCAGTCTAGACAAGAATGAAGATGTGATAGCTTAGATTGGTGTGTCTCAAATAGCCTAGGATGTCTCCTATTTATAGGAGAATACCAACACACTTAGGATGCCCTAGTCAAAGAGCAATCAAGTGTCTTTAATGGAGGATCACACACTTAATATGACCTTGACCAAGTCAAGTCATATAGCTGTTGGAATCTCATAATAATCGTGCTTAATTATCATATCAAAAACTAATTACACGAGAACATATAGCCGTTAGCATTTAAAACAGTCCTGACGTTCAACACGACCCGTGTTGAGCGCAGGAATTGTTTCCTTGCTCTCTGGAAGGCAACACGACCCGTGTTGCTTCCTGTTTCACCCGTGTTGATCATATTCTTATTGTTTCACTTATATATGATCCATATACTTGATATACTTTACTCTTTAGGCTATATAATTGTCTTATACTCTTGAAATATTTCCAACAAAGGAATCTAGTAAAAAATAGAAAAGTGTCAGAATATTTGAATAGAAGGTATGGCTCTCGAGTTGTATGTTTTATGTATATATCCCTTCTTTCTTTCACCTCCCTCTTCTGCCATTGTACCCGCGTCTATGTAGTTTCTAATATCTCTGATATATTTACGGCCTTTCTAGGAACTTTTATCATTCATTATATGATAGGAGCTCTCGGCGATGCGCCTTTCGATCTGAACCAGCCCGATGCGGCTGCGACAGAGGAGCACGGAGACCCGGGCGGGACGAGACTTAACGTCCCTTCTTACTAGTCTTAATAACTCTCTTTCTTCATTCTCCCATTGCTGACGCCGCTAGGCCTTGCATTGATTGTTCAATTAACCCGGTGTATCAACTGACCACTAGCCGCACACTGAAGCTATAGGTTCTAAAATACAACCTAATAAGCTAATATATAGCGAATATATAGTAATCCTGAATATGAAGCAAGAATGATGATTACCATAGTTATATGCCAATGAAACGTTCTGCCAAACCATCATTTTCTAACTTAACAACCATCCCCAATCGTCATGCTAAAAGAAAAGAAGAAACATGCAGATAAACTACACTTTAGTGTATATTCAGTTATTCACTAAGACACCTTAAACTCATTTTCAAAAATTTTACGATACCATATGGTTTTCCTATTACAGGATAACAAGGTAACATACAACTGGTACTATTGTTACTTGGTTGATGATGGCTCGCATTTGGAAACTACTCAATGAATTTATGAAAGGCAACGAAATGACTGAGACAGGTGGGCAACCAGAAAATTTGGATCGAGCATATCCCAATTCAATATTTAGGAACTACTCAATAAATTACCAAAGGCAGGTATATGAGATATAGGAACACTGTAAAATCTCAACATATTGGCAACGCTTGCATGAAAATTTCCAAAAATGAGAATAAGAATAAAAATTTGAGCAGCAAATTACTCCTGTTTTGAAATACCAAAGTGGTGTCCCAGCTAGCCAACATGATCGAATACATGAAAAACTATCATCTCACAAGTAATCATTGCTAGATTACATGAAATATCATTTACGTAAGTTGGCATAGAATGTCAAAAAGGAAAAAGAAAAAAGGAATGCAGGAATAGAAAACAAACCACTTTGGCTTTTACCATAGCTTACGATTCAGTATGAAATTTACAAGACATTCTACCTGACTGTAACTCCTCAATGTGACGGACGCTTTGTAGATTTCATGCTCCATAGACAAGCCAACGGGAAGATTCAACCACCCTCGCGCACATGTCCAATCAGTCACATCATGCTTGGCTGTTTGCATAGCGTTGCTGATAGTGTTTATTAGTACTCCTTGCAAAGGGTCAAGCCTATCATAGCAGCTATCACAAACTCTCTGCGGATTTCGCTCCCTAAATTTAACAGGAAGCAAACACCTTCCTTTTGTACAATTTCTACAGAAGATCCCCCCGCAAAGACGACAATGATGCCGTCCACGGGTAAGTGCTGTAAATGGAGCGGTACACTGCATACAAACCGTAGTATAACTATCTGGAAGCCACTCCGGAGGCTCGGCCTCTAAAACATCTTTGAAAGCACTGTAGTTGAAACCACTTGACTCAAGAAGAGGCGGTGCACTGGGTGTATACACTGAGGAGTTCAAGACCGTGTCACCATTCTTTCCTGACCCCAGGAAAGAAACGTCGGATGTGGATGATGACTGTTGAATGTCAACTCCCCCTTTATTTCGTCCGGTTAAAATAGCGACTATCCCGGCCATTACATTTTTCAAGTTGACATCTGGGGGTTTATTAAGTTGTGGATATTGAACAGTCTCCTCGCTTGAATCATAACCACCATTTTCGTAATCCTCGGGATCAGCCGGGTATGGGTAAAAAGAACCTTGTTTCAAGGATTGTGATGCTGAAGGAGAATGATCATCTTCTAGGTTACCCCATCCAGAATCAATATAGTCATCATCTTCGTAATGAACCTTTTTGTTCTCCTTTTCCAAATTGCTTAGTGAAGAGTACGAAACTCTTTGTCCAGACATAGCTGTGTACTATGACACATAAGAGCACTAATCAGACAAGTTGCAATAAGTTGAGCTGCAAAACACAAGGTGAAGAAATTTAAGAAATGATGAAACACCAACTACAAGCAAACAACAAAATACCTCCTTACTAGGAAGGAGTAATAGACTAGGCCTATGTGTCGTACAGCACGTATGAGATGGATATTGATAGTAAACAGAGGTTTCTAAAAATACGTAAAAGGAGTACGCTCTTCTTAATGCTTGGAAAATGATTTAGCTCCTCAAAGAAACGGTGAATATGGTGCAAAGATATGGCACAATGAGTAGAACCTATCTCACACCTAGTCAAGTAAAAAGCTTCAACAATATTTTAAAATCATATCAAGACTATACCTCCACCAATCCAGAGTTCATCGAAGTATTTTTTTACAACAACCACATCACTCTATTATTTTTTTGTGTAATTAATCAGAATCATATTGCAAGGACGGCAAGGGGATGTCACTCATATACAAAAGGGGCTAAATACAAAAGCACTATGTCATCAAGCTCTCATCAATAATACTAATCAACAAATTCCACAAACTTCAAACTACTATCGCTCTTAAGCACCAAACTCCAACTATACAACATCCTCAAAAAATAGAGTTCAAAATCATCAAGCGACAAAGTTTTGTCCTCAAATCTGCATTGATTTCTCTCCTTCCAAATGGCCCACCATACAGCTAAATGAACCGAATTCCAAACACCATGAGGCATGAACCCAAGCTTTCTTCATCTTTCTCCTCCAAGCCACCAACACGTCCTTCACACGAGACAGTTGGACCCAAGTCACCCCACTAATCCCTATCAAAGACAGGCTAGGTGCCAAAGTGAAGAGAGACACACACAAACAAAAGAAGGAAGGTGATCTACTAAATTACAATATTGATTTTGGAAAAAATATGTCAGATTTAATAGTTTTTTTTTTAATCTTTGCAATGCAAAAACTATTTTGAAACTTTTTTAACCAAAATTATATATTACTAAAATTTTAATTTACTCATATATTAAATCTTGATATTTGTATTAAGTATATATGTAGTAATATTGTAATCATAAATATAATTCAGTAATATAACATCTCTTATATTATAAACATCCACCTAAATACATGTCCTTTATATATATATATATATGATGATGATGATGATGATGAAATATGACTAATAAGTAATAACTAACTTGTTAGCTTAAAAGTAAATATTTTATTCCATCAAAAAAAAAAGAAGTAAACTTTTTGGCTTTAAAATAAGTTTAAATTGCTATAGTTCATGCTCTATGTATTTGTAAAATATTCAACATCTTTGGATTTTTATTTTACCATTTCTTTTACATCACATGATCTTCAAACACAAAATTAAGATACTTAAGAACCAAGTTATTTTCACAATGACATCAATACTATTATAAACAAAATATAAAACAAAACAATAAACACAAAATCCACCATATTCACATTTCTAATATGAAGAATCCAAAACTTTCACACATAATAATAAACTAATGAAATATTTGTTTGAAATACACATGCTGCATTCCTGAGAAATGGATTTCAAGTTTATTTTGCTGTTGTATCCAATGGCTTCCAAGAAAAGCTCATCATTATGAACAAAAATTCAATCACCAAAGCCAATCTAATCTTGAGTAGAAAATCATCACAAGATAAAACATAAGCAGGCACAAAACAATTTGAACATAAACACCTATCAAAATCAATGAAATTGAGGATCAGGATTTTAAAGATTGAACTTATAGAAGGAAACTCACATTTTAGGACCTGCCTCCCCATTTTCTGCTATCTTTGAGACCTTACTAAAGCCAGACTTAAAAGTAGCATTCCCTTGCCCACCTCTTCTACCAGGCAACAATGCTTTCTGGCCAGAATGCAACAACTCAAGCAACTATTAACTGCAACTTGTTGAACTACACAATCAAGGATACAACATAATCAAATTCAACTAACTCAAACAGGATTAGAAATTACTGAATTATAAACAGACTACACAAACTAAAACCATATTGACCCTTCTTTTTCCACTGTATCTGTGACACTTCGGTAGGCTTGATACTCTTAAAGTTCTAAGTCTCATGAATATAAAGGATACTGATTTGGACCATTTCTAGTATAAAATTTAGAAGCAAAATGAACAATCACCAAATTGGAAAAAAAAAATGGTCTTATAGTTTAGTGGTTTATTTTGGTTTGAGTGTATAATGACCCATTTCTAGGTTCTAAAGT
Organism: Portulaca oleracea; assembly: GCA_029582165.1. Classification (NCBI taxonomy): domain Eukaryota; kingdom Viridiplantae; phylum Streptophyta; class Magnoliopsida; order Caryophyllales; family Portulacaceae; genus Portulaca; species Portulaca oleracea. The sequence continues at coordinate 46,427,121 of CM055873.1, forward strand.
GTTCAACTTAAATATGACTCTAGTTCATTGGAATTGTTAAGAATTTCGCTGCAACAGAACAAGAAGGGGAAAAGTAAAGAATGCAACATAATTGGTCAACACTTATTAAATGATTTATTGTTGATCTATGCTCCCAGACCCCTGTTCCAAACCCTTTCTCTGCAAACGAACTAATCCTGATGGAACGAAGAATAAATATATGTAAATGAAAGGCATCCATTCGTTCTTATCTAATAAAATATAATAATTATCTGAAGGTTCTTATAATAACAAACATGCAATGATCACACTTTCTCTGGCATTAGTAGAAATAGGTATGAGCATAAAGAAATCACCCCTGCAAAGGTAATAAGTGGGACATGTAAATAAAGGTTTACCAGTTTCAGGACTCAAGTGCATGTCTTGTTTAGATTAGAGCATGATGCCATGATCGCTTAGCTCAGCTATACTCAAGTGAATGCACCAATCTCAAAAGGGGGCAAATACGGATGGGAAAACAGAGGGAGATAAACATTCAGAACGAAATCAAAAACTAATAGTTTAAAATATCACTTCTTGAAAGTTGTATCCATTCATTCAGGAACCATACCAGTATACTCATTGGCTACCATAAAAATGGAAATCATTAACGAATAACAAGAACAAATAGCATGAACAAATGGCTAGAAAGAAGTTAAACTGCCCAAATAATCACAAATGATCAACAATTTTGCCGAGACTCATGTTGCAATTACACGGGTAGATGATAAAACTCGAACTTGAATTCCAAACCAAATGAATTCGTTAAAGAAAACAGCTTACGAGCTATGGTAAGAAATAATATTGTTAAAATTATGTAGGTTAATCTAGAAAAATCTTAGTAGAAGTTTCTTCTAAAAAATCTAAAGATAATTTGAGAATATTATTCTAGAAATATCAAGATATTGTAAAAGAAAAAAAATCTAGATAATAATTAAGAGATATTATGGAAGAAAATGACAAAATACTAAGGAGGTTAAGAGAAGATATTTGTTATCTTCACCTCCTTAGAACAAGTATAAATATGGATGATGGGCATCATTTGTAAACAACAACAACAAAAAAACAACCAAGCATTGTAAAACACTCCTTCCTCCATCAACAATAAAAATCCTTCCTTTCATACAATTCTTCATTTATCTCTATAAAACATAACTCTTTCTAAACACCCAAAAACCCAACAGTGGTATCAGAGCAAGGTTAACCCAAGTCCTCTTATCAAATCTACATCTTCCAAAAATCAATCATCAACCTTCAAGCCATATCCCAACCTTCAAAACAAACCATCCATAAACTCCAACTCCACAAAATTAAACATGGCCTCCCTTCAAACCCCAACCACAACCTTTAACTACCTCCCAAATTTGAGGCCACCCATATTTGATGGGGAGAATTATCAAATGTGGAGTATTCAAATGAAAACATTCTTCATGGCGCAAGGTTTATGGGATGTGGTAGAAAAGGGATATGATAAACCATCTAAGAAGGAGGAGAAGGATGCAAAAGAAAAGAAAAAGGATGGAGAAGATAAGCCAGATGAAGAAGAAAAATCATCATGGGATGAAATTAAGGAGGCACAATATCAAGAGAATTATAAGAGGGATATTACGGCCCTTCATCATATCTATCAAGCAATCACTCCAACAATCTTCCCTCGGATTATGGCTGCGACAACGACCAAGGAGGCTTGGACGATCTTGAAGGAAGCATACCATGGCACCGACAAGGTAATATCCATTAAACTTCAAACTTTGTGGAAGGATTTCGATACACTATTAATGAAGGAGGATGAAACAATTCAAGCATTCTTCGATCGTGTCACTAGCATAGTAAATAAAATTAGAATATATGGAGACATGATCGAAGATAAGAAGGTGATACAAAAGGTACTAAGGAGCCTTCCATCAAAGTTTGATCATATAGTGGCTGCAATAGAAGAATCTAAAGATCTATCTACGCTCACGCTCACGCTCACCCTCACCGAGTTAGTAGGGTCTCTCCAAGCACATGAGGAGAGACTGCGTAGATTCACACATCAGCCACTAGAACAGGCTTTTCAAGCCAAATTAAAATTCTCCAACCATGAGAATAAAAAGGAGAATAGCCATGGTAGAGATTTCCAACAAAGGAAGACACCACCCAATAACCGTGGCAGGGGGAGAGGAAATTACAAGAATCAAGGAAGTCATGGAGATCAAAGATCAAGCCCATACTGCAAGATATGCAAGATGACGAATCATGATACAAATGATTGTCGGTTCAAATGCAAGAAATGTACATGGCACATACATCATGTACGAGGTTGTAGGAACCGACAACGGGATGAGGCCAAATTCATGGAGAAAGGCGACCCAAGTGAAAACGTATTCTACTCATGTATGAACGTCATGCAAGAAGCACAAGACTCATGGTACGTGGATAGCGGTTGTTCAAACCATATGACGGGAAATCGAGATTCCTTCGTGGAGCTGAATGAAGACATAAAATCCAATATCATGCTTGGTGACGGGAGAACACGTGAAGCCGCCGGCAAGGGGACAATTGCAGTAAAAGCAAAAAACGGCTCGACCAAGTATATTCAAGACGTCCTATACGTGCCTGGGCTAGCTCATAATCTCCTAAGTGTGGGCCAACTCCTTCAGAAAGGCTATCAGATGAACTTTGATGAAGGTAGATACATCATAATTGACAAGAAGATGCACCAAGTGATAGCATCTATCGCAATGGAGCCCAACAGGATTTTCCCCTTATCAATGCCAACGAAAGAGAAGGTGGCCCTCAGCTCCATCACGGATACCACAACCTTATGGCATCAAAGGTATGGTCATCTAAACCTTGACAGTCTTAAAGTCTTGAAGCGCAAGAACATGGTTATTGGTTTGCCCACAATATAAAACAAAAGGAATATATGTGAGGGTTGCATAATGGGAAAAATGCATAGATTACCATTCACTAAAACCACATGGAAAGCTAAAGCCCCCCTACAGCTGGTCCATGCCGATATTTGGGGTCCAGCACGTAATTCTAACCTGGGTGGCAAAAGATATTTCTTATTGTTCGTGGATGACTACACTCGCATGATGTGGGTGTACTTCCTTGAACAAAAGTCAGAAGCATTCTCATACTTCCAACAATTCAAGACCCTCACAGAAAAACAAAGTGGGCACAATATCAAAACATTAAGGATGCAGTGGAGAGAATTCCATCGAATGAGTTCGATGATTATCCGAAAGCATGGCATAAAGAGGGAGCTCACAGTAAGACGCACTCCACAACAAAATGGAGTTGCAGAAAGGAAGAACAGAACAATAGTTGAGATGGCCCGGAGCATGTTGCAAAGCAAAAATGTTCCGAAGAACTTTTGGGCGGAAGTAGTAAACACAGCTGTCTACATTCTCAACCGGTCTCCCACAAAGGCAGTTCCAAACAGAACACCATATGAAGCATGGTTCAAGAGGAAGCCAAAGGTCGATCATCTCAAAGTATTCGGTTGCATAGCATACTCACACATCCCAAAAGAGAATCGGGAAAAGCTGGATGGCAAAGGTGAGAAATGCATCTTTATTGGCTATAGCGCAGAGTCGAAGGGATACCGCCTCTATAATCCAGAAACAAAGAAGGTGATTATTTCAAGAGATGTCATATTTGATGAAGCATCCCAATGGAGATGGCCGGAAGACACCAATCAAGAGTCAGCACATGAAGACCATCACATTCAAGAAATCAGAGAAGGAAGACCCAGTGACGACAGTTCATCTTTAACTCCATCTCCTCATGAAGCTAGCGCCCCATCTCCTACTATGGAGTCAAGTGATTCTTCACAGCTAACTCGGAGGTCTCAACGAGAAAGACGTCCACCTGCTTATCTACAAGATTATGAGTATGGCCAAGTAATTACGGCATTCTTCGCCAGTGAGCCAGCAACATTTCAAGAAGCATCACAAGATGAGAAATGGATCGAGGCTATGGACCATGAAATCAAAATGATCGAGAAAAATGACACATGGCAGCTTGTGGAGAAGCCTAATGATAAAGATGTCATTGGGCTCAAGTGGGTCTACAAGATCAAATATAACGAGGATGGCTCAATACATAAGTACAAGGCTCGATTGGTTGCCAAAGGGTACTCACAACAACCAGGAATCGACTTCAACGAAACATTTGCTCCAGTAGTACGCATGGAGACTATAAGAACTGTACTTGCCATTGCAGCACAACTAAAACTTCAAGTATATCAGCTAGATGTCAAGTCAGCATTCCTAAATGGCGAGCTTGAAGAAGAGGTATATGTGGAGCAACCCCAAGGGTACGTGATTGAAGGAGAAGAAAACAAAGTATATCGGCTCAAGAAAGCACTTTACGGTCTCAAACAAGCACCACGAGCTTGGAATAGTAAAATCGACGGGTATCTCCTTCATAGCGGATTCAAGAAGAGTCCAAGCGAGCCATCCCTATATATCAAGACCCAAGGTAAAGATCTTCTAATTTTGTGCCATTATGTTGATGATCTTATATACACGGGCACAAATCAAAGGATGATTCAAGATTTCAAGAAGGATATGATGGCTGAGTTCGAGATGACGGATTTGGGCCTCATGAAGTACTTTCTCGGGATGCAAGTGAAGCAAAGCCCAGGTGAGATCTTTATTTCTCAAGAGAAATATATTGGAGATTTGCTTAAAAGGTTCAATATGCTAGATTGCAAGCCAATATCAACGCCTATGGTCACAAATGAAAAACTCTCCAAAAATGATGGTAAGGAAAAGGTAGATGGATCACTCTATAGAAGTCTGGTTGGCTCATTAATATATCTAACAAACACTCGACCAGACATTGTTCATGCGGTGAGCATCGTCTCCCGATTCATGAGCGAGCCAAATAAGGCTCATTTCATAGCAGCTAAAAGAATTTTGAGATATATCAAAAGCACGAAGAGTTATGGTCTTCTATACAAAACAGAGGAAGACTCCAAACTCATTGGGTATACAGATATTGATCAAATTTGGATGCATCGACGATAGAAAAAGCACAAGTGGATACTTGTTCCAACTTGGCACCAAGGCTATCTCTTGGGCATCCAAGAAGCAGCCAACCATAGCATTGTCAACTGCAGAAGTAGAGTACATTGCAGCTTCAAGTGTAGCATGTGAAACAGTATGGCTGAGAAGAATACTACAAGATCTACAGCAAGGCGATGAAGAACCAACAACACTTTTCTGCGACAACATGTCAACAATAGCAATGACAAAGAATCCGGTATTCCACAGTCGCACAAAGCACATTGAGATTAGACATCACTTCATTCGTGAACTCGTGGATAGAGGTGAAATCAAGCTAGAATTTTGCAGAACAGATGAACAACTGGCGGACATATTCACAAAAGCACTTCCAAGTGAGAAGTTTAATTACTTCCAGGAGCAGATCGGAGTTCAAGATTTTCCTAGATTAAGGGGGAGTGTTAAAATTATGTAGGTTAATCTAGAAAAATCTTAGTAGAAGTTTCTCCTAAAAAATCTAAAGATAATTTGAGAATATTATTCTAGAAATATCAAGATATTGTAAAAGAAAAAAATCTAGATAATAATTAAGAGATATTATGGAAGAAAATGACAAAATACTAAGGAGGTTAAGAGAAGATATTTGTTATCTTCACCTCCTTAGAACAAGTATAAATATGGATGATGGGCATCATTTGTAAACAACAACAACAAAAAAACAACCAAGCATTGTAAAACACTCCTTCCTCCATCAATAATAAAAATCCTTCCTTTCATACAATTCTTCATTCATCTCTATAAAACATAACTCTTTCTAAACACCCAAAAACCCAACAAATATTAACAAGAACAGATCAAAGGAAACCCAAACACCTCTGTACTGTTGCGCTGATTGAAATACTACATACAAAACCACATTATCCAATTAGGTTTAGTAAAATTCAATTGCATGCAGGAGTCCTACATGAAGCTGAAGACCAAAAGCACATATTAAAACCTAAATTGACACCAATAAAACCAAATTGAAATAAATAAAACCCTAATTTGAATTTCCAGAAAATTGAACTGCTCTTTACCTCTTAAACTGGTTCAATTCTTGATCTGCAATAATTATAGACTCCATCTTCTATGTAACTGTGCAGGGATGTGAGATTGTGAGTTCTGGTTGATCGATCAGCAACATGCAAATGACTTTATGCGATGAGGGCAACAAGAGAGCAGATGAATGAGTGAACGAAAGAGGAAGCCAATAGGGAGGGAAGAAATAGGGAATGAGAGAAAAGGAGAACGATCGAAGAAATTAACAACTGAACAAGAGCCTAGCATTTAATGAGAGCATAAATTGCAAACATTTATTAATATGACGGTGAGAGAAAAAGAGAACGAAGGGCAGGGGAAGAAAATAACAGTTAATGGTAGGGGTATAAACGGAAATCAATATTTGTGATAATTCTCCCTTTACCTCCTTTTATAAGGATGGTAGATACAAAGTCAGTAAATAACTATTGCATCCAATATTTTTTAGTTTTTTAATTATATATATACTTGATCTATAATTTTTTACTCAGGGGACAAATTACTTTATCGTTTAATAATTAGACATGTATATATAACAAATACTATCAACGTTAGTAGATGTACTATTACTCTTATTAATAAATTATTTTATATGAAATATAAATGATCATGTTATTCATGCTTATATTACTGGACTTTATAATTAGGGTTTTTGGCCACAAATAATCTGCAGCTTGTACTTTTCACTATTTTCTCATAGCAGCTGTAATTAATTTCCAGATCGAAAACCGTGGCGCGAGTGAAAGTATGTTTATTCGTACTTAAAAAAGGAAATTTTTGGTCGCAACGTTAGCTTTCCGGTGCCGGTTATTGATTCTGGACTGCTATGAGAAAATAGTGAAAAAATACTAACTGTCAATGGCCGAAAAGTCACTTTGGATTATTCCCAGTCATAAGCCCTTCCATATGAATTATTTGTGGCCAAAACCCCTTATAATTAGTTAAATTTATTTATTTATTGCTTGTAGTAACTCATCATCAATTAATGTGGAGTATTATTTTTTTAAAATAAAAATTATCAATTTTAGCTTACCAAAAACACCCTTGATAAATATACATATTCTCATTCTCATCCTTTGTACCCATAAATATATATATATATATATATATATATATATATATATATATATATATATATGAAAATTGGATTATAATAATCCCATGTTTTATAAATTGGATGGCGATAATCTCTACTTTCACTTTTTATTCTGGTGGTCCAAAAAAAAAAATTGGATTGTAATGGTACCAAATCCACCTCCACATTCTTCTTATTTTTTTCATTCCTACACTATATTGTTTTTGTTTTTTTCGTTCATGCCCCTAGAAAGTTAATGAATTGTAGTTTCTAAAACATTTTTTTAATTATTTTTTTGAGACTCCGAGTAATTATTATGATTTTTTAAAAATAATAAAAGTGAAAAAATCGTAAAAAAATAGTAAAAAAAATTCAAAAAAATTGGGAGAAGTGCTGTAAATTCATTAAAAATCACAGTAAAGTGTTATACTAAGTTTTGAATAAAATGCAACACAAAATCTATGATATTTAGGGTATACACTCGAAAATGTCCTACTACAATCCTTTTTATTTTACCACCAAAATACAAAGTGAAAGTAAGGATTATCGCCATCCAATTTGCAAAACATGGGATTATTATAATCCAATTTTCCAATTTATTTATATATATATATATATAGGATAATTGGATTCTAATAATCCCTACTTTCACTTTGTATTCTCAGATCCAAAAATAAAATTGGATTGTAGTGGGATATTTTCAAGGAATTATAGATTTTGTGTTGCATTTGATTCAAACTTAAGATAACACTTTACAATGAATTTAAATGAATTTACAATGCTTTCTCCCATTTTTCATTTTTTCATTCTTTTACTATTTTTTACGATTTTTCACTTTTATTTTTAAAATCATAATAATTATTCGAGTCTCAAAAATAATTTTAAAATGTTTTAAAACTAATTCATTAACTTCTAGGACATGAACAAAAACAAAAACAATATAGTGTAGGAATGAAAAATAAGAAGAATGTGAGTGATTGCATTACCACAATCCAATTTTTTTTTTTGGACTATCAGAATAAAAAGTGAAAGTACGGTCTATCATTGTCCAATTGGTGAAAGTAGGGAATATTAGACAATGGTGGACCGTACTTTCACTTTGTATTCTGGTGGTCCAAAAAAAAAATTGGATTGTAGTGGTACCAAATTTACCTCCACAATCTTCTTATTTTTTTTTCATTCCTACACTATAATGTTTTTGTTTTTTTCGTTCCTGCCCCTAGAAAGTTAATGAAATATAGTTTCTAAAACATTTTTTAAATTTTTTTTTGAGACTCCAAATAATTATTATGATTTTTTAAAAATAATAAAAGTGAAAAAATAGTAATAAAATAGTAAAAAAATGAAATTTTTTTGGGAGAAACGCTGTAAATTCATTAAAAATCATTGTAAAGTGTTATACTAAGTTTTGAATCAAATGCAACACAAAATCTATGATTCCCTCGAAAATATCCCACTACAATCCAATTTTATTTTTTTTGGACCTCCAGAATACAAAGTGAAAGTACGGTCCACCATTGTCCAATTGGTGAAAGTAGGGATTATTAGAATCCAATTATCCTATATATATATATATAATTGGATTCTAATAATTCCTACTTTCATCAATTGTATAACAACAATCCCTACTTTCATTTTGGATTCTGGCGGTCAAAAAAAAAATGGATTTTATGGAACCAAATCCACCTCCAAATTCTTTTTATTTTTTTCATTCCTATCAAACATTGCTTTTGTTTTTTTTCATTCCTGCCCCCATAAAGGTAATGAAGTGTAGTTACTAAAACAATTTTTAAATTATTTTTTGGAGAATCTGAGGAATTATTATAATTTTTTAAAGGGAATAAAAGTGAAAAAATCATAAAAAATTGTTAAAAAATCATAAAAATTGGGAGAAATGTCATAAATTCATTAAAAATCATGTTAACGTGTTATACTAAGATTTGAATCAAACGGAACACAAAATCTATGATATTTATGATATACTCTCGATGATGTCCTACTACATTTCAATTTTTTTTTTGGACCACCAGAATCCAAATTGAAAGTAGAGATTATTGCTGTCCAATCATGAAAGTAGGGATTATTAAAATCCAATTCTCATATCAGAGAGAGAGAGAGAGAGAGAGAGAGAGAGAGAGAGAGAGATAGAGAGATAGAGAGAGAGAGAGAGAGAGAGAGAGAGAGAATGAAAATTTAGGAACGAAAATTAAGCGATAAAACGAATACCAGGTATACGAGTGAAATTGAAGAACTCAGAGGATAACCGATGGACGTTGATAGCTAGAAAATAATCCACTACGAGAAGAAAGGAGGAGAGAAATTCGATGACTAGCACTTGGTGTGATATGATCCAACAATGGAGATTACAATACAATCTCTCAAATTCTCAACTCACAATCTCTCTTAAGGTAACACTGGAAAAATATTGGTGAAACTGTATCTCTCTCAATATTTTCTCTCTTATCTAATCGATGAATAAAGTGGAGAAAACTGTACCCTATTTATATGGCGGCTTGGAGTAAGAAACCCATGATGGATAAAATTACCCAAGAGTAGAATTATAAGCGAACCAGAATTCTCGTGGCACTGAAAAGAGGCGACCCTGGAGGCCTTGGAAACCCTGCTAGCGCTTGAGTGGCGCGGCCAACATCTCAATGATGCGGCTTTCGTAGCCTCAATATGAGGCACGGATGGCGTCGACCGCCAGAGCGGGTAGTCTCATATTGTTTTTGTAGTGGTACCAAATCCACCACCACATTCTTTTTAATTTTTTCATGCCTACCGCATATTATTTTTGTTTTTTCGTTCCTGCCCCCAGAAAGGTAATGAAGTGTAGTTACTACAACATTTTTTTATTTTTTTTGAGATTCCAAGCAATTATTATGATTTTTTTAAAAGAAATAAAAGTGAAAATATTGTAAAAATATCAAAAAAAATTTGTAAAAAATTGGGAGAAAAGTCGAAAATTTATTAAAAATCGTTGTAAAGTGTTATACTAAGTTTTGAATCAAATGCAACACAAAATATATGATATTTATGGTATACTCTCGATGATGTTTCACTACAATATTATTTTTTCTTTTGGCCACCAAAACACAAATCGATATATATATATATATATATATATATACACACACAACAACAACAATAACAACCTCCCAGGTGACACGTTTGAGCGTGGTCTGGGGGATCCTAATGTAGGCAGCCTTACCCCCATGACCAAAAGTTCATGGAGAGACTGATTCCGACGGATCCGAGTGAAAAACAGAGTGAAAGCTTGTTAAGGGAAGAGACTACATACCAGAATGTTGTGAGAGCTTTCTGCCGAGCAGACAAGGACCTGCACAATAAAACAAAAATACACGCCAAAAGACTAAAAACTAGCTCGAAACACAGATACCCTTCCTCACCCTACGACCTTAATACTAGCCCGCCAAGCACCCCCGTCTAGCGCCATGTCCTCCACTAAACCTAGGAGTCTTAGATCTTCTCTTATCACCTCTCTCATAGATTTTTTAGGTCTCCCACGCCAACGACAGCCCTGGGGTAACCCAATCCCTGGCGAGACTTTTGACCCTTCCGATGCTTTAAAGCAAAATGTTTTCTTGATATTTCGTTTCTTATAAACATACTTCATTTATTGGCATATCACTACACATCAAAATGATAACGTACCAGCTAGGAGCAATATTTATAGGTAGAAAATAAAATTAACCCCTCCACCCCTAATTCCCTAGTCTAAGAAAAGAAAAGATCGGAAGCATTGGATACCACAAACTATATATGCAAAAGTATTAGTGCTAACTAGTGTGAAGATCTTGAAAAAATGGTTGGGATGAAGGGGGGCAAAACTTGGTCATCAAGTCGTAGCACCAATTATAGCATGATTATAGTTTGTATATTGCTATTATCATATAACACTCATACGATGGGTTATGACGATGGGCCTGGGTGGCGGGGTGTTTATTGGTTCTTGGAGGGGAATATCCCTTTCCCTATGCCCACTTCATTACTCAACGTCAATTACGTGCACCTCCAAATGGTGGTCGCTATTTGTAATAGGCAACTCTATGACAAAGCCAACAACCCAAAATTAGGACTGACAGGAGAATGTTGCCATCAACTTACCCATGCAATTCCACCCCAAGTTTTTGATAGTATGTTCGACGGTCCTGGCATTTTCAGTGCTGAATTCGGCCAACAAATTCGTCAATATTGTGCGCCAACGCTATTGCAACCATCACCCGTTATGAGTCCGACTTATGCAAAGTCCGGATAATTCAAATATAAGCAACCATATTAATAATTGTTATATAATTCATTACTTTCTGAAATTTCCCCCCATAATTTCATAAACAATAACTTACAATACAAAAAAAAATGTAGTTTCTAACAAAATGACATTCATTAATTAACTAATCAATCATTTTACAAATTTGAATAGAAAATTTTTAAAAACATCTCAATTGGTCCAAACCGGTTTGGGTTGCTCCGACCCAAATCCTAATTGGGTTGGTCTGGGTTGTGACCAATTGTTTCCGGTCTGGTCTCTGGTCCAAAGTTTTGGTAATTTCGGGTTCTGGTCCAGTCCGGTCTGGTCCGGGTTGGTTAGGGTTTGACCCAATGAACACCCCTACAGTTATATATATATATAATATATATATAAGTCTTTCCTAAACATGCTCCACCAAATCATCTATACAATCAATTTTCTCCTAAAATAGGAGGACAACTCCTATAATATTATCTACCCAAAACATAATATTTTCTACCAAAATATGTACAGTTATACAACAAAATCACAGTATCTACAACACAAAGTCATGATTATACAAAGGAATAAGAATGGTTACCATAAATATTTGATACATATAATATTAATAGGAATCATGTATAGCAATTTCCAGCTTTTGGGAATTACAGTAGATATGGTAATTCCCATAATATCGATCGTACATGTGACATGATTAAATTTGGTACGTAGATTTTATTTATTTATTAGATATTTTATTTTAATGTATTAAATTGCCAAAATTAGGTATAATTAATTAAAATTTTCATTTATTTAAAAATCTGTTTGTGGCCTACCATAAATACGGGATAGAAAATGAAGTTTTTCCCCCCAACCCAAAACACCAATCCCCCATTTTTTCAGGCAAAAAGGCGACCGGAATGCACTGACCTGCCTCCATTGCTTATGATTTTCACCAGCAATTGCCGATGTTTGAATGGGGAGAGTTTGAATATTATCAGTTCCTCTCCATGAATTCCGACATCCTTCCGTCTTTTACGCAGCATGACCAACCGACTTATGAATTTCAATGCGATGTACCTTGACTCGTCACCAGAATCGACGATGTTTGACCTCTGCTTTTAACCGGATTATGAACTTCAACGCGATGTATCTTGACGGTCATCCTTCTAGTGACTAGTATGAGGATGAGAAATTGATCGCTCGTTGGGTTTGGTGGATCCAACATCGTCGATTTTGATTTCCACCATTTTTTTTTTTCCTGCGATGAGCTTCTCGCATGTCATGGACTAGTGCGACAAACATATGGAGGCAGTGGTTATGGCTTATGAGATTGTGCGCCAAAAATCGTGGGAGACAAACAAACAATGCCATCCAAAATCATTTTTTAATTAATTAAATATTGTTTTAATAATTATAAAACACAAAATTTTGATATTTTCAAAAGTAAATATTATTAACGACTGAGATGATATCAGCATAGATATACGGTATAATTGCTATAATTTTCATTTAGTGAAAATTACTTTACCTTTTTAGAATTTTTTTCAAACTTTTAATAATTTTCAATAATGTTGAGGAGGCCAATAACTAAGTAGAAGATAAATGTCATTATTGTAATGTTAGTTTGGTATAAAAATCCAACTTCATTTAATAAGAAAATTAACATTTTTAAAAAAAATCCTGAGTCGTTGGGTAATAAATGTTAAATTATATTACTGCCTAACTAAAATCAGTTAATGAGAGGTAGAAGAAATTAAAGACTTGTTTAACCAATTAACCAAGCATATGATATATGTGCCTAATTTTGACATTTTGTAGTTTCATTAGATCACACAAATTAATGACAATTATGAAGGCATAAGGAACAGTCTCTAGTCACATTTTTTTTAAACTTTGTAGTAATATATGTAGTTGTACAAAGATTTCATTTATATAGTATATAAAAATTTGTTCACAGACAACCATCAAATCCTTGCTAATTTGATGGGCTCCATTCAGATTGAGACAAGGACCAAGGCAAGGTGACTCATAAAGCCCAAGTATAAAAACTTGTTTCAGTCAAATCTAGCACAGTAATTAATCGAGTATTCAAGTGTTTCCAATGATCTAACTTGAACTTTGTTTGCATTTATATAAATTTTGTATTGTTGATGTGTGTATATATATTGATTGTTCTACATGTTGTTTGCATTCTGAATCTTAAAATATATGGTAATTAATTTCTGGATTTTGGTTTTCAACATTAATTGGACTGTAAATTTTGTCGACTGAATAAAAAACAAAAAAAACTTAAAGGTTGTGCCTAATCCATTGTTCAATTGCTTATCATTATAAAGTAACTAATTTTATAGTACTTTTTATTTTATATGTAGCGACCCAAGAGCTCATTTATTCAAATTTTATAGTAGTTATGATCAACTTGCAACATGATTGCTATGAACTTATAAATAGATCTTCAAATTGCATTGCTCTTATGACAAGCAATTATCAAGTTAAGTTTTCTTCTCTCTAGCTGGCTCTTCTGTGTCCCCAAATTCCTTAATTATCTAGGTGCGGTTAATAATCTAGGTGCAACAGCTGGTTTTGTCATCCGTGATTATTTAGGCAGGCTCCTTTGAGCAGATTGTCTGAAACTTCGATCCATTCCGAATCGATTCTGCTTACGGAAACTCTTGCTCTCATAGTGGGGATTCAACGGGCTTTACAGGCAGCTTTCAAGAAGGTACTCCAGATCGAAAGCGACAACCTGATTCTTATTCAAGCTTTAAAAGGGAATTTCAAAGCGCCTTGGCAAATTGATACAATGATTAGAGATATTAAGCTTTATTTATAAATGTTTTATGGGGCCACGAACAGTCACATTTTCAGGGAAGTCAATATGGCGGCAGATTGGTTAGGTAACAGAGGATACTCCTCTCAAAACTTAGTTGTTTAGAGTCTCAACCCTTCTTCTGCTCTTTCGTTTATTTTATTTCATGATAACTTAGGAAGACGCCTTGTGAGAATGATCTCCTAAATTTCACTGTACTCCGTTTGTTTACCTGCATTAAAAAAAAATAAATAATATACACAAGTATAATAATGTTTGTTATAACAAATTAAACGTGAGAAAAAAAAGCAAAATGTAGTATTTAGCGTTCGTTACTTATAAACATCCTTAATTTATTGGCATATCCCTACACATCCAAATAATAACATACTAACTAGGAGTAGTACGTATAGGTACGTAGAAAATTGAACTGTAGATCCTCTCCACCCCTCATTCCCTAGCTTAGGTAAACAAATCATCAAATGCAATAGATAACACAAACTGGTCAATCATATTTTGATATTGTTGTCATCACCCAACAATTTACGTGAAATGGAAATATCCCTTCCCTGTGCCCTCTACAAGGGATTGCATTTATGCGAAATGGAAATGGTGGTCGATACTTGTGGAATGCAACTCTATGACAGTATCTATCGACAATTGAAAGTTAGGATTTATAGTAAATTGTTGCTACAAATTTACCCGGTGAATATTCCTAGACCTTACAAACGGGTAAAACAGTTTGACCAAACCAATTTCGATTTGATCCGGTTTAGGTCCGGTTCAGTTTGGTTTCAGACTGACTTTGAGTGAGTTTTATTCGCTGAGGTTCTTTTAAACTAGATTCTAGTTTGATGTGGGGTAATTTGGTGTGGATCTTAATTGGGTTATTTTGGGGTTGCGGTTCAGATCAATTGTTCTTAGGGTTTGAGTTAAATCGATTCATTCATCAGGGTGTCGGTTCGAGTTTGGGTTTGGTTTTTGTGGTTTGGGTTTCGAGTCTCGGGTCAATTTTACCTAATACCAAATGAATGTTTTAATGATATGTTTCAGGATCATAACTTTCTCAATACGGAGTTAGACCAACAATAAATTTGCCAACTTTGTGCACTTTTAGAACCATCATCCATTATTGGTCCTACTTATATAGTGTCTTAAGAGATCCAATTTTGGATAGTTTTCGCTTGACAAAAATTCATCAATTCTATACTGAAACATAACAATTGCAACAAATGTCTTGGGATTATTTCCCACTCATGGGCGGAGACAAGGGGGGATTTGAGGGAGTCATGGCCCCCCTGTGCCCAGCAAAAGTAGTAATACCAAATGGGAATAACAATTTGCAATTGCTTATCAATAGCTGAATTGGTAATCTTTTTACATTTTATAGGAGAGGTCATGGGTTCAAATATGTGAAAGATGCTTCTTGTCATTTGTTTCTTTTTTCAATTTCTTCTCATTTGTTTACAAACTCAATAAATCAACACTTTCATTTACATGAAGGCTCTTAATTTTTTTTCTGAATTTTTTAATTGATACAAATATTTAATTTCTTTCATATTATTTTTCTCCTTTAAATTTTGTTTTCTTCAATTTATTTTTGTTTAATGACCTTTTAAATATAAGTTTTGAAGTTTTGTAATTCTATTATATCTATTACCTTATGATTTTACATAGTGTTTGTATTTAAAAATTACATGTTTTTAACAAGCTTAATTACCTTCTTTCCTTATGGAGAATAAGACAATATTATCAACATTTTGAGGTGTACATTTAGAGAAAATTATATTGATTTACTACCTTGTATTCATATATGTATACGTGTCTCATTATGGACTAAAATTGAATGAATACATAGATTTTAGTCATGTTATTATGAATTGATTAATTTATTAGGTAATACTAAATTAATTAAGTTACGATTATAGAAGTATAGTTATATTAAATCAATTTTAAATGAATTATGTCATATAAAACAATGAGTTACCTAAAAAGTATTTTATTATATATTGATAATTAAACTATTTTCAATAAAGCTAACAACAATACAAAATTTTGACTCCCCTATTGATTATTTTCTGGCTCTGCCCCTGTTCCCACTTCTACCTAATTCTCAGGAAAAAGATTGTAATAATGCCAGTTGCAAAATGTAATAGCATGCAATCAAGAGTTTAATATTGATAAGTTAATTAATTACAATAATAGTAAACTTAACATAAAGCTACTCTACAAACATTTAATTAAAAAGATTGTCGAGCTTGATGGGCGGTTGAGAGTAAACGCCAGATAATATCCGAGAAGCGACAAATTTGTTCGCCGCCTCTGTGTAGTGGATCGCGTCCCAACTCACCCGGGTCGACGGATTGGCACACACAGTTCCATTAATAGTACAAGAACTCAACGGAGTCTGGAATCCTACAAGAGAAGTAAATGTATGAGACAATTAAAAAAGGATAACTAACTTTACTTAACTAGGTACCTTGCAAACTACATTAATGTTATGTATACTTACCGTATTTTGTTGCATTGGCGATGAGATCATATTTGATCGCATACATATTAGTGTACACGATCGTCCCATTCTTCAATTTAGATCTCATGTCAGTACACATGTGGTTTAATCCTTCATTGAAGGCCTTGGCCACATCATTGTAAACTGACATACATCCCACCTCATCAAGCGGTCCTTTGGTAGGGTCGATCACATTGGGTAAGCAACCAAGAGGACCCGTGTTGTAGATAACAAATTTTCTTCCCCCAAGCTTGTATAGATCCTACAATAATGGTCACAAAAAATTAAATTAAGACATACAAATATCTATTATTTTAATTGCAACATGTCACGCAACTAAAAGATGCAAAACTATTGATGAAATTAATTCTAGCTACACTTTTTATAAGTTGTGATGTGAAAGTATTGGGGTCACTAGTAATATACCTGTATGGCAACTTCCATACTCTTGATAAATGTTGGAATTTCACGGTGAACAATGGTGGAAAGATTAAATTTGAATATTGCAGAATTAAGATCATTCTGACCAATGTCTATCGAATACACAGCATTCATAAACTCCTCCTCGGTTATCATCGGCCCCTTACCTGTAAGGAATGCGTCACATCTTTCAGTTACAAGTATAACCATCAAATATAATGTAAGTAAGATAATTAACATAGTAGCGAACCTTGCAATTGAACCTTGCAATTGGGTATGAAAATACAATCCGGATGATTCAAGGAAAGGGTCAAGATATGCCCTGTTCAATTTCTCACCTACGAATTAAAAGTAGTTGCAAATCAATCTTACATGAGATTAACACACATACACACAATATTGGGTAAAGAAAGAAGGAAAGGATGGCTTACATAGAAAATCTATGTAGAGATGGCCATTGCAATATCTTCCGTTAATAAGTGAATTATGCTCCACTGCTGCTCTCGAGCCAGTATCCGTATTTGAGTCCCCGAAATTGAAGAGGACGCGTTTAGAAGCAACAGACTGACTGAATGTGGAAAAGGCGATAATAATTGAAACAACCCAAAATAAGCTAGCCATGGTGAAAGCTTTACTGGGAAGATGATTTGAGTGGTGAAAGCTTAAGTTAGAGTCTAAAATGATAGAAGAAGAAAGAGGAATCAGGGAGAGTAATCTCTTGTAAGAATATGATGATTTAGAGAACACCCCTGGCCTACTTATATAGAAGGGAGTGCCATTACTAAACACTTTAAAAATGTACTCGTATAACATATCTATTGTTAAAGATAAAGTTGTAATGGCTGTTAATTGTGAACATGTAAGGTTACTTGAGTGTAATGTAGTTCTTAAAGGATTAGTTTAATGAATTCAAAGTAATTTGGTAAAAGGCATCATTAGAACATGTAAGGTTACCTGAGTGTAATGAATTCAAAGTAATTTTGAAGTGCTAAGTAACTAACTTAAAGGACGATTAGTTTGGTAAATGTGACATCATTATACATTGTTTACATAAAATCCAACCTAATTTTATGGGAAGGAAGAAAATTGAAGCTGAATTAGTATCTATTGTTCCAGTACAAACTAATCCAATGCCATTACCTAATTAACACTTTAACATTTACTAATTATGTTATGTTGTGCAACAAACATTGAATTACTACCTAAACAAATGTCTTCAAACCACACAATGTATGTAACCTAGCACATGTATTAATGGTTAATGGAAGGTGTAAAACATTGAAGAGTTACATTTAATATGTGCCTAATCCAATGTTTAATTACTTATTTTGATCTTTTGTAGTTTTAATTTTTCACATGGGGTCATTCTTACTAGTGGTAATGTTTCATCTTAATTAAGATTGCATAAGGAATAGTCTCTTGTTATATATATATATATATATATATATATATATATATATATATATATATATATATATATATTGAAAATTAGATTCTTGTAATTCCTACTTCCAACTTTTGTATATCAATAATCTCCATTCCCTCAGTTCCTTTTTAAGTGTCACAAAAACTAATCTTATAAAACCAATGTGCTTTGGAAATAGAGTGAAAAAAATGATGTATCGACAAATATAGAAAGAGAGGAATATTGGAGAATTTTAAAAGGTAAAATAAAAATTAAATTCATTAATTAAGGGTAATATGAATATTTTAATTATTGAAAATATAAAATTGACAACCAAAAAGGACAAAGTAGTTAGAAAAATTGACACTCATTAAGTATGGAAGGAGTACTTTGTTTTTGTATTATTGTGGTCCAAAAAATAAAAAATAAAAATTATATTTTGATAGGGCCACTAACATGCGAAAGATGAAAGTGGGGATTATTAGAATTCAATTTTCCTCTATTTGTTTGCTAAACTTTGTAGTAACATATGTAGCTGTACAATTATTTTATGTATGATTTTTTGAGGATTAATATGACGTGCCTGAATACAAATACCTAATTGCAAATATCATCAGTTAAGCTGAGTAGAGCAATGCAAACGAAGTTAGAGTTAGATCATTATTGGGCTGAATTAATTATTGGGCTGAATTAATTATTGGGCTGAATTTTAATGTCTAACGGGTTTTTATACTTGGGTTTTATGAGTCACCTTTGCCTAGGCCCTTGTCCCAATTTGAATGGAGCCTCATTATATTAGTAAGGGTTTGTTGGTTTTTTGGTAAGGGTTATTGACTATAAGGATGGCTTAGGAGACCATTTGATATTAGAGAAGGAATGGAGGGGGGATGGAATCCTAATTTGTAATAAAAGGTGGGACCTTGATTGCTTATTTGTTATGCTCAATAAGATTTTAATTTCTTTTTTAATTTTCATATGAGTTGTCCGAATGATCAAGTTTCTCCAAATTAATCTTTCAACTTTGAAGAAGAGGAGTTAGAGATTCTGGGCATAGAAGAAGAAGAAGAAGAAGAAGAAGAAGAAGAAACCTTGAAGCTCACATTGCAAAAATGGCGAAGAATGCAAATGAGAGGTTTTATGTACATGTGAGAACTTTGGTTGTTGGTGTTCAAATTCAAACAATATTTTTTGTTATGGTTTTGATTGTCATTGTCTAATGAGTTGGTAATTTTGATTTGTATGTTGTGGGACATTAATGTTGGACGTTTCGTGCAAACAATTAGAATGAGAGGTGCAACCAATAGAATGAGTGGGTTCAAAGTTATAGTCCATCGTTGTACACAATGTAATCCAGGGTTAGCATATGTTTATTTCTATGTTATGGTTTGTATGTGATGAATTGCTCATTTGGTAGATGATATGTATATTTGTTTGCTAGCGAAAACGCTAATTGTTGGAAATGTTGGTTTAGTTTAATGATTTTTCAGAAGGAATTTACATGTGGGAGGCAAGCATATCAAAACTAACAACCGGAGACAAGATGTTTGCTTGTGTTAGTTTATTAATTAAGGGAGGTTTTTATTTTTAAGGCACTAAAATTGAGGGAGGCAAGACCATATGAAAAAGGAGGAATGGTTGCATCAAGGTCTCCCATTATTAATCTTCAACTGCTCCCCTCAAAATACAACAAACATATAAACTAATTATTGGCCAATATCATGTATTAGTGTAAGAACTTGACATCATCTTCATCTAGGTAGTAATATGTTCGAGCTGATTTTTTTGTGCTTGGTTCCCTGGACGCACAAATACAATTCCTTGGTTGGCAACATTTGAATCCATGATTGACTATCCACATGCTTGAAAGACATGTAGTAAATATTTATGAAAGATTACCTAGCGCATAAATAGAAACAAGGAGACAATATATTAGATCATCGACGTATAAAAGAGACATGAATGGAAACTTGTAATATCTTCAGGTTAAATTTGTGGTTAATGTTTACTGTAAACCATGATTATCTGCATTTGTAATTTGTGGTCTTCCCCTTTCAATTTTGATTGATTATAAATAAAACATTAATGGAAACGTTTGATAATATTAAGTTAAATATAAGCACAATGATGGTTCGATCCATTTAAACTACAACATGAAAGAATGTACATAGTTATGAAACTGCCAACGACAACTTGAAACATAACATCTATATCCGTGGATAGACATTACTATAGTCCTTAGTTATCATTAAATGTAACCATTAATAGTTGGATACCTTTATAAGTAATTTAATGACTGTGATATTCATTATTGATTAGCCACCTAGAATGGAAAGTAGCAATCATTGTTTTAATTTTTGAAAGGCAGTGATTACAATTTTACAAGGGAGTACTATGATTACAAAGTTTGTAGGGGTTGTTGCAGCTGTGGCCTTCCACCGTTCCACGATACAATACTTTACCCCACAGCAGATAAATGGCCACAGCTAAAACAACGGACACTCCAGTTATAAAGCAACTAGACCAATCAATTTAGGCGGACGGGTCGGTTTCAGATTTATTTATGTTTTACGTTTGGAAATTCCAAGCCTAACCTTGAATTTTGGGGCGAGTTCGGGTCGGTTTTTGGGTTGGGTCAATTTCTGCCAGCTCTAAAAGCAACAATCCTCCATTCCACAATGGAGCAGTTGATGGCCTTGCTAAATGATGTACAACACTTGCCGTCAGGCCAAACAAGATGGATGTTTGATGAGGTCTCCAACCACCACAACAACACTGCACTCGGAAGCATTGTGGTTGTGACTTTCACAAAGGCCGCACGGAAACAAGCAGCAGAGGAGCGGAGAAGAATGATTCAAATTTCACCTCTATATCCACCACCTCCAAAATAATCTCTGCGGGAGTTGACAATTGCCTGCGCCTTCTGATGTTCCGACCTGGGGCAGTTCTAGATTATGTGACCGAGCCCACCACAATAAGCACAGCCTTTAACCCCGCTGGCACTGGCAATGGCCTCGACCTCTTCCATGGGATCGTCCATCTCAACAAGCATTGGGGGTATCCTCTGCTTGGCCTCCTGCAGGAGGTGCTTCAGATCGAGCAATGTAGTCTCGCTCTGGTTCCTGTTGATGAACGTCGTGGCAATCCCTGTCTTCCCACACCGCCCCGTCCTCCCGATACGGTGCACATAGTTCTCAATCTCAGCCGGCATGTCGTAGTTTATGACGTGCTGGATGTCAGGGAAATCGGGCCCCTTGGAAGCGACGTCCGTGGCAACCAGCACGTCCTTCTTCCCCGCTTTGAAGGCCTTGATTGCGTACTCCCTCTCCTCTTGGTCTTTGCCACCGTGGATGGCGACCGCTTCCAGCCCCTTCAGGAGAAGGTACTATTGCAATTGAAGTTACAATATGATAATGGCAACAAGGCTTTTTGTCCCACATTGGTAGAGAAATCAAGTTGAAAGTGGTTTATATATCCCACCACACTTAGTAGTATTAAATAAGTGTGAAGGGGTGTTTTATGGAGGAAGGTATGGCTTGGGACTCCACACGTGCGCGCGCGCGCGCTGCCGCCGCCGCCCGCGCGTCCTCACGGTCACGGTCACGATCGCAGGACACGGGTCGTGGTTCTTTTTATAGCCAGCCCGGGTGGGAACTAGCCGTTGCCCAACGGCCATTTTGCCCGTTGGAGAAACGGCAATATAGTCGTTGTCCGAACGGCTAAATAGCCGTTGGCAACGGTAAGATATGCCCAGCCAACGGTAGGCTTCTAAGCCTATATATTGAGCTCCTCCATGGCTGAAAAATATACACCAACAATCATCTTCTCCTCTTCATCTTCTACATCCTCTTCCATTAATATTTTCTGGGCAATCAATTTTTTTTTTCATACTCCAAGTTCTTAGCCTTGAGTGCACAAGTCTAAGAGCTAGCTGAGTTAACCTTGGGGAGTGACCGGCAATATCGATTGTCACCTAGGTCGTGCCGTAATCGCTTTCAAGGCAGTAGATTAGTAACCGGTGAAATACCAAAAAAACGAAATAACTTTTCAAACAAACTAGTTGATAGTTGTTCTTTGTTTGCATCCCAAAATTGGTTAGTTATAAGTTAGTAAATCACCTGTTTCTGTTTTCGGAACAAACCATGTAGAGTGATATGATTGGATCTAAGAGGATCCCTCCCCATACTGTAATCCCTATTGCCGGAGCTTTCATGATTCCCCCCGCTTCGATACCTCACTGCGTGGAACACGACTCAGTTCTAGATTCCGAAACTAGCAGCCTTGATTCAATTATTTCCAACAATTTGAAAGCGATTATTATCAATGGCTGCTCCACAAAAATCTCTCACTGAAACCTACATAGTCGAGCCTCTCGATGGGACTAACTACAAACGTTGGTCTCAAAAATTGTTTTTATGTCTGGAGCAAATGGAGATTGATTATGTACTATCATCTCCACATCTCAACAATCCAAATGCTCCACCGCCACAGTATGATCGTGAGAGAACGCCTACTGCGCCAACAACTCCACTCATACCACTCGATGAAATTAACAAGAGGAAACTGGAGAAAGATAACAAAACGGCTCGAAATTACATTCTCACCAGCATGACAAATCCATTGTTTGATTTTTATGTCATTTTCAATACTGCCAAAGAAATATGGGAAAAGCTGGAGATCAAGTATGGAACTGAAGACGCTGGAAAGAAGAAGTACGTGGTCGAGTGGTGGATGGAGTTCAAAATCGTCGACGACCAACCAATATTGGAGTAGGTTCACATTTATGAGAACCTATGTGCTGAGGTGCTAAACGAAGGAATGAAAATGTGCGAGATTCTTCAAGCTAATGTGCTGCTTGGAAAATTCCCACCATCTTGGAAGGACTACAGGAACCACCTAAAGCACAAGAAGAAGGACATGTCGCTTCAAGAACTAATCAGTCATATGAGGACCGAAGAAGCGAATCGATTAAAAGATAGGATGTCTTCTCTCTCAGTAAATTCTGCTAAGGCTAACCTTGTTGAATCTGTTGGTCCTTCAAACAAAGACAGGTTCAAAGGAAAGAATAAGAGAGATCATAAATCTAAGCAGTGGAACGGGCCTAACAGTAAAATCCAAAAAGAGAAGGGGAAGGTCCACTGCTACATCTGCAGAAAACCCGGCCACAAGGCATATCAATGCAACCAGCGCAAGGATCCTCCTGCACAGAATGCCAAAAGGAATCAAGCCAACCTGACTGAAGACTCCGAAGTATTCTGTGCAGTAATTGTGGAAGCAAACCTGTAGACACCGGATTTTGTACCGGTATTAGTTTTAGTAATTTGTAAAAATAAGTTAGCCGAGTAGTTTAGTAGCATGCAAACCCATTTCTTTTCTAGCCCGAAAACGAGCATAATGGCCCAATATTATAGGACAAACCCGTCTGGGTTCATTGGGCCTGAGCATAGCTCAGCTCGGCAGGAACCCGTCTGGGTTGCTGGGCCAAACACAGCTCGGCCCAAAGCTGAACTCGGTTGAGTTTGTCGTCGCGGCTAAACCTAAGCCCTAGAACGCACCCCTTACTCCCCCTACTCCACTATAAATTAAACCCTTTTTTCCCTTCCATAGACACACCATGGTATGCTAGAGTATTGACACTAGCATATTCTCTCCACCTCTTCTCTCCCTTTGCATGCTGCTTCACTAAAGGTTAGCATAGTTGATGTAAAACATGTAGTAATCTATCGAATTCTTTTTTTTATATTTTCAATGTTTTGCATGATTTTAATGATAAATTTGTGAAATTTATATCTAATTCCTCCCTTTTAACCTTTGCTTTGCTTTAATTTAATTCTAGTAGAGTCTATTCGTTGAATAGGCGGATTTGATGATTTTAATTGTCAAATTTGTAACCTTACCCCCGAACTAATCAGTCATAGAGTCTATTCCTTTTTTTTTGTCTCTTTCTTTCTTCTTTTTTTTAAAGGTGAATCTCGGGCGCATAGATCGTTTTTAATCTGTCAGCAAAAGCATTCTTGAAAGTTCAACCTTATTTAAGGTTAAGCAATCGTAGTCGGCTCCCAATCACTCCTTAAGTAGCACCGCGAAAAAGGTCATCGGTCAATTTTTCGGGGTCTACAGATTGGCGACTCCACTGGGGACTTAAACTTAAAAAGAGGGTAAAACTTGAAAGAATTAAATTTTAGCGTTTTTTGTAAAAAAAAAGGGAGGAATTAATTTATTTCACATTTTTATCGTTGTTTTAGGCATATTGCATACCAGGCTACTCTTGGGCCTTTATGGCTGGGGAGCACAAAAGCGTTGGTTTAGGTTTTAAAACTAGGAATCAATCCCGAGAGCGGGAGGTCACTACTTGCGGGATGCACTTACATCGCCAAGCATTTGATCTCTCCTCTCCCCGTGTTACACTCTAAAGGTTTCCTTGAAACCCAAAGAGCAACACCCCACACATTTTTCCTATGAATTCCATAAGGAAAATGCACCGGGGCGAGAACATGTGGTACCCTATTCATCTCCCTAAACCTAGAAAAACCCTGAATCTAAAGCCATGGTTAGGCTCATCCCGCATCTGTATGTCAAGTGATTTAATCCTGTAAAAGTTGAGTCCAAGCGTCTAGCCCAAACATGAGTAGGACGTCATTCTAGCCCGCGTAGGATCAAAAGGGAGATGGACTGGCCCAAACCCAGACGGGTTTTATAAACCCAGACGGGTTTCTTGTGCCTGGCCTAGTTGGACTCACTGTGGAATCCTGTCTGTGCCTATTTGAAAGGGAGGAATTACAGCAAAAACCCAGACGGGTTTGGGCCTGTTTTTCTTCTCCTTCCACATCGGGCCAAACTGTTCGATACTGCAGTCAGCCCAATCCACTTACTATTGATCCTATTCGGCCCTTTATGACGCCCCTTGAGTCAGTGTCAGTCCTGTCAGTCATCATGCTAGGTCCATATAGAGTTAGGACATGCACTCCCATAAAAGTGGGTGAGTCACCCTTATGTCAGCATGTAGGCGTCATGTCCATGTCCTAGGTTCATATAGGTCCATTAAGTCATGCATGCATTGGGCGGGTGGCGTAAAGGTTCTTTCGAGCACTAGTCAGTTTCCATGCAGGCAAGATAGCAGACCATCTCCGAGCCCGCATCCGTGACCCATAAACCGGCAGGCTCATTCACAATCCCAACTACAGACCGCCTGCCCAATCCAGTGAATCCACCATGACCACTAGCGTGCCTAGCCCCCCTCAGAAAACTGTTGAGACTAATTCCATCCAACGGAGGCCGTAAACCTTTCTTACTTTCAGTTTAGCTTGCTTCACTTAGAAAAATTTGGACGAGATCTCAAAAGTTTTTGAAACCTTTTCCTTCAAACCTTTTGATTTTGAGACATGTTATGAAAGTTGTATCTGACTGCTTTGACTATCTTAGAAAGTATAAATGTGCGTGCCGCAAATCTTTGGGCTAAGTTTAGTTGATTGAGCCCCATCCCGTGAGTCCACATTGCCTAAATTTTGAATTGATCACTTTTATCAATTCCATGTCCCTTGAGCGACTCACCCATTAGTTACATCTCTAGAACTTGTTTTGCATCTTGCTTGAGACTACACATTTGCATTGCACGCTGTGACAAAGTGATTAAGGCATTCGATTTTACTTTGATAAGCTACATAGCTAAATAGCCTTCCTTACATTATATTTACCGTTCTTTTTGCCCCGCCTAGCCTTTGTTTATCCTTTTTTCATGATTGAACCCTGACAATACGAGCCTTGGCCTCTGATATCCAGTATCCCTTTGCCTTGCTTGGTTGGATGAGAGTTTGTCTTTTTTTTGGGAGAATCTGAAAGTCCCATATCTTGAGCGATTGGTATTTGGTTATGTTGTTCATATATTATATCAAAGTCAAAGATTCCATAGATATTCTTCTCCCCGATCACCCACAAAAAAAGAAAGAATAAAAATTGATAAAAAAAAAGGAAAAAAGTTTCAAAAATAAAAGGGTGATTAGGGAGATTCAATTTAAAAGTCAGAAAACTTTGACCCGATTGTATTCAGTTGAATTGTTTCAGGATGAAAGTTGAAATGCCTTGCATACATTAAGAAAGAAGGAGAGTTTAGAGTGTTTTATTCATTGAAAATCAATCCAAGCATGGCTCTTAACTCCTCATTCCCAAATTTTACCGCTCCTTACCCTAACCTAAGCCCCGTCGCAACCCGGAGAAGTCTTTTTGATTGTCACTTGTGCATTGCATACCAGTAGTGGAGAGCGAGGTTCTTACCAAGCTTATGGTAGTTTGTTTCTATTGGTTTGAGTATGAGAAAACACACATACATTTTCAAAATTGAGTGTTTGAGTGTTTGTTCTTTCCTATGTGAGGTTTGCTTTTTTTAACTGACCTACGTCCATAACTAACCGCGCACATTTGCATTATTCTTAAGACTGTTGGCGGATTTATGCCTCTGAAGTACTTGTTCTCTCCTTTGGGATTCGAAAATTTCTTCCTATCTCTTTCGAACTGAGTTTTGATCTTGTCCAGATTAATCTTTGTGCTTGCTTGTTGAACTGATTTTGTTTTGATCGAAAATTCCTTATCCCAGAATGTTTCAGCAGCGCATAGAAAATCCCAATATCAAATGTCTTCGCCGGCCCCAAAACTGTAGCTCGAAGTTACTTGTAGCGTTTAATTCTCGTTTTTTTTTATTTTTATTTTTGTCTTTTTTTTCGTTTGGGGAAGTGGGAGTAATCCCACCATGTAGATTGCATATCACATTGCATTTTTGTGCATAAGGGTACATTATTGCATAAGCGTCACATCAGTAGTTCGCACTAGTACAAAAAAAAAAGAAAAAAAACAGAAAAAAAAGCAAAAAAAAAAGAAAAAAGACGTTTCATCATTGCATTGCATCGTCCTAAGTGCATAATAAAGAGTCATACATAGCATTACATAGGTTCGTTGCATAAAGACCCTGCATCCTCATCATGCCAGACCTCCACCACCACCACTGGCGCTATCAGCCCCATGGGCTCCGCTTCCACCAGCTCCAAAGTAAGTGTCCCATTGATAGTAGGAGGAGTCTACCACCTCTGTATCACCACCTGAGCCAGATAAGTGCAACACTTCGGTACTGCCTGCGTTAAGCCAAGAGTGTTCTGGAACCTGCCACTCTTGATTACCGCCAGGCCACCCTTGTGGAGCAGGCCAAGAAGTTCTTACTACGGGCTCTGGGACAGGCCATCCCGACCATTCCTGAGTTTGTGTTCCCCATCCAGACGTTCGAGGCTGCTCCAAACCCCCTTGCGAAGGAGTAACGGGTACAACGGGTTGAGACGGAAGCACTGATGAGGCGTCATCTGCGAGGGCACGGTTATACCCCATAGATGCACCCAAATCACTGCAAAGCACCACAGTAGGATCGACCGCCGCAAAGGAAGTGCCATAACCTAAATCCACAGCCGTGCAGGAGATGCAGGAACATACCCGGGCATTCCATAAGGGTACTGAGGCGAAGGATGAGAGGGTTGGCGCCTGGACCCCGAATGATGAGATTCTGAAGGAGTACCTAAATGCAGTGAAATGCCTTCTTGCCCACCGCACACGGCTCCACCAACAGCGCTAGACTCGGAGACTGTCTCCACCACAAAGCTGGGGGTGCCACGCCGAGAACCGCGGCTCCGACGAGAATTCCCATGATCATGAGACCTCACCTCGTGGCCGTGCTCTCCTAAAGACATGGAGGATATACTGTTCTCCATAGAACGCTGAAAGTCGTGGCCAAAACCCGTATCTCCGTAGTGGGAACTGGTTGAATGACTATCTTCAAGCAAGATACCTTTCCCACGGTCATCATGAGCCGGCTTGCCCGTGCTCCGCCTACTCCTCTCCTTGTGCCTTCGGAAAGCAACTGCACCCCCATAAGACCGCCTCGCGTCGGCCATAAAGGAAGAATGTCGAGGAGGGTCGATCCGCTCCGACCGGCCACGAGGCACGTGCACATCTGAATGGCGAGGAGGATCCATAGGACGAGACTGTGCATCATCGTCCACGTTTGCGTCCCCAACCACAGAACCTGCAAGGTCTTTCTCGCGAGCCCATTTAAGTGTGAAGTAATTTTTGAGGAAGCCTTTCGCTTGTTTCCATCGCCACTGCACAGAATGAGGAAAATTGGTCAAAGTTTGAGCAAACTACAGCTAAGCAAGGAAAAAAGGGGGGAATCACCTACCGGCTTTCCCAGGATCTTCTCTAATTCCGGTTTAATGTCTTCACTAGTCGCCCTCGGGTAGCCGCAAACTGTGTCCCTAGAACTGCTCTGACTCTTCTCGTCATCCTTGCAATAGGGCCCCAACTGCAGCAAGCAAAGAATTGGTCATATTAGGCAGTAATAGAAGGAACATGAAAAAATAAAGGTCTTCTTCCCCACCTTTCTGAAGGCCAGGCGGTCCCGATATTGTTCCCATTCCTCCCAGAATTGGTCGGGCGATGCCATCGATGCATGGTTAGTATACCAAGAACCTCTCTTAGCTGCTACAAACGCCTCGACATGCAAGGCTCGCGGGTCGTTCATGGTCTCAGGAGGGTCTGATGGTATTATCCACCTTTCATGGCCCAGGGTTTGCCTCGTAAGCCTCTCACCAAGACTCCAGACCCAACCGGACGGGCTCTCCATCACCAAGCGCAGGGTACTATCCCTATGCGCCGCATTTCGCGAGGGGATAAAATCTTGCGGGATCTCGAAGCCAACCCAGGGATTCCAATTGACATCATCCTGCACAAGTAAAGGAAACATAAGCACCAAAGAAATTCAAGAGAGATTACATGAAAGATGTACCTCTTCGAGATGATCCAAGATGCGGCGCAGTTCATCTAAGCTCCCAAATGGTTTTTTCTTTTGCTCGAGGTAGTTTTTGTGCCACCGTTCTGCGGCCGGCACTGTCTGGACGTGTCGGGTAGGGATAGTGAATTCTTTAATGTACTCATACCCCCATACCTGCAAATATGTCAATACCGAGACTCACGATATAGAAGAAAGAGAGAAATGCATGTAAAAGAGAAGCGTCTCGAAGATTACCTCGAGCACCTTCCACATGCTCGGGCCGCTCATCTCCCGCGGACTCTCCGGTGCGAAGAATGGGTCCACATCAGTACCAGGCCGAACACCAATGCGAAGCCAGCGAATGAAGTTAGC
Organism: Portulaca oleracea; assembly: GCA_029582165.1. Taxonomy (NCBI): domain Eukaryota; kingdom Viridiplantae; phylum Streptophyta; class Magnoliopsida; order Caryophyllales; family Portulacaceae; genus Portulaca; species Portulaca oleracea. The sequence continues at coordinate 46,456,862 of CM055873.1, forward strand.
ATAAGCAGCCTTTGCCCAGTTCCGATGAATGACATGCTCTAGATCAAGGAGATTCTTCATCCAGGTCAAATAAACATCGTCTCCTCGGTTGGCAAACATCGTGGCAGAGATGAAATATGCCAGGAAAATGAAGCGACGCTGAAACTCATCCATATGAGTGAAGTCGGCGGAAGTGATGACATCCTCGAAGGAGCCATAAGAAAGCTTCATCTTTCGACCAAATCGGCGCCGTTCGAGCACAGGCTCTAATAATTCCATCACCTGATCCGGCACAACAGGGTCGAATTCGACATCTTGGCCACCCCAGCATAGCCCGGTAATCATCACAAAATCGACAGGGGTGATGGCCATCTCTCCTACAGGGAGGTGGAAGGTGTTGGTGGAATCCCAGAATCTCTCCGTGAGCGCATGCCCCATCACCCGTGGTGTACAGGGTTCCCAGGCCTTGACACATTTCCAGAAGAGGTCAAATCCTGACTCTTCTAAAAGTGTAAGCGCCCAATTATCTTCTGCAAAATGCTCCACCACCTTGATCGGTTTCCGCATATTGCCACCAGTCCTAAGGGAGTCCTCCTGAGAATCCACCATAAAAGTTCAAAAAAAGAGACAAGTCCCTACGGCAACCTATCAGGTGATCCCTAGTTTAGCAAAAGCTAAATTGAGCTTCCACTAAATTAGGGGGCTAAAAAAAAAAATCATTCGGCCCACCCAAGGAAATGAGGGTTGGGCCTCGCTTCTTTAGGGCCAACCAGACGGGTTCCCACAAAAACAAGGAGGTTCGGACCTCTCTTTTCGGCCCAGAAAAATTGAGGCGCTCACTTACAGCAACCCAGACGGGTTCTCGCAAAGAGAACGAAGTTGGGCCTTGTTTTCTTTTCGGCCCACCCAAGAAAAGAGGGTTGGGCCTCGCTGTTTTCGGCCCATCCGAGGACAACGCAGACGGGTTCTTAGAGCGAAGGTTGGGCCTCGTTTTTTTTTTCGGCCCACCCAAGAAAAGAGGGTTGGGCCTCGCTGTTTTCGGCCCACCCGAGAAGAACGCAGACGGGTTCCTAGGGCGAAGGTTGGGCCTCGTTTTTTTTTCGGCCCACCCAAGAAAAGAGGGTTGGGCCTCGCTGTTTTCGGCCCAACCAAGGGAAAACGCAGACGGGTTCTGGTACAAATAAAGAGGGCTGGGCCTTGTTTTTTCCGGCCCACCCAAGAAAAGAGGGTTGGGCCTCGCTGTTTTCGGCCCAACCAAGGGAAAACGCAGACGGGTTCTGGTACAGAGAAAGATGGCTGGGCCTTGTTTTTCGGCCCAACCAAGGGAAAACTCAGACGGGCTCATGGAAAAGTTGGGCCGCTCATTTTCCAGCCCAACTCAAATGGGTTCACAAGAAAAGGTTGGGCCGCTCATTATTGGATTAACCCAGACGGGTTCTTATCTCAAATGGGCTCGTTTTTTTTGGACTAGCTCAAACGGGCTCGTTTTTCGGACTAACTCAAATGGGACTGGTTTGGGCATCTCACGCAGCAAGCTCGGACGGGCAACTCAAATGGGACTGGTTTGGCCATTTGCGTTCCATTCTAAAAAAAAAATCGGCCTATCATCCTCGGTTCCATAAAGCTCGATTTAAACAACACGGGTAATCGACATAAATTACTTCATTAATTGCAAATTTATGCTATAATTTAAGAGCAAAGTCAGGAAGAAGACATTACCCGGACATGTGAATGCTTGTGCCATACGTGATTCCACGGTTCAGGCACCAATATCGACGGTTCCCAACCCGGCCTAGGAGTCCATGCTCGCCGGGAGGACATTTCATGTGCCCAGTTTGTTGCATGGGGTTGAACGGGCGGATCCCTAACTTTTCTAACCATTGCTTCCTAACTAGTGAATGAATGATTTTTTGAGCAAGAGATAGAAGTGGAAGAATGAGATGTGTGATTGAAGGCATGAAGAGGCCTCCTTTTATAAGGATAGTGGATGCATGCACACCACACAAATGGCCAACCGGCGGGTCCCAGCAACAAGATCATGGAGGGCATGCATTGGCCGAAAATCTATCCTAAAATTTATCCACATACATTGGCCAAAAAAAAAAAAAAGAGAAAGCGGGCTTGTAGGCAGAACAAGATCATGTAGGCAGAACGCAGACGGGTTTTGCGCTCAAAATCACCGGCCCAGGTGTATTTGCAGCGAAATTGGGCCTTTGCATTTGCAGGCCCAACGCGGAACCCAGTCGAGTTCTTGGGCCGTTTCTGAGCCAAAACGCCGACCCAAATTCGTCGCCCCAATTTAAGCCCAGTAGCAACTCAGACGGGTTCAAGCCCCAATTCGCAGCGGAGCCCAACGTACCGGCCCAAGCCCATCGCAGTCAAAGTGGGCTTTGCAAGAACTCAAACGGGTTCCTTGCGCCAAGATGCCGGCCCAGTCGTTGAAAATGGGCCTTGCATTTGCAGGCCCAATGCAGGAACCCAGACGGGTTCCCAGGCCGTTCCTTGCGCCAAGATGCCGGCCCAGTAGTAGAAAATGGGCCTTGCATTTGCAAGCCCAATACAGGCCGTTTCTTGCGCCAAGTTACCGGCCCAGATACGCCAAGTTTCTAGAGTCAAAATGGGCCCAAGTTCGTCGTTCCAATTCAAGCCCAAAAGCAAATCTCGAGCACAACTCAAACGGCGAAATGAAGTGCATGATCTTGCTCCACCTCACGGCGAAATGAGGCAGATCAATTCGGTCAGCTTTACGGAAGAAACTAAGCAGGCCAACCAACATCGGCGCAGGACCAAGCTTCCAAGCGTCATCATCACGGCACGCTTCACGGCGAAATGAAGCATGCCCCCCAGATCCGCCTCACGGCGAAATGAAGCGGATCGACTCCGACCGGCTTTACGGAAGAAACTAAGCAGGTCAACCCATACAGACACAGGTCTTGCACTCCACGGCGAAATGAAGTGCATGATCTTGATCCACCTCACGGCGAAATGAGGCAGATCAATTCGGTCAGCTTTACGGAAAAAACTAAGCAGGCCAACCAACATCGGCGCAGGACCAAGCTTCCAAGCGTCATCATCACGGCACGCTTCACGGCGAAATGAAGCGCGTCACCTCGGTCCGCCTCGCGGCGAAATGAAGCGGATCGACCCCGACCGGCTTTACGGAAGAAACTAAGCAGGTCAACCCATACAGACACAGGTCTTGCACTCCACGGCGAAATGAAGTGCATGACCTTGATCCACCTCACGGCGAAATGAGGCAGATCAATTCGGTCAGCTTTACGGAAGAAACTAAGCAGGCCAACCAACATCGGCGCAGGACCAAGCTTCCAAGCGTCAACCAGCTTCAGAACAGGTTTCTGATTCATATCCAAGATCATCAAGACTACTTTGATCATCGTTTTACTCAAACTCGATCAAAGTGGGGGCTATCTGTAGACACCGGATTTTGTACCGGTATTAGTTTTAGTTATTTGTAAAAATAAGTTAGCCGAGTAGTTTAGTAGCATGCAAACCCATTTCTTTTCTAGCCCGAAAACGAGCATAATGGCCCAATATTATAGGACAAACCCGTCTGGGTTCATTGGGCCTGAGCATAGCTCAGCTCGGCAGGAACCCGTCTGGGTTGCTGGGCCAAACACAGCTCGGCCCAAAGCTGAACTCGGTTGAGTTTGTCGTCGCGGCTAAACCTAAGCCCTAGAACGCACCCCTTACTCCCCCTACTCCACTATAAATTAAACCCTTTTTTTCCCTTCCATAGACACACCATGGTATGCTAGAGTATTGACACTAGCATATTCTCTCCACCTCTTCTCTCCCTTTGCATGCTGCTTCACTAAAGGTTAGCATAGTTGATGTATAACATGTAGTAATCTATCGAATTCTTTTTTTTATATTTTCAATGTTTTGCATGATTTTAATGATAAATTTGTGAAATTTATATCTAATTCCTCCCTTTTAACCTTTGCTTTGCTTTAATTTAATTCTAGTAGAGTCTATTCGTTGAATAGGCGGATTTGATGATTTTAATTGTCAAATTCGTAACCTTACCCCCGAACCCATCTTTGGATTCGCAGGCCGGAGTCTATATTTAAAATGGTTTGTTGTTTTTCTCCTAAAATTCAACTGGCGACTCTATTTTCGTGCTTTGGTGTTTACCTTTTTTATGATTTTTGTGATCTAATTTGTGATTAGCGCAAGGAGCTATCCGGCTTGGTTCAATTCATGAACCCAGACGAGTTTTCACCTTCTTTTCTTTTTTTTACCGTGGTTTCTTTTTTTTCTTTTCTCGTGGGGTCTGCAGAAGCAGAACCCGTCTCGGTTCAAGCAGGAACCCAGACGGGTTCCTTCGTGCTTTCTCCTTCTTTTTTTTTTGTCTCTTTCTTTCTTCTTTTTTTTAAAGGTGAATCTCGGGCGCATAGATCGTTTTTAATCTGTCAGCAAAAGCATTCTTGAAAGTTCAACCTTATTTAAGGTTAAGCAATCCTAGTCGGCTCCCAATCACTCCTTAAGTAGCACCGCGAAAAAGGTCATCGGTCAATTTTTCGGGGTCTACAAAACCTCGTTACCAATAACACAGAATGGATCCTGGACAATGGAGCCACCAGACATTTCTGCACCAACAAGGAACTAATGCATGACTTCGAGGAAGTTCCTGATGGAGAGAAGGTCTTCATGGGCAATGTTACCACTGCAGCGGTATTGGGTAAAGGAAAAGTTCTTCTTAAGTTTACTTCTGGAAAATTATTATGTTTACTCAATGTGCTGTATGTACATTCCTTACGTAGAAACCTAGTTTCTAGTAGCCTCCTTGACATTGCTGGTTTTGAAGTAAACCAAAAGGCTGGCAAAATTGTCATACTTCGTAATGAAGTATTTGTAGTGAAGGGATATCGTAGCAATGGCCTATATGTTTTAAATGTTGCTCCCGAGAATAATAAGACTGATTCTACTTCTGCTTATATCGCTGAGTTTGTTGATTTGTGGCATGGTAGACTTGGACATGTAAATTATGCTTCCTTAAACAGACTAAAGAACATGCGGCTAATTCCTAGTATTAGCATTGAGAATTGTTCTAAGTGTGATGTCTGTGTTGAAGCAAAATTTGCTAAGAAACCCTTTAAGTCAGTATTGACAAGGTCTAACACAGTTGCTTGAACTTATCCATTCAGACTTTAAGAACACCATGAGTAAAGGAGGAAAGAAGTGGTATATCACCTTTGTAGATGACTACTCTAGATATACCAAAGTATATCTTCTTAAGTCTAAAGATGAGGCTGAAGAAATGTTCTTAAAGTATAAGGCAGAAGTTGAGAATCAGTTAGATAGAAAAATCAAAAGGCTTAGATCTGATAGGGGTGGTGAATATGATTCAAGCTCCTTAGCTGTCTTTTGCGAGAAAAACGGAATCGTACATGAGACCACTGCCCTTTACACACCTCAACAGAATGGCATAGCGGAACGGAAAAACCGTACACTTAAGGAAATGATGAATGCCATGCTTGTGAGTTCTGGTCTATCTGATAATATGTGGGGGGAAGCTATTTTAACTGCTTGTTTTATTTTGAATAGAGTTCCCCATAAGAAATTAGATCAAACTCCATATGAACTCTGGAAAGGGTTCGCCCCAAACTTGAAATATTTGAAAGTGTGGGGGTGTTTGGCCAAGGTAGCCTTATCCGGTCATAAATGCACAAACATAGGCCCTAAGACCTTTGATGCTGTCTTCATTGGTTATGCTCAAAACAGTGCTGCTTATAGATTTATGTCTTTAAGTGATTACTCCATTTCTGAGTATAGAGATGCTGAGTTTTTTGAACTTGTTTTTCCATTGAAGAAAAATGTGCCTAATGTGGTATCTGATAATGTGCCTAGCTCTATGCCTGAAAATGTTAGTTTGCCTACTTCTAGTTCTGATGATAGAGGTGTGACAGTAGAACCTAGAAGGAGTAAGAGGCAAAGAATTGCAACTGACTTTGGTCCAGACTTTATCACTTCTTGTCTAGTAGAAGTGATTGACAAACATGAAATAGATGTCCTGACTGATGAAGTCGCATTTGTATTCCTAATTGAGGAAGATCCAAAAACCTACACTGAGGCAGTTAGGTCTATTGATGCAACCTTTTGGAGAGAAGCCATTAAGTGTGAAATAGATTCCCTTGAGTCTAATAAGACTTGTGAATTAACTGACTTACCCAAAGGTTGTAGACCTATCAGTAGCAAATAGATCTTTAAGAAGAAATTAAAGTCTGATGGTTCAGTTGACAAATATAAGGCTAGACTAGTCATTAGAGGCTTTGATCAAAAGAAGGGAATAGATTACTTTGATACCTATTCTCCGGTAACAAAAATAAGCACCATTAGGACTCTAATTGCCTTGGCTGCCATCTTTGATCTTGTTGTGCATCAAATGGATGCTAAGACAGCTTTCCTCAATATTGACTTAGAAGAAGAAATTTATATGACCCAACCTGAGGGTTGTGAGATTCAGGGTCAGGAGGATAAGGTGTGCAAATTAAGAAAATCCCTTTATGGTCTAAAGCAAGCACCCAAGCAATGGTACGAAAAATTTGACAGTTCCCTTGTGGAAAATGAGTTTACTGCAAATTTGTCTGATTCCTGCGTTTATTCAAAACTGATAGGATCAGATTGTGTGCTTATATGTTTGTATGTTGATGACATGATGATCTTTGGCACAAACTTGCATGTAGTTAGTGACACTAAGAAGTTGTTGTCTTCTTTATTTGAAATGAAAGATATGGGTGAAGCTGATGTGATCTTGGGAATTAAGATATGCAAAACAAACATTGGTTTTGCCTTATGTCAGTCACATTATATTGAGAAAGTGTTAAAGAAATTTAATCACTTTGATGTGACGCCTGCTAGAACTCCCTATGATCCCAGCCTTTGCTTAAAGAAAAACAACGGCATTAGTGTGTCACAAACAGAGTATGCCAAGATTATAGGAACTGTAATGTTCTTAATGAACTTTACTCGTACTGACATTGCTTATGCAGTGAGTAGATTGAGTCGGTATACTCATAACCCTAGTCAAGAACATTGGAATGCACTTTATCGTTTGCTTAAGTACCTTAGAGGTACAATGGATTGGTGTTTGCATTTTAACAAATTTCCTGCTATTGTAGAGGGTTATTGCGATGCAAACTGGATTTCTGATAACGATGAAGTTAGTTCTGCTAGTGGTTATGTGTTTACTTTAGGTGGAGGGGCTATTTCATGGAAGTCTGCAAAACAGACTTGCAAAGCCCGCTCTACCATGGAATATGAATTTATTGCTCTTGAGTTAGCAGGTCAAGAAGCAGAGTGGATCAGAAGCTTATTAGCTGATGTGCCTCTATGGGGAAAACAAGAGACACCTGTCTCTATACATTGCGACTCGCAGGCAGCAATTGGAGTGGCTCACAACAGTGTCTACAACGGAAAGAGGAGACACATCCGTATCAGACACAGTGCAGTGAAACAATTGCTAAAACATGGTGTCATATCCTTGTTGTATGTGAGATCCGAGAAGAATTTGGCGGATCCTTTCACTAAAGGATTGACGAGACGAGTTGTACTAGAAGCATCGAGGGGGATAGGGCTTAAGCCTATGGCTTGAAGAGGTATGGTGGACACCCGCTTGTGGTCAAACGAAACCATACTAATCTTCGAGATGCACTACATTCCTATCCCTATGGTGCTAGGTAGTGCTTTGAGGTTGAGTTTTACTCTTAATGAATCTACGCCCGTTTTGGGGGGTGCTTGTGATACGCACTGATGGATTCACCGATTATATGATGTACGGATGAGCTATTTTCTCTTAATAATTCCATAGCCATAATTTTTTGGTGGTCTGTATTGAGATAGACTTGACGGAATTACCTATATAAGTGTGAAGGTTTGGCCGCCTTCTATGGAGAATAAGGTTATCTATCTAGAGCACTTATGAAACCCAAGGTATACGCATGGCCATAAAAGCATAATTGTGTTATCGCGAAGTATGTAATTTCTACAGGGTTGATATGTGTTGTGGGGATCTCGATCAAATCACAATCTTTCAAGTTCAAGGCATAGTCCACTTGTTAGATTATTGATTGTTGCCTTACATCACTAATGTGTCAATTCAATCTTATGATATTGATGCCTAAGTATCTGAACCAATTTTGCCCAGATTTTCTTTCTTGTTCTTTCTGCTTTCCTTGTATGCCATTAGTGGGGGATTGTTGCAATTGAAGTTACAATATGGTAATGGCAACAAGGCTTTTTGTCCCACATTAGTAGAGAAATCAAGTTGAAAGTGGTTTATATATCCCACCACACTTAGTAGTATTAAATAAGTGTGAAGGGGTGTTTTATGGAGGAAGGTATGGCTTAGGACTCCACACGCGCGCGCGCGCTGCCGCCGCCGCCCGCCCGTCCTCACGGTCGCAGGACACGGGTCGTGGTTCTTTTTATAGCCAGCCCGGGTGGGAACTAGCCGTTGCCCAACGGCCATTTTGCCCGTTGGAGAAACGGCAATATAGTCGTTGTCCGAACGGCTAAATAGCCGTTGGCAATTGTAAGATATGCCCAGCCAACGGTAGGCTTCTAAGCCTATATATTGAGCTCCTCCATGGCTGAAAAATATACACCAACAATCATCTTCTCCTCTTCATCTTCTACATCCTCTTCCATTAATATTTTCTGGGCAATCAATTTTTTTTTTCATACTCCAAGTTCTTAGCCTTGAGTGCACAAGTCTAAGAGCTAGCTGAGTTAACCTTGGGGAGTGACCGGCAATATCGATTGTCACCTAGGTCGTGCTGTAATCGCTTTCAAGGCAGTGGTTTATCCACGACTCAATTCTAGATTCCGAAACCAGCAGCTTTGATTCAATTATTTCCAACAGGTACTCGTGTATGTCGTCCACATCAGCCTTGTTCTCGCAGAATATCAGCACGGGAGGGGGGGTCTTTTGCTGGCACTCCAGCAGGTAAACCATCTTTACCTCCTGCTTCACGTACTCTACTTCCTGGATGACATTGGGATTTGCGGCCCCCGCCCTGCCCACGTTGACAACAATGGGCTGAACCAGGGCACTTCTCGCAAAGTTCTGGATCTTTGTCGGCATGGTGGCGGAGAATAGGACCGTCTGTCTTTGTGCTTTGAAATGATCAAACACTTCCCTTATGTCATCCTCAATCTATCAGCCTCATCTAAGCACAGATACCTGCAAAAATCGAAGGTAACATCAGAATTTCAGAGTATCGAAAGAGTTCTGTGATCAAAGCAAAATACCATTCCCTTGCTGCCAACACAAGTCCTAGGAAATTCGAGAAAAAAGAGAGACGACAGATAGAGAGAGGTTCGGATCAACACCAGGTTTTCCCTTTTCCTTTTTTCTTTTTATGCATCACTAGGTTTTCTGAATGCACAAAAGTACTCCATATATTTATCAGAGGGCTACTTAATTCTAAGAGAGTAGCTCGACACTGGCAGTAACCAACAAAACATGATACAAGCTGTGATCTCGCGTACCAACTGGCCCACAATTAACAGATAGGAAGGACTCAAGTGCAAATTTGCAGCCCAACACCCGCTAAAAAGGGAGAACAAGAGAACATATGGGTGTGAAAGGTCAGATCAAACAATGGTTTGTCACTGTTCACAACCTCCAACAGCTCCACTACTCAAATTTTGATATTGCATCATTAGAACACCTACCATAACATCACCATAGTTGCACTGCATTGGTAAAACCAACTTCTGCGTGACACTCCCCCACCCGTCCCCCATGCAAAGAAGGGCTGCTACTGCAGCTCAATCAGGAACATCTTTTTACAAGTATCCCAATTCTCATTAGCTGATACACAAACACTGAAACGCAATAGATGCTTATGGATCACTCAACTCTAGAATAACTGACTGCTTAAGAGAACTAGAAGCTCTAGGCTTTATCCACACCAAAAGAACCATTTATGGATATGACTGTAAAAAGTGGATAAAAGAAAGAGATTTAAGGGAAAAAAAAAGAAGAAAAAAACTACTATTCCACTACTCAAATTTTGATATTGCATCATTAGAACACCTACCATAACATCAATATAGTTGCGCTGCATTGGTAAAAACCAACTTCTACGTGACACTCCCCCACCCGTCCCCCATGCAAAGAAGGGCTGCTACTGCAGCTCAATTAGGAACATCTTTTTACAAGTATCCCAATTCTCATTAGCTGATACACAAACACTGAAACGCAATAGATGCCTATGGATCACTCAACTCTAGAATAACTGACTGCTTAAGAGAACTAGAAGCTCTAGGCTTTATCCACACCAAAAGAACCATTTATGGATATGACTGTAAAAAGTGGATAAAAGAAAGAGATTTAAGGGAAAAAAAAGAAGAAAAAAACTACTATTGCTGCTAGGGATGAACAATTATATATGTAACAGTGCCTTTGAAGTTCAAAACTAGAGAACTATAACCCACTCAGGGACCTGGGGGCAAGCATGCCATCCCTATTAGCTGACTAAACCAATAAAACATGATAACTCCACATAGCTTCAAAAGCACCATTCAAAGGATCTCTAAAACTAGAATATAAAACATGGGTTCTACCTTTACTCCAAGAAGCATAAAGCTCCAACAAAAGCAAAAGAGTCAGACTCGCCCAACAGTTCATGAGGACGTAAAAAGATATCATATCACACATTTTGAAGCCAAGGACAAAATATCAAGACACTCAAAGGAGAAAAAAATGTAGGATTCACCCTCAATTCCACACAAGGACAAATATCAAGAAACTCAAAGGAGAAAAAAAAACCAGAAGAGTCAGACTCGCCCAACAGTTCATGAGTACACAAACACCAGTAATGCATGTGAATCCACACGAGGACTTTTTTGTTTCTTTTTTTTTCTTAGTTTGGTTGGTGGTTGTGTGTGTGGGGGGGGGGGGGGAGTAATTAGATGGTCTCCAAACAGAATATAGAGAGACTTTACCTACAGTTATCAAGATTCACTTTCTTTTTGGCAAGCATATCCTTCAGCCTACTTGGAGTGACAACAACTATGTGTATACCCATCTTCACAACACGGTCTGTGACCGCATATCAACCCCGCCAATGCAAAGCAAAGGCCTCAGTTCTGGATACCCATCATTCCTAAGAGGAATGAGGAACTGCACCACAACCTCATATGTTTGCCTAGCGAGCTCTCTGGATAGGCAAACAACCAGCCCAAAAGGACCTTCCCCTACAGCAATTGGCATCATTACCTCCTCCTGTAAAGCCCCCATGATAAGAGGAAGGACAAAGACCAAAGTCTTTCCAGAACCAGTGAACGCAATTCCAATCATGTCTCTACCAGACAAAATGACGGGGAGCCCCTGCACTTGTATGGGGGTGGATTGTACAATGCCCTTCTCCTTCAATTTACTGAGAATGGGCTCGAGAAACCTTATGTCCTTAAAGTTCTTAATAGGTGGTGGGGCATCTTCTCCATCCACAATAATGTGTCATTGCTTCCAAATTGCCTCACATTGCTTCTTGGACATCTTCCTAATGGGCAACGTAGGTTTCTAACTAGTCCCAAGTGGCTCTGTGTACGTAATTCCTTTAGCCAACTCACGGACTGACATAAGTGTTTTCCTATCAGAAAGATGCACCAGCCAACTTTATAGCAGCAAAGGATCAACATGAAGATGTACAACTATCCTTCTGCGGTTCAGTTCATGCTGCTTACTCCATAACCATTAGTATTCAAAGCCAATGTTTTCAAGACCAAAATGCACATAATTAAAAAACTTAACCACTAAAACACAATCGATGCAATAATTTTACAACGAAATGGAATCAAAGACAGAAAGGAGCCAACTAATTGCAGTTACCACAAGCATTAAATAATAACAACCAACACCACAAAAATACAAGTTATACAAAAATTCTAAAATATCAAAGATTGTTACATAGAAAAACCAAAGCAACAAAAGGTTGAAAGAGCAACCATTCCCCTAATCATCATCTGATCTTTTCCTTGATCTCATTAAAGCTTATGGAAAGAAACAAAAACGCTACTGAGATTAACAATACCAAGAACCATAAGCTCTACCACTACGTCATGAATTCTGGTAATGGTATACGCCATTATTCGTGCTTTTGTTTTGTGACAGTCACATATGTTTTTTTACCCCCGCCTGCTTGGGAGAGGGGTAAAGAGGAGTTAGGAGGGGTTAAGGAGGGTTCCTACTCCTCCTTACTCCTGTTTGGGAAGAGAATGAGGGAGGGTAAAGGAGAGTAAGAAGGAGTAGGGCTTACCCTCCTTTACACCTCTTTACTCTTATTTTTTTAACACCCCAATTTGGGGTGTAAGAAGGTGTATATCATACATAACATAGGAAAGGACCATTATACCCCTAACCCTCCCATACTCTTACCATTGAACTACATATATTATGAAAGGGTAAATATGTCAATTAACATTTTACTCTTATGAACTCTCCAAATTGCTCTCCCAAGAAGGGGTAACATTTTACTCTTATGAACCCTCCCATACTCTCACCCACCTTTACTCTTATGAACCCCTACTCCCCATTTTTAACTCTCCTTCCAAGTAGAGCCTAAGTGTACAAATTGTCAGCTTCTCAGGAGCAATTGGTGTAACCTAGATTCTACAAGCAGCCAACTAAATACAACTTCTGCTCCAATATAGACAAAGGATGTGATAACCTCTCATTGATCCTAACCTCTCTCAAAAGTGTTTTTTAAAGCCGTTTGCTAACTGTAGAAAATGAACCTAGTTGAACAACCCGAACTGCACCAAGGAAGAATCAAACCACCAAAAAAAACACTAACCCATCACAAAACTTTTGTTGAGATTTGCAAACATTTCAAAATAGTTAAGTCCCTCTAAAAGGAAATTTGATACATCATAAGCATATGGTGAACCACAACTGATTTTGGTCGTGTTGTGAACTCTATAGCTTAAGTGGCTTATCTGGAACGTCGTTAAAATCTCTTGTACCTAGAGTACAATGCACTAATTTAAAGTTTGTCTTTGAATTTGTGGATTGAATTTTTTTTGGGATAACACTTTGTTTGTCATGTCTTGTGAAATTGGTTCATTTATCTCCAAATTAACACATTGTCAAATGTTAGATTCATATGTTGATTCTATTCATATATGATTAAAGTTTCGCTTCCTTAAACCAACTCATAAAAGTTGTGTTACTATGTGTAACCAATTAGGCTATTTAGAAGTCTTTTTATTGGCCTTAAGGACTCATGATTGTTGAGAAGTAAAGTTTCACTTTAGATAGTCTAACTATTATTGTGGCCTTCCTTCCACGTACGTCAGTAGTTACCATCAAGAGATACGGGTATGTGTACTCGTAATCAATAGTTGGAAAGTACATATTAATGTGTTCATTTACTTTTTGGTAAAGTACTTTCTTAGTAAAGGGTTTGACTCCTTTATATGGATGGTCGTTTATGAACTTTATGATTTGTTCAAAGAGTCCAAGTATGCATTGACTATTTACAATTATTCACATCCCACAATGTATCAGTATTAATGTGGAATGTCGGAAACGCATGTCAACTAATTTAAAATGATTTGAGTAGTTATCTTACTTGATTATATGCGGAGTTATTTTGCATATCGCAATGCAAACCATTAGAATGTATACTTAATTTCGAATTTTTCATATGAGTTATGATTAAAATTCGTAACTACCATTATCATTATGTTCATAAGGTTAACTTACTATGTGTAAGCACAACTGATGAATATAGTTTTGATCAACAACTGATAACATGAAGGAAACACTCAATATCACCTAAAACTAAATGAATGAGTTCCTCAATAGTTTAAACTGAAAGAATTCATGGTTGTATAAGGTACGCCATCTATCTCTCGATGAGTGGGAGGATTCGTTCACTTCCTAAGACACCGAGGATAGAAATGATATGTTTCTACTACTTTACAAAGGCAGTGGGAGGAATTCCACATGTTGAAGACAGTAGGAGGAATTCTTACATGTTAAAGACAGTGGCAGGTATTCCATAGTCTTTAGTAGTGGAAACTTGTCTAATTAAAAGAACTTGACTTAGGGAGTGAGAACTGTCTCAATCTCTACATCTAAATTATAAAGGTTACCTTTATAATAAGGAGCTCACAATTCTAAGTGATAGTGGGAGAAGTTCTTCCTGAAGTCTCAATATAACGATAAATTGCCCCAATTCTATATTCATCAAACTCTTTTGTGTAGTTTCAGCTCTGTGGAAGAATATGTTCTTTACACGTTATTAGCTAGAAGTATGATCACCAGTTGATGTCCTTGTCTTGAGATTAGGACATTAGTGAAGCTAGGTATGTCCTAGATGTGGAAGTATTTGAAAACAGACATGGGATATTCCTAAACAACGCCAAAGGGCAAATTTGAGGAATATCATAATTTTCTAATATAAAGCTTTAAACTTATTAAGTGAGAGCTATACATGATATTTGGAAGGTGGAAATTGAGTAATGTCTCAATACAAATGTTATGAAGTTTTGTACTGAACGTTAGTTCAAGTTAGATCAGTAGATAACCTCGGGATTTTCCATCTCAAAAGCATCAAGAATCTTACTACTATGTCTTTGTGATGAAGTAATATTTACATTCTTGATGCACAAAGACAATACTTTTGGGTTTGAGTAGTGGTTACTTGGATATGTCTAAGTCTTACTCAAAGAAGTGCTTTACAAAACCTATGTGGGAGAAAACATGTCATAGATCAGTGTGTGTAATCAGTAAGTGCTATTGATTAATGAAACACATGTTGAAATATACTAGAACTCGTTTTTGATATTTGCTCTCAACTCTTAAGGTAAGTCCTTTAAAGAGGGTTCAAGTTGTTGTATGCATGTACCACATATTAAATGGACATGTTTTAAATGAAATGCACTCTTCTGGAATCAAAAATAATGTTTCTTTTCCTTAAAGTGTTAATAACATTTTATGGTTGTCTAAATTAGGCACATTAAATGTCACTAGGCTTCATATTATCTAATCACTTATATAATCATCCCTAATGCTTGAGTAGTGGATAGGATAAGGCTGAACCGTTTTAGTACTAGGTGTACAATATTGATTATATTTATACTTAGAAAGTATGAAAAATAGCCGCCTTGGTAAGTCCAAGATGAGATTTTAGTATCGAATATAATGCAACCTTATATTGAAGCCTTAAACCGGATTTTAAGAGTAAATAGATTACATTGTGCACGTTGATCTAGCTAAATGAGTTAGTTTTTGAGGTAAAGCTAGACTCATGATCCGCATGGCATAAAGGAAAGTAACAAACTCACCTTGGTGGGAGTCATGTCATGACACACATTTCATATTGTGTGTGCTAAAAGTCGATCAGGTGGAGTGACAAGTGATTCCCTTCACTGTACTATGTGATCCCCGTAGACTTAGTTATCTACCTATACAATTCCCTTAGACTTAATGCTATGGCATGAAGTCTGAGTTGGATGATGCTACTTTAGGTGCACTCCAAGGGCTATAGATGTATCCAGTTGGAGCGTGGCGTGATGGGAAAGATTGATGGACTAGCTTGAGAGACTTGATTCACAATCGAATAAGAGCTTGATCACCCAAAAGATTTGGATATGACCTTGGATAAAGGAAACTCCACCACCAAAGGCCTAGCATCCCACCATGACCATCATAAAGGATGATTCCACCAAATGATCAATAAAGAGATG
Organism: Portulaca oleracea; assembly: GCA_029582165.1. Classification (NCBI taxonomy): domain Eukaryota; kingdom Viridiplantae; phylum Streptophyta; class Magnoliopsida; order Caryophyllales; family Portulacaceae; genus Portulaca; species Portulaca oleracea. The sequence goes on from CM055873.1 coordinate 46,472,564, forward strand.
ACTTGCAAACACCACCATTAATCAATGGATAAAGTAAAGCAAGATTTTAGAAGGAAGGGAGAAACCCTAAGCAATGCATAAGCATATTCATTAATCAGTCCAAAAAGTGCCTGGAGAAGTATAATAACAAGTTATTTATACTAAACCCAAAATTAAGCCAAAGCCAAAAAGGTGTCTTCCGTAACGCGAAGCAGAAAGAACGGCTCGGGCGAAGCGGGCCTTCACTGTCGTCGATCGTCGGCAGTCACGCGCGCAACATCTCCGTGCAGGTTCACCGAGCGGCGGGAGGAAGGCTCGGCGGCAGCGTGTCTTCGATGCGTGGTTGTGCGCACGATGACAGCCTGACAGAAACGCTGCTCGGGCGAGCAAAAGGAACAGCTCGGGCGAGCAGGCTCCCTGACGCCCAGTTCACGCTCGGCAGGAGCATTGCTCGGGTGAGCCAAGAGGTGGCTCGGTCGAGCAAGCTCTCTGATGGCCACGGTTGTGCCCTGGTTTTTAATTAATCCCGGGGGTTTTAAACACTCGCACCCCGATACCTTCTATGCTCTAGACGAGCGGCCCGGTCGATCCGAGGCCTCCGGGGTCGGTGTTGTGAGCGGGCCCCTTCATAAGGAGCCCCGGGGCCCATCCATCGGATAGCCGAGACTAGCCTCCCAGCTCCCGAAGTGACCGGAAATTGCAACTCGAGGCTCGAGTTGGACGAAGCGGTTCGCTTGGCGGTGGTCACCAGAGAAGAGAAAGGAACCCGGACCTCTTCACCAGTCCAGCGGAACACACTAGGAAAGCAATCCTACTGAGATGTAATGCCTTGAGTAACTTAGGAAAATCGTTCCATATTCAACATATCAGCCCGGGTGATTATATTGAGAGTATCATCATTTGATATATCAGGCATAAAGGGACTTTGTATGCCATTGGTGATGTCTTTGATGGTTTAGGGCATTGTCAGTTTCTTTGAAAGTATTATGTTGGTCAGATGGTGATTTGATATAACACTACATGTTACTGTTGATCGCGCACCCCATTCCTCATATGAGAAGAAAGAAGAACTATGAGATTAGAATTTTTATGCTCGGTTTACGTGGCCGAGTGGGAGCTGTTGGTAAATTAACGGTCACTTAGTTAATTACCGAGTATTAGTTAATTAATTAAATTGGCTCAATTTATCTAGAATATAGTTTCTAGATAATGAAGAATCATAAACAGGCTAAGAATAAGACTGCCTATCTGATTAGGATTCCTACTAGGTGTTTGGGTATGTCTCTAAGACTAACCTATAAATATATACCTATGTCGTACATATCAGAAGCGCATAACTACGAATCTAGCTAATCGATTCTCTCTCGGATAAACCAACATCGGAGGTTATGGGTTTTGAGGTGTGAATATACTGATAACTCCGTAATTGGTAGCCACCATTCCGAGTTGTTGTCGTGAAGGACTCAAGAAACGAGATTGCAGTATTCATGAAATAAGACTCAACAATACGATCATAATCGCTTCCACACTAAGGTATTTCGATTCCATTCTACAAAGGCCTTATCCATAAAGCTCACTTGATCATCATGGGATTGGTAGTTCTTTGACTTCTGTGGGGCAAGAAGATATTGGGGCTTAGCAGATGTTGGATTCTCACACATGCAAGCACAAGACAGATTAGGTGGACATTCCATGTTCTTGAAGTAATTGTATTATGGGATAAAGATGAGTACAATACAATTGAAAAAAGAGACAAGTGGACTTCAACAATAGCTATGGAGTCATATATGTTGGAAACAGAGAGCATTTTGATCTTGTAGGTTGATTCAAAATATGCATCTGACAAACATATAGAGTTTATTTCATCTTTAGGAGAGCAGTTGGAAACAATCTTCAATCAAAAAACCAACATATTCTGTTGAAACAGCAACAGGTAGGCAGGAAGCTTTGACAGACACGGTGAGATCTGATGCGAAAGAGGAGGCAGTTGGGAAGATTACAGGTGCAATAGGGTTCAATTGTACTACTTTTTTCATTATTTTGTTGCCCTCTTGTAATTGGTTGTTGGGCTTTGGGAGCTTTCAAGCCCAACGTTTGTATCTTGGCGGTGCTCTTAGACACAGTGCTCTTGGGCACAATTTTTGCTGTTTAATAATTGGGCCATTGCCCTCAACTTTTCAATATATATATATATATATATATATATATATATATATATATATATATATATATATATATATATATATATATATATATATATATATATATATATATATATATATATATATATATATATACTATTTGGCATCAAATCGATAGTCACTATATATCCATCATAATCACCACTAATAGTCTAATGCTAGCACTCTTAACATCATAATTGCAACAACAAATTAGAATGATAATAATATTATTGGTAAGAAAGTGTTAATTAGATGGGAAAAGATCATTCTGAAGATCAAAGGGTAGTGAGAGAGGGGATTAGTTATTCCTTGAACACGTCTTTTAAAAAATTAATATAGTCGTTGAATCTAATAAATTAAGAAGGAATAATTGAACTTAGGAATTTAGTTTACCTAAGTCAATTTATGAACCACTAAAAGATTTTTTTTTTTCGAAACCCTATTGCTAAGGGTCAGTGTACGAGAAATCAAATCATACATAAATAAAAATGAACTAATCGAATTTTCGGACTCCAAAACATGCTATGTGGTGCTTGGAAATGATTGAAGAAGTTGAATATAGGAGGATCACTATGACTATAGACGTTAGTAAATTTACCAAAGATGAAAAAGATTTATTTGATATTATGGATGACTGGTTACGGAGAACATGGTGTAGCCGTGTAGGAACTAAGAGAATGATAAATTATGATTGAAAAGGGTGTCCAAGGCATATGCAATGCCATGGATGATGAGAAAAGGAACGGGAACTTTGCTTTCTTTAATATATGTGCTTTTAATTTTCTTCATCATATGTCTTATTTTAAGTATTTCTCTACCTTCTGATAGGTCGAAATCCCTATAATTAATCTTCATTCTCCATTTGATAATATTATATGGATTAGTGTCTTGCTTGTGAATGTAAATGCATAACTGGTTAATATTTGGGAAAAAGTTGTAATCACTAATAGATGTATTGTATTTATATATGTTTTTGAAAAGTCATCTATGTAATTGACCTAACCGCAAGGAATATGTGGGTTATGGAAGTGTGTCAGATTTTTTGGTGAGAAGTTTGGGTTATGGACGATTGAGTTTTAGTGGAGAAAATAAATAAATCAAAAAATTGAATGGATTGGTGATACTTTTTAGTTTTTTTAATTCTAAAATAAAATAATAAAATCTGGATTGAAGATAGAAAAAAAATACAATTTTCTACGTTGTGGTCTATTCTCCTATAATCACTCCCGTGGCTCTATTTCATAGGCTCCACATAGATTTCTATTTTAGATATATATATATATATATATATATATATATATATATATAAACATCGAAAATATTTTCAATAATATGTATGGTTTATTTGCGTCCCATGCAACGCATGTGCAATGCACGAGTCTAACTACTATTATATTAAGATTAGTGAGTTCTAAATTAGTCCATTAGTACAAAGCACTTTAAAATGAGACTAATTATGTTTTGTTGTGTAGCAAAAAGTGAAGCTAATAAGGTGGGTTAGGGATAACTTTTTGATAGGTTTTTGGGACTGATTTTCCGGCGACTTTGGGATGTTTTACGGGTTTAACCGGCAATTTCGGTAAGTTTATAGCTCTAATTGATGAATACTAATGACTGGTGTGAATTTTGGGTTTGATTTTCGAGTGATTATTGTTGGGACCGAGATGGGTTTTTGATGATTTTTGGGTGTTGGTTTTTTCTAGGATTTTGGTGGTGGGAATTGGGGTGGTTGCCACCGGTGGCGGATGGGTGGTGCAAAGGTGGTCTAAAGTGGTGGTATGAGATGGAGGTTGTCCGCAATGGTGGTGCTCGCGGTGATCTGTGGTGGCGGTGGAATGGTGTTTAAAGAAGCGGAAGAGGATGGCTTTGTGAAGTTGGATAATTTGTTGAGTTGTAATATTTGGAGCATGATTGAGCCTGAATTTATAGAGATAGACCTTGGATTTATATATATATATATATATATATATATATATATATATATATATATGTGGAATGGATCCAGTGAGAAGTACCTTTAGGTGAGAAGGTGAGAAGAGAAGATCTTAGCCCTCCAAATTAGATCAAACGGCTGGGATTAAAACCACCATCCCCACTGAAATTCCTGCACGCGTGTGGGAAAAAAAAAAAGAAAAATCTCAGCTTATTTAATTATGTCGCAGGATTTGTTGGATTTGGAGAGAGAAAGTGCAAGTAAGGAAAAACTCCAGTTTTGAAACTTTTCCATATCGGTACTCAAGCACACTGCAAATTTTAGTCTTGTTCTAGGGTTTTTCAAGGAATTCGAGCAAACCATTCGGCATATTCTAGGGTTTTTCGACAAACTTGCTCAACCACACCGGGGTTCTCAATCAAAGCATCGCTAGTTTTTTTTTTACCATACACATTCAGCAACATCGACGGCAAGGATGAAGTCGGTGAGTGACAATGTCGCCGACGAGGAGTCACATACCAAGTAAGTATGCTACATCCCATTGTTCAATCTGTTGTGTGTCGCTGGACGAGGGTGACGATGGTGGGACGGGATTAGATATAGGGGATGGGGGTGTGACACATCGAACAGGGCACATGGCTCACGATGTCCCTTTTTTTTTAGGCCGGCTATTCGCATCTATGGCCACTGGTGTTTGTTATGGGGGCTTACTGGGTACGTTGAGACGGGGGGTGTAATACTTAGCGAGTGAGGGAGGGGGTACGATGTAGTGTAATTATGTGTTCATGTGTTGGTTCGACACATGATCAAACGTGTGATTGTGATTCAGGGGTTTGTGGTCATGTGATGATTTGGCCACATTGATACAAGTGTGATTAGTGTGATTGTGATTCAAGGGTCTGTGGTCAAGTGATGATTTGGCCACATTGGTACAAGTGTGATCAGTGTGATTCGAGGGTCTGTGGTCATGTGATGATTCGGCCACATTGATACAAGTGTGATCAGGTCATGGATTGGCAATGTACAAGGAAAACTCAAAGAGGGAAGAAGTGTACGCAAATGCAGATCGATGGGATATATCTCGAACCACCAATCCCGGCGCGACGAGCTTATGAGCCATCACGATCTATGGTGTATGATCTTGTTAGAAGCAGTTCATTTATTGTGTATGGGACGGGGGGAAGTTCGTTTTGTTGTTAACATTTGGTTCGTTGTGATATGCATGTTACAATATGAGACACGTTATTGTTACGTGATCAGACAATATTTTTTTGGTCAAATGTTACGTTGGTATATGATTTTGTAAGGGTCACATCATGTACTGATGAACTTGTCCATACTACATAAGGTTGTGATTATATTTTGTACTAACTGATAATAAATTGTGTATGATCACAAGTCATTATATTGTGGTCATTCATACTGCGACTTTGACAATAAGATATAAGCATGCACACTGCAACTTCGACCAACGCATAATGACACACACATGCATGACAAGTTCACGCTACACATTGTTGTGATCATAATTAGTACTAATTGATAATAAATCACATATGATCACAAGTCATGATACTGTGGTCATACAACGTTACTATGACATATTGTATCAATACAAGCACAATATAAGATTGGTGTGATGTGTATGATCACATGCCAGTGTATGTGAATATTAGTATTATCATATATTTATATAGTTTTTTTACATTTCATCCTTTTTATGTTTTGTAATGAACATATAGATGACATATCCACATTGTATTAAACTGTGATCAATCATAATCTATTAAACAGAGCACGTGCATGCAACCATTGTTTCTTGGTGCGAACACAAATTAATTTGTACAAATTGATAAATTATTTGATTGTTCATTGCAGACCCATTACAAAATTCAAACCGCAATTGTTATTAATGAAATCGTTATGTTTGGTTTCAAAAAAAAAATTCACTCCGCAATAAATGACATGTCCACAATATATTAAACTGTGATCAACAACCAAATAAATATATATATGTGCATTCGTTACTTATAAATATGCTGATCAGACTTTATTGGGCTGTGACCAAAAATAAAACTTCAACCCAACAAAAATTTTAATGTTGTGGAATGTGAACGCATCTTAACTGATTGTGATCACGATGTAATGAAAATACACACGAACACACTGATTTCCATTCTCTCAATGGAAAGCCATGGTAAATATTGAAATTTACATTGGACATGATATCAATCTTATTGAATATGATTAAAATTGCAGTGAGTTTGCATAGAATTCCTCCAATGTGTTATCTTCTATTTTTGGCTAAAAGAATCACATCTTCAATGCCCCTAATTGTTTCTCTTTTTTTTGGTAACAGCCAGATTTTTTTACAATATGTATTATATGCTCGTGGAGCATGTGCTCCGGATCCTACGTGGCATGTGACATTGTTCATCCATAAAAGAGTCTTTGTTCACTGATAACCAGATAGGATAGTTCAGTACATATGTTGTGATTGTTCACCCTGTATATCGAGATTGTTCACTAGATATGTTGGGATTGTTCACTAAATATGTTCCAATTGTTCATCATGTAACTAGTGGTTGTTCATTGAAAATATTTCTATTGTTTACCATGTCATTATTTACTAATTCATTGTTTAGTCATTCACTCCTGCAAATTCAAGTACATGTTATTCGATAAGTTCTAATGATAGAAATTTTGTCACATAAGAAGATTATATATTATAAATTTATTTCATGAGTAAACGATCTTAATCTTTCAAGTGAGCAAACAAGTTATGATGAACAATCTAAATTTTTCTTAGAGTAAATAATGTGGAACAAGTTCAGTAAACAATATAGTTGAAGTAAATGAACAACACAGTTAAAGTAAATGAACAATCCAACTCAATTAGTGAATATCGTATGGTGAACAATGATATTATCTTCAGTGAACAATTCAGTTTAACTGACGCTGGTAACCGACAAGTAGTTACTGATTTATTTTTTTTAAAAAAAAAATCTGACATGGCTGCCATTCATCTCCTGGAGCACATGCTCCAGGAGCATACAATAATTTGCAATTTTTTTTAGTTGATTTTATTTATTTTTTCTTTTTTTTAGTAAAACAGCTAGCTGTTTTACTTAAAAACCATTAGTGGTTTCCGGTTTTTTGCCACATGTGTGTATATTTAATGTTAAGCGTTGGATCAGATTTGGAGGGCCAAGATCTTTTCTTCTCACCTTCTCACCTAAAGTTCCTTCTCACTGGATCCATTCCCATATATATATATATATATATATATATATATATATATATATATATATATATATATATATATATATATATATATATATATATATATTATAACATCGAAAATATTTTCAATAATATGTATGGTTTATTTGCATCCCGTGCAATGCACGAGTCTAAGTACTAGTATATTAAGATTAGTGAGTTCTAAATTAGTCCATTATTACTAAGCACTTTAAAATGAGACTAATTATGTTTTGTTGTGTAGCAAACAGTGAAACTAATCAGGTGGGTTAGGGTTAACTTTTTGATTGGTTTTTGGGACTGATTTTCATCGACTTTGGGTTGTTTTCCGGGTTTAACCGGCAATTCCGGTAAGTTTATAGCTCTAATTGATGAATACTAATGGCCGGTGTGATTTTTGGGTTTGATTTTTGAGTGATTATTGTTGGGACCGAGATGGGTTTTTGATGATTTTTAGATGTTGGTTTTTTCTGCGATTTTGGAGGTGGGAATTGAGGTAGTTGCCGCCGGTAGCGGATAGGTGGTGCAAAGGTGGTCTAAAGTGGTGGTATGAGATGGAGGTTGTCCACAATGGTGGTGCTCGCGGTGATCCGTGGTGGCGGTGGAGTGGTGTTTAAAGAAGCAGAAGAGGATGGCTTTGTGAAGTTGGATAATTTATTGAGTTGTGATATTTGGAGCATGATTGAGCCTGAATTTATAGAGATAGAACTTGGATATAAATATATATATATATATATATATATATATATATATATATATTATAACATCGAAAATATTTTCAATAATATGTTTGGTTTATTTGTGTCCCGTGCAACGCATGTGCAATGCACAAGTCTAAGTACTAGTATATTAAGATTAGTGAGTTCTAAATTAGTCCATTATTACTAAGCACTTTAAAATGAGACTAATTATGTTTTGTTGTGTAGCAAAAGGTGAAACTAATCAGGTGGGTTAGGGATAACTTTTTGATTGGTTTTTGGGACTGATTTTCCGGCGACTTTGGGGTTTTTTCCGGGTTTAACCGGCAATTCCGGTAAGTTTATAGCTCTAATTGATGAATTCTAATGGCCGGTTTGAATTTTGGGTTTGATTTTCGAGTGATTATTGTTGGGACCGAGATGGGTTTTTGATGATTTTTGGGTGTTGGTTTTTTCTGCGATTTTGGTGGTGGGAATTGAGGTGGTTGCCACCGGTGGCGGATGGGTGGTGCAAAGGTGGTCTAAAGTGGTGGTATGAGATGGAGGTTGTCCACAATGGTGGTGCTCGCGGTGATCTGTTGTGGCGGTGGAGTGGTGTTTAAAGAAGCGAAAGAGGATGGCTTTGTGAAGTTGGATAATTTGTTGAGTTGTGATATTTGGAGCATGATTGAGCCTGAATTTATAGAGATAGAACTTGGATTTAGGGTGTGATGGTTCATAACTTGTTGTCAATTGATCAATGTGATTTACTACCACTTTGCATATTTGGGGGGGGGGGGACATGGATGAAAGTTTGTCAAAACTTCAAAGAGAAGTTGGAGAAAAAAATAAAGGTTTTTGGAATTGAAGCCAACCCGTTGACAACTTTGCCATACCCATTTATTTATTAAGTTGACTAAGATCTTTTCAATTGGATATGATTCATGGTCCACATTCTAATATCCTTAACTGTACTAAACTCCATACCGGCCCAAGCGCAATTTGGATGGGTAAGGACTAGTGTTCTTTGGCATTTTGCAATTGGGTTATTGACTATAAAGGACGGCCCATGAAGCAAATTGAACATAAGGTCTGGGTTGGATTATAAGGTCCCAATTTACAATTACTGGAGGGCACCACGCTGACACCTCCTCGTTTCCCTCCCTCCTCCTTCTCTCTCTACAAAATAACAGGGGAAGGAAGGCAAGCTCAGCCCCCACCGCCACCGCCTCCCACCTTCATCTACAATCCCCCTCACAACTTCCTTAAACCCCTTGTTTTTCATCAACAAAGAAGAGGCAGCCTTTTCGGAATAGATTTGGGATCAACGTAAAGATGAGAAAGGCCCATTATTCAAAGAAAGATATGTGCTGGTGAATTTTCCTGGCAATCTTTCAAAATGTCATAGTTTTACAGGGTTCATACATATTATCACCCACTAATTTACTTCTTTTATCCTCTTCCTGCAAACACAACAAACTCACATCAGGTATCCTGTTAAGCCTTGGATTGGATCATCATATTCTAAAGTTTACAACATAAGCAACACAATTCTGTTTGTATTTCTAATTTTCTACAAAAACACTATTTTTTCTCATTTAATTTCCATAAAGGTAAAAAGTATTTACCTTTTGATTTTGTGGAACAAGGGTTTGGGCTTGATTGTGATGACAATTCTAAGAAGAAGTGTTGGGTGTGACATTGTCTGAGCTCCATAGCTGAACTGAGCTCATCCAATCCTTCTTTGTCTCTACTGGAATCCCTTTCATCTCTCCTTTTACTGTCATTCATTTGGGAAGTTGCATCTTCAGACTCTTTTCTCATCGGAATAAACTCCTCTACCACTGGATGATGAGTACTTTTTGTTCTGAATTGTGTTGATTCTTGTTTTAAAACTGAGATTGCTACACCCAAAGTTTTTCTCATTACAATCAACAAACAAACCCAGGTAAACAAAATAGCCCCACCCCAGCCCGATTCGAGAATCACTCTAAATCATCTACTCGTTTAATGAAAAAGAAAAAAGAAAATGTGTGTCTAGAAATTGGAATGCTAAGAAACCATTAAGAAAAAATGAAAGGAGAAAGTTGCAGTGAAATTAGGGAAGAAAGGAACGAACCATCTTTTAAGAGGGGCATGCAAAGAGGGAGTTCTCATTTAAAAACTTCAGGCTTTTTCATCTCATCTTCTAATCTCTTGACAAAGTGATCTAGCTTATCCAACTTTTCCGACGCATCGTTGATCATCAACACTTGTGTCAAAAACCCATTGACGGTTTCAGGGACGAAACTAGGTTTCAAATCCAAGGTGGGAGGCAGTGGCGGTGGGGTTAAAAAATAAAAGGCTGACATGGCATTTTTTTTTTTGTCAATGGCTGAGGTGACAAGGTCAAACAAGAGGGAATACATAGGGATGACAATGGGGTGGGGAATCCCCGAACCCGTAGGGGCCCCGCCCCCATTGGGGATGGGGACGGGGACGGGGACGATTTTTCAAAATCCGCTCGGGGACGGGGCGGGGATGACGACAAAATTTTCCCCATCCCCGTCCCCATTTTCCCCGCCGGGGTGAATTCCCCGTCCCCATCCCCGAATCCCCATCCCCGAAAATGTTAAAATTACCAAATAACCTTTATTCAAATTTAATATATATATTAATGGGAATGACAAAGTAGTAATTTTCCAATTTATTATCACTTGTTGATTTATTATTGTTTGATTTTGATGTATTATTACTTGAGCAAGTTAAATACGTTGTATTTTGAACATATTAAAAACCGGGTTCGATTAAAAACCAGATCCGATTAAAATTTAGTTAAATTTAGGATAGTTTAAAAAAATCCTCGTTGGATCCCCGTTGGGGATGGGGAATCCGCGGGGATGGGGATGGGGCAAGAATCATTCCCCGAAACGGGGATGGGGGTATACTCCCCCATCCCCGATCCGTCCCGTTGCCATCCCTAGGAATACATGTCTGGCCTGCCAAGTCATTTTACCGGCGAGTCAAAAAAACCCTAACTCGGTGGCATGTTACTGTAGCCAACAGGGGGTCAAAGTTCATATAATTAAGAATCAAATCGAAAGTTCGTATTATTAAGTCTTATATGGCCCAAAGTTCGTATTATTAGAATCCAATAACCCTTAAAAAAAAGTTCAAATATGAATTTTGAGCTCCAGACATTTTCGTTTGTAACATATATCGCTGCTGATGTCGCATATATGGTCATTTTCCGAAAAACGATTTATCTCCCACCAAACAAAGAAAAATTTAATAAAGAAAACCATTTTCCGTGAAAAATCATTTCTCCTAAAAACTGATTTCCTCCAAAATTATTTTCTTTCCCATCAAACATAACCTACATAAATTCAAGGGTAATTGGATTCTAATAATACGAACTTTGGGCCATATAAGACTTAATAATACGAACTTTCGATTTGATTCTTAATAATATGAACTTTGACTCCCTGTTGCCCCCAGTAACACGCCACCGAGTTAAGTTGAACTTAACTCGGTGGCGGTCCTAGCTGGCGGCGGAGGGATGAGTTTAGTCAACTTTGACTTGCCCAATCAGCATAATTTTTCCACGTCAGCCTCCCTCTCTCTCCTCTGTCCTCTCTCCTCTCTCCTCTCTCTCTCTCTTCGTTGCAGTCCCACTCCCCTCCAACTTCTTCTTCGTCCTTCTTCTTCCTTCTTCTTCCATCATCACCCTCATCCTTCAAATCCCTAGTTAATTTAGTCTTGCCTAGTTAATATTACTATTGATGAAATGATAATCAAATCCCCAGTTAATTTTTGCTCAGAAAATCTCCCTCTTTCTCTCTCATAAATTCTGCATCTTTCTCTCTCTAAAAACTCATGCTTCTCAAGCTCATCGAAATGCCCAATTAGAGCTCTAAACTACCAACCATCATTCGTTCACCACCGCCATTCTAATCCCAACAACGAAGCCCCACATTCCTTTTTATCCCTTTCATTGATGAAGAAGCAACTTCAGAAAGATTGATTTTTGGGGATTTCAAAGGTTCAGTCAGATAATTCAACTTTTGGGTTTTTGTTTTCTTGCTGTTATCTTTTTTGGACTTTCAATTTTTTTTGTGGGTTTAATTTCTTTTGGATGATTTTCAGATCCAAGATAGAGGGTTGAAGTTGAAGTTGAAGGTGCAAGAATGGCGGAAGTGACATCATCTAGGTTTCATTCTTTCTCCTCAAAGAAGCCTCCGAGCTTCAGTAACAATGGCTTCATTGTCCCCTCTTCTTCTTCATCATCGAAGCACATATAGGATTTTTAACAAGGTGCTTTTTCTGGGTTTCATTCTTTCATCTGGGTTCGAAATCGATTCGTTAAGAATCGTGCTTTTTCTTGTCGAATTTCTGGGTTAAGTTGTTGTTGTTGTTGTTCTTCTTCTTCTTCTTCTTCTTCTTCTTCTCTCCTCTCAATTTCTAGGTTGAGTTTTGCAAATTGTGGTTCGATTTGTTTATGGGTTCTGTGAAGCTGAGAGATTTGGGTGAAGAAAATGGCGGCAGCTGGAGCATCATCTTCAATGGCGGTTGTAACATCGTTGTTGACGGAGGATTCAAATTGGGGTCGAAGAAGCAGTCTGGGTTCGAATTGAGGCTAATGAAGAGTTTTTGCTAGACCCAAATTGGGGTTTGAATTGAGGCTACATTGGTCCTCTGATCTTCAGCATTCACAATTGGGGAGTGATTTGAGGTGAGGAAGATGAGATGAAGATGTAGATCTATATGAATCAGAATTTTTTTTTTTTGAAATCATGAATCAGAATTAGATGATAGAGAAAATTAGGGTTGAATAGAGAGAGAAATGTACATAAGAGTAGGAAACTTTTTTAAAAAATAAAATAAAATAATGACATGTCATCCACTTGGCAGTCAAACTTAACAAAATAAGTCAAACTAAAATTTTCCGGTTGTCACGTCAGACCGCCGCCGAGTCAAGTTCAACTTAACTCGGTGACGTGTTACTGGGGGCAACAGGGGGTCAAAGTTCATATTATTAAGAATCAAATCGAAAGTTCGTATTATTAAGTCTTATATGACCCAAAGTTCGTATTATTAGAATCCAATTACCCTAAATTCAAATACCATTATATAAGAACTCCTATAAAAATGAATAAACAAGTCACACTATACAGATTATAGCAAGTACTGCATCTCTCTCTCATAACAAAAGCTGAGAGGACAATGTTCTCTGTTTCCCTTGTGACTCTACTGTCTTTTCTGTGTGTTTCCTTTCTCATTAATTAAGTAATTAACTGACTAATTAAAGGTTTTCTATCCCTGGACATTGGACAAATTTTGGTTTGTTTTTGGTTATTGGAAATAAATAATTTAACTTTTGAGGTTGTTGAGTTGTCCCACATCAGCTTTTGACACCCATATTGTGGTGTTTATAATGGCTTGGATGCCTCAACCTCCTAAGTTAGCTTTTGGGGTTGAATTGGGCTCAAGTCCATTATTTCACAGAGGTAATTTAACATCATATTAGACTTTCTCAAATTTCAACTCGTCGGGAAAGTGACTTGCATGGGTTATCAAAATGTTTTTTCTTTACTTTTCACCTTTTAAATAGTTTACAGAACCAATCACCAGGTCACTTTTCATACGAGTTGAAATTGGTAAAAGTTTACTCAATCTAATAGGATGTTGAATATAGTTCGTCAAATACAAATTCTAAAGATCAGTTTGTCATATCGAAATTGTCATAAAAATTGAATTATTTAATATCAATAACTTTTTTTTGTTAATCTTGTCTTTAACACACAGCTTTAGTGAATTAGTGAATCCTGCCAACTGGTTAGATTACTGTTGTACGACATCTTTTATTTTTATATTTTAGAAACAGACATCCTCAAGAACATGATGCTAGAGAAAACTGTAGACTATTCTAATATTTAATGTAGAGTAAGAATTAAGGAAAATGTCGGTTTGTCACGTTTGTTTCACGTGATTCCAATTTGCAATTTTGCAATGGTAACAAGTTTTGAATGTCAATTATATGTAGTATCACACACATACATTGAAACATAATTATTTAATATTGATATATAAAAAAACCAAGTGAAAATTTTTGAGTAATTAAAAAAGTTTTGATATTTTGTAGTTTTTCTACATCTTAGGCCTCTTTTACAAGAGTTGGATTGGTATAAACTTACAAACAAATAGAGTTTTTTTTTGTCACAAATTTATTTTTATATTAAAGCGTATTCGATAGAATTTAGAATAATTTTTCTAAAAATAATGTCGGGTTTACTTTCTGAAATCCAGAATATATATATATATATATATATATAGTTTTCCATTTTCATTTTGCACGACAAAATCTTTCCTTTGAACCGGCCTCACAAAAACTTTCCTTAATCCATATTGTAAAATCAAAAACTCCAAGTAAAATATTTCTCATCCAAACAAAATAATCAAATTATTCAACCCAGCATACTCTTAGGGCCTGTCAAACTCATGGGTAAATTCAATTTATCAAAATTTATCAGTTTTTGCCTAAATTTACTAAAATTTACCAAAATTTTTCAAAATTTATCAAAGTTAAAAAAGAATATTTTAATTTTGATATATTAGCATAAATTTTCCAAAATTACCAAAAATTATCAAAATTTAACGTTTTTTAATTTAAAATTTTCATATCCAAAAAATTATTTTTGTTTTATTTTTCTGTGTCCCCACAAGAGCCTTGTTTCTTTTCGGTTGGTCACATTCTTTGGCAATAATTAAATGATACTATATAAGTATATATCATCACACACATACACACTCACAAACTACAAGAAAAGTTAGGTGGTTGAGTTGAGAGCAACCTTAGCTTATATTCACAACCCCCCATCAACATTCAATTTATTACTCATATCCCACCATCAGTACTTATTATTTCCCATTTCATCTAGGCAAAGCCAAGCAACCTAACTGGCTCAAGGTCCCCATCTTCCCCATCTCTTTATTTTTAACATGCAACTATCACTTCATTGTCACTAACAAAAAAAATCACCCTTCATTTTTTTCCCTCTAACCCCCAAAAAATGCAAGGAGAAGACCCATTATTGTTGAGGACTGTGGAATGCCTAAGAGGCCGCCTCCTCGCAGAACGGGCCGCTTCGAGGGCCGCCACCGAGACCGCCGACGTCTTGACCACCAAGGTACGTACTGGTTCAGTTCGGTTCAGTTCAAATAAATTTTGTCCACTAGCTAGACATGTCTTTAAAAAAAAAGTAATGTACTTGTTATATAGATTAGAGTCTATTGATGCATGCAATCATTTAAGTCACACTAACATAGATAGGAGAGATTTTTTTTAATAATTGAAAGTCATTAATGACAAATTTCGTATAAAGATGCTATAAAAATCCGCAAAATATCAAAAAAAAAACAGCAAAACAAACTACAGCACTAAAAGCATAGGACCAATAAACCACAAAATCCACGGCAGAAAACAACAGTTGAAAGATGCAAACATCAAACGTCCAATTAATCTGCATACTACAAATCATAGTGTGCATTGGCTATCTAATAATACTACTCTGTCCCAAAATATTTATAATTTAACTAAATTTTGATTGTTAATTACTCATAAATTATAATGAATTAAAATATGAAATTACCCCATGAGAAAGATAACTTACTAAAAATTACAATGACTGTAACTTCATATTGTAATCCATTATAATTTGTGAGTAATCGATAGTCAAATTTAGTCAAAATGACAAATATTTCGGGACGGAGGAAGTAACTTTCAAGAATGTGATTTCTTACCAACACAACCAG
The DNA here is from genome assembly GCA_029582165.1 of Portulaca oleracea. Lineage (NCBI taxonomy): Eukaryota > Viridiplantae > Streptophyta > Magnoliopsida > Caryophyllales > Portulacaceae > Portulaca > Portulaca oleracea. Next base: position 46,488,388 of record CM055873.1, read on the forward strand.
CTGCATTTTGGTAACTTTTGCCATGCATTTGGGTGGATATATCAGTTGAAGGAGTTGGAAGAAAAGCTGAAGAAAGAGCAGAAAAGCAGGAGAAAAGCAGAGAAGAAACTGAGCATTTTGAGGAAGAAGTTGGAGAGTTTGAACATTGGGTTCAGTATTTGTGAAGAATCAGATGAATGTAGTAGTAGTAGTGTTGTGTTTACGACAGATCGTGGTTCTGAATCATCTTCTGCATCAACAAGTAATTCTGGGGTTAGATCAGAAACTGGGGATGATGCTCAAATCCAACCCAGATCTGTGGATTGTCCGAATTCCTGTGAAAATGATGTTCAACAGACTCAAAATAATTCTGGGTAAGTCCGGATTATTCTCTTTTATCTTTTTGCTTTTTTACTTTTTTTTTAAAAGAATTATTTTTAAAGTTTTGGAGGGTACAACAGCAAGATCATTGGTCAAGATCTCAATAGTTGCTTTTTTTTGTTTAATTTAAATAAATTACCACCGTCATAATTTTCTAAAAACGGTCCGACCCAAACTTTCGGTTCGGCTCTGTCCGAAAAATTGGGATTTGGTCTTTTAAAATTGGCTTGTCCGTCTCAAAATAGACATCTAGAAGATGAGATAATTACAATTACCCTATCTGATATATGTGGTAATAATTTTTGCACACCCGACATTTGAGAAATAATTTTCACCCTACCTGACATTTAAGTGGTCGTAAATTTAAACCACCTATGATATATTATAATGGTTTTTTTGTGGGATTTTCTGACAAGTATTAAAAAAATGAATAGGAAGTGACATGTTTACCCTTGCTATTAATTCATAATATTTTCAATTAAAAACGAAATTACCTATTTACCCTTATAGAAGACGACAGTGAGAAGAGTGGAGTGATATATTTCTTTTTTAGATCGACAGTCTTTTCCCCCTTTTCCCACTCAAAACAATTGAAGGGTCAGTATTGTCATTTCAATCGCAATCTTAAGGGCAGTTTGGTACTTTCACATAATTATATAGGGGTATTATTGTATTTTCATATCTCCGATGACAAGTTACCGGAATTTGACACAAAAAAACACTTTCACTAAATGTGAGGTAGGGTGAAAATTATTTCTCAAATGTCGGTTGTGCAAAAATTATTACCACATATGTCAGGTAGGGTAAATGTAATTATCTCTTTACAAGATTATCACATTAGCTACAGTCTTACAGAATTACAGTAGGAATGTAGGATGGTAAAATAAAGTAGATTTTTAGAATTGAATAATTCACATATTCAGCAATCTAGCTTTAATGAAACAAACTTAATATTTTGTATTCGATAATCTACAGTTAACACTCTATTATATAGAATGAACCTTTACTAATTTTAACATGCCTGAAAAATGACTTGCTACATATATAGGCCCCAATTATTTTCTCTGTATTTTTCACTTTTTAAATATCCAAATAATCAATCACCACTGCAGCACTGCTTGGTCATTGATTTTCTGACGAGTTGGAATTCCTGGAGGTTCATTCATAAAAAAATAGAGTATCAAATATAGATTACCGTTTATATAATTCAAAAGTTCAAAAAATGTGGGTTTGCATTTTTTCAACTTTGATGAATTAGATAATGTTGAAAATTCAGATATATTTGTTATCTATGATAACTTCTTTCAACCATTATAATTTCCAGATCATTAAACTCGTCAAAGTCGGAGGAGAAAACATCAAAAGACGATCAAAATGATGATGACGAGCATAACGATTCAATGGCATTGGTTTTGAGCACTCCGGTAGAGTCAGACGATCCATCCGGTGACCGGGAAATCGGGGAAATCGAGGTAAACAACGACAATGTAAGAGAAGTACTTGACACTTTGAAGCATATAAGGGAAAACCTTAAAAGCACAATGGAGAGAAGACGTATGATTCAAGTTGGGTGAATGAATATGATATACTATTGGTACTGATTATTGAATTTTGAATGCATATACTATTGAAAGGGAGGGAAAATAAACAACAACAACACCTTTGGTGTACGTTATCATTGTGTAGCAAAATGTAGCTACATTATTGATGATGTTGGCCCATTGGCTTGCATGCTCATATTTGAATTTCAAATTCAAGAATATGTGTGCGAATTATATATTAAAGATCGAATTAGGAGTAACATTTGTATCTCATTGCCTCTCGATCTCTTATGTAAAAAGATCCGTGTGCTAGTGATTAATGAACCAGTGTCGGTTGGACTTATAAATTTTTTTTCTTTTCAATTTATTATCAGGTTAATTTTATACGATTTACATTGTCATATAATTGAAAAATAATTTGTGTATAAAAAAATCGAGAGAGTTGTGAGTTGTGACCATTCCCTCGATCCACCAAAAGTAAATCCGGTGCCAATACTAGCGACACAAAGTTTGGATGACCCAAAACAGTTGCCCTTTAATCAATCATTAGGCCTTTGTTTCATTGAAGTTAAGGTATCATTGGCTCGCTAGGAGATGAAATTAAAACAAGAGATCATAGTCAGCACTAAGCATAAGGAATAAGTTAAGGTCCCATTCTTTTATGCGGCTGATAGACTGTGGTGTCACACCGCACCGCAATTTTCAATATTCCACCCCAACCCACCATAATCTACTACAACCCACCACAATCTATTTTTTTAATTTAATTTATCAACATTTCCCAACCCACCACAATCCATCACAACTTTTCCCAACCCGCCACAATCCACCACATTTCCTCCGCACCGCACCACAACCAGCCATATAAAAGAACTGGGCCTAAATGGGAAAAATTGCAAACTGGTTCCTTGAGGCTGGATCAGATTAGTATTTTGGGGCAAATTGAAGTTTGGCTGAGGCCCTCTTTAAAGAGGCAAGTAAGAAGTTATTTGTGTTAATTTATATTTACTTATCTTACATATTTTTACTTAGGTTATGTTCTTTTGGAGTGTAAGTAAAATTTAGGAACCTTACTTACTTTACCTACTTTTACTTACCTTAGTTGCACTACCTAAAATATCTTACATAATAGATATTTAAAAATGCATACATTTAATAAGCTAAGCAATGTCACTTATGTAATTTAACTTACTCAAATTACCTTATTTAAAATTGTACAATATGTATTTATAATTATTTAACTTCCATTGCAACAATATTTTAAAAAAACAATAAATGTTAATAACATAAGCATAATTCAAATATTATTCTCCCTATTCTTTTTTACAGTGCGGTTGCGGCGGTGTGGTGGAATGTGGAAAGTAATAATGATAGATGAAAATAAAAAGTTTTGATTTTTGTATTTGAAAAGTTTTAACTTTTAATAAAAAGAGAAATAGAAAGTTATGGTGAATTGTGATGAAAATTAGAAATTTACGATACAATATGAAACCGCAAACGATCCTATCATAAAAAAAAGGGCCTAATCATTGGGCCTGATCAACTAAAGCTAGCCCCAAAAAAAGCATGACATATTATATCTTTGTTTTGATGGTATGGGTCAACTCATTGACCTCTATTTGGAAGACCAACGGGTCACAATAGGTGATGGGCTACAGGCCAGTACCCGAATTTATTCATCAGAAAAATAGTTGATATCATTCGAGAATCAAAATATGTAAGAATTTTTACAAGTCTATGTATATAAAACTGAAGTTTAGACCTAGGGTTATTGATCTTGAGGGATGGCCTGGTAAGAAAATTGATAGAAAAAGCTTAACAGAATCATGAGATCCTAATTTGTTGTATATCGCGGGGCCCACAATGTTGCTTGTCATGCCAAATAATAATTTTTTTTTTTTATTTTCATCTCTCCTGTCCAAAAATTTCACCCTACCCCAAATTTTCAATGGATAAAGAAGAGCTAGGGAAGTTGCTATTCATGGAGATGTAGAAGAGGGTAGCAGAATTAGAACAATTTTGGTTGTGATTTTGTGACAACAATATTCATCGGCGACGATGACACCACGGTGGCAACGGTCACCTGTGTGGTGGATCGACGATGGTGAGATGAGATGATCGAGTTAGACTTTGAGATAGTGAGAGACTGAGAGTGAAATTGGAAGAGATGTATCTTCTTCTTCTTCTTCTTCTTCTTCTTCTTCTTCTTCTTCTTCTTCTTCTTCGTCGTCTTCTTCTTCTTTTCTTCTTCAATTCCGCTATACAAAATTTAATATATGCATCCATGATTCGTTATATATGTAATCCATGGATATTAATATGGTAATTCATGGTTGTTAGAAGTCGAGTTTGGGGGTTGGGCATAGAAAAAAGCAAAAGGAAGATAAGATATCCATTTGAGGTTTGGTTATGTGGACGTCATTTGTGACCCATACACTCTCCTCCTTCATAAGCGCACTTAGTCTACACTAATAACTAAGTTAATTTGGGAGGAGTATTATTAGTCATCTCTTTCTGGAATTCATGACATGGGTGATCATAATTCCCGTATTTCACTGCGACCAAGGTTTACACTATTAGGACTTCAAATATTAGAAGAAGAAAAAGAAGGAGAAGATTATGAGGAGGCATGAAGATCAACAATGGGTGGTTAACATAAGGTGTAATCCATTGTTAATCTTCAACTACTTGTCAAATGTGTTTAAAATGGTCTCCCATTGTTAATCATCAACTACTTGTCTCCCTCTTTTTTAGTGCCTTCAAAATGAAAAATATCCCTTAATAAACTAATACAAGCAAACATTACCATTTTACTAACCAAGCAGATAAATATCTCCTCATCAATTTGAACCATTATATACACGTGGATTTGTGGTTAACATAAAATGTAATCCATGGTTATCAGTATGTGTTCACATCATGAGTTAAGGTTTACACATGTTGATCACCATGGATTGCACCTCATGTTAAACACACATCAACGTGGGTGGGGGCTGAAAAATCAAGGATATGAAATTTATATGCCAGAACTTTGTATATCTAAATATCCAAAGAAATTAGTTTGACCTTCCACTGAAGTGACCAATGATATGTTGTAACACTCTGGCCCCTCCCGGGTTGTGGACATTGCCAATAGCTGCTTCGGGGATTGCTGACAGGCCCCACAAATCATCACGAGTCTTTCCAGCGTGCATGTTTCGTCCTCACTCACACGCTGCCTTGGACAAACTTCCCACCAGGAGATCACTGATCCTGAAACTATTCCCAGCCAAGCACGCTTAACTGAGGAGTTTCCAACGGATGAGCTACCATTTAAGAAGGTGCACCTTGATGATATAAGTAGTCATTTCAATCCCAAGCCACACTTAACCATGTATCATGGGTGTTACAATCACCCCCACTTAAGCGCACAACGTCCTCGTTGTGCCACAATCCACTCCAGAATCTTTGCCCCGCTAGGTGATTGCCAATGGATATCCTATCCACTGGCGCAGCTCACGGTCACGGATCGGCTCTAATACCATTTGTAACACTCCGGCTCCTTCCGGGGTTGTATTCCACATCCTCCTCGGGATTTAGATCCTTCAAAGAAGCTACAGTCAGATACTCATAGCAGAGGCGACGGTTTTCCATCCAAAAGATATTAAAAAAACACACACAAACATGCAATTACAACACAAAAGGAAACAAAGAAGAAGACACACATCCCATTCCCCCATCCTACACTCATCACTCCGAACGCAACATCCTAAGATCTAACTAAACCTAAGGGACACTTAGGAGCTATCAAGTCGTAACCCAGAGCTTTGATATCATCGGTAATATCCCCGGTCCGGAAGGATTGGGGCGTTACATATGTAATTGACTTTAAGTTAAATGTTGTTAGTGAGGCACATTATACCATATTTTTTTTGAATGTCTTGAATCTATTTCAATTGGTTAAGTTGGTTCAACTAAAGCATAAACATATCCTAAACACGCAAGGACAATGAATGGTACAACTTAATTACAACCCCATTAAGACCAACTACTTGCCAACTACATTCATTATCGGCTGCAACATTGTGTTGTTTGATTGATTTGCTTGATTGGTATGCTTGGAGATAATAACACTTTGGCTAGAGATGTCATATCAATGTTTTGTTGCTCCCTTGTCACCCCTATACTATCACAACCAAATATTTAAAGTCATCTTAAAAATTATGTGATTGCATGACTGTTTTTGTAGTGTCCATTATCGTCTTCTTCTTCATCATTCACGCATCTAGCCATTAACATTAATGTCACAAGATTAGTGTACACTAATATATATATATATATAGTTTGTAAATAATGACGTTTTCAGTTAATACAATTTACTTTACGTACTTACAAAAATTAAATGTTAGTATTACAAGATTTAGCCCGCCACAATATTTATATGAAAATTATGATACGGATCATCAAAATTCAAATTTTAATTTGATTGAAATGAATGAACCTCAATTTTTATATCACGGAGCACTATCAAAAGAGGTAGTAGCTAGTCAAGTATGTAGTTGATTACTACTTCCATCTTCGAAGCTCTCCTTCAATGTTCAATTTTTAAACTCTATTCTTTATAATGGTAATTTAGTTTATTTTTATTTAACCTTACTTTACCTTGCCTTACTCATTTCCCTAAAAAACACTCAGATCAAAGTATATAATTTTAATACTAAAATATTTTTACCCCACCACTAACTAACCAACCGACTATCACAAATTTTGTCCTTACCTTTCATTTCCTTTCCATACCTTATCTTACAAAACCTAATTTGATTCTACCACTCTAGATAACAGGGCCTTAGTAGAACCAAAAAATTTCCTATTAATAAGATTGTGGAATTGATGAGTTATATTTGTCATGGACAATTTGATACTTATATTTTCGAAAATAGTTATCCTTGAAACCGAAATACATAAAATTGAATATATACATGATAAGGGCGTGGACCCGCCAAAGTTGCCAAACCCTTAAAAGAATGTCGTGGATGAGATGGACCTTATGGCAGAAGTATTGTCGACATTGACGATGGATAAAAAACAAAGTAAAAAATAAAGAAGAATTGTATTAAAAGATTACTATTTACATGCATGCACGAGCAAATATGAGCATCATACTGTACACATCTCGATCTGCAACTGTGTATGCATGCATGCATGCATGGTCATTGATGCTGATGCATAGCTGCCTGGGTAGGGTTTTTAAATGTTGTTTGGTGTTTTCCTTATATATAGCTGGATTGTTATGTGCATGCATGCATGTATCTTCCCCCCTCTTTAACTTTATGCCTTTGGCTTCCCATGCCATTTATAAAAACATCTCAGCTGCTAGCTACCAAGCTTGGACCACGTACACAGACATCATGTACAGTTACTACAGTACGTACTGACTAAAACAAACACTAGCTAGAGAGCAGCGCTGGCAAAAATTTGGGGATGGGTAAATTTGGGTCGGACAAATTCGGACCATGTCAAAACTCGGACGAGAAATTCATGTCCGGACCCGGTTTAATTTCGGGTTGAACCAGGTCGGACAATTCGGACGAAGCAAAAATCGGGTTCGGACAATAGAAAAAAGAGAAATTTTATGTCCGAATATTCGGTCAATTCGGTTAATATCAAAATTCGAACAAAAAATTTATGTCCAGACCCGGTTTTTCCGGGTCGGACGAAATTTTGCCAGCACTACTAGGGACAACGAAAGGGACATAATGTACAATTACATACTCAGACAACATGTACAATGTCTCCGTTATTTTATGCGGTAGGTTGCGGTGCAGTATCACATCATACCGTATTCTTTAATTTCTACCACACTTCACCACACCACACTATAATCATTATCAATATATCTCTTCGTTTTTCTCCCTCTTCACTTTTCTTACTTTTCGCATTCTCTCTCCTCACTTACCGCAACTCTCACCACATTGTACTACACTTTTTCAAATTCCACCGCAGCACACCAACCGTATAAAAGAACGGATCATATTGAAGTGAAATTTTGATATATTTTATCATAGTCATCCTTAGGGATATTATTAAGTGATGAGCATATAAATAACTATATCATACTAGATTTACTATAAAATAATTAATCTCACATAAAAGTTATTCTCTATTTTGGGATGGTAAAGTAAACCTTATTTATCATATCTAATATAATTTTACATAATTTAATATATAAAATTCTTTATTTAACTCATAGAATTTATTTAAAAATAAAAAAAATAAATTAATTATGTGACATTTACTTACCCTAACTACTTTATTTACTTTTCTTTACCCAATTAGTTTATCGGATTTTTTGCATTTTGGATCCCGAACTTTAGGGGTATTTATATTATGAACCCTTGGTTTTCAACTTTAATATTTTGGACCCTAAAGTTTGTCGAATGAAGAAAAAAGAACCCTAAAGTTTGTGAGTTAAAAAAAAAAACCCATGTCTCATTCTTTGTCTTCTTCCAATGTTTGAATTTGTTTCCCATTTGACGTTAAACTTCAGGATTATGGTTAAAACTAATATTGAAGCTATAATACACCTCTCTTATTCATGTCAGGCCTACTTAGACCCCTGAGTACAGGATTTAAGTAACTCCAACATGAATAAGAGAGGTTCATTATAACTTTAATATCAGTTTTAACCTTAGCTTTGAAGTTTGACGCTAATCGGGAGAGAAATTTAAATATGAAAAGAAAAAAAAACGGAAAACGGGCTTTTTTTCAACATCACAAACTTTAGGGTCCTTTTTTTCATTCTACAAACTTTAGGATCCAAAAAACTAAAGTTGAAAACCAAGGATTCAAAATATAAATACCCCTAAAATTCAGGGTCCAAAATGCAAAAAACCCTTACTTTATCTTACATTATCTTACCTTTCTTTTTCATTACTTGTCATCCTAAAGAAGTGAGAATTTCCAGGCAATAATTTAACCTTAAATATTAATTATTTCCAGGCAATAATTAAACTCAATCTTAGCAAGAATTCTAATTATATTAGGCTGGCAAGAGGTATCAAATATGTCATAATACGTTTGATACTGTCACTATCTTTGAATCTCTCCACCAATTACGGTTTAAAAATTGGTTGATGAGTCATATTTTCATAATAATTTGATTTGGGATAATAATACACATTTTGATTTGTATATATTTCATATTTTTATAACTTTTAATTATATTTTCTCTAATAATTATATATATTCATCAATTATAAGAGTATAATACTTATTAGTTAAATCAAAAAATATAAATAATAACCTAATTTTATCAATCATAGTAGAAAATGCACATTTTATACATAGTTTTATATTTATGAAAAAATATAAATAAATAATTATTTTTATAATATTTATAAGTTGTAATGATTCTCAAAATAATGAAATATACCTTTATAATGATTTAAATATATTTATATTTAACTTTATGATCCGTGACTTAGGTGAAATTCAAGATGATTATTAACCATCTTACATCAAAATCTTTATAATTTTGTGTTTGATAGTTACCCCTTCCACATATCTTGTAGGAGTTGTTTGATGTGTAGTTGGTCATATTGTAGCCTAGGTCCTATTCTTTTTGGATGTAAGTTAAATTTTATTTATTTTAGGATTATTGGACAATAATATACTGAACTTTAGGGGTATTGGACAATAATGCACTGAACTTTTTTCTTGGACTCTAATACACTGAACTTTGAGGATATTGGACAATAATGCACTCAGAACAATTCAGCTGGTGGTTGACGCGGTGTTGTTCTACTTTGAGGTGTCGTTTTTCTATTTTTCTAAAAAAATATATATTAGTCATCCTGCTTATGTATAATTTCTTACACGAAAAAAATTTTTACTGTAAAAAAAATAGAAAAACGACACCTCAAAGTAGGACAGTCACCGCGTCAACCACCAGTTGAATTGGTCTGAGTGCATTATTGTCCAATACCCCCAAAGTTCAGTATATTAGAGTCCAAGAAAAAAGTTCAGTGCATTATTGTCCAATACCCCTAAAGTTCAGTGTATTATCGTCCAATAATCATTTATTTTATCTTACTTTACTTTATCTTGTCTTACCTACCTCTAATACTTTACATTATCTAACATATATTTTTACATTAATTTATATTTAAAATTCTTTATTTAACTCACATAATTTATTAAAAAATAAGAAAACTAGGTGATGTAATATTTATCTGCCTCTGATATGTACTTTACTTACATTTTCTTACTTACTTTATCCTATTTACTTATCTATTTAATACAAAGTGAGATTTAATAGGCTTTCTTTGAGCTAAATTGTCTCCTTTTTAGGTAGTGCATGTAATGGTATCAATGGCTGTGAGCCTGTGACCGTCTTATAAATCAAATAAATCGGTCTAATAACAGCTACTTATCGACAAAAATACAAAGTGAGAATTATGTTAATTTTTTAAATTGTGACTAATGCGAATATTCTGGAAAGGGTTTTTAGATTCTAATATACTGAAATTTTGGGGTATTGGATATAATGTATTGAATTTTGACTTTGAAGAATAATACACTATACTTTAGGGGGTGCCGAACAATAACGCACCCAGTATGATTTTGACAATGGCTAACTTGGTGGCAATCTTATGTAGCTTGTCACAAAATTAAATATTATTTAACTTATTCGTCTTCTCGGTCTGCCACATAAGATTGTCACCAAGTTTGCCACCATCGAAATTGTCTCGGGTGCATTATGGTTCAACACCCCTCAAAGTTCAGTGTATTATTGTCCAAACTCAAAGTTCAGTGCATTATTGTCCAATACCGTAAAAATTCAATATATTAGTGTCAAAAAATCCTTCTGGAAATTAGGAGGAAATAGTTCCCTCTTAACTTAGATGCTTTGAAAGAGAAATTAGCATAAACTAGAGCTGGGTAATAGGTCGTATCGTGTCATTTTCGTGTTCGTGTTGGAGTTAAACGGGTTGAAGAACCCCAAACCTGAAACCTACCCCTTTAATAAACGGGTTGAAATTCTTTGACCTGGACCGTTTATCAAATAAACATGTCGACCTTAATCTAACCCATTTAATTAAATGAGTTATACAGGTCAGCTTCGATTGATATATTTACCGCTTAACAAACATATATTTACCACTTAGGAAGACAAAAATGCAAAGGTTTCGATCATTTATTTATTATCTACCAACTCATTTCTTTAGGGTTTCTGTAATATTTATCATAACCCAAGTTAAAGTTTTGCTAAACAATCCATAATCAGCCCAAGCAAAAGTAAAAAACATTATCTTACTCAAACGGGTTAAATGTATCATTTTTCATGTCGATTTTCTCACTAACCTAATTATTAAACGGGTTTAATGTGTCATTTTTCGTGTCGATATTCTCGACCCAAACCTAACCCAATTATTTAAACGGGTTTACCGTGTTAACCCATTTAACTAAACGGGTTGAAAATCTATATCCAAACCCATTTAACTTCGTGTCGGTTTCGAGTCGGTAATCGTGTCGGGTCAGATTTTCCCAGCTCTAGCATAAACTAAAGCGATCAACAAGAAGAGTAAGAAAAGAGTAGAAAATGGCAATTTTTCCGAGTGTAATTATAAATCACGTTTGAATTGAGTCCCTTAACTAGGTTATCACGTTCTCCAAAAAAATAAAAAATAAAGAAAGAAAGAAAACTAGATTTTCACTAGCTCTCTCATGAGTTATTGAATAAAAATGTCACTAAACTTTATGAAAATGGCAACAATTTCACCAGAAAAAAGTTTGTTCACTAAATATCATCAAACTAATGTTAACAATACAAAAATATCATTGCGTCATTATTTGGTAACCGATTGTAGCAGGTTGCCATGGGAGCGAAGAAAGGCTGAAGAATGAAGAAATCAAGTGAAGGCGAGATAACCTTAGCACTAGTTATGCTGAAGAAAACAGTGAACAATAGGTTATAATAAGTTGACTTCAAACCTTGGATCCATTGGGATTCGTTTTCGACTTGAGGATTCGTGGACCTAAAGGTCTGACAGGCGTGTGGGTCTAACTTCTTCTGACCCAACTGATCTAGACGCAAGTCTGAATCCGGTTCCAATAAATAGTAGGTCTGAAACTAAATCTACTTGACTCATTGCAAAGTCAACCCATTGTCATCCCTACTAATATACGCCCGTGACCAACCGCCAATTTTGTAATTCCACCAATTAATGTTTAAAAGTGGGTAAACTTAAAATTAAAAAATCCATTTGTAAGAATTGTATAGTTGATATTTAATTCGTACCGCAAATTATATTGTCCACCGTGATGTACTTATCTAGAGATATCACATATATTGAAATATATTAATTTTTCGGGTGATGAAGTTTTATAAAAATTTCGATAACTTTTTAAAAATATTAATGAATTAAAATAATATTAATAAATTTATATAATTTTATAATTAATATTGTTGAAAAAATTTTAAAAAATTAATATAAGCGATGTACCAAAATAAGGACACAATGATTGACCATATAAGAATCTCGTTCGTACAAGTTTGCTAAAGCATCGTTGATGACTCATACAGAGTACAGACAGATTGGTGGAATCTTTTAAAATAACGTCCAGGTTCTCACGGGCATATCGGGGTTTGAAATCTCTCATGTTGCGTTTGGTTGGTCAAATATTTCGGAAGAATGGTCAATTTTTATGAGGTCATTTATTTTCTCCATGTTTGGGAGTAGATTGATCTAGGCAAAAATATTACGGTGGACCCACCATTTCTTTCATTTTCCTAGGGAAAATTTCCCTTAGGGGGCCTGAGGAAAATTTTTCTCGGGGAAAATTTTCCATGGGAAGTAATCTTTCCCATGGAAGACTTCCTATGGAAAATTTTCCCCGGGATTCCTACCAAACGCTCTCTTAATTATTTTAAGGGTGGCATGTTAGAATTAAGATTAAATGGTTGGTTTAGCTAAATATTACCTTTGGCTCTGTCCTAATATATTTGTCCTTTTAATTAACTTCTTTGTCCCAAACTATTTTTCTCATTTACAATCTCATCAACTGTAATTTCTTTTCTATCCATAATTAATAAATTCATTTATCATTTTTTATAATTCCAACAGCTATTATCTTTAATTAAAGTGGGGTAGTTTAGGTACATTACAAACTTTACACCTCAATTTTCAATACACATCGGTCTTCTCAAGTTAGTTAGATGGACAAATATAATGGGACGGAGGTAGTACACTAGTTAATAATATAAGAATAATGATACAAGTCTTGGGGAAGATACAATTTTATGTGTCTCTTGTTTTTGACGAAATTAATACTCCCTCCGTTCCATATTAACTGTCATAATTTTAATTTTACAGTCTTCAATGTCAGTCTTTGATTGATAATTTCTTACATAGTATATTATTAACAATTGCAATATTATACTTTTATGATCGTATTTTTCATTACGAATCTAATGATAGTAATTTTATATAGCAACTCATTGTATATATTGAGAAATTCATGGTAACATTTTTTAAATTTAACTGCACAATTTCAAAAACGACAATTAATATGGAACGGAGGGAGTACTAAGGCTTCATTCTTTATATAGTTGGTACGATGTGGTAATGATGCGGTGCGGTAGAATTTGAAAAAGTGTGGTGAATTGTGGTGAGTTAGGGTATGTGGGGTAGGTGAGGAGAGAGAATGTGAAAAGTAGAGGAGAAAATTGAAGAGATATATTGATAATTATTATGGTGTAGTGTGGTGAAGTGCGGTGAAGTGTGATAGAAATTAAGGCATGTTCTTTGGATTGGTAACTTTTTCCAATCCAATCTAATCCAATTCAATTTAATCCAATCCAATCCAAACCTTACACAATTCCCCAAAAAAACATCCTCTCTAAAAACACAATTCCCAAAAAAAAACATCATAATTTATCAAATCCAATCCAAAACTCATTTTATCAAATTCAAAGAACAGGACCTAAAAAATGTGGTGCGGTGTGATGATACCGCACCGCAACCTACCACATAAAAAAAACAGAGCCTTGTTATAGTCTTTTACACCAATTTTTTGATAGATATTATTATTAAGTATTAAATTATTAAAAGTTTGGAATGTGTTGGTTACGTCAACAATTACAATGACACCTTAATCAAATGAACCTCATTTTATGGGTATATTTCAGACACTTTTTTTAAAATTTTGAAAATTGTGGATAACAATATAATTTTATGCAATTTATGTATAGTATTATTGTTATAGAAGTCAATCATATCAATTTTTTCAACTTAATATCTAAATATATGAATATTTTACCAAAGCAAAACATGTAAGAGATGTCTTGTTCCAAGACTCATCATTTTCGATAATATAAAGACTGATATACTTTTTTTGTCATAAGATATTTTTTACCAAAGCAAAATTGAAACAAACACATTGTTTAAGTATGAAATTTTCATTGGGCGTTCATATATCAACTTAATGTCTGGTTCAGATAATTACACATAGTGTTAGAGTCAAACTAAACAAGAAGTTTCAGGTTTGAATCTCAACACCCTTTATGTTTGTTTACACAAGGTTAAGAGGATCTCTGCAGCATTCACACTTCATGCAACTTGAACCCCAAAGAACATTCGCGTGAAGATGTGTTAGAGTATAAAATCACCATTAGGTCTCCCACTAACTTTTTGGGATTAGATGCACAATATCCCAATATCAATTTCAATTCACGGAAGCTACGATGCACACTTTAATATAGACAATCGATCTCCAAGATTAGTACGGTGTTAGGTAATCAGGTACAATCTCAACTAACTAACTTAGGTACTTGAATCGATACCCCAAGATGGTTATATAATAGTGTTCAAAAAAGTATAATAATGACTTAAACTTTTAGGATTAGATTAGATGAGGTTATTAGGGAAGCAACTTAAGATAATTATCATAGTTAGAAAGTGAGTGGTAAGAGGGAGAGGTAAGCTGGAATTTTCTGCTCAAAGATGCACATTATAAAAAATAAAAAAGTTAAAAAAAAAACTCCCTAACAAGGCCAAATATTAATAGGCAAACAAGAGTAATAGATTAATGGAAGGTTATGGCAAAAGTCAAGCATATCCTACACTTGTCAATGTTCTTACCACAAGTCAAACACTCAAACTCATGACATAAAACTTGTCTAAGTACATAACACTAAGCATAAACTAGCATTATATTTTCTACTTGTCCAAATTCATAGCACCAAGCATCACATAGTACTTGTTTGTTGACAAGTCACCACATAAATTTGTAGAAATTAGACGGGAAGTCTGAAATCATGTTGCTTTATGATCTCAATTTATTTATACAACTAATTACGTAGTTTATAAATTATTATAGAATTTTTATATTTAGTTATTTATATTTGTAATATTTGAACATAGTAGGATAAATAATGAACATAATAGGATAAATACATAATTTTTTTATGTTCATCATATTTTGAACATGATATATAATTCTTAAGAAATGGTATATATAAATTTTTGAACATGGTATATATGACTTTTTGAACATTTACATATTGGTAAGATTTTGAACATTCTATATATAAGATTTTTTAACATGGTATGTATAATTTTTGAACATTGAAATATTGTGACCACAATGTTACAAGGTCCCAGAACCATGATCTAATTACTATTATCTCTGTCCTTTTATATCTAACTTTTTAATTAACTTTAATTGTTTCAAATTATTCGTCACTTTACATTCCCAATAACATATTTATTGCTATTTTTCTTATTTTCCTCATAACATTCATTGAATAAGACCCCAAAAGTCAATTCAATTGAGGATATTTATATAACTTTCTTCTAACTACCGTGTAATTTTCGTGATATTCACTTTCTCCCACTACTTTCAAAAAAACACTTAAAAAGAAAGGAGGGAGTACGTAATATATTTGACGCCAAGGCATAAATGATATTAGAGTAGGGTGATGATATGTGCTTTGACGCAAGAAGTGTCTTACTCCTTATGAAATTAATACCTTATTATCATTTTTAACTCCAATTTTTTTGACAGTTACTATTAATTATCAATTAAAAGAAGTTTGAAATGTGTTGGCTACGCCAACAATTAAACTGACACCCTAATTAACCGAAATTAATACCTTGTTGTAACGAATGATCCGCTAGACATATTTTAGACTTTTTTTATAAATTTTAAAAAATATAGATAAAAGTGTGATTTTATACCATGTATATGTACTATTATAGTTATAGAAGTCAATCAGGTAAAAAAATTCAATTTAATTTACAAATATATACTACCTCTGTTCCATATTATTTGTCTTCTTTGAAAATAATACAGTCAAACTAAAGAAATTTTGACAATAAATTTCTCAATATATACAATAATGATTTGTGAAATAAATTACTATCATTAGATTCTTAACGAAAAATATTATTCTAAAAGTATAATATTACAATTGTTAATCATATATTATATATATAAGAAATTATCAATCAAAAAATGACATTGGATACCATGACAGTCAACAAAATAACAAATACTCCCTCCGTCCCTAAATAAGTGTCAATTTTTCTAACTACCTTATCTCTTTTTATTTGTCAATTTTACAATTCCAATAACTAAAATACCTAAATTACCCTTAATTAATGAATTTTAGTTTTATTTTACCTTTTAAACTACTACTTTATTACTCACTTTACATTGAAATTAGTGGAAGGATATATTTGTCCATCCACAAATTTTTTACTCTTTTTTCTATAAGCATTGGATTTAGAGAGTTAGGTAATTTGCCACTTAAAAAGGAACAGAGGGAGTAATATGGAAAGGTAAAACATTATCATTTTCGATTTAAGTACATTATCATTTTCGATTTAAGTACGTACGTAATCACAAGTCGAAAGTTGACTTTTGAAGTTTCCAACAAATTGACCAAGCAAGATTAGACAATAATCCTGCTTAAACTCTAGTTTAATCCAACACCAACCAATCTCATTTGAGGCTTAGAGAACAAGGCAAAGGGATTGATTATCCTTATTTTATAATACACATCATCAGTTCAGCAGTAGATTGGGTTGAAGAGGAGAAAAGTTAGTGCTTGGGCAGCTGCTGTTTCAGCTTATCAGGAAAAGTCAGCAACTTTTGGGTATTCCATCCATGGCAAATTTTGCAGTGTTTTTGTTGTTGTTGAAGAAGGTATCATCATCATCACCTCCAATGGTGTAATCCTCATCATTTTGACAACCACAATTTTAGGTATTTTATACTCAGTTCGATCTAATCTTGTCTGGGTTGTTTGTTATCCATCTTTTGAATAAGGTTTATTGTTATGAATTTGGTGATCCATGTTTGAAGTGTAGTTGGGAAGACCCGATTGCGATCCTGCTATTTATGGGTTGATGGTGGAGCTTTCGTACCGTTGTTACCATCTCTTGATTGGAGTTTTTCAAGTAAATGGGTATGTTTAATTATTATGAAAATTGAATTCTGATGATCTCTATTGTCAGATTATGTATGTTAGTATCTCCTTTTTTTTTTTTTTTGTATTTTGATGGTCCCGAAAATATAAAAATTGTATTATGATGGAATGTCACCGAGTCAAGCTGGTTGTGACTTGTTAGAAAACTGATGTGTATCAGCGAGGGTGTGTTTGACACATCAGCTTGTCACCAAGTCATCGCCTCTTGATTCAGTAACGACCTACCAGAATACTTTTTTTTTTGGTTTTTGGCCTAAGACTACCCGAATACAAAAAAAAATTTATGAACTACTGACATAGAAAAGCTGAAAGTATGGATCACTATAATCCAATTCTCCGTTTTACTATTTAGTATTCATCGCTAGTGATTTAATTGGCTTATTATAATAACAACACAACATGGAAAAACAGTTTGTTTCTCTAACAATTTTAGGTGATTTTCCCAACAGGACAGACCATGTTTTTCTAGTCAAGGTTCTTAGGTTTTCACTTATTATATCTCCCTATTTTTGCAACATATTGGCAATAAGGACCCTTTATATATATATATATATATATAGGATAATTGGATTCTAATAATCCCTACTTTCACCAATTAGACAATGGTGGACCGTACTTTCACTTTGTATTCTGGTGGTCCAAAAAAAAATAAAATTGGATTTTAGTGGGATATTTTCGAGTGAATCATAGATTTTGTGTTGCATTTGATTCAAAACTTAGTATATCACTTTACAATGATTTTTAATGAATTTACAGCGTTTCTCCCAAATTTTTTTCATTTTTTTACTATTTTTTAGGATTTTTTCACTTTTATTATTTTTAAAAAATCATAATAATTATTCGGAGTCTCAAAAAAATAATTTTAAAAATGTTTTAGAAACTACAATTCATGAACTTTCTAGGGGCAGGAACGGAAAAAACAAAAACAATATAGTGTAGGAATGAAAAAAATAAGAAGAATGTAGAGGTGGATTTGGTACCACTACAATCCAATTTTATTTTTTTTTGGACCACCAGAATACAAAGAGAAAGTACGGTCCACCATTGTCCAATTGATGAAAATAGGGATTATTAGAATCCAATTATCCTATATATATATATATATATATTAGTAAGTCGGATTTAGTGGGCCTAGTCCATGGGGAAGTGGAAATCAGACATACACGCGCCTATTACTACTCCCATGAATCAATCATAAGACCTATGGATTACCATAATGCAACAAGTACCACTTGAGCTACCAGCCCATTGATATTAGCAATAAGGACCTAACAAATGGCCTGTGTATATGTTTTTGGTCTAGAAAATATTTTTAGTTAGCACCTAGTATTCACCATAGGTATAAGAAAAAAACCATTTTGTGTGCATGCATTGGTACACTAAATCACCATAACTCTAGCAAATCAACCACTAAAAAATAGAGGTAGGTACAAATTTCCAAATTGAATTAAAACACAAGACAAAAATATAAAAGCATGTAGTCAATTTAGGTATACAGATAGACAAAATATATACTACTAAATACACAAATTGGAATCCTACAATTTCTTTGACATAGCAGCTTGATGTTGCTTCACCATGGGGACAATGCAAATATAAAAAATTGACATTTGCTAATTTTGGCCTCCCCATTTAAGGGACAAAAACTATATATGTGTAACCTATTGGCTAAAAATAATTAATATTTACTCTGCCAAATATAATATCAATCTCTCAGAATTCATGGGAAATTAGCAAAACCTGCCTTAGAAAATGGGTTGCTTCTCATAAACAAATATGCAAATAGCAAATAGACCAAAACCATCAACTTGCACTTCAAATTTAACACCATCCCTTATTTAACATGAGACAATCCAAATTAAAATAAGCCAAAAATAAAATCTAAAAAATGGGAAAATTGCCCTTTATTTACTTTTTTTTTATCACTAAGAACCCTATTTATTAGATGAGTCAATAATTTCAACTTCCCCTCTATATCTCCTCCTGTTTATTTTGCTTTTTTCATTCTTTTTTTTTTTGGTCAATTGAGAAATTAAGGGAGCTTTTAAATTATGTCCCATGCATCATCATCTCAGATCTCATCTGACATAAATCTGAAGATCTTCTTCTGTGCAAAAAATTCCAAGCCCATTTCTTATCTCCTTGCCCCCTTTTGATCTCACTCATCACAGACAAAACCCTGCCAACCCCAAATCTTATATGTGTTTTTACAGCTAAGACTTGTTTCTCAAACATGTCACAAAAAAGAAAAATACCCATGTCAGTGAAACCAGATTCAAGGTATTCAAAACCACCACACCCCCATATTCTCTGAACTCATCATAAATCCCTTTTTTTTCTCCACAAAAATGAAAATATAAAAAATAAATCCCTCTTATTGACACATTATCCATAAAACTCTACTGCCCATACTGATACCCTTTTTTTTATTTTGGCCATTTCTTTGAAATTTGTACTCATTAATGGTGACCAAAATAGATAGTGTACAAACTACTAGCAAAAACTGTTCTTCCTATTAATACCCACATTTTTATTTTATTTTTTTAACAAGGTAAATGAAAATCGGTAGTTAAAGATTTCTTCTCACAAAAAATCTTCCCACCCTATCCTCATACAAATATTATTAAACTCCCTATCGTCTATTTGCTCCCACAATTCAGTTGTCTTCCTATTAATACCCACATTTTTATTTTATTTTTTTTAACAAGGTAAGTGAAAATCGGTAGTTAAAGATTTCTTGTCACAAGAAATCTTCTCACCCTATCCTCATACAAAATATTATTAAACTCCCTATCGTCTATTTGCTCCCACAATTCAGTTGTTGACAGTTGATGTCCTTGTTTTGATAGTCAGTCATCAGTTTCACCATTTGCCTCTCTATTAATACCCACATACACATACATATACATACATACACATATCCATCCATAGATAACTAAGAGATATATAATAAAGTGTGTGTTACTACAATATATGTTAGGGTTTCACAAAGTGTCAAGGAGAATGGCTAAGTTGTGTTGGAGGCCATCATGTTACAACTCAGGCGGAGGCGGTGTAGGGGAAGATGATGAGATGAGGGAGTCTGTTCAAGGGAAGGTGAAAGGGTTGATGTGGTACAAAGGCATTGGACAACATTTGTATGGGGAATTCTCCATGGCTGTAATGCAAGCTAATGGAGTTATTGAAGATCAATGCCAACTCGAGTCGGGTCCTTTGAGCTCTTCTCTAAGCGGGTCGGGTCCTCTTGGGACCTTTGTGGGGATCTATGATGGCCATGGAGGTCCTCAAGCTGCTTATTTTGTCAATTCCAACCTCTTTTATAATCTCTTGAGTATGTGCTTCTTCTCTCTTTCTATCTCTTCCTTTGGAGTGTTGCTTGTTTTTTGCATTTTTTGCATGCATGCATGCATGTATATGTGCTACTATAATTGATTTTTTTCAAGTATTAGGAAGCTAAAGGGGAATCAAGAACATAACAGATTCACAGAAATAGTCAATTTTTCCCTTAATTATAGTTGATTAAATAAGACTTTTCATGAAAATATCCTGAATCTTTGTGACCATTTTGGCCATTTTTGCCAATTATTAGGAAGCTAAACGTAAATCTAGAGCCTAACAGAATGAGTCTCCATAAGATCAAGCTAGCTAGGATTAATTCATTTACAATTTAAGGTTTCTTGACCTCGCGTTAGCGTAACTATACTTGCGTTTCATGTTGTTGTATGTTTGGAAAGGAATTTATGAAAGAATCAACCCAACCAAAAGTCTAATCTAATAGTTAAAAGCTACAAAAAATAACACATCTCCTCACGAAATTGCCTTTGGGCAGCCTAGCTAGAAGCGTTAATGCTGCAAAGGCCAGTCCCCTTGACCTTGCAATAATAAACATGCATGGGAGCTAACAAGATCTAAACATGAAACCTCTTGATCAGATCAAAAAGCTCCCATACCGTACCATGTGTAATAAATAATAACCAGCTCAATCAAAAGCTTAAGTCGATGGTTCAAATCCCTGCATGCATCTTACTTGATCATTCAAGGGCAACATACATACATTTTTGGCCTTAGGTATTTATGGGTCGATTTTCATCTTATTTGACTATAATCTGCAGGATTTGCATCCCAAGAGGAGGAGATGTCAGAAGAGGTGATAAAGAAGGCATTTCTGGCGACAGACGACGAATTCCTGGCCATGGCAAGGAAGCAATGGGACCAAAAGCCCCACATAGCATACCAAGGGACATGCTGTTTAGTAGGAGTGATCTCCAATGGCCACATCTTCACTGCAAATGCAGGGGATTCCAGGGCAGTTCTAGGCAGAATCGATACGAACACCAGAACACTGAGGGCCATGCAGTTATCCACTGATCATAATGCCAAAATGCAGAACGAAAGAGACGAGCTCTTCGATTTACATCCTGATGACCCTCAAATCGTTGTCCAGAAACACAAAGTCTGGCGCGTCAAAGGCATCATTCAGGTATATTTACCGATATAATATTACATGCACCCAGAGCATATGCTGAAGAGACAAGCTAACGATCACTATTGGCAGGTGACGCGATCACTAGGGGACGCGTACTTGAAGAGCTATGAGTTCAACAAAGAGCCATTGCCAGTAAAGTACAGAGTAGCAGAGCCATTTACAAAACCAATATTGAGGGCAGAACCAAGCATATCAGTGCTACAACTGCAAGCAGAAGACCAGTTCATAATATATGCATCTGATGGCCTCTGGGAGCATCTTACCAATCAGGAGGCTGTTGACATTGTCAACAACAACCACCGTAATGTAAGACCCTAATCAACTCACCTCAATTCAATTCTCCCTTTTCATGCAAAAAAAAAAAAAAAAAAGGCGACGTTTTCTGAAAAGGACCATGATAACCATGTTGACTCAGGATGGTTCTTAACCATCTTGAATTGTTTATATTTCACATTTTTATAACGTTTATTAATATTTTCTTTAATAATTATATATATTTATCAATTATGATAATATAATACTTATTAGCTAGGTCAAAAAATATAATAATAGCCTAATTTTATCAATCATAGTAGAAAATACACATTTTATACATAGTTTTATACTTATGAAATAAATATAAATAAATAATTATTTTTAAATTGTTTATAAGTTGTAGTAACCCTAAAAATAATGAAACGTACCTTTAGAATGATTTAAATACACTTACATTTAACTTTATTAGTGATTTTGAAGAAATCTAAGATGGTTAAGAACCATCTTGTGTCAAGATGTTTATCATTTTGCTTCTGAAAAAATGTATTTTACAGCATTTGATTTACATTCGAAGTCTCGGGAGGAGCTGTTTCGACGGTTCAAACTACCCCTAAGTATTGGTGTTTTAGGAATTTGGGCAAAATATAAATTTTCATTCCAAGCCGAGAAAAATTCTCCGCGGGAATTATCTCAGTTGATGGCAGATCTAGATATTCAAATTATTAGAGGTGACCAATACATTATTACATTAATTTGTTGTACATACAATTTATTACTTTTATCTTAAACTATACTAAAACTTTTAAAAAAATTGAATTAAGGATAAAATGGAATGATCTCAGTCTAGGAATCTAAAAAAGTGTATTTTACCGCGTTTGTTTTAGATCCGTAAAATTCGGAGAACAATTGTTGGAAATGTTCGAACTATCCTTGGGTTTTCAACACATAGGGAGTTATGTCCGGAATTCAACTATAAAATAATGAACCTCGTGCTAAAAAAGACATCCATTAAACACAATCAAACACGGAAAAATGTACTTAGCCAACTTTGAAAAAGCTAACCAAATTTTCTAGAGAAAATGTCAATCAAACACTCCTCCATTATAGGGTAACCAGAAGAGATCTTATGTAAGACGGTCTCATCATGTACCTAAACTTGCAACTTAACCAGACGGAAATCATTCCGCAGGGAGTAGCAAAGAAGCTGGCAAAAGCAGCATTGCACCAAGCAGCTAAGAAGAGAGAGATGAGATACTCTGATCTCGAAAAGATCGACGCAGGAGTAAGGAGACATTTCCACGACGACATTACAGTGGTAGTCATATTCTTGGACAAGTCCAACGTCGATAAATCCAGCTACCGTGGCACGCCTTATTCGATCAAAGGAGGTGGCGGATCGTCCCATGGCTGCTAGCTCGTCAATCGAATTATCAAATTAAGTACTGTGATTCAACTCAATCCTATCTCGGCGGGTTCAATTTCAGCTTAATTATTATTCATTCCATTTAGCAATTAAGAGCTAAGCTAGCATTATGTAAATATGATGATTTTTCTGGGTATCAGATTGTAGGGTTGCAGCATAATCTGTAACTCACTGTGATGGAAAAAAAAAAAGGGGAGGATCTCATGGATTAATTATTATTCATTCCATTTAGCAATTGCAGCATGATTTTGTATGGCTACTTTCACCTTCACATGATTAAAGATTCAAAGTCCTTAATTGGTTTTTTTGTTCCCCTTAAAGCACTAATTAGAAGGTTAATATGGATCTCATGGATTTTCTGCGCATTGTAATTAAGCTTATGATGATGAATTAGAGAGGCAAAAATGGACCCCGAAACCACATTAATGCAAGTGCTTGAGTATCTGACCTTGTTTATTAGTTTCTTGCTCTCATTCTAAGCGTGTGATTAACATTTTAACATTTGCTAATTGTTTGTGGGTCCTAGGTGATTTGCATGCCCAAGCCTCTCGTCTAAAACTGCACATCGTATTACGTATCAAATCATGTTCTTACTCTGTAGGACGAGCTCAAAGCCTAAACACAACCCCCCCCCCCCCAAATAATCCAATCAATCCACATTCAAAATAAAAATTTAAAACACGGGTCAACCAATTTCGCTTCGGTGTAGTGCAGGTACGAGCTCACTTCAGGTGGGTTTTATTTTTATTCGACTTAGTTCGTGTAAGGTTCTTTTCGAGTGGATTTTGGTTCAGGTCATTTGGGTGTGAAATCGGGGGTCATTTCATCAGGTTGTGGTTCGAATCAGTTTCGGATTTTCTTTGGACTCGGGTCAAGATCGGATCATATGTTCATGTTCTGTTTTTACAATTTGAGTTTCAGGCCTCTGGTTTGTTTCGCCAAGTCTATCCACAAGTATGTTCATCTCAGTTCATAAAAAGAATGGATGCCAAGAAATAACCACTACAAATCCTAGTCAAACAAAGACTAATTTAGCATCCCATACTCTGCTTGTATGCTTATCACAAAAACAATGGGAGCCTTAAGAAAAAGTGAGAAACCCAAGTCTCTTCAAATAAACGAAGGGGGAGAATGAAAACATCGAAGTTGAATCCACAAACTCAAAACGCACCACACACAAAACGAAGCTACCTCTTCCACTGTATTTTACTTTTCATATATGGAAATTGGACCCACCCAGGATAGCCATGAGCTCCGCTTGGTTAGGTCGAAGACTCAAAATGAGCCTCATGAGCTCTTATAGACACTCGAACTGAGCTAACACCAAGCGGTATCTCTCAACGTATACAACATAAGTGTCACAATAATGAATCATTAACGGTGGATTCAGATTATCAACCCCTTGAATGCCAGAAAACGAACGAACCCTGACAGAGAGAAGAAGCTGGAACCATGAATTATAAAACCAAGCCAAACCAAATAGCTTAAAACATAAATAGATTACTGTAAAACATAATTTTACATGGTCCTCCTCACAATAGTTTGACAACCAACAAGAATTTCCAAGGTGTGCTGGCACAAAGATACTACTAAGCATGTCCACAATGTATATAAACAACATAGACAAACTACTAGCCAACCTTGAGCTTTACATACCCACCACCCAAAAGCCCCTTTCAAATGTGCAATTCACCCGACAAGGCACAAGCATAATCAAGAAATCCTCCTGAGATGGCAATCTACGAAAAGAAAAAACTTTCAAGAATATCACGTCCACACTTGTCGCAGCCTTCAAAAAAAAAATAAAGCTCTACTGTTGTGTTATCCGAAAGGAATTCACCAACTGAGAGGTTACCAATATACTCACCACAAATATCAGCTTAACATAGCAATTAGTCTATTTTCACTTGATTATCCATAATCTAATGCAGCTTATGTGTAACATTAGAAAAACGGCACACATCATCACCGCTCGTTATCACCCAGACAATAAGGGAAATCATTGCATCAAAATTCAAAGCATGGATTATCAATTGCTTGACAATAACTTTGCTGGCAGCAGAACACACATATTTCTTACCAAACTTCCCCAAGTAATTAATTCTCACTGGATCTATTTTCTCTAAATCTAAGCTCACTAAATCCACCACCCGACATTCCCATTGTAAGAGTCAAACACAAACATTCACAGCCTAACTAGACAACATTTCTAACCCATAGAAACATAATGGTGCTACCAACAAAAGTATGGGTCACAAGTTCCCCCCCACCCCCCCCCCCCCAAAAAAAAAAAAAGAAAAGCACACACCAAAAAGGGAAAAAAAAAAGCAGAAACATGCAAATGAAAAGTGTTTTGAACCTAGAGGTCTATAATGCAGAAGTCCAATAGATTACTGCTCCGGTAATAAGTTGCATAGAACGTGACAAGCCTACTCTCACCGTTAGATTAGGGTTCAGGAGAATCACAGCTGGTATAGGTCTTTCAAGAATTAGTTTTTCAGGTGACATGATATTCTTGAGATTATATAAAACTTGCCAATCAGGAGGAAATTCTTGACTAACATAAGCCTCTCCAGGTGAAAAGCATACTCTGCCCAAGGACAACTAATCGAAACCCTGCAAACCAACTTCTCTTGGAATCCAAACTAAAGAGGTTGTCATATAGTATAGAGGCCATGGTAAAGCAAAACGGGTCACACTACACCTGCCATAGACAAAATGAAAAGATTCATTCAGAAAACAATGATCGCAAAAAGAGCATTTGGAATGGATGAAACACAATGGCAAATTAATATTACAAACCTCATTATAGAAGTAATCCAAACTGATAATCAAGCTCCACCACCGGCATTACCCGCAATTGCAGCCTTCTGTTAAGGGCAAATGAAACAAATAAGAATAATATCTTTAGCAAAAGACTTCAAAAACAATGAAGTACGAGTTCCACTGTTACTTACAGGCTCAACGTTATCCTTGCCATTCATCTGTGACGCAGCATTGGATGAGGGTTGTGAAAACCTGTAAAACATGGTAGGGGAATAGAAGCTCACTAACGGAAAAATAAAAATGATAAACAGATATGTTTCAGCAATATACGAATTGGAATTATTAGACAAATGCAGAACTCTAGTTTAAATGACAAATGAGCAAACCTAAGTGCCCTTGCTTTCCTCTTCTCTTCTTCCTGGCTATCTACTTTCACTTCCGATCCAAATCTGGCAAGCCGAGCTTTCTTTTTCGACTCATCTTCAGTTGGCACAGAGAGCCCAAACCTAAAACAAAAATCAGATCCAATTGCATCAGTGACGCAAAAATACAGGATAATTGGAGCGACTAAAATTAGAAAATGCCAAAGAGAGGAGGATAATGATCCCAGAAATCAAATCAAATCAAATCAAATAGATCCTATCAAGAAAAAGATAATCAAATAGATATAGCATTAACGCCAACACCTGGGAGAAAGCTTCAATACAAGAAATAAGAGAACAAAAAGGAAAAAAACAATCTCCACTTAAGCACACACCTCTCAGCTCTAGCTTTTCTTTTGAGCTCCTCAGACGTCTTAGATGCTTCTGATGCAGTACTGGTGCCAAACCTGATGCATACACAATTAAAATCAGGAATAGCCTATAGTGTAAAGCAGAATGCAAATGGAAACTTAATTTTTATCATTCCATTAACATCATTACAGCATTGTGGATAACATTGACAACCCAATTGCAGTGCTTTCATTGGCATACACAACGCACTAAGCCGCAAAAAAGGAACCCCTCCTAAGTCTAGCACAAGTCCTACTAGCTAAAGCAACAAGAGAGGGAGACACCCCCAGTCTTAAAGCACTAATATTCAAGAGGCCTATTTTTGGCCAGTACATCGCTGCCAGGGCAGAATTTTAAAAAAAAAAATCAAATGGAAAACATTGAACGCCATCCTTCGAGAGTGCAATGACCCACAACGATACCGTAGGCTACCCAATGTTAAACACGATAACCAATGTTGGAAAACAAATGGCCCTCAAGCACCAAAACTAAAACAAAGAAAGAAAAGATGTTAGAACAGTTGTAGAACAAACAAGGTTTCTTGTAGAACCAACAACATTTCCCTAACTTCTACTATCATTGGAATATCAAGTTAAATTGTCCAGACAATTTTGGGTTAAAGTAAGTCAAGCTGATCAGTCGGTTCACATGTATAGCCACGATTGGTTGGAGATGAACATCTCCCTCAAAAATATAACCATGCTAATAACCAGGTACCTTTCACGGTCAACACTCAATATATAACAAGCCAATTGCAAGCAGAGAAACTAGGCACAGTGAAGAATCGTATCTATAGCTTGACATAGTTCACGAATTTTTAAGATTGAGTAATCGAAAGATCTATTTACAGGATGCCAAGGAGATGTCACTATGTACAAAAGAAGCAAAAACAAAAACACTATGCTAAAGTTCAGCATACCCTTGAATAAGAGGGGTAATTGGCACCGAAGGGTAGATAAGCTTTTCTACAAATAAATGTCCAGTACAATAATATGCAGCTCCTTAAAAACCCAAACATGTAGCAGCATGTGAAAAAGTATAATTACACAGATAACATTTTCCTAGCTCCCGCAACTATGTTCCTATCCTGATTCAACCTCTAATTCTAATTTATACTAGCATTATCACTACATTCTACCCATTCTCAAAAGAATGAGGTGCCTAGTCTCTTCCTCTAAAACACATCAAAAGAACCTCTCATAAACCCTGGCATACAATGAAGAACGAGACCACAGACTTGCAATCATGCAGAGGATAAAAGAATTAGGGCTAAAATATATAAGACAAATAAACTTTCAAGAGGGCAACACAGGGAAAGGATTTCAACTGCCCTTATTCCTCTAAATCAGATTAGGGCTTGATTATTGGGTGTAAAGGCTATCGTATTCTTTCTCCTGACTCCATTTCAATCTTCAATTGTGCCTGACCATGCACCCAAACCAAACCCTCTTTCATAGAGTACCAACCCGCAAAATGACCTCCAGTTTCTATCTATACCCTCTCTGTACCTCCATGAAATACATGAAAGCTTGACCGCATACACACTTGAGTGTTGTACACCACTCTTTCAAGTTGAGTTCTAAAGCCATGCAAGGTTCAGAGTTCAGACAGACCGTACATCCTATTGACAATAACATTGCTCATCCCTACGATCAAAAGCCTCCTGTTGGTTAGGTTATCTGTTAATAACATCTTGGACAAACTACTAATAATGTCCGGACTATGCTCAACACTGATCTTGAAGTGCTTACCACATAAGAGTACAAAACGCAATAATCCTTCACTTCTGAATCGTACACAAAGGTGCACAATGAATGGACACAATTTCCTCCATCCCCTACATATTAATGGCTGAAAAACACTTCCCAGCTTCAAATGAAAACAAGCCCTAATATATCCGCTTCTCAACGATTACAATCAATGCTCTTCCAGCTATTAGCTCATAATAACCCTCATAACAAATGCTATCTACAAACAGGACATAATTTCATTTGCCAATCTACAAATCTTTCCTATCTTGCGCAAAATATCTTGCCAATTAACGCTTCTTGCATCAATCACCAACAAATACAAACTTAAATAGTGCATTCAAATGGATCATTCTATACCCAAACGCCTCTCAAAACCATTAAATTCACACAATTAACAAGAAATCATTCTCAAACGAAAACAAATCAACTATTCCGGCAAAACAAAAGGAATAATACCTCTCAGCCCTAGAATTGCGCTTTTCTTCCTCAGACAACTGCACAGGAACACCGAATCTCTCAGCCCTGCGCATCTTCTTCTCGATATCGTTCGCAGCAGCGCCATCGCCTCTGGGAGAAACAACGGCGGTCTTGGATTTAGACCCGTTGACGTCATCCTTATCGGCTCCTTCGCCAGCTGATTGGGAGTCGTGCTTGTCGTCGTCTGTGGAGGAAGTGGCCTTGGGTTCCTCGTTGAGATTGGGGGTGGTTAGGGTTAGGGTTTTCTTAGGGTTTTCGACTTCCGAGTTCTGGGATTCTGATTTCTGCGTGTCGGTCGCCATGGAGACTGGGAGTAGAGAGAGAGAGAGAGAGAGAGAGAGAGAGAGAGAGATGAATGAAGAAGGAAAGGAAGGAGGGAAGAGAGGAGGGCTGGAGAGCAACGCTACGAGGTACGTCTACGAAATGCGATGCGGATTGGGCGGGGAGTGGTCGTGTATATATGTACGCAAGATGGGGATTCGGAAGGGCGGTGAGGTGGGGGTGGGGACATGGGGCGTCTTCAAGTTTTAGGGTATGCCAAATTCATGGATAAATTTATCAGTTTATATTAAAATTTAAAATTAAAAAAAAATTAAAAGAATTAGTTTTGATATATTATAGTAAATTTAACAGTATTTATTCAAAATTATTAAAATTTATTAAAATTTAATTTTAATCCAATTATTTTTTTATCCTATAAATTTGATACACCCTTAGTTTAGTAAGGAATTTGGGTAAATTTTAATTTTTTTGGTAAATTAGAATAAGTTTTAGTAAGTTTAGATAAGTTTTAGGTAAGATAAACTTCTTTTTTAAAGGTAAGTTCAGGTCATCCAAACCGAGCCCCTATTTTAGAGGTACAACAATTATACTTACTGACTCGGGGGAAGGGGAATTCAAAGGCTTAGTTCATAATCATATTCATCTGGACACAATGAGACTTGCAAGTCATGGGAATCAATCTGATAACCTCCAAAGATGGAAGTTCACAATCATGCTAAGTGAGTTATTAGCTCATTGACAGAAAATATAAACTTAATTTTTGGTAAATTTGAATAAGTTTAGATAATGAAGATTTAGGAAGTTTAAGTAAATTTGAACATATTTTGGTCAGTTTGGGAAAGTTATCCTTGCCTACCATTTATTCATGAATTAGACATACTCATGGTAAATGTAAGTAAGTTTAGATATGTTTCAATAAATGTAACTACATGCGGTTATTAAAGATTGAAGATCTAATTGCCAATGATTTACCTAATTTATGCATGATTTGAAGAGACCCTTAATATCTTTCAACTTAGATTACAATGGATTAAAGGAAAATGTTTTATTAAACTTCACATGCTTTTTTTTTTTTATGGAGTTGTAGATGGCGAAAGATTTATAATTATTGGTCAATTGGGACCAATTTATCTAAGAATGCATTTGATAAAAATCTTAAAAAAATTCCCCCCCCCCCCAAAAAAAATCCAGAGAAAGTTTTCCCTGAGCAAAAATTTCTTGCGAAAATATAATTTACAGTGTTTGGTTTGTATTCTACAATCCCGGGAAAGTATATATGAAAGTTTTCACAGTGTTTGATTAAAGTTGCAGATTTCCCAAGAAAATGTTTGAAATGTCCAAACAATCCCTATTTATTTACTTTCATTCATATAGAGCTTGTAACATAATTATGTGTATTTCAAGAATTTTCTCACATTCTTATTTCTTACCCTCCACCGTAAAAACTTTCCCATAGTCCCTCCTAAGAAAAATTTTATTTGAGTTGGATGGGGAAATTGTGGGTTTCATGTTAACTTTTCCTCTTTACTTAAAAGTTAGCAAATATGGGGAACTATGGTCAACTAGGAAAAATTGACAAATTTTCCAAGAAAAATGCGTAAACCAGAGATACTCTAAATTGTAAAGTTTATGGGTAATATTGTTACATTCCACCCCTACATGTCTCGTCTGGGCAAATTTCAGAGTATTGATTTTGAACATACCCTTAAAATGTAAGGTAAATTGACTAAATTAAGAATCATTAAGTTTGTGCAAAAGTTGAAATCAGTGTTAAAAATATGAGAATATAGCTAAATTGGGTAGAATGGGTAATAAATCCACTTTGTTCATGTTGGATGCGCCAAATTTATACTCCACTTTGGAATATATTCGGTTAGGCGAGATTGCTAAAAAAGTTGATCTTATGTAATTTGTGCATGGACTCATTATGATATTTGGGTTTTCTCCTAACAGTTTAATGAATATTATCGATTCGCCATGTCTTTAGATTGGGATTTGTAAGCACAAGGGCATGCCCATGAAGTCCCTTAGCTAAAAGCGAGCATCAATGTGTTGCTCCCAAACTTCAAATGCATATTTTATTACTCAACATTAGATATAGGAAACTATGGATCCTTACTATCACAATGAAGCTTACAATTGCAACAATTCTGGTGGAAATCAAGGTTTGTGAGTGTAAAATATATAGATGGACTAATGAAAGTAACAATATGTATTACATGCTCCTGGAGCATGTGCTCCGGATCCTACGTGGCATATGATATTGTTCATCCATAAAAGAGTCTTTGTTCACTCATAACCAGATAGGATAGTTCACTACATATGTTAGGATTGTTCACTAGATACGTTGAGATTGTTCACTAAATATGTTACAATTGTTCATCATGTAACTAGTGGTTGTTCATTGAAAATATTTCCATTGTTCACCATATCATTATTTACTAATTCATTGTTTAGCCATTCACTCCTGCAAGTTCAAGAACATGTTATTCGATAAGTTCTAATGATAGAAATTTTGTCACATAAGAAGATTATATATTATAAATTGATTTCATGAGTAAATGATGTTAATCTTTCAAGTGAGCAAACAAGTTTTGATGAACAATCTAAATTTTTCTTAGAGTAAACTATGTGGAACAAGTTCAGTAAACAATATAGTTGATGTAAATGAACAACGCAGTTGAAACAAATAAACAACAAAGTTAAAACAACAATATAGTTGATGTAAACTATGTGGCTGTCATGTTATCTCTTGGAGCACATGCTCCAGGTGCATACAATAATTTGCATGAAAGTAAATTTAACAAGCATTAAGTAAAACAACAAAGTTAAAACACAGTTTGTAAGCTTCGAACCTACCACGTAAGTGCACATATTGTGAAGATGTGACCCATACTATAATTAATAGACTAATACTTATTGTTTCGTAAAAACCGCATTTGGATAATTCGCAACAATCCAACAACTAGCGGATTAGTTACTTACAAAAGCAGCATACTCTAAGTAATAATCTAAAATGCTCATGTCAGCATGCTAATAAAACAACCCTAGCCAGGGAAGTCGTTGTAGCAACAATTGAGGATGACACAGCCGACTAAGGCCCAAGTTCATTCCATGGAAGACAAAAAGACTGTCTTGCCCATGTCCCAATAGTGAAATTTTATCATGTAAATGACATGTTTCCCTACAAATAGGTGGTACTTGTTTATGATTCGTAAACATTCGAGCCAAGTTATGATTTATCTCTCTAATATATTAGCTATACTTTATGCTTGTTTCAAGGCGCCAATCACCCTAATCGTGGCCACGAGCATAAACACATACTAACTTAACAAAAAACATATTCACATCCATACCTTAGCCATAGAAATTGCAAGGACTTAGTACACATCGTCCATCAAATTTCACAACTAGAAGCACAGACTCCCATAGCACCGAATGATTAAGTTTGATCTTAACGATTAAAACAATACTAAATGATTAATACAATAATGAATGATTAAATTTGATCTTAATTAAATTTAATGCTTGTTAGCGATAGAATTTTGGGAGGCAAGTAGCATTGCTGAACATCTATGGTCTGCAAACCACTCCTCGACATCGGATTATCTTCACAGGGCATTTGAAGAGCTCTCTAGAAACCACAAATGTATGTTTGTCATGATAGCCTGACAAATCTGGAAAGCGAGAAACAAGCGAATCTGCCAAGGAACTACAACATCAGTGGTGACGTCTATGCTCAAGCTAACAACGATGTTGGAAGAGTGTCAAATGTGTTTGCCGAAACCGACCCCTCATACTGTCCGCCCAGCCAAGCTTTGGACCCCGCCACCGATAAATGCTTGGAAAATGAATTTCGATGTTGCAAAGCTTGGAGATTGGGGTCGGGGTTTGGGCTTTGTCGTGCGAGATCACTCCGGGAAAGTATGGGCAGCAGGGTCGAGGAAACTCATGGGTTTTAGTTCGGTGGAACCAGTGGAGGCTGAAGCATGCCTCTTTGGTTTGCAAACGGCTTGGCGCTTGGGCTACCGACACATTGAAGTAGAAGGGGACTGCCTATCACTTATCTCGAAGCTGGGGAAGAATTTCAAAGGCGGCAATGAATTGAGTATTATCATAGCAAATATTCTCGATCTTGCAAAGTCTTTCTCTTTTATTACTCGGTGTCATGTTCTTAGAGCTGGAAACAGTGTTGCTCACTCGCTAGCTCACCACCAACCCTATGATTTGCTTGAGCAAATTTGGTTGAAGGATGGCCCCTTCAATGGCCCTGGCCCTGGCCCAACAAGATATGTCCTTGTATTTGAATGATAATGAATAAATTTAGCTCGTTTTGGCGATTCTTAAAAAAATAAAATAAAATTTAATGCTTGTTTAATCTTTAATGATTTTAGTTAATTGGTGCATGCAATTGCACAAGGGATCAGACGGGGGGGGGGGGGGGGGGCTAGCAATATGCACATAAGGAAATGGATGCACAAGGAATCTCATCTTTATCATCCAAACACACACGTCACTCACACCCTTCTAAAATTCCAAAGACAGTGACTACTTACTAGTGGCGACACAGGGTTTCGCAAGATAGTAATCTGGGAACCAGTCATTCTCCCCCATTTTCATTCAAGTTACCACCACCGCTAAGCTCGCCGGCGCCGGTGGAAAACCTCCGTCAATCTCTCTCATCTCGCCGGAAAACATGGGAGTGACCTCCGTGATTCACGGCGGTCTTCAAACACTCAAATTCGACAAGAAATCCACCACCAACAGTATCGTCCACTCAAGTTCCACCTCCGTTTCGATTTCTTCTCGCAATTTGTCTGTTTCTGAGCTTTGTCATTCGCCATTTGTTCGCCTTCGATCAGGAGCATCAGGTAATGGCGTAGTGTTATCTTTTCTATCGCACTTATCCGTTGTTGTTGAGGTTGAGGTTAGACTGAATGAGAGGTACTTGCTTGCAGTGAGAAGTTACGATCGAGCGTCTTTGGCATCGGTCCCTTATGCGAAGCGAACTGAAGAGGAGGATGGTGTATCAACTGCTTCAGGTCTTTTTTGGGGGTTAATGCGTTAAATTTATTGTTCTAATTTAGAATTTAACCATTTACGATCACCATTGAGCTGATAGAAAAGAAACTACAGAATGTCTTTTTATTTTTGGAATTGTTAGTATTTTTTTGGGGTTGTGTATCTGTATTCGCTTGTAAGTAATCTCATGGTCAGTGAATGAGCTTAGAATAAGCTCCTTTGACTGTGCCACACAAAGTAGAATGTGGTGATGTACAATCTCTTGCACCTATTCTGGAATTAGTCCTGTGACCATGCAATTCCTAGAATGACCTCCACCATTGCACCAGTTATTTTGCTGAGTATTGTGGATATCCTGTGAGATATGTAGATAAGCATAGAAAACAATGTTTTTTGGATTAAGAACTGTGGGGAGACAAAGGAATTGGCTGTTGCTGTTTCTGCTCCCCCTTCACCCTTCCTTCTTTTCCTTTTACCATTTTGCCCCTTTTTAGTCACTTTTGCTCTTTGTGTGATTACAGAATGGGATGGAAGCAGCACTCAGTCATCTGATGATAGTACTGATGTTGGCAAGTCTCATCAATCTTCTTCTAGTAGCTCAATTAAGGAGAAGCATGGTCCAGAGAACTTCAAGTCATCAGTTAGAACTGTTGCTCTATGTGTGAGTGCAGTTTGCCTTTTTCTTTAATATTAAGATCCCATAGAGCTTACACCCTTATGTTAAAATAAACTGTAGTCAGTGCTTGTGTTAGGTCGGCTCTGCTGTGGCATTTGGTGTTGGTGTGGGCTTCAAAGATGGGATTGGCAAAGCCTCTGAATTTTTTGCCGGGTATGAAGTTCTACTGGCTCTTCTTTCTCTCCTATGATAACAAAATTATCATGAACATGGATTAAAATAGGTGCCTTGACATTTTTCACTGTGCAACACATCTTCCAAACATGCTTTTTCACTGATGTACATTTTGATGTTATTAGCTTTACCAAATATTGATGATAATTGTGTCGTTTTCTTGAATATGCTATTATTACAATTCACAAAACCTGCTTTAAGAGTTTGATTTCCGCCTCCTAGCGAATATTTCTGGTTGTTTGAAAGGTTAGCTTTGTGTAATTGTGTCAATTGCTAGATTTTCAGGATTATAGTTTTGCTTTGCACAGGGAACAGAATTTCATGTATTGGAAATAGGAACTTCTGTCGCAGTATTTGTACTTTTAGAACATGACTTATGTTCTATGTATTGTGTGTTTGGATGGTGTCAACTGTTAATACATCATGAAAAATGTTGGACAAGCTGTGCTCCTTATCGTTTAAATTGGGCACCAGAAAAAGTATTTATGCAGCATAAAGCTGATATCTGAATCTACAGAATTGGTCTTGTGGAGGTTTTAGTTCTTTTCCTTTCAGATGCAAATCCAAATTTGCAGTTTGGGTTCCTGCTATGATAACAAGGAGACAGAAAGAAGGAGAGGAAGGGAGGGGATGGTAGCCTTATAGATAAACTGAATGACCTCAATCTCAAAAACCTTAAACCTTTCACCAGTCTATGATCAAAGAGCCGAGGGCATCTTGAGGAGATATTTTGATATAGTCTTTTTTAGTTAGGATACTAGCTTTTACAAGGTGGTTTTGCTTTTAATTTTTTCTTTATGGTGAAGTTTATCCCTCCATTTGTGCCTTAATATAATATGTCAAGTCTCAAACAGCGAAACTTTGTGGTACTATCCATAGTCTTTTGGGAGGTAAGTAAGCTTAGCCGAGCCCAACTCTCCTTAGTGCAGTGGGTTTTCTACGTGGTTGGCCGAACTTTTGAGCTTGCCGGACCCTTAGATTTTTGCTTAAGGCCCTTGTTTTCGCTATCAACATGTTATGAAATTTTAACTGGAAAAATACTAATCACACATAGAGAAAAGCTGAAAAAAATTGAAATAACTCTCAGATGAGAAAGATGTGTATATGGGATATCTCATGACAATGAAACGAGATTGAATTACCGAAGAGATAGGCAACGGGAGGTGGAATTGAGGGAGAAATGCCAATAGAGGACAAAGTCCTATAATTGGACTTCACTAAATTAACCATAATATATCGTCTAGGCTCTAAGTTGGGGTGAGCCAAAAATTACATTCACATGTTTCAAAGCCCTTTTGAGCAAGAGGTCTCAAGTTCAAATCTGAGCTGCCCCGATGTTTATTTCCGCAAGGATAGGTGGAGCCTTGCTAGAATCCTTGCTTCAAGCCCAACGGGTATTCATGTGAGTGGGTGTGTTAGAGTTGAAAACCACTCTTGGGACCTTGCGTAGGCTTTTAGTGGAGTTGGTTCTTGCACATGATATCAGAGTAAGAAAGTGGGAAGTGTGAGCAATGGACGAGGGGAGTTGGAGGCTATATGAATCATGACAAAGCTAGTTAGGGTGAGTCAAACCAATTCACAAATACAAATAGTGTGGTAGCAATAAATGGCGACAACTTGAAGTTTGGACGAGTGATAGAGATAGCAGTGATTTAATGATAAATCTCGTTCTGATGTGTTGATGTTTAGAGTTTAATTTCTGTTGTGGTAGATAGGTCAAGCCACTTATTTTTATGCTTTCCTTTTGATAGTTTATTCAGGCTCATTTAAGGTTCACGAGCTTACTGAGTTAAGTTCTTTAGGATGGGCTTTTCCTAGTTGTACCTTGAGTTTAAGCCTGTGGGTAGCGCTCAGAAATTGTAGGTCTTGATTTTGAGTATATGTGGAGGAAGAGAGTTTATGAGCTGGAAACTTGTTTGCTGAAATGTGATGAGATTCTAAGAATGATTACAAGAATTTTACTACCCAATGGTGTGATAAAAGACAAACAACATTGGGCATTGGACCCTCTAGTAATATTCATTGAGCTCCCTCTTCCTCTCTCACCCTTTTCTGGTGCTCGGATGTAATACGACTCCATCCATTTTATTTTACCTTCTAGCTAATTGCCCACTAACCTATGAAACTAGAC
This sequence comes from Portulaca oleracea, assembly GCA_029582165.1. Lineage (NCBI taxonomy): Eukaryota > Viridiplantae > Streptophyta > Magnoliopsida > Caryophyllales > Portulacaceae > Portulaca > Portulaca oleracea. The sequence goes on from CM055873.1 coordinate 46,525,977, forward strand.
TACTATGTGTTATTTTAGAGGATAAGAGTCGGTTGGGTAAATTTTGGTTGGGAAAATGAGAGAACACAGAAAATTTTGAAAATTTTACAAAACATATAACAAATACGCATATTACACATTACCCAAATTATCCAACTTTTCCAAATTTTCCAAATTTTTCCTTGTTCTCCCAAAATTTTACCTACCAAAATTTATGAAAAGTTGCCCAAACTAGTCTTACCCTCTAAAAGAATGCACAAAGTTGAAAATTTTGAGTTTGGAAGACAAATTTATTTTTGATGGGAATATATATATATATATATATATATATATATATATATATATATATATATATATATATATATATATGCATTATAATAGGATAGAAAGAGAAGACGCTCAATTAGCTTCCTCCAAAGTTATGTACAACCAAAAAACAAACGATCCGCAAAATCTACCGCATCAAAAGAGGAAGAGCTAAACTTCGCATTCACCCAAAAGAAGAGAGACTTGACAAAGTTGTCGTTCAATCTCAAGAGGGACTTCCACCCCTCAAAAGCCCTAAGCCTTGGTAATTTAATCACTATATGTCTTGTGAGTTGCAATTATAAAGTGAGAGATGTTATGATAAAAAAAGATGGTTAAAGCCACAATTAAAATGAGACGGAATTAGTATTTTATTTATTTATGTTGGCCATGATTGATGTAAGAGGTCACTATATATCGGCTGCTGGCTACCTTTGAAATTTCATCCTCTTTTACTCTTGTTCATGCTCTCTTTTCCCATCACTTCAGGAATTTGAACTTGTTTGAACTTTGCAAATCATCATCATTACAGCGGTTTTAAGTTATTGTCAGGTACTTGTTGGAGCAAAGTCTTTCCGTGGACAACCTGTTTGTGTTTGTTTTGATTTTCAAGTACTTTAAGGTGCCGCTTATGTACCAGGTATGTGCACTTTTGTTCTATAAACTACTCCCGCTGTCCCACATAAGTTGATAATTTTCTTTTTAATTTTTTTTGTGTGGGTATGTGTGTGTGTTGTACACACTCACATATAGTTTTCCTTTTTAAATGTCCCATAACAGCATAGGTATTGTGAAAAGTTATTTATTGAGTAAAAAAAGGGCGCTTCATTTGACATAGTCAAGTAACTAATGAGATTCTCTTATTTCTTTAGAATTTTAAAAGGGAGGGGGGAAGGGACGGCCTTGTAAATAGATAAGATGTGTCTTTATTGATTTTCTCATGATAACATTTTGATTATTGACATTTAGAACCGTGTGCTTTCATATGGTATTGCTGGTGCCGTTGTATTTCGCCTGACATTGATACTACTTGGGACAGCCACACTCCAGGTAGAATCCCCACTATTCCAATTATTTTTACATTTATTTTCTTTCTTTTTGAAAGCACAGTGCTGGTAACTGGGCCTGAGCCCTGAAGTGTGCTTGTTTCTCGTAGTAGAGGTTTGAAGCGGTGAATTTGCTGCTGGCAGGAATACTCTTATATTCGTCAGTTAAGGTAACCTCTTGTTGAATGGCATTGAGTGTCAGTCTGTTATTCTTTGTAAGACTAAGGCCATAGCGGTTTTAATACTACTGCTTTCTTGTTGCTTGGCATCTTACTGGTGAATATATTTTCCAGCATGAAGTTCTTTACTTTCCCTTCTTTGATGCCTGGAGCATGGCAGACTCCAACCAAACTCTGGCTGTCTTTGAGTTTGGCAACAACAACCTGATTTTGATGGACTTGAAACACTCAAATAAAATGTTCCTTTTTTGTTTTTGGATTTTAATGAGCGAAAATTAAAATTTTTGAATGAGATAAAGACCTAGCCATCACTTAAGCTGAAGTAGGAATCCACCGTCTTATATCTAATGGCAATGCAACCAATACAAGATTAAAGGTTTCCACTCTAAAATCAATACAAGTATGAATCAGTTAGAGAGATTTGAGAGGAGTGTTTGATCTTCAAATAGCCACTTTCATTCATAAGCATTCAATGTCCCTAGAACAAGGGTTGAAGCAGCCTTTAAATAGGCAAATGAGGCTCCTGAAACTGATTAGAGTGCCTATTACGGTTGCGGAAGCTCTAATCATACTTTGCTTAAGCTAAACTAGCTGAGTAGATAATTACAAGAAATACTAATGAGAATATAGTACATTCTTGAGCACTTGGTACTAATCAAGTAGATAAACAGCTGAACCATGATGCAAGTAGGCTGCTGAAAAGTCAACAAAAGGGGATACCTTCCAAGGAACCAATGAGAAGCCTTCCCCCTTCTTTTTGCTGTATTATATTATTGGCCTGAGGCTAAGTGTAGGCTGATGATGCTGTTGGGAGATTTCAAGAATGGGCGAGAAAAGAAAAGAGAACCATCTAAGCAAGTAGGAAAGCAACTTATTATATCCTCTGGACTCCCATAGATTTTTCTCAGCACTGGTTTGCTGCATTCAGCATGGTCTGAGCTGGATTTATTATTCACTTAAGGGTTTTCGAATGAACTTCAAATTTTGATTCAAGGGCCAAAGACTCTTCATTAGGATGTCAATTAACACTTCAGCTAACAAAATCGTTCCACAATTTAGCTTGGTAAATCATCAAGAAATTCAAAACTGGGCAGATTTGAGCTTAATCTGAGTGTCTGTCTTTGGAGCCCTGATTCGTATATCAAATGACCTGAATTTCCTGCAAAAATTCTTATTAGAAAGATCACTTCCGGAAAATGAATTTAGACTATAAAGTCATCTAATATTTTTATTTGATGTAGGGAATTCTGCTCTAAAAATTGGATACTGCTTGCCCAGGAAAAAAAAAAAAAGCAGATTTCCTCCAGTTTTGATATTCTGACTTTCAGATCTGCTTTGAATGGTCAAGTTATGTCCGTTATTTGCAAAACTTAGCTTTTTGGATAGCTAACACCTTGATCTTTGACTGTTTGAAGTTTGCATTCTACTGTTTTACCTGTACATTAGCTATACTTTGAATCCTCGTAACTTTCAGCTCACTTGCTTGATGAATGTAACTCCAAGTTCCTAAGAAATTTTGGGATGCCTAGTTGCATCCCGAGTTGGAATTTCAATGAAAGCTCTTGTGAGGAGTGAGATGGATCAGCCAGAAGTGGGCTAGTCTTTTCTTGTCCTGAAACTGGCAGCATTTAATTTTATGAATTAATGTTTCTTTTCAAGCTCAAATGTTCTCTCAAAATCTCTCTAAACTCATTCATATTCTTGCATTGGTTTTAAGAGGGGAAACCTTTAATCTTGTGTTGATGCCTTAGCCTTTAGATACAAGATGGTGGGTTCCTTTCAACTTGGGTGGTGAGCTTGACCTTTATCCCATTCATATCTGGTTGTCCTTTGTTCTTGAGGCTCTTGAACTTGTTTGATTATTATATCATTCAGGGAAGCTCTAAGAAGGCTTGATCATTTCCTATTTTCCTCAAACTCAGCTTTAACCCCAAAAATAGCTCTTTCCCTAAGAGATATACATCAGTTGTCTTCCGCTGGATAATCTTGTCAACTTTCTCTGCTGTCATGGATGTGGCTCCTCTTCAGTTATCCCTGATCCCTTTCCTGTACCTCTGACTCTTCTGCGGTTTTATCTTAAAGGAAAGGATATGAAAATAGCGTCACTTAACGTTCTAACAGTTAGTCATATGGAGCAAGACACTCCAGAAGGAAATGGAGAGGGACTTGTTCAGGTTTTGTTCCCAATCTTGACTTCATCAAGCACCTGAGGCTCCTATGTCACACCCAACAAAAAAAAAAAAAAAAACCTTAGAATCTGGTTCCCCGGTCTAAGAAACAAAGACTTTTTTTTTTGGTTAACCTCTCTTGTTGATTGCTAACATTTACTTTCTTTGCCTCTTCTGGTTCCCATAATTAACCCTGCATGCTTCCTACTATCTTTGTTAGAGATGACGGGCACAGGATAGAGGACCGGGAGGTCAAAATTTGAGAATCTGGGATCCCAAAAGACAATGGAGAACTAGGAAATATTCACACATTTGAAAATTGTATATTGTGATTTTTGTTTTTTTGTATGTGCTTCTATATGTATAATATAATTGTTAAATTACACTGGGTAGCTATTTGTCTTACTTTGGCTTTTCCTAGATGAAACTGGAGTTCTTAATCTGTTATGCTTCATTTGGAAGGTCTAGAATAATAGAATCGGGATTGCATACTTCTGGATGGTCTCTATTTTTTTTCAGTGTTTATTGCCTTCATCATGTAGAGATTCTACTTAAGCATCCTGCCTCCCTTAGCAGAAGTAGCTAATTATTTGTCCTAATACTGGTATCCCATTCATTCTTGAATCGTAATCTGAGAAGTGACAATAGGAAATATAGAACGTACTACCTGTACTTGTTGCTTTCAAATGTGGTTTCCCAGAGGAGTGCTAAATACTTCTTTCATAATTCATCTACAACTTAACTCCGAGTTTTCTTTCTTGCATTGAAAATTATGCTACAGCCTGGGAGATGTCCTCTTTCTTTAATTTTTCTGACTATTAGCTATTTTGTGCACTCTTGAAATAGTTATTTGGTGCAGACGAAGAGGAGGAGGATCTGTCTGACAATTTTATTGTGAAAACTTGCCAGAAATTTATACCTGTCACAGGTAGCACTTGATCTTTCTCTTTTGGTGTTTGGGGCTTTCCAAATGTTTGACTTAGGACTTGAACAATCACCCTCCCTCTATAGGAAAAACAAACTGTGTAGCCAACCCCCCCCCCCCCCCACCACACACACACACACAAAAAAAAAAGTCTACTTTCTAGCATGGTCCAGAACTGGACTCTGAGTATGTTAAGTTCGAAATCTCGAAAAGAACTAGCACTGTCTGCCAAAACCTTGCGATTCCTCTACTTTCAGGTGCATAAATTCCCCACGACATCAATTTCGAACTCATAGGATCTCCTCCCCACGACATCAATTTCGAACTCATAGGATCTCCTGGTAATGGGAGGTTATTGAATCTCACGAACAACTGCAAGCGTCTAGGTTGTATTATTGAATCCCAAAAGGATCACTCCACGTGGGCTGTTATCTCACTGTAAATCAGCGACCATAGTGTCCAGCTATTGATTCTGGTGAACATTTTATCCTAAAGAGGCCCAAAAAGCGCTTTGATTGTAATGGAGGGCTAATATTTTAGACATCAAGAGATTTATAATATATTGATTGTGTGTGTGTGTGTAGCACTGGTACTGGTGTTCACTGGGATAACAGAGTAGCTAGAAAAATTGCCGTCAGTTGCTAAGTACCCAGTAAAATACATTATTATTTACTAAACATGATCTATAGTTTTTGGGGATGTTTTGGAGGGTATATTTTGGTGGGATTTAGTGGGTTCCTTTCACTCATTCTACACCTTAAATTCTATATTCCATTGGTTCTGAACAGCTTAATGGGTAGAGTTGTGATTGAGGACAACTGGGTTACAATGTATTGTAAGATTGGTCTCATTAATTGATGTTTTACAGGATGATTTCCTTGCTGAAGATTCTGATCCTACCCTTTTGAACTTTTGCAGCTAGTTACGACGGGAATCGATTTTTCACAATGGAGGATGGTGTGAGGAAGGTGAATCACTAACTAGACACTATTTGTTGGTTACTTTCCTTTTCATTAAATTTGCTGTTTAACCAAGGTTTTGACTGCATTAACTATAATCTAGTTGATGTTTCTTCCTTTTTATAAAGCCCAGAACAATTGGTTTGATTCTGTGTTAGACTGTTGGATTATTGATATGTAACCAGTTTGTTTTGTCCTACTCCTGCCCATAAATGAGAAAAAGCTTGTGTGGTTTTTTCTCCCCCTTTTCCATCACATTTGTCGTCTTCTTTGATGGGGGTATGTTGGTTGCAACCTCAAGTTATAATAGATGTTTTGGTGGTTTGGAGAACAAGATTGAAGAAGAGTTGGGTCCTAGGTGTTTGGAAGCTCATGCCTTGGGGTAATTTTGGTGGTGCACTGTGAAGGAGAGGAATTACCAGATTTTTGAGAGCAAGACTAGCCACATCAAGATTTCAGCTTAATCGTCTGAGAACTTTGAATAGTTGAAGTCAAGTGCTTGATCGCACTAAAGCATGTTTTCTTGCGTAGGTGGCTGTCAAATGAAAGAATCTTCCGAAAGACATGCTTAAGAAGAGTAATTTTAAGCTGGTTAGTTGGTGCTCCATGTGTTTTATGGGTTTTTTTTTTGGGGGGGGGGGGGGGTCATTTCATCACGTTTTTGGTCTATGCTTTGTGGTGTTTGTTATTTCTATTTTGTTATGATGGTAATTGTTGGTCATCTAAGTCACTCGGACTTGGATATGGGTGTCCTATATGGACACGGATACGGGCGTCAGACTTGCCTATTTTAAAGAAAATTTGCATGTTTTCATTATAATTTGAACTGTCAAGCTTTATACCCTTGTCCGGGTGTGGAGGGTTCGACATGGGTACTGTAGGGAAAATGTAGAGTAGGAGTAACACAGAGTTGTTGATTATGGGAAGTATTTATTTGTTTATTTATGGATTTTTTCAAAATGATTTCCTGCATTGTCATAGTAATTGTGAATTGGTTTCTAACAGGCAAAAGTTTTGGGCAGGCTACACCTTTACTTCTCACCGTGGCTGTCATTGAGTTGAGTGATATTGCATTTGCTGTAAGTTTTCTGATCGTGTGGCTTTTCCTTTCAGCAAACTTAGTCATCTACCGTAGCATAATGGAATGCAACATTAATCAAATGTGTTGTTTCTTTGTTTTTGTGTTTCAAGGTTGATTCAATACCAGCTGTCTTTGGCGTCACTCGAGATCCATTTATCGTTCTCACATCCAATTTATTTGCCATCTTAGGTGAACCTTGAACTCTTATATATTTTGACTTGGTATGCAAGTTACAATAATTCGGTTTTCTGTTGTTAAATAAGCTTTTCTTTGTACTCTTTTTGTCCTTGTTTCTGTGGCTGCTGGGCGACTGGGCCTGAAGTTCACGGTAGTGCCACTTCATTATGACTAGTTAGTGTCTGTTTGTATAGCCAGTGGACAGTAGAAGTCCATGCTTGGACATATGTGGAGTGTTGTCTTGCTTACATGTTGTCATCTTTTAAAGTTTCTGTTTATCTCAAACCATTTTGTATGCTCTTTACGGAAAAGATTATGGAATTGATGCTGGATGAAAAACATGTACTGATGTTTGAAGTGAGAGAATGTTAGAAAAAAAGAGCTGACACACAAATGCAGAAGGAAGTTATTCACAACGTCTCTAACTTTTTTTGTCATAGAGGTCTCCTGGCCTGTTTATGCATATTCAGATTTCAGGCTACTCTTGTCTTTACTCCTTTTCAGTTAATGTGCTACTATGAGCATCCCAGCTTAATTTCTCTAATGTTTCCCTCAGTCCATCCTACTCTTTTAACCAGTGAGTAGACATTCTTCTATATTGACTAGAAGAAATTTATTATCAGTGAACGAGAATGTATCTTATTTCTGTTTAGACTGAATTAAGAGGCTCAAATGTTCAGGCTTGACTTGTGTTATGGGACTTGCCACGGGGAAATTTGAGCCATGGCGGTAATATACATGAACATTTCATGACTTCACCTCTAGGCTATCCCCTTGGATTTTACTGTTCTGTTGTGTGTAGCATGTTATAAAATAAATCTAAGCAAATAATGAATGAAAACTGAAATTTTAAGTGCAATGTACTGTGTGGTGATTTTGTGCAGGTTTAAGGTCACTTTATACACTTATTTCTGAAAGCATGGCTGAGCTGGAATACCTACAGGTGGGTAATTAAGTCTTCAAATCCTGATGAGGACTATTTCTGTGGTTGGTTCTGCATCAAAGCAGACTATAATCGTAGTGGAGTGTCCTTGGAGAAAGTCCATTTGAAATATTCAACATAGGTTTTCAGACAAAATTTCAAGCCTGGCAACTTGATTTGAAACCTTAATCAAGCCACTCTTGTAGGCATTATTTTCATTGACAAAAGGAAATCTAGATTGCCGTAAGAATTCATATGCTTTTTCTACTGTATGTTGGGGCCACAACTTCTGCTCATTTCATTGTGGGCAATTATGCAAAAAGTTGACTAGAACAAATACTTTTTGTGTAGGAATATCACTTCAGATACATCTCTTGCCTGCGACTTCATCTTATTATGTTACTATGTATATTTAATACACATAACTTACTGCACTTTTCTTTTGTTTCAGCCTGCCATAGCTGTTGTCCTCGGATTCATTGGGTTCAAGATGATCCTTGACTACTTTGGTGGGTATTAGCAGTCATCCTGGCTAATATTGTCATTCCACCCCACCTTTGTGCTTTCCTTGATTGTAGGTTCTGACCGTACTTTTTCTGTAGGGTACCATGTGGGTACAGAGATTTCTCTTGGTTTTGTGGCTACAAGCCTGACAACTGGGGTGCTTCTAAGTCTGATGAAGAAATCTGACTAGATTGAGGTGTTGCCACGCAGACTTGTCGGAGATCACTCTATGCTGAGGTGAGTAATCACTTTGCTTCATGGCTTTGTTGTTCATCTCTTTTCTAATGTTTCCGGGACCTCTTTTAATTGCATGTGCGAACTAGCAATTTTATCAGTTTAATTACCTCATCCCCACCCGCCGGGGGGGGGGGGTGTTTCTCTTGTTTTGGCTTGAGTGGCTTACATCAAGTTAAAATGTACAAATTGTACAATAGGTTTTATGTGAGACTGTTTCACTTTTAGTTTTTCGTAAAACGTATAATTTTATAGTGGCTTTTTATAAATATAAGGGTGACTAATAATTTATTTGGAAGTGATTTTGTAAATTATTAGTCACATTCGTATCTAAACTTATTAGTCATAGTAAAACATTCAAAGGTCACCCTGAAATGGGTCCGTCTCACAATAATTTTACGTGACACGGTCTCACCCTAGAAAGTGCGTCGTATGAGTCTATCTCACCCTAAATTTATCACGAGACGTACAACTTTGTAATGACCTTTTTGCGAAAACACGGGTTGTGACTAATAGAAATGATTCATTTGAGGATTACTTTCATCCATTGATAAAAGTAGTCACACTTTGTATTAAGAAAAAGTAAAGTCATTCCAATGTAACTTGTTAATCATAGTAAAACATTCAAAAGTTTACCTTAGAATTTGCTACAAGTGCATACTGCCGTCCCCTATCAATATGCCTTCCTCTGTTAGGCTAGGGTGTGTTCGTGAAGACAAGGATCTCCCGTTGCACTATGCTGCCAACTCCTACAAAAAACCAACCCCCCCCCCCCCCCCCAAAAAAAAAAAACAATCACAATTTTCAGTGTGGGCCCCACTAAAGAGCGACATTATCTCATGAATATCCTGCATGTATTTTCTCCTCAGGGATCATGAAGCTGCACAGTGATCAGAGAATGGAGTCCAATTCTACTGAACTCATTGTTCGATAATTACTCAATATAGCACGGAGAAATATACCAGACGCAAACGTGCATTGTAGTTTGTATTGCGTAGATGGTCGAACCCAAGGGTGTTTACAAGATGACATTGTAATGGTGGATAATTTATTCCGGCGGCTGATAATTTTGACCTCTGCTTTGCTTTGCAGTTGTTTCTCCAACACCAACATTGATACTATTCTAGGGCACAATCGTGAGACTGAAATGAATAAATTCATTGTCTACAAGTGGTTGTTCTTTACTTGAAGCTAATTTCAAGTACATTTTTAACGGGAAGGATTCATAACTCCTCGCTAAAATTTTCAATGCTTAAGCTGGAACTGGGGCGTTGATGATAACAAATGTTCCCTTCTAATTATTATGCATTTATGTAATGCAATTGTGGTTTGTGACATGCGAAGACAATAATTTTCACGACGTTTGCATGAAACCCTGTTCTTTTGTACGGTGTGGTATCTCAACCATACTACTCAATAATGTTCTATACTATACCATACCATACCATACCTGTTGAAGCCGTTACCATACCAATATATCTCCTTACTTTTTTTTTGGTACTTTTCACATTTCCCCTCATCACTTACCATATCAATCACATTTCCCACAAATTTTACCATACAATTCCACACCTTATTACATTTTTTACAATTTCATCATACTGCACAATTTTCACACCATACCACGAATAAAAGAACATGGCCTCAATGTTTCTGAAACAGTGACCAAGCTTTTTTTCCCCCTCCCAATTGTTCAAGGCTCAAATCGGGCAGAGAAATCTGCAACATAGTTGCATACAACTGCAGGGAAGAATAACTCAATAGATACATTAACAATATAAAAGTTGATTTAAGTACAACGAAATAGTTGCATACAACTGCAGGGAAGAACGACTCAAATGAACATTTAGTTACAAAAGCTGTCCAATTCTGATGGACGGATTAAATATGGGCTATATGTATATCTGTCTAGGGCAAATACAGATTAGGTGTATTTCGAGTTCATGTAAATTTGACATTAAAAAATATGATGTATTTTGAAATCATGTAAATATTTATACTTTTTGTTTACACATGAATTTAATTTTTGTACCGGAATACAATAACCAAGAATCATAGCATCAAATAAAATTAAACTACTAGACCAATCAATTCGGACAGATTGTTAAAAGGTGGAGAGTATATTTGGTTAGGGCAACTATAGGGCGAGTGTATTTAAGGTCTATACAAATTTGACGTTAAAAACATAAATTGCGTGTGTTTTGAGTTCAGATAAATACATGTAAGGTGTATATAATTAACCTATCCATTGGACGATTCGGTTGACTAGTATTGTCTTAGAAGTTATGCCTAGTCATATACTTACTACCTATGTTCGCTTTCAAAAAAATACTACCTATGTTATTTTTTATCTGCTGTCCAAATTTTTGTGTAAAAACTTTAACCATTAATATATTAATTAATATATTGATTTTTTGTACAAAATTGATGTCATTAGATTTTGATAAAAAAATACTATTAAAAAATATAATATTGTATTTCTTTTATAAAAATATGTGAGAAATTATTGATTAATAATTGATCTCAAAAAACGTGAATGAGATAATTGGACAATTAATTTTTGAACATATTCAATGATTTTTTTATATAAAATAATTGCCATTAAATTTGTAATGATAAATAGAGAAAATTTGCAAGGATCCTATCTCAAATATGTTACATTAATATTTCAAACCCTCATCTTTGGGAATTAATAAATACCCACCCTCATCTTTATAACATTCTTTTACCAACTTTTCGACAAAGAATAGCTTTAATAAATAAATAAATAAATAAATAAAATTCTTCCTTATACATCGGACGACAATCAGCAAAACGGAAAAAAAGAAAACCCTTTCTATTTCTTTCTTTCTTTTTTTTTTGGTTGTTTTTTGAGAAGGGAGGTCACATATAAAGGAGACTGATTCAAATGAGTCCTAATTTCCCGTTCATTTTGAGAGTGGCAACCTTTGGAAGCTCCGAACATGGCGGAGAAAAAACTTGACCCTTTGAATCCATTGCTAACACTATCACCATTACCATTCTTTTCCCCGTTTCTTAATTTCTTGATCCCAAAATTCTTACACTCTGTTTTCTGGATTATTCAATTTTCGTCATCTACAACACTCAAATTGGTAAGTTTCTAATCTGTAAGTTGAATTGTTGAAGAGCGAATGCTGATTTCAGGATTAGAATGCCAGTAAAGTGATAGATATGGGAGCGAGATTGTCGCCGTCGTAAAGCATGTTGTTGTCCTTGTTTAGCAGGCGCTCATTGGAGGCTGATTCTAGGTAATTTTAATCTTGCCCTAATTTTCATTAATCTATCATTTTCAGTCCATGAAATGTATAATTCGTTGGGATTTGATTTGCCTGTATATCATTGAACATGTTCTTTTATACGGCTGGCTTGGCATGGTGCCGTGTGGTGGAATTGTGGTGGAATTTGGTGGGTTTGGAAAAGTTGTGGTGGATTGTGGTAAGTTGTGGTGGATTTTGTTTTTAATAATTGTAAATTGTGTTGGTAAATGTGAAAATGTTGAAAAAGTTGATTGTGGTGGGTTGTGATAAATTACGGTGGATTAGTATGTTGCGGTGGGTTGTGGCAAGTTGCGGTATGATGTGCCATACTGAGTACTCTGTAGGCAATGCTTCTTAATAATTGTCCCTTTGAAGTTTTGGGAAGATTTTAAGAAAATACTATAGTATTGAGAATGATAATTGTATAGGAAATGGTAAAAGCAAGAGTTAAATTTATATTTTAGTTATATAATTGTATTGGGAATTATAAAAATAAGAGGTAAATTTGAAAAGATTGTCATCAATGTATCATTGGAATTGAAAAGTGATAGATATTGTGGAAAATAGAAATTGATCAAAGTGACAGATATTGAGGAATGGAGGGGGTAGGAAGCAAGGTGGTTTTTTTTTTAAAAAAAAAAAATCCTTTTGGGATGTAATTGTGAACTGATAACTGACATCTGATTTCCTTTGTTTGGAAAGGGACTCCTATGGGTTTGCAATAAGACCACAGCACCTTCAGACATACAAAGAGTATGGCAAAATCTATAAGGTAAAATTCATACTTGTGTTGCATTGTCTTTGGACGCTGCTATTCCTGCAACATGCAAGCAAAAAGAAAAAAAAAAGAAGAAGAAAAGAAAAGAGTATGAAAAGAAGAATGTAGACAAGCATAGAATTGCTTTAATTCATTTGTTGAGGACAATAATCTTAACGAGCTTGTACTGTCATTTACGTACTGCTGTACGTTACTGTGGTAGCCATTGAAAGAGTTTCTATATCCATCTTGTACACGTCTTCGTCTCTGGTAAGAAAGGAGTAGAAATCAGAAATCGTACAGTGAAAATGAAAACAAAATAAGTTACTTGCCTTTACTTTGGCTCATGAGTACTCAGAACTATAGTTTAGCTAGTTTTATGTTCTGACTAGTATTTTTGAGTGAATCGTTTCCCCGGTTTCAAATGGTTTTTCCAATTCACAATATCAATCTTTCCTTTTTTTCTTTCATTTTTTTGTGGGTCTCTTGGGATTAGTCTGGCCGCTAGCAGTGATGTTTAAAGTTACCACTTGGTTCTCCCAAGACTCAAGGAAATCGGGATATGCATTGGGAATTGTTGATGTTGTACCTATTAACTAGTAAAGACTCAAGAGCCAACGGAAAGATTATATGATTTGGCTTCAGATATATCTTTGCTAGTTTTTTCAACTGTATTTGGCTCTGAAGACTAGACGGGGGATGCTTATGGATTTATTTTTGTTCTATTCAGCCGCATGAAAAATTCAATATTTGTATTGGTATGGTCTGCCAGAATCAGCTTCTTCATGCACTCCCATGCATGGGAGAAGGTTGCTATCTGGACCACCTCAGACCCTCGCATACAAGCCTTAATATGGACAGAAATGTATTGCAGTTTTAAGCATCCACTCTAAGGATGGTTTTACATTTCCAGGAAGAGGAGGAGCAAAGATCAGACAAGTGGAGCATCTTCCTTGAGCATTGCTCAGACAGCGTCCTGTCGTGTAAACCTGCTGAGGTGAAATCAGAATCACCCAAGCAAGAAACTTCTACTGAACAAGGAAATGATTCAGGTAGTGAGAAGTCTCGATCTGATAGCTGGAAAGAGGCTGGGAGTAGAACTGAGTTGCCTATGGCTAAAGAAACAAAACGTCGCAAAATTAAAACTTGGGAACCGATCAGACCGTCACTTTCTCCAATTGAGAAGTTGATGAGCGTTCGCGTCAAGAAGAAAACATATATTGTAAATGACCATGTTCACTTGGTGCAAAAAGAGATCCCTTCAAGGAACAATTCTTACAGGAGCATCCAAGAACAAGTTGAAAAAAACAGCGTTACGTCAGAAGAGCATGGCAATACTGTTGCAGAAGTGGTAGAAGGTTCTGCTGAAAGTAAACTCTCGTCTAATGATTCTCATAAAAAGTTGGACATCTCCATTGCCCAGGATTCTGAGGATAAGATGTCTGCTAACTCTATTCGAAATGATGTTGATAAATTTGTGACCCATGAACCTTTCTTTGCTTGGAAGGAGGAACTGGAGTCCCTTGTTCAAGTGGGTATACCAAAGGCTCTCAGAGGAGAGGTAATGTTCACTAATTGTTCCCTGTATTTTCATATCGTCTCAGAAAGCAACTAACCTAGAAAATTTTCATCTTGAGATTGTTGTCCTCCTCCTATTCAGGATGCTGATAATAACTTTAGGCTTTAAGATTGGGCCATCTGTCGTTCTGAAAATTGGATTATACTCCACGAGTACCATGCTCTCGTACTCCCATAATGGGTTTTATGAGCATATGTGTATAAATTTATGATCCTGCATATATAAATCTATGAGCATTCAATTTTTGTTCTTTGATCATATACATATTTGTAGTTTGAGTTCATAATTTATACATAACAATACATTTACAACTTAATGAGTTTACAATTTTCATTTTATGAGCATGTGTGTACACAGATTTGGCAGGCCTTTGTTGGTGTACAGACTCGAAGGGTAGAGAAATATTACCAGAAACTGGTTTCTACAGGAATGGACTTATGCGACACCAAGACTTGGAGAAAACAGATTGACAAGGTCATTAGATGCATGGGCCTTCGACTTGTGTCATTCAATCTTTCCCTTCGTAGGTGATCCTTCTTTTTATCTTTGGTTTACGATCCAGATTTTTACCCTAAACTGAAATTTATGTTCTCTATGCAGGACTTACCTCGGACATTTCCAGGCCATCCTGCACTGGATGAAGAAGGAAGAAATTCATTGCGGCGTATACTTACAGCGTATGCTTTGCACAATCCCTCTGTTGGGTATTGTCAGGTAACTAGGCATAAAATGACCTCCACATATTGTTCATGAAATCACCATCGTAGATTTTCTTGCTATCGATTGTTTTCTATAATTGATAGGAAGTCAATTTCAAAATGCTTTAATATATTGTTTGTTCTGTTTATTTGTCAGTAAATAACTTCTGCTGTGATCAAAATGCTTTAATATATATTGTTCTCTTTTATCTTCTACTTTAGTTCTACCTTAGTTGCTTGTACTTGTTTAGTTGAATTAAGAACTAAGGCTCTTGATTTTTAGTAGAATTTTGCCTTCAGACTCAACATTTATTTTGGTACTTTTGCAGGCCATGAATTTCTTTGCTGGCTTATTATTGCTTTTGATGCCAGAAGAGAATGCTTTTTGGTAGGTCTCAATTTGATTATGAAATGAGCAATCTCCTCTAGTCCTTTTTATGAATATTGGCAAGAGCAAAACCAAGATACTATTCATCACATTCACACCTAGCTACCTTGTTGAAGCAATTTGGTCTTTTACTTTCAGGGCTTTGATAGGTATAATTGATGATTATTTTGATGGATATTATACCCAGGATATGATAGAATCTCAGGTAAATTGACGATACACCTAAACATTTTTCTTCCCATTAAAGGTATTTTTTGTACATTATTTCAAGAATATTGAAACTATTTTCTCTAAAATTATTGATCCGAGAATTTTCTTTGTACATTATTCATATTTTTATGCCAACACAAGTCATAAACATTAATGGGAAAAATTTATTTTTATGGAAGTCCTAAGAAGTGCACCATGACAATGATCTTGTTTCTAAATGGTATCGAATTAATGAAATTGCCTATATTTGAGAGAGAACAATGCTGAAAGATGGAAGAAAGATTCTATAAATATGAAATGACAACTTAATTTACCTCCAAGTCCGGGATGGAAGAGTATTTTCATTCAACATTCTTTCACTAATTACAGAGGATATCTTTTATCAGGTGGACCAACTGGTTTTTGATGAGTTGATGCGTGAAAGATTTCCTAAACTGGGTTTGTCTCACTTTAACTTTTATTCACTTGATGGAACAGTTGGTCAAAATCCTCTAAGTACTGACATTATTTCCATTCATAAAGTGCAGTTAAACACCTTGATTTTTTGGGAATGGAGGTGGCATGGGTGTCTGGACCGTGGTTTCTGTCAATTTTCATAAACATGCTTCCATGGGAGAGTGGTTAGCCTCCCCCTCCACTTCCCCTCTTACGCCTCGTTAGATTGGAAAAATACTCCTTTGTGGTGTTCTAAAATCACACTTTAATGGAAGGGTTAAGCTTCCACTTGGTTTTATGCATACCAACTCTTATACGAAGTATTTCACAGTATACGACAATGTTGGTACTTGATATTACATGGCAATTTTCACAAATACCTGAATGATTTTGCAAATTTACCGAAGTGTGGTTTAAGAACAGCACACGACAGTAATTATGCCTTTGAGATTTATCTCAAACCTTCAGCTCTTACAAGTTGTTTATTTCATTTTGAGTTGGATGCCCTTCTTGGTCGTCTATATGATGCATTTTTCCATTTTTGTTATTTTGTTGCACTAGTTCTACGTGTTTGGGATGTGCTTCTATTTGAAGGGAACCGTGTTATGCTATTTCGCACTGCGCTTGCCTTGATGGAGTTATATGGTAAGCAGAAGCTGTTGACCTGCTCACTTGTAGAGTTATAGTGCATGGCTGCATTTTGCATAAAGTGTCTTTGTCCGAGGCATGGCCTTCACTAGGGGGTATTGACAATTTGGCAGGTCCAACTCTAAATACCACTAGGGATACCGCTGATGCTGTGACCTTGTTCCAATCTCTCACTGGATCAACATTTGATAGTAGCCAGCTTGTTTTTACTGCTTGCATAGGTTTTCTTGATGTAACTGAATCTAGACTAGAACAGTTAAGAAGCAAGCACCGACCTTCTGTTATGGGAATAATCGAGGCAAGAACTAAAGAAAAACAACTTTCAAAGGTAGCATCAAAGTTGTATAGTTTTAGCCATCGCCAATCATTGAGAAAAGAGTCACTGAGGAAAGAGTCATCGAGAAAAGATTCAAAGAGGAGTTTCGGAGGAAAGCGGAATGGTTTGGCTCCACCAATACCCCAATTCTCACCAGACAATTTTGATGAATTCATGTGTGCACTAAGTATTGATTCAGAGAGTGATTCTGTACCAGAACTTCAAGAACAGGTATTACTAACTTGTGGAACATAATGATGCATGGCATACATAGATATGATCATTTTTTTTTGTAATGGAACGAGACGTAAATGTTGATATAGTTGGATTTGGACCTAGTTTGTAAACTATGACCCACAGACTGAATAATTTGAGCTAGATGATATGTACTTGGGCAGTCTTCTCTCACGGTCTTTTCATTTTGTCCCACATAGTACATTTATACCTGTATCAGGCACTCGATGCTTGGACATGAGTATGTATGGTCACTTGACAGTCCATTTTTGACCAAAAATCCAAAAATAAAAGTCTAACATGACACCCATGTCAGACTCTTGACACTTGGACATGGGTACGGTCGAGTCTGGGTAGCATTGCATCACTCCATATACTACAGCTGTTAAATATGAACTAACCCTTTCCTGGGGTTGCACTTTGCAAAATGCTCTCATATTTGACTGACTAGACTGAAAGGAGGCTGTATGAATGTCTTGTTTTAGGCTCAAATTGAATATGCACGTGTAGGCTCTACATAAGTTACAATATAGAATTCAGCAGTGGATGTTTATATAGCCTTTGTGTTGTTAAGTCTCCCTTCTCCGTGGCAGCGAATCTACATTCTTCTTTATATCTGTTTAATTACAACTCATTGCTTGCATGCAGGTAGCTCGTTTGAAAGCTGAGTTACTACAAATGATGGAAGAGAAAAGATTGGCAACACTCAGGTTAGCTATCTTTCAAAGATTCTGATTTTCACACACATGGACTACACTGCAAGATAAAGCATGGGTTTGTTTGTGTGTGTGTGTGTACGTGTTTTGTTCTTGTAAAAATTAGCTCTAAAATTGACCATTTATCCTGAAGTGATATTTCGCACATTTTAGGAACCTAGATTGCTGAACCCATGGTAAACCACATCTTTTTGAAGTATTAGAGAATAGTAACTGATGTTGTGCTGCATTTATTTAACTAATAAGATGAATGATTGTGATCTATCAGAATACAGAGGACTGTCAGAGAACCTAAATGCATCTAAATGTACTCATTTGCATCTATGCATAGTTACTACTCGTAGTACCACCTCAGTGATGTATCTAGTGTTGAGCCTTGTCTTACTCTTTGCTTTTCCGGATGGAGTCATAAGCCCGTTTTACAAAATCATTAGTAATGTTAATAAGAACTATATGTATCTTTTTCAGAGCTGAAGAGCTTCAGACAGCCTTTCTTGAGAAGTCTAAGCAAGATGATCGCGACCAACTTATTGCAAAGGTAAAGTGTCTGGACAAATTTGGTGTCTTTTAAGCTGTCTTGATTGCTGAACATTGATGATGTGATGCCCGTCCCCCTTTTGGATAGAGGCCTACAAATGTCGAGGAGTTTCTAATATCAAACTCCGCTTATTTTGTGTTACTAGAGTCAGCATAGTTTGGCTGGCATGTCACAAAACAAACCCAATTACATATTACCAAAAGAAACACGACTGTTGAGGTGTGTCACATGTAAACTGCATAGCTTGAAATTATATGTCATGGTGAGGGGCCAACTGGCCAAGACAACAGCATCCACCTTGGATCCATCCTAGGAAAATGTTGTAAAAACCCTATTGAAACCAAGTACCAACAACAACAACTCCCAATGTGGGTCCTACTTTCATAGGGTGTGGGGAGATCCCGATGTAGGTAGCCTTACCTCAACAAACATTTCTGTTGTCAAAGTTTGGAAACTGTGTATCAGGGTGAAAAAGTTACATTTTTTAGGTTTTCTCCCTCTAGTAGTTCACCGTGGGACACAATTCTCAAATTTTTGGGGGTATTGACTTGAACTGTAATATACCAATCTTTAACATTGGACACTATTGTACTGACCTTTTGGACTTATGTCTCCAATTTCACTCAACATCGTCCGAAAGGCTGGCAGACTAGTTTCCAATGTTAAAGGTTGGTATATTACATGCCAATACCCCCAGAGACCAAAATTCCTTTACTTTTCCTTTCTGTGTTTCATTTCTCAATGGACTAATGTTATGATATAATCGAGAAGGTTAATTATGTATTTTGTGTACATGTAGATTGAGGAATTAGAGCAGGAGGTGGCGTTGCTCAGACAGGCCCTTGCTGATAAGCAAGAAAAAGAACGCGCAACGCTTCAGGTTTGATGTGCTTAGCTTAACTCTAGTGTGAGTGATTTCTGCTTTTTAGGGAAGGATCATGCACTTCCCTTCTTTCTAGTTATATCATTGTCCATGCTGCAGGTCCTGATGCGTGTTGAACAAGAAAAAAAGGAGATTGAAAGTGCTAGAGTTGCTGTGGTGGAAGATTTAGCTGCTCAGAAACGTGAAACTTATTTGCTTCAGGTCCTTTCTCAACATCCTTTTGTTATGATGTCCTAAGTTCTCTTCAGTGCTCTAGGTGCATCAGTGCATGTAATATAATTGTTCACTCCCAATAATATAATTGTTCACTCATACCTATCCAGAGCACGTGTTCTAGGTGCATGTAATATGTATTGCTTCCTTCCCCTACCTGACCCCACCCCAGAATAACACCCTGCTTTGCAGCAGACATTTGTACTTTGCAGGTATTGAATTTAGATTTGGATTTTGTGAAGCCAGCAAGAAAAGTTCTGAGTTCAGGGTTGTTCGGCCTCTCTAAATCATGGATGTGAAACAGTCTTGGGATGCCTTGATTTGTAACTTGCTAAATGTTCATCTAGTTAATTGAGTTTCATCTTCATTTGCACACAATGTTGTCTATATTGTCATCTAACATCCCCTCTATTTATCAGGAAAAACATGAAAAGGCTATGGCTGCACTAGCTGAAACTGAGAAAGGTTCGATCTCAGAGTCAGTGACAGAAACTGCAGTGCAGAATGAATCTGGTGAAGAAAAAGCAGTTTCTTCTTGCGGGTACCTACTTTGTACCTCTTATTCTTTGGAAAGTAATAGAGTTCAAATTGCTAGATCCGGGCATAAATTTAAATTGCTATACCCTGTGTTTATTTATGTTGGACATAAGGTTGTTAGAATCGGGATCCTAACTCGGATCCTTCGGGTAGTTAGGA
This sequence comes from Portulaca oleracea, assembly GCA_029582165.1. NCBI lineage: Eukaryota > Viridiplantae > Streptophyta > Magnoliopsida > Caryophyllales > Portulacaceae > Portulaca > Portulaca oleracea. Next base: position 46,546,046 of record CM055873.1, read on the forward strand.
TCAGAATTAATCCACGTAGGATCGTGGATCGGAATGTAGATAGTAAAATCACATCAAGGATTTTGGATCATAAAATTGTGAGATTGTAGATCAGGATCGGGATTTTATTAACTATACTCACATAACTAGTGTCGATTATTGATGCTACCCTCAATGGCATCCCCAGCTGTGGTTCCAGAACTTTTAATATGGGATTTATAGTAAGTAAAGGTAATATTTCTTGTAAGCGTAAGTTGATGCCCACATATCTGTTGTGCTTTTTTTTTTTCAATGTAATTAGGTTTTAATCAACCGAATGATTGCCTTCTTTTTAGGGATGAGTGTAGTAACTCTGCACATCAAGGAGTTGAAACAAATCTATCATCTTCTGAACTTGGTGAGCATGATAAGAATGAGGTGAGCTCTCTGTCTTTTTGTTATCTTTTTAGGGGCCATAGTTGTTTCTATTGAATTGAAAGAGATGTAGTTTCAATTACAAGTGTTATAACCGGTCCCAAGCCGATCGACGGAACTCCCAATGTGGGTTCTGTTGGCTCAAAGTCTAGGGAGATCCAGATATAGGCAGTCTTACCTCAGTAGAGATTACTGTCTGGTCCTAACGTAGTCACATGCTAATTATTAATAATGCTTTGCTTCAAGCATTAATGCAATTAGGAGAGACCGGGGCTTTAAGGTTAGTGAGACCGTTGCAAGGGACAACTCAGTTAGATTAAGATTTTTGGATGCGAATATATTGACCGCTAGAGGTATTGGACTGTAATATACCAACCTTTAAAATTGAACACCAATATATTGGTCTTTGGACTTATTTATTGTTAATTTAATATGCTAACCTTTGATGATGATTGGTAAAATTGGACACTAGTATGCCACCACCTAAAACATTAACGATAAATAGGTCCAAAGGTCAGTATACTAGTGTCCAATTTTAAAGGTTGCTACATTACAGTCCTATACCCCTAAAGGTTAGTATATTAGTGGCCAAAAGTCCATTAGGTTATTAAAGTTGGGTTTCCAATGGACTTGTGTTTTGTTTCTGTCTTCTCATCGGATTATTGTTTTGCAAGATGGATGACAACAATGATGAATGAAGATTGGCAGTAAAGAAACAGAACAATAAGGAGGTTGGCATGGTGATTTGTAGAGGTTCGGTGCCTTTGGAGCGACGCCTGCTTTTCAAACTACTTTTCAGTCCCAGTAAGCCTTCTTATTCAATCTCACTAGAACTTAGAAGTCACACATTTACAATATTTTTCAAAGTTTACTTACTGTTAGAAATCATAGTTGTGCAGTGACTTTCAATGAATATGAGGATGCATAAGTCTTGTTGGGATGGACTCTAAAAAAATTCATTGCTCAGTGATTTATTGTTACCCGGAATTATTCTAATTATTTGTCATCTTACAAACTTCGAAAGGTCAATCTTAAAGGAGTCCATCTCATAACTCTTATTTGAGACAGGGTCAACTAAGAATTTGTGGAAACTGGAGTAATAGTGAAGCACAGACCCTGATTCGACTGTCAGGGTCTGCACCCATCTGCATTGGTCATGTTGTCAAGTTATACTTTTAACTCCAATGAACACTGATAAGCACTGGTCAACACTCAATGCCTTAGTTATGATAAGGTGAAATGAACAAGCCCATTTAATGTAAATTGCTAAAATATGATGTTGATTAATACAGGACTAGGACATTTTCTTGCATATAGAGAGAGAGAGATCATGGGAAAGCAGATTTGACGAGAAAGAGAAACGAAGAAGGCAATCGACAAATACAGTGCCAAATAGTTTACTGAGAAGGCCAATCCAACTGACAGCCATGGATAGAAGTTATCAGCAGAACGAAAAACAGTCGTATATATGCGTGACCTACAATGGAGGCAAATAGGCAAAAGTGAAACCTGGGCAGTTCCGCTTCAATGTCGAATTATTGGATATGTAGGGATTAACAGCTAATAGCTATCGTCAGAAACCAGCACACTTGAATGGAGAATGTAATTTTTACAGTAAAAACTGTACAGCTATGTTACCCCGACTCTTCATTTTCCCTGTTGTACCTGTGTCGCGCCCTTGATACCCAGACAAGGGTACGACACTCGACACTCAAATTACAATGAAAATGTATAAAATTTCTTTCAAATAGCCGAGTACGACACCTGTATCCATGTCCGATATGGACACGCGTACCTGAGTCCGAGTAACATGGCTGTACAGTACAGCATATGAATTATGAAGCATCTTTTCTTTCTACCTGGACAAACAAGTCATTCATTCATTCATCCCTTTGTTGATAAAAGAGGTGGCAATGCAATTGTAACTAATGTTGTCAGAGATACAGGTGGTGTGTAAAAATGTGAGAAATGACAGGATCTGAAAGATTGGCTACACATATTTATAAGCCAGTTCAATTCAGTTTTGGGTGGTCAGTTTGAAGTTTCTGTTTTCCTTTTTCAGGAGGCCCTATTGTAGGGATAATTGCTAACAAGCAACAACTTCCACAGGTCGGATTAAACTGTCCATAACAAGCGTGACTACACCTGTCAATACGGATAGGCGGGCAGGTTATGGGTTGGTCGTATATTGGGTTCGGGTAAATACGGGTCGGGTGTATTTTGGCTTCGGGTAAATACAAGCGGTGTATTCCATTTTTGGGTCACACCAATGGTTATGATTGCGACCTTTTTTTGCTTTTTCTTTTAAAAAATTTGTCTCTAAATATTATTTTTTATACAGTATACTTAATAAAATACGATTATCTTCTAGTACCAATAGATTATTGTAAATGTTTCAACTTAAATTAGAGAAATAACATATGAATGAGTTGCAATTATAGTTTAATAGTCATAAATTCTAATGAAAAGCGACAAATTCTAATAGATTTGAACGTAAAAATTAAAGTTTCTGGGTCAAACGGGTGTGTCAGGTTTCACCCGCTAATTTGCGGGTTTTCGGGTTCGGACCGAGAAAACTGTGTTCAAAACCCATAATTTCCAAGCGGGTCTAAGTCGGGTCAAAGATTGAATCAGGCCCACAATTTTCATGCATGAGATAATTAAAAAATTCTTTTGCTCTAGGGACTGAAAGATAGGGTCATGTGTGTAAAAATTCTTTTGCTCCTAAATTGAATTTTATCCACTAACATAAAACTTGGTCCGAATTCAAACCCTATAGCCATTTGTTAGGTCTAATGATAATTGATAAATGGAGTAAATCTACAGAAGAAAGAACCATTGACATAAGTTAATATAATATGCTACCCCAAAGAAATATCAAATGTTATCAAGCTAATGCTAATGGAAAGGATATGAAACGAATAGTACTATGCACAAGGATTCCATCAAGTAGTGCAATTTATTAGGTGCTCCTGGAGTATATGCTTCAGATTCTACAATTGTTCACTCGCATATATTAGATTGTTCACTCTGATTATTATGATTGTTCACTTTGATTCACATAATTGTTCACTTACAAATATCCGGAGCATATGCTCCGGGTGCATCTAATAGATATTGATCAAGAAGGGTATGAGGTTAGTAGATCTATAGTCCCACAAAATCCAACTCTTACTTTTACAAAGAAATTGTTTCCATCAAGTAGGGTATGAGGTTAGTAGCTGTTGTAGTGGTTTATTTTCTAGTTTTTTTGGATGTATCTTCTGGTTGCTGCTGGCTTTTATTGATGTTGGTTTGTTTTCTGCTGTTTTTTGTTGTTTTTCGGACATTTTATAACATTTTTGATGCTTTTAGCCTTTGTGGGTTTCAACTATATTAAAAAGAAAATGTCTTTCCAACTCATTTTCTTTAAGTTTGATCCTCAATCCTTTCGCTCCAATTCTACAAGTGTTGGGCAAGAAGGCCCAAATCCACATTCATTCATATTGAAGCCCAAAGCTTTCGGCTTGCTTTGACTATGGAGTATGGACTTACTAATCACTCTCCTCAACAATAACATTCCTACATTTTTTGGTCGATACTCTGCCGTTCTGCCCATTCATCAAGGTCTTCGCGAGTCAGCCATGGCGACACAGCTCCAGCTTCCCATCGCCATTGCTTTCTCTCTCTTCATTTCTCTATCTGTCCTTGCTTTATCGTCTTCTGTACTCTCCAATCCCGACCTGCAAATCGTAAATGCTGAACGCCGTGTAAGTTCTCAATCGCCATTTCGGTTTCAAGTGCTCGATCTTGTCTTGTTCGTTCGAAATTAAGCTAGATCATGTAGATTAAGAATTTAGGTTGAGTGTTATCGTAGTGTTGTTGTTGATTGAGTGTTTTGATTTCCAAGCATTGTGATTTTGGTTTCGATTTTGTTGAGGAAGTGTGTTGTAAGTGTTTGATTATGGCACGTTTGATTGATGGATTGTTGATATCTGTTTCAGATCGATTTAAGCTCGCACATTATCAAGACGTTCTTAACTCTAAAGGTATGATCGCTGTTTCTAGTGGTTTTTGAACTGTCAACTTAAATAACTAGCATTTGTAAGGGCTTGATAACACACGACTACACGAGTGAAAATTCCGGAATTCGAGAAACGAGTTCGTATTTGCATCAAAACTTTACTTGGGCTAGTTGAAAGGTATGGGATCTATATTTGATTTAGAGCAATTTGTTTGCTGCAAGCTCCCTGTGGAAGCTAATACTAGTGTGACCAATAAGTGGTGAACTGCACTATTCTATTGCAATTCTTACAATCTCAAAAATTAGGGTTTATTGATGGTTTCGATGGGGCTATCAAATACCCAGGGGGCTTACCATGGTTTAAGCTTTGGATTTTGATGTAGAAGCTAGAATCTGAGGCTCTTTAGTATTAGCCCAGTGGCTGAAACTGTCCAAGACTTTTATACTTGCTGAAAGCTGTGTCTTATAAATTATTCTGAACAGGACATGCTAATGAATAGGAGTCATGCTGCCATTTTAACATAGATGTGTCTGGCTTGACTTGAAGTGTCTATTCCCTGTACTAATGCTGGAATTAAGAGTAACCAACATAAGTTCTGGATTAAATGAAGGGTAACCAACGTTAGTTCAGGCATTAAGAGTAACCAACATTAGTTAACTGTTTCTGAGTGTGCAATTTAATTTGAATGCTGTTAGTTTTTCTCCATTGTATGCATGGAAGTCAAAATAACACCGTTCTACTAGATTCTTAGCGTGGCATTTTACTTGTAAATGTTCTTTGCCAGTCATGATTAGACATTTGCAAAATGTTGTAGTTGGAATCTTCATTCCCCTGAAGTACCTTGGCTACTCACTACTCCCAACTTTGCCGTTATAACCGTGGTGGATTTTCGGATAACTGGGAAATGAATACCTTGACACATACCATACAATTGTGCCACTGCCAAGTGCCAAGTATATCATATGCATTATGATTCTCATTTTATATGTTGTCTGACTATATATTTGATTCATTAAATCCTTTCAGGTTGAAAATGTAGGCACATCTCCAGCATCAGAAGTTCTGCTTGCTTTTCCTCCTACACAGGTTGATCATTTGGCACTGTTAAAAGCAGCTGTGGTCGGTGGAAAGAAAAAGAAAAAGACATATACTTCTCTTGATGTCAATCCTAAGGTACCTGATGGACCAAATGGGACGAAATACTTTTCTATCACTTTACAGAATCCATTGAAAGCCGGTGAAGCTGTAACACTGGAGGTCCTATACATCTTGACACACTCACTTGAACCGTTCCCATCAGAAATTAGTCAATCTGAACCTCAATTGGTTTACTACCGTGATAGTGCGATCATATTGTCACCATATCACATTAAACAGCAGACAACATTTATAAGGACTCCAACAAGCAAGGTGGAATCATACACAAATGTGGAGCCTACCAGCCGAACTGGTGTTGAGTTAAAGTATGGACCATACGTGGACCAGCCCCCTCACTCATTTTCTGCCATTATTGTCCACTTTGAGAATAACCAGCCATTTGCTGTCGTTGAGGAGCTTGTTCGTGAAGTTGAGATTTCTCACTGGGGAAGCTTAGTGGTTAAAGAGCACTACACATTGGCCCATGCTGGTGCTCGGCTTAAAGGAGTATTTTCCAGGTATGCACATATAATGCGGAAGAATTCTTTTTCTTTGATTTGTAGACTGGATATTTATTGAATGTACCCCAAGGATATCAACCATGTACAAATAAAAATATATGCTGTGAGGCTCTCATCAATAATATTATCAACAAAATTCAAAACTGCAAATTTCTACCACCCTTCAGCACTGCAAGCAGAGTATACATATCCTAAAAAATATAGCTTTAAATCATGAAGTGGCGAACCTTGTCCTTAAATATGTGGATTTCACTCCTTCCAAGTGGCCCACCAAATATCTAAAGAAACCAAATTCCAAAATCCACGGACGCATTCTCCACTGAGCCACCACCACATCATTCACACTAAATGTTTGGACCCAACTCCCATGAACAAAAGAGCAACATGCCAAAGCAAAGAGGCCCATGAACAATGTACAAGTAAATGATCCACACATTCTTCCTATTGAAAACAATGTTAAAGGACTCTTTTGGGTAATCTAATTGGAACACAACTTAAAATAGTAGTTTTAGCTATGATTTAGTATTGCTTTTATTGAATATGATAAACCCAAGAAAGCAGGTTAAAGGATAATACACCTGTATTCTTGGACTAGGTCCCTCAACAAGGGACAGATTGGGCTGCTTTGGGCATAGGCCATATTATAATATTGAACACAAGAACAAAGGTCTTTGCATATGAGGATGAAGGTCCATGGAAGGAAAATAAAAAATTCAGAAAGAGGGAGATGAAGACACAAAGGAAATGAGAATTTGAAAGTGAGATTCAACAGAAAGGAAAATAAAGAATTTGGCAGGAAGTTTTCAATGTGTTCTTGTTAATCAACAGTCACAGCAGACATGATTGTTACCTAGATGGCTATTTGTTTGATGAACCAGAAGACAGAAAACTGTAGATCTTACCCAGGTGTTCCTTAGTAGAATGGGCTACTAAGTTAAGTTTTACTAATGCCCTGACATAATGTCACTTCTTTCTCTAGAACACCCTTACAAATATGTAGCTTCCTAGAACAGTATGATTATCCTGACTTGCCAATCCCATATCATGTTACTATGTGAGGTAGACCATCACCTTTGGGTCATTGCCAGGACACAACAAAACTGCTTAAAGAGTTGTTAATTGGGAGTCATAGGGTGGTTCGCATGTTGCTCAACCACTTGATAATTTAATGGATATTAATATAAGAACATAGAATTCTATAGATTGGACAATCTGTACTCACAGTGGGGATAGTGAGCCTGCATCTTTTGAAGATCATAAGAGAAACTTTGTCTCATTGGGTTTTGGTGTGCGGAACTTAAGATTGTGTAACATGACTCTTTTGGGTAAGTGGCTATGGAGATTTATGAATGAAAAGGACAATCTATGGAGGACGGTGATTACGATTAAGCGTGGTGAAGTAGGTTTTGCATGGGCTTCCTTAGTATTGAGTGGCTCTTATGGGTGTATCTTTAGAAATTCATTGCTAAGGCATGGGATCTTTTCTCCCCTCACATTTCTTTTGTTGTGGATGATGGTTCTACTGTTTCTTTTTGGCATGATCGTTGGTGCAATAGGCTTCTTTGAAAGATCTCCTCCCTACTATTTATGTTCTGGCAGTAGATCGATATGCTGCCATTGCTGGTTATAGGGAGCAACTTTCAGGCTCTAATGTTTGGTCTCCTACTTTCATTTGAGATGGTTTTGCTGATGTAGTATCTTTGGTTACTGTCTTCAACATCCTTAATGAGGCCACTTAGATGTCTCTTCACAAAACATGGTGAGATGGGATTTGAGCAGAGGACCTTTTCGGTTAGCTCTTATTATTTCAAACTTCTTAGTTTGCATTCTCAGTTGTGATAATTTACAGAAAAGGGGGAGGCTTTTGGTTAATAGGTGGTTTCGGTGCCCGGGGGAGGGGGGGGGGGATATCTTGAATAGTCATATCATATTTTACTTCATTGTGCCTTTGCTAGGTATCTTTGGGTTTTAGCCTTTGGGTGCATATGTGTTGCTTGGGTTGTTTCCCATTTAGTTACAAGTCATCTTCTTGCTTGGGAGGGTGTCGAAATTGAAGAAGAAGAGAATCATGGCAATTTCTCATGTTATTTTTTTGGACTATTCGGAGAGAAAGCAACCAAAGGGTTTTCGAGGGAGTTGAAACTCCTCTTCAGCACTTGAAAGACAATTTTATCAAGTCTCTCTTCTGTTGGGTTAATGGGAAGTTTAACTCTCCGTCGTTTGATGTAGTGGATTTTGTGGATAGCCTACAATTTGGTTGTACATAACTTTGTAGGATGCTTCATAAGCATTTGATCTTTTCATGCTATTATTAATAAGTCTTTTTTCCTAGCAAAAAAATAAAAGAAAAATGTAAATAAACGCATGATAATTGTGAAATGCTAGGCCAAACTAAAATTTAGTAAAAGCACTTATATCATAAGTTAGGCCAAATACCAATTTAGTAAAAAACACTTATGTCATAAGTTAGGTCAAACACTTCAATACTTCTCCAAAAGACGCTTTTACAAAAACTGTATTTAATAAGAAAAACAATTTTTATAAACTAGGCTAAGCAGGCAGTTAAAGTTCTAGTTTTGTTTCAGCTTATGGACCGGACCTTGGCCTCTGTTTGGGGTTTCCATTCCTACCAACTAAAATCATTCCTTTATGACAGTATGCTATCCTCTTTATCCAGCCATCTAGTTCTAGCTTCTTTGGACTGATTCAGATTGAATGTCCTTAATCCTTATTTCATTCGACTTCTGATTTTACATTATTTTTTGTATTTAGCATTTTGATTGTTTATTTGGCAGGGTTGAATATCAGTCTAAGCCTTTAGTAAGTGGAGCTGCTTCGTTCAAACGGTTGCTTGCTAGACTACCTCCCAGGGTTCACTCTGTTTACTACAGAGATGGAATAGGCAACATATCATCATCTCATCTGCGTAAGGATTCAAGAAAGGTAATTTGATAGACATCTGCATCATTTGATAATATACTGTAGGCAGCATCTTTGCTCTGAAATAGACTTGCTAGTCCGATGTATAGAAAGTATGTAACACACATCTTACCTGGGAACTGACTGTTGCACTATCTGAACCCTGAGGTTCTTATCAGCGTCTTACATTAGTTCTAGTTAGTGTGTGTTCAGTGTCCTAACAGTTTTGGAGTGCTTCTCCACATAAAGACCTGGAGCTGGGCCAAACATAGATAGGGTTGTTATGACTTATCGCTCCATACAGGTGCAAAATGGCTCTAAAATCAACCTGAAGCTCAAGCGACAGTCACCTTTTGTTTCTCAGGGAGCCGTGCGTCTGAAATTGATAAATAAAATACCTGGATCAAAATATCCTGACACAATACTTTTATGTCAGCTATCCCACTATAAATATCTGGATCACTTCTACAGTATCGTTTGCTCACAACAAACAAACCAAAGAATTTTTTTTAAAAAAATCTCACTCCTCTTTATCACTGTACATTACCCATATTCCTTCTTTTGCTTATTGCCTGATCTGATTTTTGAAATGATAAATTAAAGGAATTATCTTATTAGAACCAACGTTCTTTGAATTATTCTTTCTTTCTTGTTTGACTTGTTGCTGGAATATTGGTGTTGAAATGGCAATTACATCCTCTTGCTAGATGAGATTGCATGAAGTTGGCATACATATGTCTGACTATTTCTACTCCTGAAAAGCACTTCTATAATTGGATCACTGAGCACCTTATAGTTTCTACAGAATTAGCTTTACAAAACTGCTTTTAAGTTTTAAAGTACTTTTATGGAAGTTCGAGCTTGGCCAAACCTGCAGTAAGTCCAGTTCTAGGAGCTGTTCAGGTCTTAGCATTTCTCAAAGAGTCCCATCATCCTTGTGCGACTGAAAGCAGGAGCCTTCACCCTATGATGTCCTTGTGTGTTGTGCTTGGCTGCCCTCTTTAAGCATTGTATTCTATTCTATAAGGCATTAACATTGCTAGAGTTTTTTATTTGTATGTGTGCATGACTAAATTTGGTAAATGCAAAATAAATTGGTTTAAGTGTCTCTTTCTGGATTTCACCTTGCGTCTCCCTCTGAACTATATGTACTAGGTTGGAGTTAGCTGCCAATTAGCAGTAGAGATATGGTTGATAGGTGTGCTGGGCAATGTTACCTGAAATTGAATATAGTTCTATCCATAGTATAGAGAGTTTTGCTCAATTTTGATGCTTTCTTGTCATACTGTATTGAGAACTATTTTATCTGATTACATCTATTAGTGAATGAAATTAGGCAGCATTATCTTATAAGCAGTGAGCACTGAGCACTGATTAATGGTATGACTATTGTTGGCAGTCTGAGCTTGAAATAGAGCCTCGTTATCCTCTATTTGGAGGTTGGAAAGCCACTTTTGTCATTGGATATGCATTGCCTTTGCAAGACTTTCTGTTTGAGTCAAGTGATGGTCGTCGCTATCTCAACTTCACTTTTGGATGCCCCATTGCAGACACTGTGGTGGACAAGCTGACTATAAAAGTAAGATTGATTATTGAATTTATGAAGTATTCACCTTGATTTGTAACCAATTGTAAGTTATCTTCATTGATTATCCCTAACTATGTGTGCTTTCTACTAGGTGGCTCTGCCAGAGGGGTCAAGAAACCCAACTGCCAAGGTTCCCTTTCCAGTAGAGCAACATTTGGAGGTACTTGCTTTTTTCAACAGATACTGGAGTATTTCTATGTGTATTCTTCTGTATGTGTCTGTGTAGATACCACATCTTATCTCATACTTCGCAAAGTCTAGGTTGAGGTCATCTCATCTGAGAATTATGGTGAAACGGTCTCCTTTAATGATGGCTTTTAAAGGCTTTGATATGACTTAAGTCGTACTGGTGTGACTTACTAATGCGAAAGTGACTAAATTCATCGTGTGGTGAATGTTATTAGTCATCTTGCATGTATTAATAGTCATCCCCGTATGCATCAAAGCTCTCAGGTCACCATCTTACAATTAGTCTTAAGTGAGATGGTCTCACACAAGACTTGCTTTTCGGACTTCATCTGCCATCAAATAGCTCTACTTCTGTTTGATTGAGTGAGGATACCTATGCTTTCTCTTTGTTTCATTTACCTTTATTTGTTTATATAGTTGTTTATGCGTTTGGGTGCCGGGGGGGGGGGGGTTGTCTAAACATGGAAAGATTCTTCGGGGAATCACCTGCTTGTTTCTGAGAATGAAGGTTTTGGCAAAAATCAAGTCTGATGGAATCAATAACCATACTTTGAGATATTATCAGTAAGGATGGTAGAGGGAAAAGACGATCCACCAGTTACAGGGAGGAGGTCTATATTTAGTGGCCAGGGATCAATGCCCCCCCCCCCCCCCCTTCTCTTCCCCACAGACACACACACACAAAAAGAAGAAAATCTCTTTGGTTTATTAGTGGTGAATGTTGTCTAAGTAATGCCCTCACACATTTGCTGTTGCATGCAGACCACTTATTCCTATCTTGATGTCATTGGGAGGACTGTTATGGTATTGGAAAAGAGCAATGTGGTCCCTGAGCAAAATTCCCCCTTCCAGGTAAGTCACATGATCTGTCTAAATTTGTGGCATTAATCTGTGATGTTAGTGCAACAGATGATAAATAAGATAGAACTCACTGCAGTATTTGTTACTGGAATGTCTAGTACCAGTTACTATTGGTTCTATACTGGACTGCTGCAAGTCATTAATTGATTGCAAAGAAATTAAGACAATGAACTGTATGATAACTTAAATGCAAATAAAGTTCTTTACTATTCAAACAAACAGTAATGGTGCAATGCTAAAGTACATTTGAGTTTTTTAAAAATAATATTTTCTGATATCTATAGGTTATGTATATTTCGAATTGTACAGACTTCTTGGATCGCGTGCCTAGTTACTTTTAATTTATTCCACGTATATGCTTTTTTCTATTACCTAAATATGAACTTCTCTTTTTACAAAGTTCTCAATCTCTATCTCGTTAGTTTGGTTTATTTAGCTTTACTACAGATCCAAAGTTCACTACTTTATTAGAAATGAAAATTATCCTTAGCAAAGTTAAAATTATGTATTTCCTTTTGTCCAGGAAAACGTCAAAGCAAACAATGTCATCATCATACACATTTAAGCAAAAACATTACGGTAGAAATTAGTAATCATCAACAAGCCATACTACGAAACATCTTTGACATTACTATTCTCAACTCCTATATATACTAATCATGTCTACTTACCAACTTACACATTGTGCTTGAGTTCTCCACAAGTTTCCTAAAATGAATAGACCCCTTGCCGGTCAGGGTAGCCTGGAATTTGTTTTTCAGTAACTTATCTGGATGTGGTTGATTTGATTGCAAGTGTTGACTTTCTGGATGTAATGCAGCCTTGCCTGCTGTATGATTGCCTCGTTGAAGTGATTGGGTACTACCTTTTGACGGTTGCTGTTGATTATTGATGAAGTGAAACTCTAGTGCTAGTACTGTGTCAGATTTCACTGTGCCAAAGTTGATTAGGCAATGTAGGCAATCCATTAGACCAGCCATAATGAATGTCAAGCATCTTCATGGTGCCAAGTGGACCATAGTAGAGGACATGGCAATGTGAGATCTGAGAGGACCGGGAAGTAAAAACTTTCCCAGGTTCCATCCCTGTTCCTGTTTTGGGAACAGCTCTCTTACTAGTATATCATCAGGTTCCAATCCCACATGATTTCCCAGTGGTCAGCGATCAGCTGATCACTGTTGCTTGCAATGGCCTTCCTCATCTGTTTTCTGAAGCAGAATTCTCCTATCCTGCTGCTTTATTCTCTCCATCCTTTTCCTATTGGGGAATTACTGAATGAGTCTAGGTCTGCCTAGTGCCTACCTCATTGGCATAACTTTACTCACTGGGTCAGATTTGGATCAATTTAGGGCTAGGAGAGTTGGGTTTAGTTGGATCAGTATACAGCCTTAAAACCCAAAACCTGGAGGCAACTCTTTTTAATATCAAAATTGTATGGTTTTTAGAAACAATGTTCGACCCACCAAGCAAATTTAGTTTGATTAAAATCCCACAAGTATTACCACTTTCCCTCAGGTGTCAGGTCATTCTCCTGTGCTCTAACCTCCTTGCCCTCCTCTGTAGTCCAGACCTATGAGGCTATGGTCATTGGTGTCGTGGTGCTATTTCCCACTCTATTGCCGGGTTCTGCCAGATGGCATGTCAAGGTTGCAGTCCATGTCAATACTAAACTGCTCAATAACTGATGTCTATGAGTTTGCCCCGGTGAAAAATATACTTAAACATAATAGTTTGTCTAAATAAGTACTCCTGTCCCAAAAAGTTTGTCTCGTTTGACTTTTCACTAATTTTAAGATATCTTGTTGGATACCCTCTTTTTTAAGCATAAAATACTAAGGATATCGTTGGTATTTGAATTTAAACTAAGGGGAATTTGGGAATCCTAATTCCTAACAAATTTGATGCTTCCACTTTTGGAAAGTGGACATTATTTTGGGACAACCCAAAAAGGAATAATGAGGACAGTTTTGGGGACAATGGGAATCATCCTATTCAGTAGTGAAATTACAAAATCAAAGAAAAGAAGTTAATGAATCATCTCGTCTGAGTTTCTATTGTATTTGAAGACCGTTCTTCATAGTTTCAAATGAATTGTGAATTCATGATTTATATACCACCATGATGTCCATTCTTGAGCAATTTTGTTTGTTGTTTACTTGATTAATTAGTCCTAGGAAATTTGGATCCAATTACGTTTTCAATCAAGATGGAAGATGGTCCCAACAAAGAGAGAGTACTCAAAATTGTTTGTAAGGATAGACGTTCGGAGTGTTATAAGAAGATTTCAGGATTTCTAGATTATGTTTGAACGCGTGTCCAATGTTAGTTTTTTGTTTCAAATCTCCAACTGAAGTGCCATCGTTTACTTGCAACAGCTTTTAATTTAATCTGCTTTTTAAAGATCGTCCTTGCTGAACCTCATATTGCAAACTAATAATTATTTTGCTCTGTTGTTCCTACAGGTGTACTATGATTTCAACCCTGCATTCATGCTTGTAGAGCCGTTGATACTGATCACCGTGTTTTTCTTATTCTTCTTGGCTTGCATAACCTACCTCCATGCCGATCTCTCTCTCCAGAAATATAAATCATCCTGAACAACCAGACAAAAAATAGAGGTAAAATTACGCCTCGAATGCTTGTGACCTATTATCATCTGTTTGCCATTTCTGCATCCAGTCTGTAATTTTGTTGTCTCGGTAAGTTGCAGGCACTGAAGCAGGACATCATATCGTTATCCTCACGCTGAACACTGGTAAAACAAACAAGCCGGACACAGAAGAATTACAGTTTGTGTATGTTCTGCTTTTAGGCGGTAGCTAGCTAGCAAAGCTATATATTGTAGCTGTGTAGCCAAGAGAGACGAAAAGATGCTGTATTGATGATGTAGGAGTTGAAAGTTTGAGCTACATTCTGGTTTTAGGTGGATCATTGGGTAAAGACTTACTGATGCATGGTCTTTTCCCTCGCTTTTGTTTGTACCTAGCAGCATGAGACATCGATTTCAACAAATTTTGCTTTACTGTAGCCTCCACCCGAAAAAAGGACCTTTTTGGTCAAGTAAATTTAAGCTGAGGTATTCATGGATAACTATAGATAGAAATATCGGCCTTTATGTTGGTATTGAGTAGGAATAAGTTTCGCCTATCCAGGCCCAGTATAGGCCTAACAATGCTTAAAATTAGCGCATACAATGATGACACCACCAAATTCCCTCTTTTTAATCGTTCTTTGTAGAGTGAGTCATTCTATGCAAGGTTCGTTATTCAAGTCGACAACTTGTGCCATAATCCAGGGTTTTCGACTTTGGAGTACTAGTATGAGAAGCTTTTACTTATAAAATTCTGGAGTCATGAAGTTAATTATATTTATATTCATCGATGACTAGATATATTATCCATGGATAACTACATATATTTTGATGCACGGCTAATTTATCTTGAGTAGCGTTTTGTTTTAGTTAGTTGATCTACCTAAATGTCAGATTTTCACCCTTATAATAATTGAAAAAAATGGATAATTAACTATCATCCATCAATACTACATATATCATCCATGGATAATTGTAGATACTCCCTCCGTCCTTTTTAAGTGTCAAAATAACTAAATTTACAAAATCTAAGTGTGTTGGAAATAGAGTGAAAAAATATATATAGACAAGTATACCCTTCATTTAAAGAGAGGAATAAAGAAGAATTTTAAAAGGTAAAATAAAAATTTTATTTATTAATTAAGGATAATATGGGTATTTTAATTATTGGAAATGTAAAATTGACAAATAAAAAGGGACAAGGTAGTTAAAAAAATTGACAGTCATTAAGGGACGGAGGGAGTACTAACCATGGTTATAAATACAACTAAAAGTTTCATAGTCTCAAAGCCTTTCATGCCAAAATTGTAGATACTAACACCCCATAATTCAAAGCCTTTCATGCCAAAATTTCAAAATAAAAAATATAAAAATGAGTTAGGGATTAATAGATACTAACCATGTAGATACTGAAAGTGTTTGTGTCAAAACTCAAAAGGAGATGAAGTAAATGACTACAATCCACATTACAATAAACAGACAACCACGGTATATGGGGTAGGCAACATGGATTGAAACCCAGTAACACTGCAGAAACTACTCTCCACACATTACCAAAATCGTCGTTTTGCTGAGTGGCTGCTTCAAATACCATAAAACACGGGGACAGAACAGAAAAGGCCCATAAAATATTTTACACCACCAAAAATAAGCATCCTGTCGTTCATATAACAAAACTCAAAACTGCATGTACAATGATATGATAGTAGTACTGATT
Source organism: Portulaca oleracea (assembly GCA_029582165.1). Classification (NCBI taxonomy): domain Eukaryota; kingdom Viridiplantae; phylum Streptophyta; class Magnoliopsida; order Caryophyllales; family Portulacaceae; genus Portulaca; species Portulaca oleracea. The sequence continues at coordinate 46,561,965 of CM055873.1, forward strand.
CTATCGAAAAGAACGACCCAAGACTTTCCAATTGTACATTCATTATTATGGTTCAAGCTTCATTCCATTTAATTTAAGCAACCCGATTCCACACAGCCATGTAATTCACACCGTAACACTTGCATATGCCATGCCATCCCTTCCCTTCATTCAACTCCGTTAAAATCAGAGCCCACGATTGAGTTTTCAGTTTTTCTAGTATATTTCTACGGCAAACGTACCAATTGTACCAATGATTCTCCAATCACCTGATAATATAATGAATACCTTCTGACCTGCATCAAGCAGAACAATAACATCACAATCTGCACTTAACAATAAATTTTTGGAAACAGATATACTCATATAAGAGGTTCATGGAAGTCCTTGATTCATTACTACAAATAAAACCACACACACAATAGCCTGACCATTAAAGCAGGGACCCTCATTCCAAAAAGTAACAGTGCAGAACGATGTCAGTTTATCCGTTGTCACTTTGCTCAGGATAACCAAATTCTAAAAAAACAAGTGTGCTGCTTTTTTTCCCGAGATTATTACTCCGGTTAGCTTAGATTGTAAGTTCAGTAAAATGTGCAACTATATTCAGGGTATCATTAAAAATTTGTCCCAGCTATAATAAATCAATGGATAAATCAACAGCATATGAATTTTCCTTTTCAATAAGGTATCTGCATATGATGAGAATGTCAAGCAGTTTCCTGGAAAAATCCTATAATGTACATGTGATGCTTTTTTACTATTGGGTCAATTGGAACTAATCTTTTTGAATCGCAAAACTCCGGGATATGACTGCTACATGCCCCTCCATAACTTGCACGGTAGAGGGAATTTGGAGGATTGGATTTGGATTTGGATTTGGATTCGGATAAAAGTGATGGTGATGACCTACAAGCAACAACAATCACATGGATCCTACCGAATCAAGCTCTGGGGAAGACTAGATATACAGAGGAAAGCCCAACTTCCCCAGACAAGCAAAAAGTTTGTTTCCAAGATGTGCAGAATACACCAACTCTTTCATAAATATCACATATATACCCAATACTTTATCCATGAATAGCAGCATGATGCTTCACCAAGGCATAAACTGTGTTCTCCATAATCCTAAAAATTCCACAGATCCATGGCTTCTTAGCATTGAATCCCTGTTTATGACATTGAACTACAGTAGCTATCCAATTTATGTCCCCCTTGCGTCTTGCCTCAAGGGCCCCAAATCTGAAGAGCTTTATTTATATCCACAAAAACCAGCTCCGAACTTCATCGTGTACTATATTCTGGGACAGAGGGAGGAAAATCCATTATCCCATACCCCCCCCCCCCCTTTTTCTTTTCTGGAAGAGATATCTTACTACTGCATGATTAATTTAAATTTATCTTCTTGGCTATGAGTTTCTCTAGTCTATTTTACTTCTTTTTCCCGAAAAAACTTGATCTAACCAACACAATCACAATCGATCAACCTTCAAAATCCCGAGAATGTAGCCTCCCTTCCACCACATCCCCATAATAATCAAGCCCTTCAATGAAAGAACAGTTTGCTCTTAACCAACCACCTTCCACCCAAGGACAAAACTCAGGCATCCCTTCAATTCGGTCATCTTATGCAACCTAAGGTCACAGCTAGGCAGAATGGCCCCAGTTGGCAAATGGGACATGACGAACAGCAAACAACAAACTTAATTAGTGTATAACAAATTCAATAATGTCATACATGTTTCTTGCCACTAATATTCCTTCCACTACACAAGCGTCACAATCCTTCAAATTCCTAGAAATCTTAGCACTCATCATTGCTACTTACAGCCTTTACCCCTCCTTGCCACCATTGCTACTTACAGCTTTTACCACTCCTTGCCGGCCGCCATAGCTACTTACAGCTTTTACACTCCTTGCCACCATTGCTACTTACAGCATTTACCACTCCTTACCACTATTTACAAAGCCTCCAGCACAAACGAATGGAAGCCTAAAAACAGTTATAATTATGGGACATTCGACATACACTTGGGAAGCTTAATGAGTCCAGTTGCTAAGGGATCATACTCATTCAATTATAAAAAGGTATCTTATTTTATCTTTTAGATACATATTATGCAAAATTGTGTACAGTTCAGACTAGAGGAGACAACAGAATTGGAAATCTGAATTAAAAAGGACATAAGATCATTCCTAAACACAGTACAGAGGTTGAGGTTGCCAGCTGAGCCACATATTGCCTTTGCTCATCCTATAATGTCTAGATACTATAGCCAAGCAAAATGTCTCACCCTAATTCCATCGGTGTGGCGCAAACAGGCAAACCCTGTTTACAAAATCTAGGGCCAAAAGGACAAAGTGGCTCTAGTATTCCGCATGCAGGGATACAAATGTCTTCTGAAATTGACTTGAATGAACATCGATCTCACATCCAAAATTGTGAATTCATAAGTTACCCCATCTCCACAACAGCAAATTAAACACATCCAAAAATAAATCAAAGTACCAAAACTGATCTCACTATTAATCCTACGAGTGAGGCGAGAACCCTAGAACTTAATTGCACATAGAACACAAGCCTAATATGCCTTCAATCAGCTTCATCATTATCCCCAACAAAAATTTAAACACATAACCAAAAAATGTCAAAAAGTGCCAATATCAACAAACAACTAACTACATTTCCTTGGAATATACCAACATTTAACATTGGACACTAATATACTTTACTTTTATCATGAATAATTGAATATACTAACTGTTGGTGGTATGACCAAAATTGGACATTAGTATACCACCACCGCTAGTATATTAGCATCCAATTTCACTCATCATCGCCAAAGGTTACCACATTAACAATAAATAGGTCCAAAAAGTTGATATACTTGTGTCCGATGTTAAAGTTGGTATATTACAGACCAATACCCTAAAAGTCTATATATTAGAGACCGAAAGCTTTGTTCCACCACTTTTGCCATATCTACTAAGTCCTTAAAACATAGAAAAGAAAGTGCATGAATGAATCAGAGCAAATCCTACCTGATATCAAGTAAAGCTTCCAGCTAGAATCTCCCTCAGATGGCATACTGTGATGTTCTGGCAGCCATATTGGCCACATGAGCCTGCATTTGCGCTCCCCTAATCTTTGCAGCAGTAGCCCGATGGAAAAACTGCTCCCTTGACAACAGCCTTATATTTCTCAAGTACTGATCGAACGGAATTGCCCCTTCTTGGACCGCCTTATCCAACGAATACACGACATCCTCAATCGCCAAATCCATAGCACTCGCCTCGAGCATCTGCTTAGAGAGAGCGTCACAGGGCTCGTACGCATCATCCACATCCACATTCCCCAATTTTGCCATCTTATCCTCATTCTCCTTCAACCACCCTTCCAACACATCAGCATTCATAAGCACCATCTGCAACTGCTGCTCCAATGCCTCCCTCTCATCATTCATCTCTCTCAACCCTCTATTGAGCTGATCCTCTCTTTGCCGAAGTGCGGATTGAACGCTAAAAAGCCCATCCATTTCAGCCTCTCTCGACTTCCTCAGCCCCACAATGTCACCATGGACCATCTCCACAAGCTTGTTAATGGCATTCCTCTTAAAAACCTCGTTCGGATCATCAGTCCCCGGCGCCGGTCTTTGAGGTGATGGGGGCATAATCCGGCCACTACCCACATAAGGCGATGGCGGAAAAAACCTCGGCGGATTCAAAGACGACCCGGAAAACCCAGACCCAATAGAGCTCGACGACGCCAAACTCGGACTCGGGTTAGGATTAGGGCTAGGGCTAGGGCTAGGGTTAGGGTTAGGGCTAGGGCTTGGACTGACCCTTCTTTGGGAGTAAAGCGGGGGATCCAACCCGAAGAAATGACTCAAATTCCGACCCAAATCAACAAGATTAGAACTCGGGTAGATCCAATTCCTCAAATACGGGATATTCACCAACCCAGACGGATCCACATGCGGGTGAGGGCGTTTGATGATCATATCGCGAGTGGGATTGACATAAACCCTAGGGGGGTGACGAGGGTAGGTCTCCATGAGCCAGATTACAATCGGAATATTGTAAGTAACCCCTTGATACAGCATCGGAATGGTGCCATCGGCCTGAAGAAGATTAACAGAGCGGCCATCGTTGTGGATGAAGGTGGCAGTCTTGGGTTGAAGAGAAGGGTATGCGTCGGTGAGAGAGACGAGGTGCTGTCGAATCAACCATTTGACGTCTTCGGAGTAAGGGAGAGAAGAAGGGCCGCGCTGGGATAGGACGCTGCTCAGGAATTGGAGGATTTGGGGGTTCGATCCTCCTCCGGCGGGGCCCGCCGGCGGCTGAGGGACCATCGGAGATCGGAGATTGGGTTGTGTGTGGCAGAAGGTGAAGTTTCGTGGGAAGGAATGAAGGATTGGTGAAGAAGGAAGAAAGAGAGGGAAAGAAAGAGTAGTAGAGAGAGAGATGGTTGGAGGTTGAAGGAGAATTAAGGAGGGAGGGTGGAATGGTGGAGTTTAACGAATTCAAGCGGGACAAGGAAGAGGAAGTTTCAGGGAAGAGCAACGGAAATTACAAACCAAGAATGTGTATGAAACTTGGAATTACATGCAAGCAGGGTAAAATGTAAAGGAATGTTGTTCTCTTTTTTTTTATATATATATTACTGCCTCTAGACCTGTAAATTCGGACAGACGGGTCGGTTTCATGTCGGGTTTGGTACGGGTTACCTTATGTTTAGGTTTGGAAATTTCTAACTTTAAATTTTTGGGTCGGATCAATTCCTGCATAATTTGTCTACTTACCTAATTTTTTATTCCATAATATTTATCTCATTTACAATTCCAACAATTGTAGTTATTTTTCTACCCTTAATTAATAAATTCATTTTTCACTTTTTACAATTCCAACAACTATTATCTTTAATTAAAGTAGGGGTATTTTAGGTAAATTACAAATTTTTTACCTCAAGTCCCAATATGCATTGGCCTTCTCAAATTAAGTAAATGGACAAATATAATGGGACGGAAGTAGTATTAAGTTCTAAAATCATTCAATTTAAAAAATGGCGTATTATTGATATAACTAGTGAAAATTTGGGTTCGGGTTAATTTGGATCTATCAAACTTGGACAATGACAAAATTCGGATTAAAAAATCATGTCTAGACTTGGTTTTTATTCAGATCAAATCGGGTTGGACGATTCAGACAGAGCTAAATTCGGGTCATAATAAGGTTCGAACAATAGAAAAAAGATAAATATAATATTGGAATATTCGGTCAATATTAAAATTCAGGAAAAAATCTATGTCCAGACTCGATTTTTTTTAGGAGAGGGTTCTTAAAAAAAGGAAAAAGGGTAATTGTGAGGGAAAAAAAAAAGGAAGTAAGGAACTATAAGGGTAATGAAATTTTCCATGTCCATTTACAAGTGCAAAGAATAGGGTTATCTTTTTCAAAATGGTATGATATTTTGCTTCATACTACCTCATTTCCACGTTATTTGTCATTTTAACTAATTTTCTTTTTTCTCGTAATATTTGTCACTTTATAATTCCAATAACACATTAATTACTAATTTATCAAATTAACCTTATTAATTACATCTTTTTCTTCCATTTTTCCATTTTATTCACATTTTTCATTTTTTATTCACCATTTTCACATTTCGAATGAGCTAAATTAATTTAGAGTAGAGGTTTTTTGGTTTTGTAAATCATGTCCAAATGGACAAATAAAATGGGAAGGAGGGAGTATGTAAGTTATTAAGCAAAAAAACAAAATGACTACTGAATGTTTTAAAATAGAGTAATGTTGAGTATGAACACCAAATATATGTTGGAATTGAATGATTGTTAGATACGAAAATAAATACTTTTATGATAGTAAATTTAGTCAAACAGCTTACCGTAAAATATAATCTCAAGTAGAATAAAAGTGATTTTTTTCTTCGACGGAACAGTTCACTTTTCAATTAAGCTTTGGGAAAATAAGTAATCTATGATGATAAGAGCAAAAAGCATCAAAGGGAACTTTGTCTCAGGAATGGTTGTTGGATACCGAGGTTTTTGTGGCAATGGTAACAAGGTTTTTCCTTTTTTTTTCTACATCTTTGGTGTGCCACATAAGAGGAATAGTGTAGTTTCAAGTAGGATTATATAACTCATTGTTCTTACTTATATTGTATTAAGTTGAAAGTGAGCTTTGTGAAGAGGGTGTGGTTTAGGCCGCCACACGTGCACGCGCCACCACAGTCGACGGGCGCGACAAGTGCTATGAGTTGGGTCGTTTTGATTCCAGTTTGACTTTTTGCATTGACTGAATTAATTCTTCCGAATTTCTCTCATTAATGTCGAAGATTTTTTGCCTTCTCTTAATGGGCATTAAAATTGATTCACATCCCTCTTTATTGTGTTTGTCTCTTCCGTTTTTGTCACTCCAACAATTATTTTTCTTGCTATAAAATAGAGGTCTTCCTTAACTGGTTATAAGAAAACACAAACATATAATCCTCTCTTCTCATCTTTTAACCATTCCGAGCAATCAGATTATCATACTCTAAGCCTTTTACTCATAAATTTAATAGACTGGATAAGGAGACTCGTAGAGCGGCGAAACTTGTGATGATCAGGAGACTGTGGCTAAAGCTTTCAGAGATGATATGCCGGAAAAAAAAGAAGGATCTTACTAGATAACTGTCTTTCTTTTGCTTTGTTGTAGTCCGTTATCGCGGTTTTGTGTTTTGTTCTTTGCCTGCTGGATTCTTGGTGTTCTGATGCATTTGTGGTCTTGTAACATCTTTGATGCATCCTCGGACTTTTTGACTTGTTAATTATTGAAAAAAAAAACAGACCCTACGACCAAAATGAAACCAAAATAAAATAAACTTTCTTTCACGTGGGGAAGAAAACCCCAAAAATTTCATTTCCCAAATTACAAAAGAGTGGAAAATACAGTGCATGCCATTCAAATTCAATCCTATCTATCTAACTATCTTCCATTTGCTCCAACAAAAAACGGCCACAAAAATCACCACAAACTACAAAAAGTGATCTCCACCCCCACCCTCCCTGAATGAATCTCCCTCAAACAGTTTCCCGCTGCTTTAGCCATGACAATGAGCAACTTCTTCATCATCATCACTGCTTCTTCTTCAACCTCCATTGTTTCTTCTTCAGCTCGCCATCACCATCACCACCACCTCTTCAACCCCATTTTCTCTCTCAACAACTCCACCTCTCTTTCTCTCTCTAAACCCCCATTCTTACCCCCACCTTCTTCTTCTTCATCTTCTTCTCCCTCTTCCTCATCCTCTCTTCTCCTCATTCCCACCCAATTCGACTCTTTTGATGGAGAGTTTCAGTTCGATAATCTCGGTTCATACGCTGAATATGCGTCGAAGCTGGTTGAAGATGGACGATTCGAGGACTTTCCGATGGTTGTGAAGAATGTTTTGAGTTCTGGGGTTGGTGGGGTTTTGGAGTTTGGGAGGATGTTGAATTTGGGGCTTGTGATGAAGGGTATTAGGAAGGGGATTAGAGAGGGGAGGATTAAGAGTGTTGTTGAATTGCTGGGGTTTTTTCCGCAATTGGGTATTGTTGATGTGATTGGGTTGTTTGATGGGTCTGCAATGGAGTTGGTTAAGAAAGAGTATGCAAGGATTGTTAATGGTGGAAATTTGGAGGAAGCTGTTGAGATCATGGAAGCATTGGCAGGTATATGTATATACTATGTTTTCTTTCAATTGTTTAAGTTATTAACAATGTGATTATGTGTGATTGATTGTGTATAATCAATCTGTTTATGGGGTTTGTGATGTTAATCATGTTAGCATACTGACAGTAGTTGTGAATTTGATTTTGTTGTGTGTAAACTTTGGAGCGGTTGGATCCCGAATAGTAAACTTTGAAGCTGTTGGATCCCGAATAGTAAACTTTGAAGCTGTTGGATATGACATTGAATTTGAAAACATCCACTGAATGATGCTTAACTTTCTCTGAAACTCAAAATGTCATTTTAATAGGTTCAACATGCGTTCTTGCATGACATTTTTGAGTGGATGATTTCAAATTCAATGGCATTTTTTACTACTACATCTAGTAAAAATGGCGTTATGAGTTTTAGGGAAAGTCAAGTGTCATCTAGTGGATGTTTTCAAATTTAGTGCCATTTTTTACTGTTCGGGAAAGTTAAATGGCAATTTTATCTGAGCACTCGTAAATTTGTTTGTGGATGTAAGCTTGCTATATGTGTATCCCCCATAGCCCATGAACATGAAAAACAGGACCAACACTGAGAGTTGTTTGTTATTCTGTAATTTGTTAATGAGTTCAGTTATCATGGTTGTTGATGATACCATTGCCACGCCAAATCTTATTAATGGAATTGAGATTTTGTATCATGATGAATTGATGATGGTCAGCTTCTAGTATGTTTCCACCTTCACATCAGGAGGTTCAAAGTAGGTTTGGTTTGTGATTGTTGTTGATGTTTAGATTCATTGTCTCCATGTCACCTGTAAACACAGTTAATCAGCTAGGAAAGGCTTCTGTAATTCTCTATAGGAAATCACAGTTAAAATTTTCTCTCTCTTTTTTGTTCGGGGGTTGTTTGACCTTTTTGTGAATTACCAGGTTTCCAATTTCCAATCAGAAGCCTGATCAAGCCCAGTGATATGATAAGACTGTGTGTTGAAAAACGCCGCCCTATATTGGCTGTGAGGTATGCTTTGCTAGCATGTGATGACTTATTTGCTTGAATGGAAGCCAAATTTTACATCTGAATATGGATTAAGCAGTTTGCAGAAGTATACATCTGATGGTCTTGCTCGTTGATGAACTGGCCACGTAGTTGTACCTGAACCATTTCATGATGCTATGTAGTACTCTTGTAAAAAAAGCAATGATGTATGCAACCAATTTATCCTCTAAAGTGTACGTTGGTTATTCTTAATACATATCAATGATTGCTTTGCTCAAAATTAGGGGCATTGCATTGACCCGAAAACTACATGCATTTGTAGTGTAGTTGTCTTAGGAACAAAAGAAGATACAAAACCAAAACCAATGCTCCGAATCCCACCTAGGCGAGGTATGGAGGGGTCGGATGTAGCAGCCTTACCCTTGAATTTTGCAATTTAGAGAGGCCGTTTCCAATTGACCCAAGATTTAGAAACCGTTCGCTACCTACAATTCCATGGAAAAGAAACATAAGGGGTTTAATTAGGCATTTTACTTTATTCCATTATGGTCTAAGTTGAAAAAACATAATCTTTTCAACTGTCCAGATTATGGACATATGAACAGAAGAAGAGAGAACTGTTTATCAATGAAACTTGTTGCACTACCCGGGGTGCGTGACTACTCTTCTTTCTTTTTGAAATGGAGGCTTAACTAGGTTGTACATACATTACGCATGTAATCAGTCACATCATAATAGTGCAGTTTCCTAGTCTAATTTAGACGTTTAGATTGGAGTCATTGCCTATGGACTGCTGTAATGGAACCACTGATCACCCAAAATAAGACCATGGACTCCATGGATTTGGCTGTTCTTAGCAACCAAGTTGTAATTTTAACAATCTGTGGCTCTACATTTATAGTTACTCGGATTCTGAGAGGGCAATTTTTGTATATTGGCAACCTTGAAAAAGTTCAAATTATGAATGTCTCTCCTGTTTACCTGACAGATTGGATCTCTTCAAAGAGCTATGTTCTGTTTTTCTTTTTTTTTCCCCTTTACTTATTTGAAATCACTTGTATAGGGTTCTATCCGACAAAAAAAAAAAAAAAGAAAAGGTATGCCCTGTTTGACAAACATTTATATGGTTCGAAAATTGGCAGGTATGCCTGTCTCCTTCCACCAGCGGATATATTGTTTTGTACCATTATTAGGGAGTTTGGAAAGCGAACAGATCTTGCTTCCGCTTTGAAAGCATTTGAAGCTTCTAAAAAGAAGATGGAGGGCCATAACATGTATGCCTATCGCACCATAATTGATGCCTGTGGACTTTGTGGTGATTACTTCAAATCTAGGTCAATCTTTGAGGTACTTTCTCCTACAGATACCAAGATATAGAATATTGTTTTGATGTGTGTATGATCCGGTATATGTCCTTTGTGGAAGCAAGACACATGGGCACTTGGAGTATCAAGTGTTTCATTTTTCCTATGAGAACTTAGGGAATTGGATTGGTGTGGTCTGTTGCCCCTATTTGAGGCTTTCTTGTTTTTCTGCAGGACTTACTGATTCAGGAGGTCACCCCCAACATCTATGTTTTCAACAGCCTGATGAATGTGAATGCCCATGACTTGACTTACACAATGGGTGTGTACAAACAAATGCAAGTAATGTCTCATTTCTCCTGCTCAAGCGTTCAGACTCACAGATAATCGATAGAACTATAGAAGCAATGGGGGAAACCTTCAATAGAATACGTATTCCAGAATCCGGACTTACACCTTCACTTGCATTTTAATTCATCAGAATGGCAGATCTTGATATGTAAATCTTGGGTCAATTGGAACCATATCTCAAAATTGTATAGGGGTAAGACTGCCATATCTGACCCCTCTATACCTCGTCGGTTGCGGATTCCGGAGTATTGGTTTTGGTTTTGGACAAATTTTGATATGATCTTGGTGCTATATGCTACGCTTTACCCATTTGGTTCTAGTTGGCGCATGTGAACAAACCTACTATTTGGGTTTTCTGAATTGATAGCTTTACCCTTTTACCTCACTTTGTCATAGTCCCATGATGAGACCTACCGGTTGGTAGAAACCCCATTTTACCACCATTCATCCTCTTTCCCGAGCCTTTCTATTGAATTTGTTTAATGAGCATGAGTTAATTTCTGTTCATTCAACGTCACGAACATCGCTTTTGGTAATGGAGTTTGTTTGGTTTTTGTTTTTCTTTTATAGCTACCACCATATCTCACACAGTTGTGGTTTTTGCAGAGCCTCGGGGTTGAGCCAGACATGACATCTTACAACATTCTTCTCAAGGCATGCTGTCTTTCTGAAAGAGTCGACTTGGCACAGGAGATTTACTCAGAGGTACGGCGCTTAGAATCAACCGGAGCACTTAAAATGGATGTTTTCACCTACTGCACAATCATCAAGGTAAATCCACAGGATCTTCACTGGAGTTGGCAAAATTTTGTCTGACCCGAATTTGTTAGACCCAGAAAAAACCGGGTTTGATCATAGTTTTTCTCTGAATTATCACATTGACTGTATATTTGGACACAATATTTCTCTTTTTTCTTTTGTCCGGATTTAGTTTTGTTTGAATTGTCCGAGCTGGTCTGACCCGAAAAGAAAATTGGTTCAGACATCAATTTCCAGTCCGAGTTTCAATATTGACCAAATTTGACCCGGGCCCAAATTTTTGCTAGCATTAGCTAGAGTGCTTTTGTTTCCTCTTATAATTAAATTAAGGAACTCTGTGATCCGTCATGGTCATTCATTTCAAGAAACGTGTGAAACTCCCAGGTATTTGCAGATGCGAAATTGTGGCAGATGGCTATCAAAATCAAAGATGACATGATATCAGCCGGTGTCATCCCCAACACAGTCACATGGTCCGCATTGATCAGTGCATGTGCCAATGCAGGTCTCGTCGATCAGGCAACTCAGTTGTTCGAAGAGATGCTTATGGCTGGCTGCGAGCCCAATGATCAGTGTTTCAACACGCTTCTTCATGCTTGTGTGGAGGCTTGCCAGTACGACCGGGCATTCCGCCTATTCAACACTTGGAAGAGCAACGAATCTCAGGGACTGGGACCCACTGAAAATTCTAGCAACAATAGAGATGCCTCTTATGAAGTTTGTAGCACAAGTACAGCATACGACACAACTGCATCCCGCCAGTTGAGGTTTGCTAGGAGTGTTCCGTATAGCCCCTCGACAACAACATATAATATACTTTTGAAGGCGTGTGGGTCCGACTTCTATCGTGCGCAAGCTTTGATCGACGAGATGAGAGAGCTGGGTCTGTCTCCGAATCATATAAGCTGGTCGATTTTGATGGATATTTGTGGCACAGTTGGTAATGTACGGGGCGCATTACAGGTAATACACCTCAAACACTGCTTATCTGCAGAACATATGAGCCTGTGTGAGGAACATCCAACAGTATCATTGCATTACTGATCACTTTTTCATTAAACCCACTGCTTTAGGGTATTTACAAGCTCATTTTTCAATGCTTTTATTGAACCAATTATGTAGAATGGTAGTTACATGCTGTACAACTATATTAGGATTGTAGTTCCTAAAACCAAAACCGATACTCTGAAATCCCGCGACAGGTAGGGCTGTCGAAAAACTGTCCGATCTGAATATCTGGTTCAGTGTTTGACCCGAACAAGATTGGTTCCAATTGATCACTTTTTCATTAGATTTTTCATCCGAATTTTAACTTAGACGAATTTTACTGAAAATCTGACATAATATTTTCCATTTTCCTATTGACCGAACCCGATATTATCCCGAATTTAGGCTTGTCCGGGTTGACTGACCCGGAAAATACCTAAAATAACTGGGTATTATATCGGATATCAACTTTTCGTCCCATGCCCAACTCGTCTTGGACCCAAAATGAACCGAACCCGAACTTTTGACCACCCTAGCCACAAGGCAAGTTATGGAGAGGTCAGATGTAGCATTCTTGCCTTTAAATTTTGCAATCTAGAGAGATTGGTTCCAATTGACCCGAGATTTAGAAACCGGTCGCTGCCTGGTACTACATGAAAAAGAAGCATAAGAGTTTTGGGGAGGCATATTGCTTTAGTCCATTATGATCCAAGTTGTAAAAAAAAAAATATCTTTCAACTATCCAAGTTTTGCTTTAGTACAATTACTTAGGATTGTAGTTCCTGTTGTAAGTTAGGCTCGCACTATGCTAATCTGTTTCCTGACATTGCAGATACTGAAATCTATGAACCGGTCCAGAATCAGACCTGATGTTATTGCATACACGACTGCCATAAAGGTTGAAGTTTCCTTTCAGCATTACATACTTCACTCACTACGAGCAGAAATCCTAGACCAGTTTAGAACTAGTTGGTTAAGGACTTAATGTAGCTAATGACGAAATGATTTGCAGGTCTGCGTGGAAAACAAAAACCCAGCAACTGCATTTTCATTGTTTGCAGAAATGAAGAGATTGCGAATAAAACCAAATTTGGTAAGCGCGTTTTGAACAAATCATTTTGGAGTTTGCTGAATCAATGCAGCTCCTCGTAATATATTTGATGATATGATTAAGTCTTGGAGTTACGATTTCAGGTGACATACAACACTCTTTTGAAAGCCCGTGGTAAATATGGTTCACGACAGGAAGTTCAACAATGTCTTGCCATATATCAGGACATGCGTAAAGCAGGGTAAGTGCACCGTCTCTTCATCTTCCATTTTTAGGTCCAATTTTCTTCTTTTTCCCCGTTGACATACCACATTGGGGATTGTTGTTGTAAATCGAGTGGTGTCTTCCTTTGCGCATCTTGATTATTACAAGGGGCTTCTTTTCTCTGACATTTGGTCCTTTTTCTCAGTTATAAACCCAATGATTATTATCTCAAACTACTTATCGAAGAGTGGTGTGAGGGCGTAATACAAGAGAGAAATCAGGAAGGAGTGTCGAATGCCCGTAGTAGGGCTGACATAGGGGGACTAAGCGGCCTGCTTCTCGAACGAGTGGCCACACACTTGCAGAAGAATGTTTCTGAAAGCCTCGCGGTTGATGTCCAGAGTCTTACAGAGGTAACGACGATGACCAAAATATTGGCATTCCCAACCTCATTTGATGTTATTATGAATGCTTGAACAAGTGAGAATTCGGTCACATTCCGTGCATGGGATTTGCATGCAGGTGGAAGCTCGTTTAGTTGTTCTTGCAGCTTTACGGATGATCAAAGAGGATCACATTTCAGGTATCAGGGCCTTCTCTATAATCCCTAACAAGATTGATCAAAGCTAAGACCGCTTCGAAGTAGACCTGGCTAGAGCTGGCAGAAATTTTGTCCGACCCGAACACTTAAATTTATCCGAACCCGAAAAATCGGGTCCGGTCATAGATTTTTCGTCCCAAATTTTAATATTGTCCGAACATGCTAACACAATATTTCTCATATTTCTATTGTCTTTTCCTGAATTATGACTCGAATTTATATTTGTCCGACCTAGAAAAAAACTAGGGAACGACCATCAATTTTTCGACTGAATTTGGACATTGACTCATTTGACCTACCCGAATTCAACCCAGACCCATTTTTTTGCCAGCGGTGGATGTGGCAATTGGGTCATTCCGAGCAAGTTTGGGCTGGGTCATTTTCGGACTAGTTCATTTCAGGCTGCTTTAATTTTAGCCCGATGAGCTTATCACAACTTTGGTTAAAGATAAATTTGAGTCTGATCGGGATGGGTCAGGTTTGAGGGGTCATTCCCTTTTCTCGTGCAGGGATTTTGTATCGTTTAACACTACTGAGGCTCTGTGCTTGCAGGGCATCCAATACGAGATGATCTCGTAATTATACTAGGAATCACGAAAGTTGGCAAAGAGAACATGGTCAAGGACGCAATAACGAAGCTCCTGAAAAGGGAACTAGGGCTTGAGGTTACCGCGATCCATCCGGGTCCGATTTCTGACAGAAAAATAAAATCTGGAACGGGGGAGTTATCGAGTGGGCTCGTTACCCCTGCTCGGCGACCTGCAGTCTTGCAGAGACTGTTGGTCACCAAGAAGTCATTGCAAAATTGGTTGTACAGAAGATTAGGTACTACTACTACTACTACCTCGACTCATACAATACATAGTTGATTATTGTGTAATAGGATTATGTTTCATATACCATACGAAATACTCTTTGAATAACTGCTAACTGCAGCTGTAAATTGATCCTGTAAATCCTTGTACCACAAAATGAGATTGCAATAAGATGACAGGGCTCTTTCTTCTACTTCATTGTTACTGAGACCCTGTTCTTTTGTACGGTGCAGTACGATGCAGTACCATAACTCGCCATACTCAATATTCGGGTCATTTTATGTTTGGATCCATTTTGGATCGGGTCAGGCTTGAGTGGGTCATTAAGCTAGGGTTAGTTTAAGGGGTTGTTTGCATTTTGGACCCCAGAGCATAGGGTAATTAATTTTATGAACCCTTGGTTTTCAATGTTAATTTTTTGAACCCTAGAGTTTGGTTGAATAAAAAATGACCTAAAAGTTTGTGGGATAAAAAAGTGTCAATGGATCGTTCTTTTTTTTCCTTCCCATGTTTAAATTTCTCTCCAGATAGACGCCAAACTTCAGGATTAAGATTAAAACATACTTTAGATCCAAGGGTCAAATATTGATCAATTACAAAGGAACTGATAGGTAAGATGACCATTACAAAGTGTATTATAGTTTCAACATCAGTTTTATCTTTAATCCTAAAGTTTGATGCTAATTAGTATTTAATAAGCTTTAATAACTAGGCCATGTTTGGTAAAATTAACTTGTTAGAGAGCATAAAATATTTAATAAGTGATAGATAAGATGGAAAGAAGTGAGTAAAGTTCCATTACTGCAGTTTTAGCAGCTTACGGATGATCAAAGAGGATTGCGCTTCAGGTATTAGGGCCTTCTTCGGGCAAGTTACTTTTTGCATTTTCTTGTGGAGTTCGGGTGAGTTATTTAGGTCAGGTCAGTTTGTTAGGTCTAATTCAGGCTTAGGTTTGGTTTGGGTCATTTTTGGACCCGTTGATTTCAGGCGTTTAATTAGTAGTCCAATGAGCTTGTCAAATTTGGTTAAACATCAATTCGGGTCAAGCCGAGTCAGGTCAAGTTTGGGTGGATCATTCACTTTTCTCGTGCCCGGATTTTAACACTGCCGAAGCTTTGTGCTTGCAGGGCATCCAATATGAGATAGGATTATCAATTATGTTTCATACACCACCAAATGCTAACTGCAGCTGTAAATCGGTCCTCAGTGTCGAATCAATAGATTTCGAATACTCAAAATTTGCATTTCGTATTCAGCCATTCAAAAAACCACACGTTAGCAAACATACATCCGGCGAACACGAACATTACACAAAACTACAACTCCTAAATTCAAGAGTGAAATACACTGTGTATACAGAAGTTTACCAATGCAACAAACCTATAGCCAATCCTGCTGCTGCAGCTTCAGAGGCAGGTAAACCTCAGTCAAGTACTGAAACCCGAACGAGCTAAGAGCCTGGATTTCCGCCTTCTGCTTAGTCTTCACCATCAGCTCCAACTCCTTCACCCAACCCGGATTCTTCTTCACAAAATCCTCCTCGAGCAATTCCTTGCCCGTCTTAATATCCTGCTCGGTCATAGGCAGCCTGCATTGCTCCGGTATGTTATACTTGTCCAGATCACTAGGCCTGACTCCCAACCACTTGATATTGGGCGTTGTCAGATTCGAACTGTCATACGACATGTTCTTCGACCCACATCCGTAAACCGACAGGATCTTCAGCCCATAAGGGTCACTGTCCACCAAAGCCAAGACGGGCAATTTCAACTCCATCTTCAGCTTCCTCAAGAACAGCCTCGTGGCCACATCCGGCTGCCCTTTCGCAGTGATGATCACACACGGAAACCGATTGTAAAACCGATCTTCTGCCAGCCGATTGAACGCAGCATCCTTCTCGACGAGCAGGATGAACAACGCATCGCTCTTCATATCCCCAACTCGATCGATATGAGGAGGAATCGCCTTCCCACCGATACCCATCTTAGTACAATCAATCAAATCCCCATTCTCCCTAAAAACAAGCCTACCCACGACCACCCCCTTCTCAGATGCAATCACATTCAAACTAGACCTAGTGCAAGCAAGTACACAAGCAACATCATCCAAAACGGCGTCGCTCTGGGTCTGATCCTGAAACAGCTTGACATCGGTGTAGAACAAGTCACGCTTTGTGACATGAATGTTCCGCATACAGAGCTGATGTATGAGGGACATAATGCGAGCAGTAATGGTGGCCTTCCGTACGGTGCTGACGTTGGCAAAGGGGCGAGATGACGACTTGTCCTTGAGGACGATGCGGTCGAGTTCGGGGACGTAGAGCTGGTTGGAGGAAGAGCGAGAGGGGACGGTGAAGGAGAAGCCATTGCCGGCGAGGATGGATTTGGTTAGGGTTAGGGTTAGGGTTTCGATCTTGGATTGGACGGAGGAGGGAGAAAGGTCGGCGACTTCGAGGCAGGTGGAGGCCAGAGAAGGGTCGACGTCGGCCAGGGTCGTGAGTTTAGGGTTAGGGTTAGGGTTAGGGTTTTTGACGGAATCGGCGAAGCGTTGGAGGGATTCGAGGATGGCTTCGTCGGATTTGAGGCGTTTTTGAGATGGTGTCGATTTCCTGGAGGAGATGGGGGCGGCGTCGGAATCGGAGTCGGAGAAGTGGTCGTCGCCACGGCGGCGCTTCCTCCTTTCCGCCATTTTCTGGGTGGAGATAGAGTGAGTGAGGGTGTGGGTGTGCCGCGGGACGATGGGAAGGAGGCGGGAGGAGAAAGGGTTGTTATGGTAGCTGAGTTTTCGAAACTAATTTATGGGTATCCTACATTTTTCAGTTTATAATTTTTTGATATTTTTTGATAATAAAACTTAAGATTTCGATGTATTTAGGTGAGAATTGGATTATGGGCATGTATAGTCTATCCTTTTCCTCGGGTGTTTTAAGGATGGTAGCGTCTTTTCTTTGATGTGTTTCAAAGTTGGTGTGGTAGGTGATAGTTGGATATATAGGTCCTCGATGGTTAGTCCAGGTCTACCGATGGCGGTTGTCATCGGTGGTTTAACTAGCGTGGGTGCATATCGGTGTGTGCTTTGCATTGTTTTTGCTAATCAGAGTCTAGGGTTTCCCGAAGTTTTGTTGTCGTCAGTCATACTCCAATGCCTATCATTGTTTGTCCTATATTTGATTATTGAAATGGTGTCTCATCTGGTGCCTACCTTACTGCAATATTCCCATTTGCTTCAACTTAGGAGAAAGTTTTTTTTTTACAAATAGCGCCAAAGTTTTTTAACAATTTCAATGGTTTTTACTTTTTGCCATACAGAGATGTTCCTTATAAAAACAGGTGAAAGTGACGAGAAAGTTGAGTCTTGTATAAACATGGTTAGGTCACATAAATTGGTGCATAGAATGGTCTGGGAAGAGCAACAAACTTACTCATTCAAAAAAATTAGTATTAAATAAATATCTACATCAAGAAAATATATCATATTAGGTCAATACAACTTTTTTTTTAAATTATTAATTCTAAAGTGATAATTTACTTCTAGAAATTAGCTAAATTAATAACAACAATATGTATGTTATTTCCATAAATATAGGCCATACATAACTCATGACAACAACTCTCATTTGAGCAATATAACTATACAACTTTACATTGGTTTTATTCATACTCATACAATGAAATGATTAACTCCAAATTCCCAATTTATTGAAATTACATGATCATCATTCTTTCAAATCATGACCCCATTAACTTGAATCCTCCTCTTGGACACCCAATTCCTCGCAACATCGGACAACTTCCACACTTCCACATTGATCCCCTTCAATCCGGACAAACCGGACACCAAAATCTCAACCCCACGATGATCAATCCCCCCACACTCCACAACATCAACCCTCTGCAAAACCCTACAAACCCTAACCACTCCTCCCATGGCGACGTTGGTCAATCCCTTGCACCCCCTCAAAGTCAACTACACAACCCTATCACAAGAACCCAGCATCGAGACCAGTTCTTTGTCATGGAGTCCTTCATTGTGGGACAAATCGACCCTCTTCAAACCCTTGAGATTCTGCCCTAATGTCGTCAGTAATCCAGGAATTCGTTCGATTACGTCGCAGTTGATTAGGGCTAGTTCTTCGATGGTGTTTCGGAGAGATTGGCTGAATGTTCTGAGACCATCTCCTGTGCCTAAGCAGCAGCTTTGGAGACGGAGAGAAATTAGGGTTTGGAGGTGTTCTCCCATGGCGGAGAGGTGGTCGTTGTGGAGGTCGAGGGGAAGTCGGAGGTCGAGTTTTTTGAGGTTTGATTGGGAGTTCGTGATGAATTGAAGAAGACCATCTTTACTCCCGCCATCGTAGACTAAAAGGGTGTCTAATTGGGTCGAATTTTCAGCCAATTTGAGAAGAACCATGTCGGAAATTGTTCTACAGGATCGCAATTCAACCTCAATCAAGTTCTTCAAGCAGTATGAAAAAGAAGAATACAATCCGCCATCGCCGACTCCTTGGCAGCTTCTGAGGTGGAGTTTCTTCAATTTCGAACAATTCCGCCATAGCCAGCCCATTCCAAGGTCATCCCACAAAAGCCCAGAAACGCTGAGAAACTCCAACTTCAATTCCTCATCCCGGAGATTCTCACACCCCCAATCGTAATTTCCGGCGAGGACTTCGCCGGAAATCACGACGGAAAGCTCCTTCAACGCCGGAAACTTCGGGACCCACCATGAGAACTTGAGCGGACGAGAGAGTGGGATAGTGAGAGAAGTCAATTGGGTGGAGAAGGAGGAGAAAGAGGAGAGAGAAAGCAAGGAAGAGAGAGAAACGGCGGTTGCCGATGAGAATCTGAGGCGGTTCAGAGGATTCCGGCAGGAAGACACGGCGGCGATAAGGATAGAATCAGAATCAGATGAAGATGATGATGACGTGGAGGAGAGAGAAAGGGAGGAGAGATAAGGGTATTGACTGATGAAAGCTGACACGTCGGAATTCAGATGATCATGATCATCATGATGATGATGAGGCGGCGGAAGGAGGAGGGAGAGGGAGGTTTTGGAGTGGCGGAAGAGGCGGAGCCACCGCTTCGACACCAAGGGCACCGCCGAACGCGGCGGAGGAACACGGTCGAATATCTCCATCATCAACTCATCGCATACAACACACTCCATATGATTGATTGATTGATTGATTTACTCCACCTTCAAATTCAAAACCAAGTAACTTACCTCAGAATTTCTTCATTTCTGCCATGAAAATTGAAGAAAAGCAGTGGTGGGTGATTGATGAACTTTCAAGATGAAAATAGAGGTGTAGAAGTTTCTGATTCCTTCATTTGTTTAGTGTTTATGGGTATAAGGTTTCTCTCTCTTGTGTAAGGATACCTACCACAAGTTGAAGTTTGGATGTTGAACCTCTCTTACCTGTTTTATCAACTTAAGTACTAAATGCTTGGCTTGAGTTGGGTTCCTTTGTTTTATTTAAAAAATAATAATAATTTCTGTTTGGATTATGACTTGTGAGGGTTGCTTATCCATGTACTTACCTTTTCCTTCAATATAGAAGCTGTTGCTTTTTGTTGTTTTGCAAGTCAAGCTCAAACACAGCCCATCTCCCCCTTAAAAAAAAAAAAAAAAAACCGAGTCGAGCTTGCTAAGCTCAATAAATCTTCAAGTCACACCAAACTTTGATCAAAGCAAAGTCAAACTAAGCTTTGATCAAACTGAACTCGAGCGGATAGCCCTATCAATGATACAAAGATAGAGGATACAATCAAGTTCATAACACTCAAGCCAAAAAAAAAAAAAAAAAAAAAAAAAAAAAAAAAAATTTTAGTTTATCCCCATGAAGTGAAGGATAAAATCTGGTATAATGTATTTGGGTACCTGTACAGTGTACACTGTTATATACAGCTGCTATTTATCTGACAAGTTTATCTCCTCTCCACACACAGTTTTGCATGTTTCTCTTCCACTAGTAACAAGTTTTATATCAGCTGCTATTAAGGTGCATAACTATAACGTAAATTATGTCACAGGATTGCGACATTCTGATAAGTTTTGTGCATCCACTCAGCTGCAGCATGCCTTGAGAATATCTTCAATAGGGGGATCGTCCCCGGCTTCTTTGTCCTGCATTCAAACACCCTCTGTAGTTTCAATGTGTCCTACTGTCCTGAATTCTGGTAAATTATGTCTACTTCCTTACGCTTATGCTATATTATGCACGAGTATTTGTTCATGTGTTTGTTGTGTTTGATGGAATACTAAAAGACATCAGGGATAAGAATATAACCTTGTGAATGTAAGCGATATTGGTTTTACCGGGACCAGCCACAATGATTCCACCCTGTTGCCTGAGGAAATACGGCAGTGAAAACTTGAGAGACAGACGGCAGAAAACTCATCACCAAGCAAACTTTTTTGTAAGAACAAGAAGAATAACGAACCAACCAAACTGTATCGCTTTAAACAGTTACCCCATGAAGAAGGGAAAGAAAACTTATGTGGGCAAGCGACTTGAAACACAATTATTAAGCACATACATAAATGTACCTTGTAAGAGAAAATGAAGGGCACAATGAACACACAGTCTAGCAGCCCGTGCTGCTACGAAATTTACCATTTATACGATTAAATGAACACACGTATACTTACCAGCCACCTCTAGATACGGTGTTTTCCTGCATGGATAGCCCCCAGTCTTGCCTGTAACCTTCCATGTAGGACTGTATTATCTTCAGTCCAGCCTGCAATGTCGAAGAAAATACCGTTTTGCTTAATATGAATTGACTCAAGCAGGCTTACACCAAATTCTATTTCTTCAAAGTCGTCACCTTTGGGGTAAAAGTGGTTGTGATCCCCGAAACAAATCCGAGGGCATCATATGAGGAGTGATCAGGATCTGCATAGACTTCTGAAGTAACAACAGTTGTAAAATAAAATTAGTGTCATTCAACAGGTGACTAATTATTATGGATTGCTTACACAATCAACAGGTGACATTTCTTTCTTCAATTACCGGTTCGCTAAGGCTCCATTTGGTTCTTAGAAAATGAAACGGCAAGAAAAACTTTGAAACATTACCTACTTTCCTTCACCTGGCTTTAAAAAAAAGTGGATGAATAAAAGTTATATGGAAAATGTTATGGAAAATTTGATTGATTTATCAACATCTTCCTTCCAAATTTGAGAGGAACGTGAGAGGAAAATATGCTCGGATAAATTATATGGAAGGATTGGGGAGGGAGAAAAAAGAAGGGATTGTTTGGTGAAGAGAAGGAGACTTTCTATACTATATCAGTGAAGAGGAAGGGGGGGGGGGGGAACTTCTTTGCATTTCACTTTGTAGAATCAAACAGAGTGTAAGAAACAGAACTTTTTTTTACCCTAACAAACATGCCATACTGCTTGTAACTGGACGAATGGGCGACAAATTCAACTATGGAAAAAACATGGAACAGAGAATGTTTTTGAGAACTATCTCCGAAATGCATCTCATCGATATTGATCAGCATCATAAGAACACAGGCGAGGAGAGCTTACCTCCTTGAAACTTAGTTTGCTCAACAAATGCTTTTGCCTACACGAGTACAAGATGAGATTAGAGCACACTAAACATCAATCCAAACGAGAAAGGAATGTTTCGCTCCAAAATGCAACGCCTAGTGTATATCAGCTATAAAAGAGAAGTTCCCGCTTTTAATTCAAGGACCGACATACCTGCTCAACAGTTCCCGGTCCAATTAAAACAAGTGCGACACCAGCCGCATCCATTTGTTCCTATCCAACCACATTAGAATTAGCAATAAGAGAGAGTGAAATTAGTACCCATGTTTAGATGGGATCTATATGATTTGAACTCGGATATACCCATGTTGAAGTGTGCGCTACTCGTGTAGGAATCGGCACAGAAAAATTAGTACATGTTGATCTAAGATGAAGTGTTAGGGTCGTCCATACTCATGTCTAAGTGTCGAGTGTCCAACACAAGTATCCGAGGGAAAACGTAAATTCCAAGTAGCATAGGATGAGATTGTAGTTAATTAGCACACAGCCAAAGTACTCCAAATTCCTATCTTTCTCAGTCATTTGATCCTCCATTTAACTATACTCGAACTATCATACATTCATAAGGGATCAATCTCTCTTTTCCACCAAAATCTAGATGGGATTTCTTTCAGCTTCATTGGTTTCGTTCGGTTTTGGTTAAATTACACATTCAGAAATTCCAAGTCTTGTTTAACTGTTCACCCATCAAAAACACAAGGCATTCAAAAACCATGAGGATCCACCCACTAACTTGCATAGATGATTTACCTTCTTTGAAGCAAGGTAATCCGCCCGCTTGCGACAAAGCACACATCTGTAAAAACAAAAAACACAATCACAAAAGCGAGATAAACTTCACCAACCTCTAGAGCTACTCGAATTGTCCGACCCATAGAAAACCGGGTTTGGGCATACAATTTCTCGTTTTTCTATTGTCTGAACCCAATTTTAACTTCGTCCGAACTGTCCAGCCCCAAATAAAACCGGGTTCGGACATGAATTTTGACATTGACCGGATTTGTCAGACCGAATCTACCCGGACTCGAATTTTTGCCAGCACTGCCCTATTTTTTTTTCTCAAGGAAACCAAAATTCAGAAATTACCCGAAATGTCTAGCGAAAGCAACAACAGCTTTCCTATCTTTCCACAAATCAGTAACAGAAATCGCATTTCCATTCAAATCAAAAACACGAACTCTGTCCAAAGCATCAATGGCAGTCTCAGAAGTACCCAACGATCCAACACCTGCTGAAATTGAAGAAATTACGGATACCCATCAAAATCAAGCAAGAACCCACTTGAATTATGCTCATATAAAGGACGAATAAGAAAGAGAAGGAGATGGGGAGTTACCTTGGGAGCTGGAAACAGCGAACACAGTGAGAGGGCGTCCATGGTGGGAGGATTTGAGAGAGAAAGAGGAAGAAATGGAGGTCTGTGATTGAGTTTGGAAAGTTTGTGGAGATGAGATTGGGAAGGTGATGGTGGTGGTGGTGGTTATGGTGTTTGGTGGGATTCGAAATAGGGTTCTGGTGGTTGTGGAGGTTGAGAGCGCCATGCTGTGCATTTTCACACCAAGCGCCAAATGAAGGACGATACAAATCCACGGGAAGAGATTGGTTTTAGTGGTTAGGATTACTGCTAAATTATGATACCCTCTGTCCTGATTATATACTTCCTCTTGTCTAAATAAATTGTCCAAGTTTGATAATTAGGTCAAAATTTTTAAATTTTAACCGTTAATTTTTTAAATTATATGTTGAGTTATTGTACAAAATTACCACTATTGTATTTGTGATGAAAATGATTTTTACCGGCATGCAGTATTATTAATCTACCCACCTACAAATGGTATAAAAGTGCATTTAGGAACTTTCTCAAGTGTGCCAAAAATATAAATAAATTAATCAATGAATAATTATTTGCCTTCGTATTAAAAAATCACTCTAGTACACTCTTATAGGATCCATCTATTCCAAATTATTAGATTCATTTATTCACATTAAATATATGAATAAATTGTAACACAAAGAATATTAATCATGTTAAAACAAGTTCATCTCATGTACCTTTTGAAATGAGATCGTCTCACTTTAAAATTTGTTAAATATACAAAGGTACTAGCATACTCATGGAAGACATTTTCTTTTGTGTTCCAACTCATTACGTGTATTTTACTAAAACACATAAACAAACACTCATCACGAGATATTCATGATGACGAGTATTACCATGTAACAACTAATTATATATACCCAAAAAAACTCAGCATAGGTGCTTGTTGCTTATAGACAATTCAATAGCATACCGGACATTTTCTCGTGATTTGTTGATACAACCTAAACAATTCTTAATTAATTTTCATGTTTGGTTGATATTGTGTGTAAAATGCTCTGAGATGATAGGAAAGAATGAAAAGGGGCGATACCGCGATAATGAATTTTGAAAGATTGTTGGTAGAAAAGATTGATCGATTAAAGATGAGCAGGACTTGTTTAGATTTTTTTGGATGCTCTTGATTTATCTATTGTAGTTTCGCTCGATCTTTATTTGAGTATATTTATGCTAGTATTCACATTTAATAATAATAATAATAATAATAATAATAATAATAATAATAATAATCCAAGGTGATTGACCCATCTCAAAATACGTTCATCCTATGAATTGTCTGGTAGCACATGAGCTACTAAGTTATATCATGAGAAACAGAAAATGGCATGCTTTTAGCTACAATAAAGGTAGATATGAATATGGCCTCTGGCTATGACAGAGTTCAATGGAGTTTTTTGGAGGCGGTCCTGAGGAAAATCAAGCTTCCTGAAAAATGGATATCCATGATTTTGCAATATATCAATTCTGTGAAGTATGTCATTCTAATTAATGGAAGCCCATCACCTATTTTCACTCCAAAAGTTAGCCTTCGACAGGATGAGCCACTCTCTTAGTATCTCTTCGTACTTTGTTCGAATGTTCTTGCAAAACAGTTGAAATATGAACAAGAAAGGAGAAATATTAGAGGAATAAAAGTGGTGAGAGGAAGCCTGAAGTTACCCATGTTTTCTTCGCCGACGACTCCTTATTCTTCACTAAACTAGGGGTTGAATGCTTGAATTTGAAAACATGTATTGATAATTCATGTAAGGCGTGAAGGCAGATGATAAACATCCACAGGTCTTAAATGATCGTTTCTCCAAATGCCAACGAGGAAGATATCCAAGAAATGAGAACCGTGTTTTGCTTCGACGTCACAAAAAGTTTCAATAAGTACTTGGGGGTACCCCAGCCTTTAGGATAATCAAAGTCTCTCAAAAAGGCTTCTTATACGACAACATTTCAGGCAACTACATACACAGAAGCATTTCTATTATCACTAAGCGATTGATAACTACCAATAAATGCGGTGCTACCATCGTTGAATCTACAATATTCATATTAAGTCAATCTACAAGATCTCAGTTACAATTATAAGGAAAATTCACGTGTTAATTGTAGGTTTCTTTTGGTACGTGGAATAATAAAGGTCATAGGCAAAGCATTGGGTCGCGAAAGAGGCACATAGAGAATGGGAGGACTTGTTATGAATGAGGAGAGTTGAATGGTTCAATCATGTCTTGTTCATGAAACATGCATGACGATTGATGTGTAATCCAAATATACCTATTAGCAAAATATACACAGCAAGGTATAAGTGCAGTTCCCATTGACTAGATTGGGGATTCCAAGAGCAACAAATTTGTAACACCCCAACACTCATAAACACAAGATTACCATTAATTACTTGTAAGACTTATGAATAGCGCAGCGGAAAAACACGGGTTGAGGTATTACCGCCGTCCCACTAAGGACAAGGCACACACTCATCACCAACACAACAACCAACACAAACCATCAAAACACACATTAAACCTTCCAAAACATGATTTGGTCTTTAAACCCACGAAGACTATCGAGGTTCGGCCAACGACCACCATATAAAACTACCTTGCAAGGATGAAAGGAACTACTTCTGCTTGTCTTTGCCTTTGACTTGGGAGCTCGGACCGCCTAAAAACAAAACATTAAAACATTCGCAAATGAGTGGGGGAAACACTCAGTACACAAACCTCCAACACGTCAAACCGTTCGAAAACGGTTTTAGTGCCGGCATTTAAATTCATTTTGAAAACGGGAAAGGGGATCTTAAACATGAATAAACTGGATTGCCGCATAGATAAATATGTGTAAATAAAATAGATAAACTTGTAATAATTGAAAACGAGTGGTATCCCTTACGATCGATGCACAACATCTCACACACGCGCATGCCCAAACCGATCTGGAGTTTGGATTGGGTGACTGCTAGGCAGTCGACACTGGCCAGGTCTATAACGCTCTGATCAGGAGCAACTAAAAGATGATGCTAGTACCTTTAAACTAGCTACAAGTACAATGGCGGGACCACTTAATGAAAATGGAAAGCATTAGATTATGACTTGAAGTATAAATAATAAGCATTGAAGAATATAAAGGTTGGACAATTTGCGTACCTTGGAAAGTAGGAAAACTTGGTGGCGTGCCTCGGGCTCGGGACGGCTTGGGTGACTTGGGAACTATAATAGGAAGTGTAGAAATTGAGAACCAAAGAGGGTTCTTAGTGAGTTACAAATGTTAAGTAAAATAAGAATTTAAGAATGAAATAGATTAGAAGGAAAATTTTAGGTTTTTAGAAATAAAGTTTTCAACATAACTCTAGCTAGGAAACTCGGAATTAAACAAACGAGTACTTCTCGGAATAGGGAAAATTAAGTTCTACAACTTTGTCAACAGGACCGAGGTCCAAAAATGAAGGGAAGGACTTGAAAAACAGCCCGGACAGAAACAGAAGCTGTAATTTGGAAACTAAAACTTTCGGTTTGATCTTTTGATACGAAACTCATAAAGGCTTGGAAGTAAACGATGAATAGCTTAACTTATAGAATGATTTGAAGAGATCATATTGATGGAATATGGAGAATTAAGGAATGAAAGGCTAGAATGGAAATTAGAGAGTTCTTGATTTTTCGATTATATCGTCAAGCGACGAAGAAGAATTTATAACGATGGATTAATGGATTTTGGAAGTGTTTGAAAGGTGAATTGGAATTATGCATTAGAGAAGGAATATATCCTATGGTTATTGAGGTTCAAAGAACTCTTCAACTAATGGAACATTCCAAACTTCCAACTTAGAGTCGATTTCTATTATATAACTTAAACTTCTTAACTTAGCTAAAAAGACATAACTTGATAAATAACATTAAACTCCAAAAGATAGTATTTTCAACTTAGGAAACACTTCTTGAACATCCTAATATTGACCCAAGAGTCTCCAAACTAAAAGGATCCCTTAATGATTGAAATTGGTTCACAAAATTCCAAATTTACTAAAGAATTTTCTGGGCAGAAACTCAAATGATAACCTTCAGTCTCGACCCTATAACATCCACTCCCGATATCGGATGAACGCAAACCATACATTTCCGGAAAGCTTAAAACGCCACCTAAAACTTTTATGTTTACCACTGGAACCAATAAAGTCTCTAAATGGACGAAAAATTGTCCTCAAGCTACTGACTCAGATTCGTATACAATTCGCACCCATTCACGGTTTCGCTCATAACTCGAGCTACACATACCGGATTCTCGAAATTCCAAAGCCCATAGTTAGACAATGATTTAAGCTATCTTTTTAAGTAAAAATCTGGGACTAAACTCATACTTTTAGTCCTCTGTATTATTCTGATTCCAGACAGAAACGTATATGGCCATCAAAAATAACATGCATGTGTCTTCTTACCACTAATTTGCAATAAAACTCAATTAAACTTCAAATTAGCTATCATCCATCAATTTTTCAGAAGTTAAACACTTAATCTTGCTCAATCAAGACCTTAAAACTCACATGCAAAAACTATTTCAAACATTCAACAACAATACAACACTTAAACACTTAAAATCAACCCCAAACTCACATGTTACTACTCAACATCAAACCCTAATCCAACCACAATACAAATTCATGCTTAAAAACCTTAAAAGAGATGAAAAACATCAAAGATACACAATTTAAACATGAAAATCAGATTAGGAATATAAAAGTTTGAGTCAGGGTTTGGATATTATACCACTTGGAGGAGAAATTGGAGAAGAAAACAAGAGAGGAGGGAAGGAGGGTGGCTCGGCCACCTGAGTCACGGCCGTCACGGAAAACGCCCGGACAGGGGGGGCGTGGCTGGCTGGAGAAGAGAGGAGGAGGGAGGAGAGGGAAGTGTTGGAGTAAAATCTGATTTGAGAAATGAAAACAAAAGGCCTTAATGCCCCCCCTGTATATATAAAAAAAAACACTCCCTTAATTAACTTATCATCTAATTAGTAATTAAACTAAATCAATCATGTACTTAAAAATTAGCTAGGTAAAATAATTGGTAATAAACTAAATAAAATTAATTAACATAAAACTTGATAAAATAGTTTAGCATAAATTAAATAAAATTACTTGGGAATAAATTGGGTAAAATTAACTAGTACTAAACCACATAAAATAAATTGGTAGGACATATTAATAAAATGAATTTAGCAATAAAATGTACTTAGGAAGGTTGGGTAATATAAATCGTAAAAGAAACGGAATTGAAATTAATATAACCTTCTTCGGTTTAAAAACGTAAAATTGAGAACCCTAAAATAAATTATATAACGCATCGTAAAAATATTCATAAACTCATAATAATATTTATAACTTTAAATCCGAGGTAACATAAATTCAACCCATTTAGCCATCGCCTTGCTCGAGACCTGTCACGCATAAATAAATAAATAAATAATAGAAGTAACAACCGCAATAACCACAATAATAATATTCATGTCGTGAAAATAGAAAAAAATTTTATTAGCGTATTTTAGCTAATTACCGTAATTAAGGTCTTAATTAGTACGGGTTTAGGGCGGGTCGTTACAAAATTCATGGGGATGGAAACACCCATGTCGTGTTGTTGACAAACCGTGTGAAGGATTTGTGTTCAAGATTGGGAATGCAAATTGGGCTAAGATTTTCGAAGATAATTAGACTTCGGGGACATTAGTCATGAAGAATAATGTGCTCAAGGGAATTTGGGGGCCCAAACAGTTAACAACCTTATCGTGTCAGAAAGATATCAGTGGAATGCACTGTTGCTTAGAAGCGTATTCCAATGAAATTCGAGGCGTACAATTGTGGATCAATCGCTGAGAAACCAAAAGAAAGAAGAAGAAATTCATTAGGGTCTAACAAAGGATGGTGAATTCTTAGTAAAGACAAAATACTATCATTGTTGGAATCAAGCTATAGAAGAAAGTAAGTTGCATCACACATTAGCACCTTTGGAAATTAAATGGCAAATAGTGTGAAAATTTATATGGAGTATGGAGGTGTTGCAAAGTGGAATATGGTATTTGGAAGTTAGGTCACAACGCATTGCCGTTAAGGGCGAATATAACAAATGGAACCTGGAGGCGAATGCTAATTGTCACTTTGTCAAGGCACGATCGAGATGGTGGCACATTTAACAAGAGATAGTGAATACTCTAAGTATTTATGGTTCGGATCCAATCTAGGCTCAAATGTACACAAGATGAGAACTCTGTTGATTTTTATCCTTGGCTCACAAATTGGACATTGTATCTTGCTAAAGCAAGGCATCAAAGCTACAAGTCGCTGGTTCTTTTTTTTTTAGCACTAGCTAGCACACATGGAATAACTGTTACAATAGGTTCCTTCCTAACCTAGTTGAAGTAGTTAATCAAATGAAGGACAGAAGGAGAGTATGAACATGGTTAATCAAATGGAGAAGCCAGAAGGAGGAAACAATAGAAGAGGGAACAAGTCACAGATCATGATTTATTTTGGCAGCCTATTTTTATCTCGAATGGTGGATTACATGTGAATAATGGGATTTTATTTACGACGGAGCTTGTAAGAACAAAACGCAACAAGGTAGCCACGCATGGGTGTTGATAAGCGGCGGGCAATTAGTTGACAGTAGGACCATATCTTCACTAGGTATTTCTATTGATCAAATGGATCTACTAGCAACTGAAGAAGTCATCATAACCGTAGTGGAACGCAAGATGTCCTCGATTTGGGTGATGACTCACTCAACCAGAGTAATAAACATACTTAACAATAGATTGAAGCCGCCCTCGAAATATACAAATATTCTTGATAATCGTCGTTTATTTTTTAATTCTCTTAGTCTCTCTATTGTCTTATTTATGTCTTTCTACCCCAAAAAATTTCAAAAAAATTACACAATCTACCTTAACGGTTGTGACATGAAGTTAGAAGTAAGAACAAGAAGGCAAAAATTCCGGCACATAAAGAATATTCCTCAACCCCTATAAAACCCCGTAAACCAACACATCCTTCCAGAGCTGTCCAAAAAGCGCCTAACCGATCCGTGGGACCCGCCAGTTAGAGCGAGAAAGAGAGAGAAGAGCGGGCGAGTTAGAGAGAGAAAGCGAGGGTTTGTTAACTGCTTCTTTCCTTCTTCTTCTTCGTGTTCTCCAAGCAAACTCAAACCGCAACAATGGCCGCCATTGTTAGCCGCATGCGCAAACCTTCCCTGTCCATCTCCATTTCCATTTGCAGAGGCTTCTCCACCGCTTCTCTCTCTCACAACTCGTCTCTCTCTCCTCGCCCTCAGTGGGTCTTCCTCGGCTGCCCCGGCGTCGGAAAAGGCACCTACGCCAGTCGTCTCTCGAATCTTCTCGGCGTCCCTCATATCGCCACCGGTGACCTCGTCCGCCATGAACTCAAATCCTCTGGACCTTTGGCTAACCAGGTCTGTTTGCTTTTGAACCTTCTTCGATTTCGGAATTCAGTTTTTGGTTGAGATCTGGGATTTTGTGGTGGTGTTTTTGATTTGATATTTAGCGATGGAGATTGATTCAGAGTTGATTTTTGATTTTGATTTTGATTTGTATGTGTTATTCGATTCTAGATCTACGTCAGTCATTGTCAACGGTTTGTTTGTTTAGTTACAGAAATGTGGATGTGTTTATCTTTTTCTGTTTGGCCTTTTCGTACTGTTCGTAACGATGATTCTGCTTTGCCGCTTGATTTGTGTAGCCTTAGTCGGATCTAGTGTTCTATTGTTTGGAAATTTGACAATACTGAGATTGGGAACTTGAAATCCAGAACAATCTTAAAAGTGGGTATCTGAATGAATGTTGAATTGTGTAAATAATATGTGGAACATAGATAAAGCACGACTATAAATAGAGGATGTGGAATGGGACATACTTTTGTTCCTTTTTTGATTATAGTTATACAGGGTAATAACTTGGTTTCAAGGTATGAAACAGTTGATATTCTAGAATTTAAATTGTTGTAATTTTGAGTATTATCAATACTGTGTAGTGGCCAAAGGGTGAGTAAGTCTGTCGGTTTGAAGCAATTTAGGAACTAGCAAGTTAGGGGTTATTGGGGTGTGATATGCATAGAGTGAGTAGCAGTTTCTGTCGGAGGCTCTGGAAAACATTTATTGATCATGATGTGGAAGTAGTAACGGCGCGCATTGCTTTTCTACCTAACAATGCGACATTAATTATTCGTGATGAAGATTGGAACTTGCTAATTTGTTTAACTAAAGTAGATAATGGGGCGCTCTTGAAGGTATACTTTCTATATGTAGAGTCTAGAAGGAGGTCTTTTTCCTTTTTTCTTTCCTATCCCAAACAGTATCAATGGGTGATGCCACTGCGGAGGTATTTGACAAAAAGGAAATGTGAATATTGAAGCGAGAATTCGTTTGAGAGAAGGATTTGATTTGGGTTGCTGGCTGCTCTTTGAATGCCATGGAAAGCAAGTTTGAATCCAAATATCATGATCTTTATGGAATTTCATGTGGAGGGGAATGATTTAAGGACTCTAATCTGTTTGAAGGAACTATATACAAAATATTTGTTGTTGCTAATGAATACATTTGTTCTTCATTGTAGTAAGATTATAGTTTGTTGTTCCTGAGATTAAGTCCGTGTTTGTTGTCCTCTGCAGCTTGCCGAAATTGTCAACCAGGGGCAATTAGTTTCTGATGAAATAATAATTAGCTTGTTATCAAAGAGGCTTGAAGCCGGCGAAGCAAAGGGTGAAACCGGCTTCATTCTTGATGGATTTCCGCGTACTATTAGACAAGCGGTGAGCTTTCTTTTGTTGTTGAAATATTGGAATGATGTGAATTTTCTATCTTTGATGTAACAATAAATAAGGAAACTGTATTATCTATGACTTGGTTTGAGATGTCCCCTAGGTCAGTGAGATATGGAAAAATTAGTGTTACATAACCATATGAACCTCCCCTTTCCCCTCTTTGGAACTGGTATTTATTCTCCCATAGCAATGCTCCTTTTGGTATGAGATGTCTGTCATTGTTCTTTAGCCAGTCTACAACACCACATGTTAAAGCACCTGCACTACTTCACTATGTCACTAACAGTTTTCTTTGAGTAAATATTTATGGATAAACTTGGGACATTTAGCTCCTCTAAACCCATTGTGGGAGCTTAAATAGAGGGGAAAGGAGGCCAAAATTCATCTCCATTCATTCGTATTACCTCGCTTTCATATTTGGTTTATGAAGGGGAAAGAGGAACATGTGTTTCCTTTCCTTTATTACAAACTTTCCATGTTGTAGCCCCTCCTCTTCTTTTAACATCCATGGACCCGCTCGGCGGGTTGAGGATGGGGGCTTTAGAAGCAACCAAAGGCTTGATCCCAAAGAGACTTGGCAAAGTGACAATGAAGGAGTGGGTGGTTTGGTGATTTATAACCCCCCTTAAAGCACCTATTAACCTAAATCCCCCCCGCCCCCCCTTTTTTTGCGAATTATCACATGTTGATCCCCTTGAATGACTTTATCTCAAGCTGGTTGAAAGAGCTGAGCAAAGTGGCGTTACAGTGAACCTATCTTGGATAAAAAGGGGAGAACAAACAGTTAACCCTCATAGTTGCTCCCTGCAATTAGTAATGAAGCATCTCTTCCATCCACCTTATTAAGAAACATAAAATGGGGATATGTTCTTTCAAAGGCACGTGTTCTACACCCTGTCATGCCAAAATAAATGGTAGAACCATCACCAACCCCCAAGGAAAAATGTGTAAGAAATGTTCCCACCTTTAATAAGGTGTCTGTGTGTTAATATTTGAACCAATTTGCTTACCTTTTGTTTTTCAGGAAATACTGGAGGGAGTGACCGATATTGGCTTGGTGGTTAACTTGAAGCTACCTGAGCAAGCTTTGATTGACAAATGTCTAGGCAGAAGGATCTGCGGCGAGTGTGGGAAAAACTATAATGTGGCTGAGATCAACATCAAGGGCGAGAACGGGAAGCCTGGAATCTACATGTCTCCTCTCAACCCTCCTCCCCAGTGTGCTTCCAAGATGATCACCCGAGCTGATGATACAGAGGAAGTTGTAAGAGAGCGGCTTCGCATATACAGTGAGATGGTAATAATTTCTGTTGCTCATTACTAAGGCTGCCTTTGGTAAATAATATGGAACGAGAATTTCTCTTTTCACTAATCTAGTATAAAAACTCCCATTTTCATTAACCATCCTATCCTCAAGAACAAACGGACCCTGAATGCCCTAATTGTTTAATTATGAAAAAACAAGGAATGTATAAATCAATTAATATGGCGAGAACTGTGGTTGCAGAGCCAGCCACTGGAGGAATTCTACAGGAGCCGTGGGAAATTGTTAGAATTTGACCTGCCCGGCGGCATTCCCGAATCGTGGCCTAAGTTGTTGGAAGCCCTAAACCTCGATGAACATGAAGAGAAGCTCTCTGCTACAGCATGAGGGCATACTTTTTCGTCATTTTTTTTCGCATGTGGATGCTATTATGTAGCATAGCATGCTGAACAATTTTGATAGTGTTGATCAGGATAATACTTTAGGACTGCTCATAATTTCATATGTTTGATTGGTTCATTGTGATGATTGCGGGCGGATGCCTGTGTACTTAATGTTGTTGTGCCAGCCATAGTGGTAGTACTTAGTAGGGATGGGAGGCAGACGATTATATTATGGGCAGATTGAGTGACTTGTAACATTCTGCCTGCTGCCTGCAGGTTAGCATTATTCGCTTGCAATAACTGTTGAGTAATCTCACTTATACTGCAGTGTCTGTAATAGCAATCATAAAGTCTAGCTCGAGGTTTTTTTAACCCTCATTCGGGAATTATTTTGTATGCCATATGCCTTCTTGCCCGAGGTTTTGTTCATTTTTTTTTTTGTTGCCGATGGAGTCAGCAAGGTTTTGTTCGCACTTTATACGTTTAGCAAATATACCTTGGGAAATCTTGGTGTTGCTTAATAGCCGTGTAGGAGTTGATGTACACAACCTAACAAGCCTTAAATCTTGACCCTTGGGCCTCTCCCCCATATTTGAATCGGATTTTAGTCATAAATGGGTGATTTTTTTACCGAATTTGGATTGTCATCCACAGTTAGCAGAAAGGATTGGCGTGTGTATTTTGTCTTGAATTTTGTTTACTAAATGTTGGGGTGTGTATTTTGTCTTGAATTTTGTTTATTAAATGGGTCAGTATCATGTCAAGGGTTCTTCAATTCATTTAACATGAATATGAACACAAATTCAACCCAACCGGACATGACACGAGAAATTATTCACTTCCAAGGCTAAACTAGTGGGGCTTTAATGGGGCATACCCAAAGGTCTAGCCTTCCCCACGGATACGTCTAAACAAGGTGCTGAGATTCGAACCTAAAACCTTTAGTTCATCACTCTAACAAATCCTCTTACGCGAATGCTGCAAAGACTCGTTTTACTATGTGCAAATGAATATGGGGGAGCTGAGATTCGAATCTAAGACCTCTAGTTCATCAGTTTGGCTCTGATACCACGTAGAACTATCTCAACCAAAAGCTTAAGCTGAGAATTGAAAGCTCAGTAACAGTTTATATTCTAACACGCCCCATCACGCAATTGTCCTTTGGGCTTGAAACGTGCATACTGCGAAGGCGACTCCGATATCATGTTAAACCGTATCAACCAAAAGCTTGAACTGAATGTTGAATGCCCATTAATAGTTTTATATTCTAACAACTTGTGTTACCCATTCTATATACATGCAATCAAAATTTTAAAATAAGATTATAAGCTTTCCAATATATATGGCGATTTATTTTATGAAATTACCAATGCTGAATTCAGAATGAAAAATAATTTTAGCAAAGTAAAATTTTGTCATTTTTGAAAACATTTAAAATTTATAATCAAAGTAAATATAAAAAATCAAAGCAAAATATATTGCCAAAGGGAGGAGGATTTGGCTCCCACTGTGGTAAAGTAGGATGCTAATCATATTTTGCAAATAATGTTGCCTGCCAATTTGAATTTGTTTTAAAACTTGAAACATAAACTCCCATTATTACAAAAGTCATATTAAAATTGTTTTATGCAGACACCCATCATTACAAAAGTCATACTGAAATTATTAATCATGGAGGAATGCTATGCAATCCATGTCTAAATCCAACCCAATCCAATCATCCTTACTTGGCAAGTTAACACAAGACAATGCCAAGATTTATTACTGATAATTTGTTTGGTTAATAATTTGTGTGGTTAAAGGTCAATAAAGGTAATAGGCTACAAATGAAATTATTAGCAAAAAGACACCATTCCTTTTGTCATATTTGCTTGTTTTTCTTTCTGTTTATTTATTTAATTTGTTTTTCTTAGTCTTTTCATGTTAGGTTTTTATGGGTGGGGAAGGTTAACCCCCTCCTAAAAAAAAAAAACGAGGCAAAAACTTTTCCTAACAATGCCTCTATAGTAATAGCCTTCTTCCTACCAATTCTACCCAGAGTTTATTCTTTTTCGATTATTGAAAGCAAAAAAATTTAAAAATTCACAAAATACTGAAAATAGCGATAAAAAAACAACATACAATCAACTCCAAAAGACAAAAGGTTATAATCAAACATAGCTAAAACAAACAAAACAACAAACATTTGCACACCTACGACAATCAAGATATCTTCTCTTTTCATTCACGACCTTTAAATAGTCTATCAACGTCAACTAGGATTTTTTTTTTTAATGCAAAAACATTCCATTTTATATGCCATATATGCTTGCCAATTTCATTAGTATTTGTATTTAATTCTTGAAAAAGATGTAGATGGGACAATTTTGATGAAGTGAAAGGATGAAAACAAGTGGAATATAAAGTAAAATTGGCAAGTGCCAATGAATAGAGTATACAAGATATGGTTGAAACATGTCAAATTTCAACAAATAATCACCCCTTTTTTCCCCCAATCCTGCCGAATCTTTAACTTGTCGAATTCCAATTGGTCATCCATTGGACCATCCAACAATAATTTCTCAAAAAAAGTAGGCCAAAAAAAGGAGATGGTGTCTAGCAACAAGTCAACCACATTGTGAAAAAAGAATGAAAAAGAGCAGAATATAATACTCTTTCTTTTTTTAAAAATATTTGGTGAAGAGTCCACTCAACTCAACTATCCTCACAATTACACCCAACCAACCCAAAATCCTCTCAAAAAAGAGAAGAAAAAAGCCCCATCATTTTCTCCATGTATATACAACAATAATACCCAAAATAAAGAGTCTAAATTTATAATCCAAATACAACACCAAAAAACCCAAAAAAAAAAATTACAAAAAAAGGGTTGTCAAAAAAAACCCTGGCCTGATTTTATAGAACTCAATGGCCTTTCTTTCAACCCTTTTTGGACACCTTTTTATTCCTCCATTCCATTCCATTGCATTCATTTACACACCCTTTATCATAAGATCAATATCCACCCCAAAATAACCCCCCAAATCCAAACATGGTCTTATTATGATGTTATGTTGGGTCATTGGTTACCTTGGTTTGGGGGAAGCCAATGGCCAGACGGGCCGGGCCGGCCTCCGGGCTGTCGGGCTGCTGACCAGGGTCGCTTGGGACCGGGTCAGCATCTCAACCATGGACGGCGTTTGGTACGCTTGGATCAAACTCGAGCTGTCCGTGGAGTCCCCTCTTGCTGTCGCCCTCTGCCAGGAATGCGAGCTTAGCCCGGACAGAATGTAGGCCCGACCCGATGCCTCGTACACATGTCTGCTCGCCATTCGCTCCTGCATCTCCTTGAGCTCAGCATCCAGGGCGATGCAGAGACGGTCCTGGGCCTGGCCTGATATGCTTGTCGTTAGCACCTTTCTGCAGTCTTCGAGGATGGTTATTGCGTCGCTGAGGTCGCCACATTCGGCGGAGCTTCGGGCTTGGGACATTGCCTTGGCGGCTCGGAGCCGGTTTCTCTGCCGGTCCACCTCGATGGACCCCACCAACTCTTGTGGGTCGGGGTTTGCAGGTCTTCGGACCTTGACATCCTGTGCTTGTATCGACATTGTTTCTTTTGTGAATGGGTCCTTGAACGAACACTTTACCTTCAGCAATGGGGTTTGATCAGCATAGGGCTCCTCCGGGACATTTACGACTAGGAGAAAATCCCGCTCCTCGTCAGCGTAAAGATGGCCCACATCGATCACCCCGGACCGTCCATTGTTGATTCGGTTAGGGTAACTCCCGGCTTTGACCGACTTTAGGCCAACGCTCGGATGCATACACTCAACCTCCACCGTCAGATCCTGCACCACGACACTCAGCAGGCCCCCTATACATTGCGCGAACGCATCCTGAATCGCAGCCTCTGTCTCGATGAATGAAAATGTGCCCCCTGAAATCTCCGAGATCGAGTGCATGGACGAGGCATCGTGGTCCGCCCCGAACCCGAACGCATGGACCGGGATCCGGAACCCGGGCCTTTCTCCGCCCTGTATGGACAGCGGCAGGAGCAGCTGGTAGTTGGGCTCGGTCTGGGCCCCACTAGCCTCGGTGCCGGTGGGGCTGACAGTGTAAGTGTCCTGTCCGTCCGACAGCAGTATGATGCTGGCAACCGCGTTCCTCTCCCTGCGCTCCTCCATCACCTTGGCCCCCTTTCGGAGCCCCTCGGCGATGTTCGTCCCCCCGTTGGCGACCAATGAATTGACCGCCAGCAAGGCCTGCTGTCTCCCGGCTTCGGACATCCGGCGGAGGGGGAACAGCCGCCGGGCCGTGGAGGAGAACGCGATAACCGACAGCCTGTCTCTGGAGCTCAGGTTCTGGATCACGAACCCCATGGCCCGCTTCAGCAGGGCCAGCTTGGTCCCCGCCATGCTCCCACTGATGTCGAGCACAGTCACCAGGTCCACCGGCGTGCGGGGCGTCCGGGAAATGTCGGTCCCTTCGCCGTGGGGCCCAGTTCGGGTCTGCATGGAACTGCTGATGGCTGCTTTGAGGTGGACCAGGACGGTGAATTCAGTGCAGGATTTGGTCTGTGGGACCGAGGAGACTTCGGG
Organism: Portulaca oleracea; assembly: GCA_029582165.1. Classification (NCBI taxonomy): domain Eukaryota; kingdom Viridiplantae; phylum Streptophyta; class Magnoliopsida; order Caryophyllales; family Portulacaceae; genus Portulaca; species Portulaca oleracea. Next base: position 46,600,684 of record CM055873.1, read on the forward strand.
GTACGTCTTGACATCTATGACTGCTGATGTGGCGGCCGTGTTGCTGTCTGAATCTGAAGTTTCAGGTTTCTGAGCTGCTTCGTTTTGGCCCAGGGACTCGTCGTCGTCGAATACCGCAGGTTCTGTGCCTTGGAAGAGCGGCATTGTGTGCCGGCTGGAGTTTCGAGGGGAGGGCGGTAACCGACGGAGCACCGTCATCACGGCATTGTTTTGAGCGGGCCAGCCGGGCGGGGTTATTCTGGGCCTTCCTCCGGGTCCCGGGTCCAAACTTGAGCTTTGCAAAGGGATCTCCTTCCACGTCGCCCTGCAGACCGGGCATATCTGATTGCCGTGCTTGACGTTGGATGTGATGCATTGGAAATGGAAAGAATGGCCGCATTCAGCGGTGAAAATGGCATGGCCTTCCCCGGGGTTCATTGACGCCAAGCATATTGAGCAAGTCTTCTGTAACATTTGAGAGAACAAAATAATCAGACAAGATTACCGCAACACAAAATACAATTATACAATGCACAAAAACATGTCAATCTGAAGGAATTTCATCAGAGAAAACGAATCTTGACCGAGAGGCATCTAAACATATATTTTAGAGAATTCTATTTCTATAGTTGGGTATATTTTATCATCAATGTATACTTATTCTAACCTATATGCCCATCCGCTTAACACTTTCAGATGATTAAAAATCCCCAAGATGGCAACTTGGTTTGTTTCTTTACACCTTCAACCAAATAGTTAGCTTGCAGCAAGAGTGATTGATAAAAACAACCCTACAAGCAACCGAAACGACAAGCATTTTACTTGCTTATTAATTTGCTTCTTTGTTCTTCGTATAAGTTCGCTGCATAACCAAACAGATAAGGTGGGCACACATACGTACACCAGATTCTTCCAAAGGGAAGACCAAGATCGAAAACTACAGCGCACTAAAACAAAGTAATCCATTGTATTACGGAACGATAATCACTGTAAAAGGGGGGAATTTTTACGAAAGGGACCCGTAGTTAACCCCATTGAAACAATGTCGATCCATCAATACGCGGCTCAGCCAATATTGTTGAAGATAAGTTTGACTATTGATTTCCAACAAAACATCTCACATCATCCCTTTCTTTTTTCGCCTTTTGGTGGGGGTGGTTCAAAAGCTAAATTGCTAAACACACACACACATACACACAAACCCAAATGACAAAATCATTCAAATTACAATCATAAAGGGGTAGAAATGTCAAATGAAAAAGCAACTCAGAATACTAAACCCAGATTCTCCCAAGCAAGGAGCACTAACCCAGCACAATTACAAGCACAACAAACACAGTGGAGGTGAATGGAAAGGAAATATTCACATCAAAGGTCCACCCACAAAAACCCACAAACTCAATCCCATGGTGGAACAAGGAATATTCTCAGATCAACCCAAATTTTCTTTTCAAAAATCTTACCCACTAACATCTCTGAGGGCTCAAATTTCACACAATATCAACCAATTTGTACCAGCATCATCAATCAATCAATCTTTACAGTTCATTTTTCCAGAACCAAAGGAATCGATTCATGTAGACGACAGTTTCCCTCCAAAACATCAGAAATTTGGACTTAAAATGTACAGATTAATGAATATACGAGTGAATCAACCCTAATCTAAAAAACCAAGATGAATTCATGCAAAAAAACGACCAAATTAACCCCAATAATTGGACCGAAAAGTTAGGGTTGGGATGAAATTGAAGAGCAAAAATCAGACCTCATTCGAGCTTCTTCTGCTAGAACTTCTCGAGAATCGCAAGCTGCTCCAACTTCCGGTGGTCGCCGGCCGGGAAAGCAGGGCGGCGTCGGACAATCTCTCGCCGGACGGCGAAGAATCATCGTCTTCAACCGGTTTCGGAACATAGTAACACAGATTCAAACCCAACGCAATCTTGGCTTTCCTCCATTTACTCCCCATTTTTCCAGATTCAAACCCAAATTCCCAGAAAAAGAGAGAAAGAGAAAGGGTTAATTTGTAGAAGAGAAAGAGAAGAAGAAGGGGGGTTGTTGAAGATGGTGATTTTGCATAGTAGTAGAAGCAGTGTTAGGTGGAATTAGTAGGAGTATTAGTAGGAGGAGGAGGAGGAGGTTGAATCATGGGCCGCCATTAAAGAGGGGGAGGACAGAGGAGAGAGAAAGTTTGACCTTGTATTGTAGAAAATGGATGATTGTAGAGAGAGAAAGAGAGAGAAAAGAGAGATATTGAAGAGCACGTTGAAGTTTGGATTGTCTGGTTGAACAAATAAGGTTGCCCAAGTATTTAATCTCCTTCTTCCAGCTGCCAACTTTATACTCCTACGTTAATTATCTTTTTTTTTTAAAAATTATATTGGTAAACTCCTCGTAAGTTGTTCTTTTTTTTTTTAAATTTGACCCGATGCACTATATGTCCCATTATATTTGTCATTAACCTAATTTGAAAGTATAGATGTATATTGAAAATTGAGGTGAAAAGTTTATAATTTACTCATATTAATCGGTTAATCCTATTGTAATTAAAGATAATAGTTGTTGAAATTGTAAAAAAATAATAAATGAATTTATTAAATAGGGCTAAAAAAGAAATAACAGTTGCTGGAATTGTAGAATGGATAAATATTTTGAGACTAATAAATTAGATAAAAGGACAAATATTTTGGATGGCGTAGTGTCTATTTGTATTAAAAAAAATTGTTAGAAGGTGATATGAAATATTGAAAACTAACAATTTACTAACAATTTTCAATTGTAAATATGGTGATTGTGGTTGATTTTCAATCGAAATTTTTTTTGGAGAAACAAAATTGCCCTCATTTTTCATTTAATTTTCATTTGATGTCTTTTTTTCACTATCTACCTCTCGGGTCCCACCCCCCCCCCCCCCCCCCGAATTGATGAGTCTTTGAGTAAGAACACTAGCAATGCGGAATGAAACCCATGGAATTCTGACATTCTTTCTCTTTAAGACACATTCTCTCCTCCTTTTCTCCATTCCTTTGAGTTACGGAATCCGCGAGTTCCACAACTCAAAGGAATGAAGAAAAGGAGAGAGAAAATGCGCTAACCAGAGAGAATCAAAATCCAATGGATGAAATTCAGATCGTATATGCTCTAAGGCAACTATTCGTCATCACCAGCACCAATGTCACCTTGAAAACATCCCACATTGGCACCATGCATGGACACCACCACAACCACCGAGACAACTAAAATAAATACAACCAATTAACAGTGCCCCAAAACCACCACTAAACAGTCGTGCACCACCACTAACATTGCCGCAACCATTGTCCAGTAATCCGAAGCCAAATTAAGTTTAAAATCAAATAATCACCATCTGCCCTCTTTGTCCTCTCCATTCACTCAACATCTAAATGTATTTTCATTCACTCTCTCTATCCTCTTAGCATCCAACTTCAAGTATTAATTGACTGGTAAGCACATATGCCTCACTATCTTTGAATAACCGCCAACATTTCCACAACAACAGTCGATGGATGACATGAAACACACAAAATCCATAATGAAAAGTTAAACAAACCTTAAAAACAAAACAAAGTATACCACAAGAAACCTAATTGAAGTACAAAAACAAACAAAACAAACTTATTGAAGTATGGAAAATGGGGGGGGGGGGGGGGTTGACAGAACTTGAATCTAACATTACATGGAGGTTATTAAAGTTGTTTTGCTCGCATAATCTCCTTGTGACAAGTAACAAAGCGACGTTTGAGGGCTAAGTTGGAGAAAATGATGGAGACATGTTAAAGAGTGTAAATTGAGTGTGAAGGAACTTGATAGAATTTTGAGTAAAAATGGAGTTGCGTTGCAATTTAATAGTTGAATGATATATAGGCCATATATAACGGCCATTATAATATTTGTGTTTTGAATTTTGAGTATCAAAAATGGAGGAAAAGGTCGGTTGTTTCCCAAGGTTAGGATTGAAAGAGGGGGGAAGAGGAAGAAAATTGAGTGGAGAGCAAACATAAGGGGAAAAAAGTTGGGTCAATTTCATCTTTTTCATAATTTACGGTCAATTTAATTGAAGTTATCGAATTTTCACCCTCCAACCAGCAAACTAAAATTAAAATGCTATGAGACTTTTCAGTATAATAATGAAAACTTAGGGTCAATTTGTCAGTGTTCAATATTCCACATCACCTTCCAATATTTTTATGTATTTTGCATAAGTGCGTATGTGTGTTTTTTTTAATGGTTTATAGAGTTCAATTTAGCAACAAACCAATTGATTGATAGTTTCATTGTGAAATAATGGACTTGAGCCCAATTCAACCCCAAAATTGGTAGGCAGGAGGTTATAAACACCATAATGGGTGTCAAAGTAGATGTGGGCAACTCAACACGCCCCTCACCACAGCGCAGACAAGCTGGGCGCGGCCCAACATCAATGACCACGGCTCGTCTGTGTGAAATAATGGAACAGGCGATTCAACCCCATTAGGCAGGAAGTTGAGACACCCAAACCATTATAAACACCACAATATGGGTGTCAAAGGCCGATATGGGCAACTCAACATTCATATTATTAGAGTTGTCGTGGTTTGATTCGGTTACAAGCAATTATATTCTTTTGTTGTCATTCCACAAACCTTTTATGTTCCAAATCGTTCGTAACAAAGCCTCAGCGGATAATTATATTCTTCTCAAAAATTTATGTCAATGACCCGCTCACATAATTTGTGCCACATAATCAAGGAGACAAGTCTTAACAACTAGCATAGAAATGTAATTTGTTTTACTTAGATGAGAACAAGTGCAGAGGTCACCTTCATGAATATCCCTACCTATGAGCATCTTTATTTAGTCATCTAGTTTCCATTATATTTTCAATAATATTCACATTAGTCCCGTCTATTTTTTTTTTATTTTTATCAACAATATTTCATAAAACTCATTTCTCACAAAAGAAAAATGATTATCATCATGTATGTATTCTTTTAAAAACTCACCTCCAAGCATAATGTTTATTTATTTCTTTATTTTTATAATAAGGTAGCATATAAGGATTAGTCAGTCATTCTCGTAAGGAGTGTGTATAATATATAATCTCTCAGATTATATTGAAACTCATTATGCAGCACACCCTCACAACTAACTGTACCATCAAATGCCTTCTAATGCAAGATCTGCTTCGACTAGCCAATCCACCTGTAACACCCCGGATATATGGTTAAATACGGCTTAAAGGGATTGAAATAACTACTTATATCATCAAGGTGCACCTTCTTTTATGGTAGCTCATCCGTTGGGAACTCCTCAGTTAAGCGTGCTTGGCTGGGAGTAGTCTTAGGATGGGTGACCTCCTGGGAAGTTTTCTTGGGCAGCGTGTGAGCGAGGACGAAGCACGCTGGAAAGACTCGTGGTGATTCATGGAAAAACTCGTCGTGATTTGTGGGGCCAGTCAACGATCCTTAAAGCGGTTATTGGTAATGTCCGGGTCGCTGACTGACCCAACAAATCACCACGAGTCTTTCCAGCGTGCTTCGTCCTCGCTCACACGCTGCCCGGGAAAACTTCCCAGGAGGTCACCCATCCTAAGACTACTCCCAGCCAAGCACGCTTAACTAAAGAATTCCCAACGGATGAACTACCATAAAAGAAGATGCACCTTGATAATATAAGTAGTCATTTCAATCTCTTTAAGCCACATTTAACCATATATCCGGGGTGTTACACCACCACTCTATTAACTTCTCTAAATACATGAGATAACCTATGCAGCACACCCTCCCAGCTAACTATATCATCAAATGCCTTCTAATGCAAGATCGGCTTCAACAAGCCAATTTGTCACTCTATTAGCTTTCCTAAATACATGAGATAACTTAACACACTCAACATCAATCATGAACCTTCTAATATATATCTAACACAAGTTGAGCATCTCCCATGAAAGGCTGCTAAGTGCTAACTCCATTGTTGGCCTCCACCAACACCTTATTGTAACCTTCTACCACGATGTTTTTCAAAAGATCACATGCTGTCCTTAGAGCATTGTACAACATTATCGCCTCTGCTAAGAATTGGTGTAACACCCCGGATATGAGGATAAGTGTGGCTTAATAAAAGGATTGAAATGACTACTTATATCACCAAGGTGCACCTTCTTTTATGGTTGCTCATCCGTTGGGAACTCCTCAATTAAGCGTGCTTGGCTGGGAGTAGTCAAAGGATGGGTGACCTCCTGGGAAGTTTTCCTATGCAGCGTGTGAGCGAGGACGAAGCACGCTGGAAAGACTTGTGGTGATTTGTGGGGCCAGTCATCGATCCTTGAAGCAGTTATCGGTAATGTCCGCGGTCCTGGAGGGGCCGGGGCGTTACAGATGGTATCAGAGCTGACCCGCAACCGTGAGCTGCGCCAGTGGACAAGAGAGCCATGGGCAGTCACCTAGCTGGGCAAAGATTCTGGAGTGTATTGTGGCACAACGAAGGCGTAGTGTGCTTAAGTGGGGGTGACTGTAACACCCCGAGCATATGGTTAAAGTGTGACTTAAAAGGATTGACTACTTATATCACCAAGGTGCACCTTCTTTTATGGTATCTCATTCGTTGGGAACTCCGCAGTTAAGCGTGCTTGGCTGGGAGTAGTCCAAGGATGAGTGACCTCCTAGGAAGTTTTCCAAGGCAGTGTGTGAGCGAGGACGAAATACTCTGGAAAGACTCGTGGTGATTTGTGGGGCCAGTCAGCGATTATTGAAGCACTTATCGGTAATGTCCGCGACCCGGAGGGTCGGGTTTCGGGGCATAACCTGAAGTTCAGGATTTGGTATCCTGCATGGTTATAGACCAGGAGATCAGGGCTTCATTCCTGATATAGAATAGTTGATACTTTGATGCCTTTTGTAATAACAGCCCCGGATATGAGGATAAGTGTGGCTTAACAAGATTGAAATGACTACTTATATCACCAAGGTGCACCTTCTTTTATGGTAGATCATCCATTGGGAACTCCTCAGTTAAGCGTGCTTGGTTGGGAGTAGTCAAAGGATTGGTGATCTCCTGGGAAGTTTTCTTAGGCAGCGTGTGAGTGAGGACGAAGCACGCTGGAAAGACTTGTGGTGATTTGTGGGGTCAATCAGTGATCCTTGAAGCAGTTATCGGTAATTTCCGCGGTCTGGGAGGGGCCGGGGCGTTACAGATGGTATCAGAGCCGACTCGCGACCGTGGTGCGCCGGCTGGGCGGGAGATACATGGGCGATGGCGGGCAAAAGATGCAGGTGAATTGTGGCACAACGAGGACGTTGTGCGCTTATGTGGGGGTGATTGTAACACCCCAGATATGAGGATAAATGTGGCTTAAAAGGATTGAAATGACTACTTATATCACCAAGGTGCACCTTCTTTTATGATAACTCATTCGTTGGGAACTCCTCAGTTAAGCGTGCTTGGCTGGGAGTAGTCAAAGGATGGGTGACCTCTTGGGAAGTTTTCCTAGGCAGCTTGTGAGCGAGGACGAAGCACGCTGAAAAGAATTGTGGTGATTTGTGGGGTCAGTCAGCGATCCTTGAAGCAGTTATCGGTAATGTCAGCGGTCCGGGAGGGGCCGGAGCGTTACAATTGGATATTCCCCAAATTGAAATATTATGCCACAACCACCTCACCTCTACCATTGTGATTAATGAAGTCTCCAACTGCACCATTAGGATTCTTTACACCGTCAAAATTGGTTTGATCTCCTCTAACTTAGGTGCATCTCAAACAACCCGCCTCCAACTTCCCCCTCTCCTTGCTTGAGATTTGGAATCAAGATATTTTCATGAATAGAAGAGAACAATTCATAAATTCTCCATTCCGCACATGACTTTTTGGCCCTTAGATGATTTGTCAAATGCAATCACGATAAACATTCGCAATTTTAGATTTCTATATGCTCTATAGGAGATGGGAAGTCTGATCCAAATTTGGAAGATTTGAATTTATTCTTAACTTGAGATAGAGATTGAGGTAAATTAAGTTGACCTAAAAAAAAATGATTATTTTGAATTTATCCATGTCTTTTGGCCAAGTCCCAAACCTTTCTAGCCAAGTACCATGCAAATAGATATGGTGTATGGTCTCTTCATCAACATTGCAAAGAATGCCAAAGATGATAAGTTGTGTCAACATTGACACATCTTTTGTGCAATTCCACATCGGAAAGAATAGTATTATGGCAAAGTTGCCACCCAAAAAAAAAAGAAACTTTAACTGTAAGCATAATATTGAGATTCCAAATCAATTTAAAATTCTAAGAATGTCGATAATCTAAATGTTTATTGCAAGCGATGGGTAGTTTCTGACACATTTCATTTTACATGAACAAAAGGTAATAACGATAATTGTTTTCTTTTTTAAACTTGTAATAGTCCCATCATATCATAATTACAATTGAATAATTTTATATACACCATCTTATGTACAATTTTCTTATTAAAGTTTCGTATTTTGATGTTTCATATAAATTGAACACTATTAGAACGCCTTGTCTCATAAGTCATCAAAATATTTATATGCTACATTGATATTATTGGCATTCAAACCATCTTGAAGAAGAGGGAATTCATTCACAAAATAATTAGCCATCAAACATTTATGACTATAGTGTCATCAATGTCCTCTATTAGTTCATCTCATATTTAAGTTCCATGCAACGATAAAATTCTCTTTGCATCATTTTTACTCCCTCCGTTCCGAAATAATTGACGGATTTGGGTTATGCGCACAGACTAAGGTGCAACTATTCTAACTGCCAAAGCCATTTAATACTGGAGTATTGCATAAGTACTTTTTCTCTCTCATATTTTCTCTCTCTGGATGTTTGGTTAATATTGCCACCTTTTCTCTCTCATATTCATCATACAGTACATTACTCTTTTTTTCTCTCTCCGCATGTTTGGTTTCTTTGCTAAATGCATGCCTTCTCCATGCCTCTTCACCTTCTTCTTTCAGGCTCTAATTCAAAGAATTCACCGGTAATTTGCAGAAAACGAAAAGTGACAATTTGCATTCATGAAAAATTAAAAAGGAAAATAAAATAATTAATTAATGGAAAAGTAATAGTGTAATTAAATTAGGTGTTGGAAAACGAAAAAAATGACAATTAATTTGGAACAAAATAAGTTAGTTAAGTGGACAATTAATTTGGAATTGAGGGAGTATATTTATGAGATTTTAAAAGAAATTAATACAAACACCCATAATTTTAGGTTTGAAAGCCGCACTGTTTACATTTTACTTACAAAGAGGCATTGGGCAAAGATAAATTTAGCAATCAAACTAATCTCAAGGATAAGTCCTTTGTCAGAAACCCTAACCTTCTCTCTTTTCTCTCTAGAAAACCCTAACCTTCATGTTTTTGGAGGGATAGTCATCAATCTTTCTTCCCGAAAGTAAGTCCCAATTTGATTGATTTCTATTCCAATTGTTAGTTTGGTTTTATGTTTACACAAATAAATTTAATCCATTCATTCATAAGAGTTTTACTTTACCCGTATTTAGGCCTTTTAGGGCCTGTAAATTTCATGGGTATCTTGGGGTAAGGTAAATGATGAATTTTGGTAATATTTGGTAACTTTCGGTAACTTTTGGTAACTTTGGGTAAATTTATATGGGTAAATTTGTGTTTTTGAAATAAAAAGAAAAAAATAAAAAAACCTACTTTACACGTGTCATGTGATTGTCGGTAATTTTGGTAACTTTCGGTAACTTTTGGTAATTTTCAGTAACTTTCTGTAATTTATGGTAATTATTTACTTACCCCAATCAACCCATGAAATTTACAGAGCCTTAGTCTCTTTTTGGAGTTCTATTCAATTCGTACTGTTTACTGCATTGGATAAAAATCTACTTTCAAATCTCTATAGTACCGATTGAGAAGTTCTCCATCAATGATAAAGATGCGAAGTTATCAAAGAAGGATGCAAAGTCATCGTATAAGTCGTAGGCGAACACCAGTAGGATTAGTATTAATTATTTGGAAGTTGAATTTTTATATCTGTGTTTTAGATTACAATTACGAGCAAGCCATAATTTTCATTGTAAGTACCATTTGACACTTTATTAATGAAATCAGTACGTTTTGATTCAAAAAGGATAAGTGCGTTGTTTCAATCAACACATAACTAATTGTGTTAGCTACTCAACACTGAACAAGTTTTATTAAAACTATATAAGAAGTAAATCCCAAAATACATGTCCACAACAATTCTACTTTACAAAACTCAACTTTGATGGTTCTCTAAATTAATCTTGCGGGTGGGTTACCGATCTAGGGCTACATTGGGAACACTAATTCAAACAAGAGCCAACAAGTTCAAAACAAAACAATACTTGTGGAAGAAGTAATGACTCTAAGGCCAAGTTTAAGTGGAGCAAACTTGGACATTACCCGACTACACATTCATGGGGACAACCTCATTCTAATACAAGCAATTAAAAGTATCATCTGAACACCTTCGCAAATATACTTTATTGTTAAGGATATTATTTGTATGTTAACAAAGTTTCTTAAGTTTAATTTTTCATGATTTGAGAGAAACAAACTCAGGAGCAAACTAAATGGTTAAGTATAGGGACATTATGTAACTGATTTGATTCCTTATCATTTTCTGTGACGATGTAATACTAGGTCTATCCCTTGAGACGGTCTAGGTTAGTAGTTGTAATTTCTCTTTATCCAAATCTTAAAAAAGCTATTTTTAAAAAGATAATATGTAAGTAGTAACCTCCCGTGCACTGTATTTTTATTTCAAGGTTACTAGATGGATCAAATAAGTTCAAACAAATTTTATTAAAATTGTATTCGGGGCAATTTCAATGTATATGTTTGGAATAATTCTACTTTTAAAAAGTAGTTAATCGTGTGTAGTCTTATCGTTATTTCAAGGTTACTACTAGATGTATCAAAATAAGTCCAAACTCTAGAAGACAAGACAAGAGAGAACAAATCTCTCAAATCAAAGGTAAATGACCTAATATTAAAAAAAAAGGGGGGGGGGGGGTGGTAAATGACCTTTATCCACACAACGAAACTCTTTCCAATGAACATACAAGTGAATGGATCACTTGACCAACATCACTAACCATTTTCTTTGTAGGACTACTATCTATCTATATATTCTTTACTCCATTTAATTTTATTCACTCTTTTTCAATTATCCCTATTTTTACATATATTTACACATATTTATTTAACTTTACTCATGTCGCAAATTATATAGAAACACTTAATTTATGCATTATTGACCTTTATCATTTTCCTCCGAGAACTACCAAAAATAATATTCTTTACCAAGCTTTACCCGACCCATTAAAATTCGGAATCAAGAATTTCTGGCACACGTTCGCATGGATGTAGGGTTCTAGTATTTTTTCCCCCTCTTGCTAGAGTTCTTTAATAGAAAAACAAATAAGATGATAATCAAATATCTTGAAAGAAAGTCCGTTACAACGTTTTTTTTGAAGCATAGATCCGTTACAAATAGTTTACAAACAATAAGGAATTAGTAGTAATTTGTAAATTTGTAATTCAACTTTATTTGAATTAAAAAATTTATTTTGATCATAACCATGCCAATCATCATGACTAAAATGAATTTTATTTTTACATGTGCCAAATTTTATCTTGAATATTCATTTTTATTTTGTACAAAATTATAAAAACATTTTCTAACTATAATTTACTTATTTTAAAAAAATTAAATTAAATACTTAATATGTGGCATAATAAACAAGCATATCTTGAAAATATTTATTTTTTAATCTTATAAATTATAATTAGAAAAATGTATTATATTTTACAATTTTATGTTAAATGAAAAAATGAACTGTCAAAATGAATTTTTTTTTTGAAATAAAAAAATAATGATTTCATTAATAAGAAGCCATTTGAAGTAGTCTTTTTTTTTTTTTGAAACTGTCAAAATGAAACTTAACACATGTATAAATAAGATTTATTTTCTCTATGATTTTTGTCTTAATTAATTAACAACTACTATGAATATATCTTTATAATTTGAAGTAGTCTTTTCTTTCATAGAATAATATTAATCTATTAGAATTAGTCTTTTCATTTATAGAATAATATTGGAATTCGTCTTAAAGTTAACCTAGTAATATATATCAGCGACTTTCCTTTAATAATTAATAATAAAAAGCTACATTTGAATTCCTGATGTAAAAGGGCTGATCTATTCCCCCAAAAAAAAAAGAAAAAGAAAAAGAGGTAATCTAAGTAAATTTCCTAGAATACCCCTAGGGTTTGACTTTACTTGATATGCTGAGAAATCAGAATGAATCACTCCATTGAAAGTGTGGAACAGCTCAGCTGAATTGCCAATTTGTGTTATGCGTTTAAAAGTGTTCAACTTTCTTATTATTCCACCTTTTTCCTTTTGCTTCTTGTTTTACCTTTGTTTTCTTTTACCAAAAAAAACAAATAATAATTCTTTTTTATCATTTAGTTCCCTTTTTCAGATTTTTTTTACTAGCTCCTTAGTACTGCGCGCTGTTCAATTCTCGTTGAAGTTTGTGAAGATGTATTAACAGTAAACATCATCCAAAATTCAAAGTGAATACTATGTAATATCACCCACCAAACAAACAAATACTATGTTTTGGTTGATGCCGAGGTTGAGCGCAGAAAAGGGATTATTGGTAAGAATATAGGTGTGAGATTCCTCGATGACTCACCCAAGTGAAGCTGCTCCTTTGTGATCGCTGTCGATTGAGAAAGTATTTTGGTTGTGGTTAATCTTTGCTGTATTATTTATGTTTAGTTGTTTCTTCGCAGGCATGTATATGTTGAAGTGGAATGTTTGCTGTTTGTATTGCGGTTTTGCTGTATTTTGTGAACCTTTAAGCCTTTGGCTTGCAATAATCGAAAAAAAACAAACAAATACTACTCCCTCCGTTCCAAATTAATAGTCATATTTCATAATTTTGTATATACCAATGTTTAACTAAATAAACTACCTAGGTAATTAAATATCATTATTTTCCAAGATATTTTTCGCATATCAAGGTGTGGGTAGTGAGAGAATGTGAGTATGAGTAGTTTTATTGATTAGAAAAGTAAAAAGTTAACATAATTATTATAGTTAAATAATTAAGTTAGGTATTGAGAAATGGAAAGTGACAATTATTTTGGAACAAAAAAATTAGTTTAAGTGTCAATTAATATGGAACGGAGAGAGTATTACGTACGCTTCTCATTTTGACAACTTTATTTGTTTATTTTTTTTTACTTGTAAACTAGCTTCCTGTTTTTCTATTATTCAAAGGTAACAAGTCGAAAACAGTGACTTTTTTTTTATGAGATAAGTTGGTGGGAAAGTTAGATGTCTCTTCTTACAAGATAACGCTCAACGAAATTATCTCTCAGAATGCTACAAAATCTACTAGATTCTTGGGGTGACCAACACTTGTTTTTTTTAATATTTTTGAATGACCTGTCTTTGCTACCCAATTTGCTACTGAATTTGTTTCTCTGTAGATGTGGTTGAATAAAATTTCTTCACACTGTAGAATCAATCTTTATATCACGAATAATGAACGAAATCTTCCAAGGAAGGAGCAAGTACTGTGAGCAACTTTAATGACCATTGTCCATTAGATTGTCTCCTTCAATGATTAGTTTGTTGAAACCACACTCAATTGTCATCTTGATACCTTCTTTAAGAATTAACTCTCGTTTCGGCTTCTAAAATTGATGAATCTTCAAAGTTGAAGGCTAAGGTTACCCATTCAATTACGGATAACCACACCTCCTAAAGTAGAATTTGAAGATGCTACAACGGATTTTTTGTGGAGTAAGGATCCATCGAAATTAATTTTGATGTAACTTGCACATACATGTACGACGACAAAATATGCATAAATAAAATTAGCAAGAATAAAAATAAGAAGAGGACTTTTAAAGAGAAATGGAAAATGAAACAAAAAAGAATTGATAACAAACGACCTTCAATGTAAAATAGTAGGATGGAGAAGACAAATTCAAGTGAAGAAATTCATTCTAATTTATAATAGATAACTTATTACTCATAAGTCATAAGGGGTGACGATTGCCTATAATATTGAATTATTGATCAATGAGTACATATGATCAGTGTTGATGAATGCTAACGTGTATATACTTTACAAGTTCAATTAAAGTAGTAGGATTTAGGCCATGTTTTTTTATGTGGTATTCTGCGGTATGGTGTGGTGAAATTGTGGAGGATTGTGGTGTAATTGTGGCGGATTATTGGTATGTTGTGGTGGGTTTTTTGTATATATATAATAAATTGGAAAAAGTAATTTGTGGTGAGTTGTGGTGAATTGTGGTAGAATGGTATTTTGTGGTGGGTTATGGTGAATTGTGGTAGAATGGTATTTTGTGGTGGGTTGTGGCAAACTGCGATAGGCTGTAGCACCGCAGTTTGCCAACCGCAGAAAAGAACATGGCCTTAGAAGTTTAAAGATGACAAAATGTATGTCTAATATATATATATGTGTGTGTGTAAATGTTGCAATCAAAGTATATAATTTTATCCTTGAAGGATGAACAAGTTTATACCTTTACATGATATAAGTTCAAGTCATAAATGAAGAAAATTTATAAAGTGAAGCTTTGTCATTGTATGGGTCAAAACTACTCGTCCAAACTTTGAGAAACAAAGGTGCCACACAAACGTAACAATGTAGTTCATTATATTTGTTGTTCCAATGTTCCATGCAATCCCGGAGTATTGTTGTTGTCGTATATTGTTCCATGCAAATGTCCCTTTACTTTATACAATAGCTAATTACTCACACAAACGTAAGTATGTAACGATTGTTAATATACATGTTGTCTGCAAATCAGTAAGGGTCCGTTTGGACCTAGGAAAACAGGATGGAAAAAAAATCTCGTGGAAAAAAATTAGGAGGAAAATTTTTTTCGGGTAAAGTAAATTTCTTTCTCTTGTTTGGTTTAAGTAAATTTTGAAGGAAAAAAAATTGATTTTCTATTCAATTTTCTTTTCCTTGTTTGGTTTGAGAAAATATACATGGAAAAATAAAATTTGCAAGAAAACTTGTAAATATCAAGTTTCATTTTTTTAGATCATATGATGTGATTTGGGAGAGAAAAAGAGAGTTAGAGAGAGAGAATTAGAGAGAGAGACTTAGAGAGAGAGAGAGAGAGAGAGAGAAAAGAGAGAGAAAAGAGAATTAGAGAGATAGAGAGATCGACAAAGAGAGAGAAAAGAGAGTTAGAGAGAGAGAGCGATAAAGAGAGAGAAAAGAGAGTTAGAGAGAGAGCGACCGAGAGAGAGAAAAGAGAGTTAGAGAGAGAGAAAGCGATAGAGAAAGAGAGAGAGAGAAAAAAGAGAGTTAGAGAGAGAGAGAGAGAGAAAACGATAGAGAGGGAGATAAAAGAGAGTTAGAGAGAGAGAGAGAGAGAGAGAGTGTGTTAGAGAGAGAGAGAGAGAGAGAGAGACTTAGAGAGAGAAGAGAGTTAGAGAGAGAGCAAGAGAGAGAACGTTAGAGAGAGAGAGAGAGAAGAAAGAGAAGAGACTTAGAGAGAAAGAAGAGAGAGTGCGCGAGAGAAAGAGGGAGAGTTAGAGAGAGAGAGAAGAAACTTAGAGAGAGAGAGAAAGAGAGAAGAGAGAGAGCGAGAGAGAGAGAGAAGAAAGTTAGAGAGAGAGAGAGAGAGAAGAGAGAGAGAGAGAGAGAAGAAAGTTAGAGAGAGAGAGAGAGAAGAGAGTTAGAGAGAGAGAGAAAGAGAAACGAGTTAGAGAGAGAGAGAGAGAGACGAGTTAGAGAGAGGATGAAAAGAAAGGTTGGTTTTGATCTAAAATTTTTCTCCCAACTTTCCTTTCATTTTTTAAGGGAAATTTTTTTATTCATTGTTATTCCAAATTTTCCATGCAATTTTCCAACTATTTTTTTTCAATTCCTTTTTCTTCAATCCAAACAATGGAAAGATTTTTCATTTTCCAAAATAATTTTTTTCATGCTGTTTTCCAAGGTCCAAACGGACCCTAAATGTTCCCTTACTTTATGCAATAGCTACTAATAGGTTATTAATTAAGATTAGAACATAATACTTCTAGCCCATAAAGCTTCCACGTAAGAATCAAGAATTAGTTCAACCAAAACTTTAAATTTATTGCTATAGAGACAAAAATAGGTTTATAAATGAAAATTTCTTAAAAGATCGAAAATGAAAAATGGTCCTGGTTATAGTAAGAAAAAGTAAAAAGTACTAAAAAAAATTAACTTATAAATATTTTTTCTAATATGAGAGTATGTTTGATCTATTAGACTCCTATCTTATAATGACTCTATAAACCTATAACAGATTAGGAAAGGGGATGCCAAATCCCAATAACTTGGGTCCACCATCACACGACGTGCTCATTCCAAACAAGAAGGAAAGATATGCGCCTTCCAGGCCGTAGAGCATATCAAAAATGGTTACCGAGCTACATAGACTAGCACACCTTCAACAACTCTAAATATATATGATGATTGTTCCGACAAGAAATACACAAAAAGAATAGATATGTTCTCTTCTCAAGTAAGAAGAAATGTAAGTAAAGTAAAGAAAGTAAGTAAAGTTGTGTAAGTATTGATAAGTAAGTTATATCAGTCACATCACTTATTAAATTGTATATGAATTTTTAAATAAGACAATGTGAATAACGTAAATCATATCATTCGTACCAATTGTAAAATAGTATATGAATTACTCACATAGTCACATTTACCACAATGTAGAATCAAACTCTAGCATAATAAACAAATTAAGAGTAATTGCTTTTATCAACTCAAGTACTCAACTGAATCCTTTTTGTAGCAAATCGTATAATTGAACATAGCTCCTTTTCGATTAAATATTATATTTTCATGTATAGATGTAACTTAGAAAGTTACATAGCATGAGATGAGCATCATGGTATTAGTAAAGTCACCTATCTTTTCTATATAATTTATCTATTCTTACTTTTTTTTTATATATAAAACAAATAATAATTGTACGTCTTAGGTAATTTTATTTATACAAGTTAATGTTTAATTGGTTCAATTCTTGACCAAAAAAAGAGTAAATTGGTGGATTTATCTCATTAAAGAATTAGTTAATTTATGTGTCCGTGTTTAATTGGATATTTATTTGCAACTTGGTCAAAAATACACTTTGAGTTTTCTTTTAAATAATTTCAAATTTACTGATAATATTTGCGGATAATTTTCTTTAAATGCATTTTGAGGTTTGTTTATCTAGATGAGTCTCCTAGGGTCTCATGTGATTCGTGAGGATGCCACAAGGGCTTATCATTCCTATGAGAACTAATTTTCACTTATTAAGTTAAAATAAAAGGGATTATACCATTGTTAAATGAATTAAAAGTGTGTTCTTTTTCTTCAATATTGACATTGTTTGAAAAAGGTAGAGAATTGTTGAGGTTCTTGGTGATAGTTTGGCAAACCCTACGAGATGCAATAGTTAGGTAATAGAACCATCTCAACCAAAAGTTTAATCTGATGGTTGTAGCCCCAGGAATGGTTTTATAATCTAACATAGGTTTTGAGTAAAACCATTACAGATCCTATTGGCATTTCTAAGAGGTATCTTAAGGTTTTGAACAATCTATCCTATGTACAAAGCTCTTTATGAGAGACTCCTAGTCCAGTGGTGAGGAGAATAATGTTATGATGATCACTTGTGATAATGAGCACACTATTGATTTATGATATGATTCACCCCTTTGTTATTGCTTTAAGTTATGACTTGCCTTCCACGAGGCCTTGAAAGTCAGAGGTAAACATAAGAGAACTCACAATATTATGCAGAAAGTCAAGTGGCGAGTGGTCAGAGAATTGAAGCAACTTGTAGGGCCACCTCTTCGAGGAGTTTGGGCCATAATAAAGGAAAGAAAAACACATCAAAAAATGCAAGTCCGACAATGAAGATGGAGTAGAGATCAATCGAGATGTTTGGAGGAATCTATGTAAAGTTCCTTCAATAGACTAGATGAGGAGGTGTACATATTTTAGACAAAGGTTGGATGTGGTTTGAGCGTCATCTGCGATGATCAAGAGACTACTCCGAAGATGTTTAATGACACAAGGCTGGAAGAAATCAAAGCAAAATAGAATATTATCCCTGTTTAGCTGCTTTATTTTGTTACATGTGTTTTGTATCTTTATACTTTCGTTGTAGTCATCGAGTTGTTGTTTTATGCAGTTTTGACATGTATGTTTGCGAACTCTTAAGTCCAATTTGGGCTTTGCACAATCGAAAACAGTAAGGTAAATAAGGTAATAATTAATGTAAGTAAGGTAAGAAAAGGTAAGCAAGAAAATGAAGGTTAAGAACAGTAGATAAAATAAGTATAAGTAAGTAAAATCAAACGAATATATATAACGCTTAATAAAAAAAATCAGAATAATTAAATAGTTAAAATTAGTATAAGTATCCGTGTAACAATAAACAAAGCATGCACTCATGGAGGGGATTCTGCCATGATTTTTGCTCACTAAAAACACATAAAATTAAACACAAATTATTTAAGATAAGAAAATCTCAATTATAATGATGAGTAATTGAGAGATCTGAAATGAATGAATGGAACCGTGGCCCTATAAAAATGATGGATGATGATGCATACTATCATCATTGCCAAGTCTAAAATTTCAACATGTTGGCCACTTTCACATACTCACCACCTCATCTATTATATTTTTTCTATCCCAAAATTTCAAGAAAATCAATTGTATATATCCATTAACAAACACATAAACAAATATGTCACAAATATAATAATTGAATTGAATTGATGAATTGACTACCACCCCATTTTTCTCAGCCCTCCATCAATGATAAAATTCTGATGGAAATAAATTAAGTCTTTTAATTTGTTTTTATGTAAAGAAAAGAAGTTGTGGCTTTGTGGATTAACAAAATACTAGCTCCGTCCCAAAATGTTTGTTTTTTGGCTGAATTTTGACCATTGATTACTCATAAATTACAATTAGTTAGAAAGATGCATTAGTAAAAATTAAAATGATGGTATATAGTTTCATATCGTAGCTTATTGTAATTTGAGAATAATCAACGACCAAAATTTAGTCAAATAACAAACATTTTGAATACTTATCATAAATAATTTAATATTCATTAATTACCTTAGAATAGAGATATAAGAAATTTACATGTTTATCTTTCATTTTAAAAGAACAAAATTAAGTGTAAAGCTTAATTTTAGAAATTGTAGTATAATATTGTCATATTGCAAATTAAAATAATTTTATCTTAATATTAGTACGTTATTTGTTTTGAATTTATGAGAATTTTTATTTAATGCTTATCATTGAATAATATTAAAAGTGTCGAAATATAAAGCTGAAATAGTCGAATTAGGTTTGAAGTATGGCAGACAAAAAAAAAAGACTTACTCACAAATTAAGTGAGAAGTACTCTTACTTCACTCTCACTTTATAAACCAAACTTAGCATATACACACAAATGCTTGCTATTTTTTCTAAAAATTTCGGATAAACAAAATATGTAAAAAAAAAAAGGATCCTTCTATCAAACTATCTCTCCAAATTATCTACATAAATAAAATAAAAAAAGGCCAACCAAGCATCACACGAACGTTAGCTATTAAGATAAAGTTGGTAGCTTATTATAAGTAGGAATTAGAATGGTACAACACATAGAATGATTGCAAGAGCATTGAGTCAAAATGCATGGGAAAATGATGATAATTCATAGACACTCATATATATAGGGAGGGGATGATTGATGTCTAACTAATAAAAGTTACGAAAATGATAAACATCTTGACACAAGATGACTCTTAACCATCTTGCATTTCTTCTAAATCACTAATAAAGTGAAATGTAAATGTATTTAAATAATTTTAAAGGTATGTTTCATTATTTTTAGTGTTACTACAACTTATAAACAATTTTAAAATAGTTATTTATTTATATTTATTTCATAAATATAAAACTATGTATAAAATGTGGATTTTTTACTATAATTGATAAAATTAGACTATTATTATATTTTTTTCACCTAGCTAATAAGTATTATATTATTATAATTGATAAATATATATAATTATTAAAAAATATTAATAAAAGTTACAAAAATGTGAAATATAAACAATTCAAGATGGTTAAAAAACAATTGAGGATGATTAAGAACCATCTTGAGTCAAGATGGTTATTATGATCCTAAAAATTACTATGTACAAGTTATCAAATATAATGGTGCGTCAAATTACTGCCTCCACCACACGTGCGCATCATGAGACTCTCTTCTAAACCATGCATCCATCATTGCATCTTACATGCATCACATCTTCTTCCCCCCCGCAATTTTCGTAACCAGACTCCAATAAATTACTAAAAGGTACCCTATATTTTGCGGTATCTATTTTTAAGGGACCATATTATTGAAAATAATTTATAGGCACCCTGTGTTTTGTAGTACCTATTTTTTGGTAACAAATTATCTTTTAGATTTATTACAAGATCCCCATGACTATGTAAAATTGCAAAAATATCCATACCTTCATAAAAACTTGTCAATTTATATTTTCACCTGCATTACTATTTGTTTTAAAGAACTAGCATCTCCATATTTTTTCATTTGGTATCAGAGCAAATATTAATGCAACACATATAGTAATTCTTTAAAACAAATTATCAGAGCTTGTCAATGAAAAATATGGAGATGCTAATTCTATAAAGGGAAATTGGATTTAAATAATCTGAACTTTGGGTCATAGTAGAATAAACAATCTGAACTTTGACCTTCTTGGATTCTAGTAGCACGCCACCGAGTAGCGGCAGGATGACAATCGTAAGTTGACATGACACAACCAAAAAGCCCAATCACGTGCCTCAGTCGCCATGTCACCCCGCCACCGAGTTAAATTCGGTGGTGTGCTACTAGAATCCAAGGGGATCAAAGTTCAGATTATTTAGAACCAAATCTAAAGTTCAGATTATTAGTCAACTATGACCCAAAATTGAGATTATTTAAATCCAATTTCCCTTCTTTAAAACAAATAGTAATGCAGGTAGAAATATAAATTGACAAGCTTTTATCAAGGTGAGGATATTTTTGCAATTTTACGTAATCTTGGGGATCTTGTAATAAAACTAAAACATAATTTGTCACCAGAAAATAGGTACTACAAAACACAAGGTACCTATAAATTATTTTCAATAATATGGTCCCCTAAAAATAGATATCGCAAAACATAAAGTATCTTTTTGTAATTAATTGACCAAATTCTCTATATATAATTAATTGCTCGTCGTTGAGAAAAAATCTTATCCATTTTTCTTATCATAACTCATACACTTAGGTAATTTATTCTTTTTCATGGTATTATAACATATTTACCGTAATTTACCATATTATCGGTAAATTACCGCATCTTATCACATCATACCAAACTTTACCACAACAACCATAATTTTGTATCTCCTCATTTTTCTCTTGACTTTTCAATTTTTTCTCTCTTTATCTAATACATCAATCATTCTTACCACAAAGTTTACCATTATCCACCATGCTGTAACGTGATTAGCAAAACCGTTGAGTATTTCTTCCATATAAAATGAACTCAAATTTTAGTGAAAAGTCTTAGTGCCCATGTAGAGCTTACGTTTTTTGAATAATGACTAGAAATTAATATTTTAATAGATATATCGATGATTTTAATATATACATATATAAGTTTTTTATTTGTTGTTGATATTTGATTTTATGTCTTAGAAAGTTTGAAGACAAGCTAAGTATAGGATTGAATAGAAGTATATTATATTTATTGTTTCAAAATCGATAGCATTAATGAAAAAAAAGAGTCGTAGTTTTGAATAATAATACAAATTCATGAATAGGCGAATCCCACCCAGTCATACACGACCCAGCCCCCGTTTCTAGAAAAAAGCTTAGGGAGGTTTTTAAATAATTAAAATAAGCCGCATTATGGAACCTTAAATTAATAATATCCACCACCTCACTCAATGAAATAAATAAGTAAATAAATAATATCTCACTAGCTCATTTAATTAAAAAAAAAAATTCTTCTTCATGTTTTAGGGCACTTACTATTGAAGTATATGTAGTGTATGTATGTACTATAATTATCATTTATAAATAAATAAAAGGGAAATTGAACGGTAATATATCGACCTTTAGGGGTGTTGAATAGCAATATACCGACCTTCATTTTTGGACAGTAGTATCACTGACCTTTATAGTTTGGTGACATTAATGTACCTGCAAGGATTTTCACCCTAAAAATTAACAACAAAACTAACCCCCTAATCCTAAAAATACCGAATACAAACACTCAACACCCTTAAAAATACCTAAAAATGGCACCGGTTTTTTTGCACCGCCTGCCACACGTTAGACCATCAACCGGTTTGCCGCACACAAAATCCTTGAAGGTACATTAATGTCACCAAACTATAAAGGTCAGTGATATTACTGTCCAAAAGTGAAGGTCGATATATTGTTATTCAACACCCCTAAAGGTCGGTATATTAACGTCCAATTTCCCTAAATAAAAAAGAGTTAAAAGTATTAAAACTAAAAAGAATTAAAAATATTGAATATATTTTCATTTTGTTGTGAAATTAGAAAATAGATAATGGAAGCTCTGGTGCCCAATTCCAACCCAGATAGAGGATATGCTGGAATTATTTGTTTTTATGATTCCATATTTTTAATTTTGTAAAATAAGAAAGATATTATTCTCTCTTTTTCTCAGCAGCAAATCTTTCATATTTATTTAGATAACAGCAATATCAACATATACTTGTTGGTTTATTCTTTTTTCTTGTTCAATTTATTCCCTTTTTCTTGTTCAATTTTTTTCATAATGATAGTGACAAACAACGTGGGTTGACGAATAATCTTCAATTCCAAGCATCGCCAACCTTTATTATTAATAAGGTGGTATAAGTGTCTGAGCAGCTTTTAGAGTTTCCACCTATTTGACAAATATTAGTGTTTGCTATATTAGTATTTTAATTAAGTTGTATCATAGTTATTGAAATCTCGATTTTGATATACGATTCTACGATTTTATGATCCAAAATTTTCGATGTGATTCTATTATTTATATTCCGATTCACGATCCTACGTGGGTCTGATCCTAACTACCTTATGGATCTGAGTTAGGATCTTGATTCTAACAACCTTGGGCAGTATTTGGTAATAACATTTGTTATAGTTATAACATTGTATGTTTTGATCAATTAACTTATCCATCGGAATTAATTTCTCCATGAACTTTTGTTCATAGGGGTAAGATTGTCTACATTAGGATTCCCAGACCACGTTCAAACGTGTCACCTGGAAAGTTATTGTTGTCGTTGTTGTTTTTTATCAACTAACTTAACAATTAAATTTGTCGAGTGTCGACTATTCTTTCTTCAAATGCTCATCTAGATAGCTATTCGTCTTTCTCTAAACTAGAATAATTATTGTTCTTTTTTTTGAATATATACTGTACAGTGTAATCATCTTTAATTTGTATGATATTAGAAAACTATGTGGCTACTTTTCTAGCCTCCCAAAAAATTATAAAATTCCTTTTCATAATTCCTTTAGTATGTGGCTACTTTTCTAGCCTCCAAAACATGTCGTTTTACTATTTTGGAGTATTACATAATTCCTTTAGTAGCAGTCTATATTATTCAAATATTGATCATCTTAAATTTTGGTCTCTACTTTGGTATTTTGGTCCAAAATTGCGATTTGATAGTTTTCCACATGAGACTTTAAATTTTATAATTACCAAAAGTACTCCACGTACTATTTTTGCATTGTAAGAGACATATATATATATATATATATATATATATATATATATATATATATATATATATATATATATATATATATATATATCAAAGACGACTTTAAATGATTAACTTTTATATAAAAATCTCGATCTAGACATTAGTGTTAAGATTTTAGGTTTTGGAGGGACAAAAAAGAGAGGAAGACATACTAAGGATTGTTGTTTTGATAACATTTTAGAACATGTATGGTTATACATGTATATTATGTGATATAGGGTGTATTCAGAGCTGGTTAAGAAAAAACAGTTAACATCTAACGTTTAGGTGTAAAAAATTTAAAACAAGAACTGAACCAATGTAACCAGTTAAGTGATTATTGTTAATTAATCAAATTTTTTACTTGAGAAAATACTAGCTCATACCGGAAATCAAAGTCTAAGTAGTTACCTTAACCATATCAAATCGAAAAATCGCTTACTATTTTTGTGATTTGGTTTGTGGTGATCAATCCTTGCCAAATGAGCAAAATTCTATTTTTAAATTGAAGTTCACCTATGTTAATTTGCATAATGTTTAGGAAATACAACTTGGTTGTATTCTATTTGTTTGTCAAAAAACAAAGGTATGAAATTAAGTTTTGTTCACTTAACGATAAATAATCGACTTTTTGAGTCCTCTTGGACTGAAGCTAAACCATGAACTCTTTTTGATTTGGTTAATTATATCAAATAATTAAATATTATCAACTTTGATAAATTGATTTATTTTGGTTCAATTTAGGTTTTCTCTAGCAACTCTAAACTTCTAATTTCGTGCAATTACAACTTTCGGTTAAAATGATTTTATTTTGTAAATTGTTTTTCTGTCAATTTGTTTTAATCATTAAATCAAATTATAATTGTCTTAAATTAGTATATTAGCAATTGTTTAATTTGCTTGTTAAACTTTGTACTTCTCTTTTTTATTTATTTTATATTATAATCACTTTCTCTTATCATTACCTTTTTTAAGGGATTCTCTTGTAATTACTAACAATTATTTTATTGTTGTACAATCTTGACATTGGTATATATAATTTGCAATGACTTCACCAAATTAATATAAACCTAAAAAAAGGGAAGTTTTAGACAAACAATTGACCAGTACATATAATGACAATTTGTACTTTGTATTATATATATACAAAATACATGCTGTGCCTATTGACTTGACTTGAAGTAGTGACAAAAGAGTGACACATAGAAATATGCTTCCAAAAAATTTCCTTAAGATTTGCTTTGTTTCTTGTGAAGCATTATGGGCTAGCTAGTTTAAATAAATTAATTTATTGGTTAATACTTGCATTTATAAATCATGAAATTTTAAAATTCTAATAACCTTTTTTTAGAGTGTAAAAGTTTTCTTAAACCTTTGATTATTGGTATCTTTTCATTGTTATGTAACCATAGTATTGGAGTGTAAAGCAATTCCTAACTAGCTTCTTAATCATCAACAAATTATAAAGCTTTTAATTATAGAAATAAATTTGTTTGAAGTTTAATTTAATTCAAGAATAAGACTACAACACCTCCAAATCATGTTAATTTATACCGAACTTTTTGGGTTATTAAACAAAAAGAAAACTTATATTTAATTGACTTTGTTTTTGAAGAACACCCATCAACTAATCAATAATATTTACATAATTTTCTTATCGATACAAAGGAGATCTAGTATCTCAATCGTAGCTACATTGTTACGCAAACAATTGTAAATCAATGAATTCTTAATTTTACCAAATTAGTTGTTGAAAATCACCATGAGTCATTTCAACATGCTTCATCCTCATTCACAGACCTATATATTATTTGAGGAAGTTCTCAGAATTAGATCACCTATCCCTCTATCAATCCAAGCCAAGTACACCTAATTATGGAAGTCTCAAGAGATAGGTTTACTAAAAGAAAGATGCACAATGATAATAAGTAATCACTTCAATTTCATTTAAGGGGCATGTCTAACAATACCTAATGTGTATATGTTACAATTACCCCCATTTAAGAACACAACATCCTTACTCACAAACAACCGACCAACTTACTTGTTCACTTGATAGACTATAGTAAGGAGCTTTTACAACATCCATACTATAAGTCTAAAGAACTTTTGCGTAATAGGATATATAGACTATATGAACATTTATAACCTTCAAACATCAATCTAACAAATTAAAGATCAACAAAATACCAATTAAGAGGCAAAACGTAGAAATAACAAGACAAACAAGATACACAACCTCAAATGTTTTACAAACAAGATTTGGGTCAACAAAAGAACAAACCCTACAAAACTGCAACCTACTCCAAACTAGAACGACCTTTATGTCTTCTTTTGATTTTTCTTTTCCACTTCCCTCTTGAAGTGCTCTGATGCACAACTTCAACTTGATACGCAATGATCGACATGTCAATTTGATTGTCAAGTATCACGGTCCTAATTGCAATCTCGGTATTCATCCCAGTCTTTGATTTCTTTATCAACTATATAGAGCATCACTAGAGGTCGACTTTTGTCTTGTTCTCTAACTTGGTAGAATTATCCTTATCTGATTAGCTAGAAAACACTTAAATCAAAGTCAAAATTTTATCTTTACCGTTCCTTATTTTATCTTACTAAGGTTAGTTTGATCCTACCACTCTAAAGAATAGGGATTAAAAATAAAAATAAAAATAAAAAGCAAACAGGTAATAAGACCTTTGCTTACATCCAATACTTTCCTAACTTAACCTAATCTTACTTTACCGAACTTAATCATATACTATTAAACAACAGGCCTTAGCCTTTCTAATTCTTTGTCAACTCCATGATACTGTATTTAATTTTACAATGTTAAAAAGACAAAGCTATATATATATGTAAAGTGAAATTGTAGTTAGCATCTTTTAGGATTGATAAAAGGTAATTATTCTTTCCCCCACAAAGGAACATCTACTACCAACAAATAAACTGACTGACGCCCCTTTCATTCTCCCTCACCTTTTCATGGTGCACTCGACCCCATCCCTCCTTCAAATTATCCCCAACATTTTACTCGTACAAAAAAATAAATATTCAATTTACTTTCTTAATTAGTACAAGCTCGATCATCAATAGGGGAACTAATAATCAAAATATTACTCTGAGATACTCTAATTTTTGGTGAAATGTTTTTCAGTCATCAAACTTTTAGGTTAGTAATTATTTGGTGTTTTTCCGGCCATTAATTTTATTAAATGACCAAAATGCCCTTGTTCTTCCCTTCTTGAAGAAATAGCCTTGAAGAAGAAGAATAAGGGTATTTCGGTCATTTAATAAAATTAATGGCCGGAAAAGCACCAAATTATTACTAACCCAAAAAGTGAGGGTACCTCAAAATTAGTTTTGAAAAGTTGGGGTATCAGAAAAATATTTCACCAAAAATTAGGGTATCTCCGAGTAATTTTTTGAATTTTTTCTTATTTTAATTCGTGAACTACTCCTACTTCTTATAGGAATCATTAAAAGACTTGATATTGATGTCATGGTATGGGATTGTTTGTCTCAATTTGTAATAAATATTTTAACATGAACTGTGTATTGGAACCATTTCAACCAAAAGTTCAAGGATGATTGTAAGCCTAATGATAATTTTATATTTTAATATGAACATTCAGTATTGATTAATATTTATTATGACTAGTCAACAATAATCAACACTGATCTAAAAACACAATTTCCCTATTGGTTTAGCTTATACAAAAAATAGATTTAATAGGGTGATTTATCTTCAATAGATTTAGGAACTTTTCACCCTTCTAATTACTTATCTTAAAACACCTCAAGCACTAATATAGCATCCAAACTATTGATTCCAGTCCGACATAATTAATTAGTGATATAAAGATGCATTTCATTACTTTAAGAGTTATTATAACTTACAAGTTATATAAAAATATTTATTTATTTATATTTTTTCATAAATATAAAACTATACATAAAATATGTATATATTATCTAATATGGTTGATAAAATAAGGATATTATTTATATTTGTTAATCTAGTAATAAGTGTTATACTCTTCTAATTGATAATATAATTAATAGAAAAAATATTAATAAAAGTACAAAAATGTGAATTATGGACAATTCAATATATTTATTAACCATCTTGATGCAAGATGTGTATCATTGTCCCAATCCAATATAGCATCTAAACTATTGATTCCAATCCGACACGACTAATTAGTGATATAATTTTATTGAAACATCTAGCTTTTTGACCTTTTTCCTTTGTGTAAATCAAAATTAAAAACAAGAAGATAGTTGTAACTTTAATTCTTATTATGCAATTTTATTTATTTATTTTTGTTCCTTGTAGTGTTAGGATTCCCTTTTACAAGAATGAAAAAAAATGTCAGACTTTTGTAGGCAAGTCAACTTGAAAGCTGACCTTTTGATGAGAAAAAGGAGAACCTTTCATCTTCTTTTCATGGTGGTTTGCCCACATCGATGATTATGGGCATCTTCTGGCTTTCATTTAGTTTTATTACACATACACCATTATTAAAATTAATAATATACTTGAATTACTAAAGTGCCTTTTATTCTCTAGTCAGTCCAGGAGCATATGCCAGTATTTACTTACTTTAATCAATTAATACTTCCTCTGTTTTTTTCTATCTGTCATTTATAATTTTCGGAGTTCATTGTTAATTGATAATTTCTCATATACTACCTCCATTTTTATTTAAGTGTCACATATGTAATTGTATCAAGAACTTTGACTGTTAATATTTTAATTTGTATATTGATTCATCTAATAAAATTGATATCATTAGATTCGTAATAAAAAATACTATTGAAAAAGCATAATATTGTTTTTTTTATAAAAATCTTATATGTAAAATTGTTGATTATAGATGGACTTCGAAAAGTGTGAATAATAGATAAAAGAAAACGGAGGGAGTAATATTTTTACAAAACAATATAATATTATAATTTTTAGTAGTATTTTTTATTACGAATCTAATGATATCAATTTTGTATGATCATTCATTACATAAATTGATATATTAACAATCAAAGTTTTCAATACAATTATAATTAATTAATAAAGTTGAAGAAACCATAATTAATCACACTTCTCTTGCATGCTAATGCCATCTCACTTGGTCTTGGAGCTTTCTGCCACCATGGCAAGGGGAGCCTACTTTTGAGTTTTGTCTATTGTCAAACTTGGAAGTTGGAACCCTAGCTAACCATTCCTTGATTTACCAACTATACTATGTATTTGGTCTATGGACTATTGATCAAATAAATAAAAAAGAAATTGTGCTCTGCTTTTCTATGGTCGGTAAAGTTTGATAAATAAAGGTGAAAACAAGTGTGATTAGTGCAGTTAAATTTCAGCCAATCACAGAAAAGAATCCTCTGCAGAAGGTGAATCCATATTTTAACAAGATTTGATTTGGTATGTGCGATTCTCATGTTAAGTATAATGGTAAATAATTGTAAATTTGTACATGTTATATAAAAACATCATTTTTATCGTTCCTTTTATAGGCACTAACTACAAATATATGTTCCGTTTTCTAAATAAAACTATAACTTTTAGACCTGACTATATCAAAATACCTCTGCTCGGTTTATTTTTATTTGACTTCTTTTAAGATTCTTTTTACCTTTTCGATCGATTTCCTTGTTCGTTATATTTGACTTCGACATCACTTCCATATTCTAATATTATCATTGATCACGACACTGATCTCTGGTGCAGCTCCACCTCAGAACTCATCTTACAATGTATATCCTCTTATCGAAGTTGATATGTTTTCCATCTCAATCAGCATTACTCAATTTCTCTTTACTTTGTATCAGATAACTCGATCTGAAGAGAAAGTCACATGTCCAAATCACAGGGAGAATCCAATGGTCATCACTCCTCAAAACTTTGGACATAGGGACTCCCAATCTCGTCTTCTGCTATAATACCTATTGGATTAGTATTCCCCAAAAATAAGAATTTTGATGAATCAGACTGTTTGCCTAATTAGGGGCGTAGACAAGGGGGTTTGGGGGGGCCACGGCCCAGTCTATGGTTTTGGTATTGTATTAAACGTTGTGAACTGGTGCTGTGAAAATTTCGTAGCCTAATGGTTTGGAGACTCAGTGGAAGCTTACTCTGTTTTCAACTACTAGTCACGTGTTCAAATCCCACAATAAGAAATACCATTTTGTCTTTTCAACTGCGAGCCACAAACTGCTTGTATTTCTAAGTTTTATTTTTTTTTGTTTATGTAGTTTTTAAACGAAAATGATTTCTATTTTTCCTATTCAATATTCACGCCACACTCTTACTTTTTTCATATGTATATATATATATATATATATATTTGCTCTTCTTTTATAAATATTCAATATTGCATCTTCTATTTTAATTATAATTATTTTTAAAAAAATATATTTTCTCACATGAATTGTTACAAAGCAATGTATTTAATTATAAACATGCTTCTTTCTATCAATAAATAAATAAATGTTCTTTGAAAAATAATGTCAATTATATAAACTAGTCTCATAATATTTATTGATAAGAGTATTTTGTTTGTTGTAGTGACTCATTAATAAGTTAATTAATATTTTCCTTTTTATTTTATTTTTTTCATATCAAATGACATTGTTAAATAAAAAATTTGGTCATATTATGACCCACCCTAGCAAAAATTCCTGGCTCCGCCACTGTACCTAATATAAAAAAAAAGTACATGAGCATGCATGTTGCATATTTGCATTGCATTTAGACTAGTCATAGTGCTAATGAATGAATCAAGTGGAAATTAAATGTATATACATGTAGAGTTGGCCTAGTTGAAAGCTTAAGGAATCAAGTAGAAATTAAATGTAGATAGATGTATATGGAGTTGGCCTAGTTGAAAGCTTACAATTCCCCCAATTACTTTGCTTGAATAGTTGCTTTTCTTTGTCATTTTTTAAGGGCTCCACATACATATGTATTGTCTTTAATTTGTCTTGGTTTTTAGAGAATTTTTATCAATAATTCATGGACAAGAGAGTTAACTATATATTGTGATCTAGAATGAATTGAACTTGTTTGATTGTATGCTAGTTAGTCAATGCTTGGAAATTATATTCTTTTGTCTAGCAACTTTCATTATGTGGCATGTAAAATCAAGCTAAGAATCTAAGCTAGTATATATATTATGGTCTAAATAATTCTGAATTATGAAATGGTAGTATTCGTAAATTTATCTTATTCATCAATTTTTCACAATTACAAGAGCATATGCATATTAATAATTCTTATACTAGACAGTCTTATATATATATGGTACGTTATTGTGAAACCATATGACATAAATTTATTTTTATTTTTAATTAGTAGTATACACTAATTATTTTTATTTTTATTTTAAAATTATCAATATCTATTTTTAGTACTTGAATATTTTTTCAGTAGAGTCGAACTATTATTGGTTTAGAAAGAAAATACATCTAGACTTTATACTCCAAAATTTGTGCAAATGAACAATCACGCTATTGAGAGTGAGTAATCTGGTATACGTAGATGAACAATTTCAGTATTTAGAGCATAAATTCTATGAGTTAGCATGTAATAAATTACGGTAATTTTGTGTCAATCCAAGTCCTTGCATGTCATCTTCCATGAAAAAAGACCTTGTCATGATCACCGATTTTTTTTGTTTACTACATATACATTTTCTACAAGTGACTCAGAATTCTAAAAAAAAAAAGAGACAAACAAAATAGAAGACAGTTGTATCCCCAAATTTTCTGAGCAACAACCTAAAAACTCCCAGGGTGGTTATTCAAACAACCAAAAACAAATCCTTGTAACACAGCATATAAGCATAAGATCATACTTGTGAGGCTTTGCAACTTTTTGTTGTAAATTGATCCTCTGATTCCTTTGGGAATCAGGGGTCTTTTTACCCTACCTTATTTTCTTCAGTTTTTAACCCTTTTTAATTCATTTTATTTAGATTCATTCATTCATTTATTGAATTCTAGCAAATTTCCAGAAGGGCTAACAGAAGGGGCCGTGTATTAAAATTTTTCGACCCGAAAATACCCAAAGATCATTTTTTTCTGGGAATTCTTTTCATAGAAGTGTTTATGTTTTTGGGTGTTTTCGATTTAATTAAAAAGTGAAGTGGGTATGGCTATAAATGAAGGGAAAATGGAAGGGTGGCTTTATATAATTAGTTATAATAGATTTGGATTACACACCATACGCAAAAGGTACTTTGTTCTTCAAGATAATCATCTTAAGAGCTTCAAATCCATCCCCACCTCACAAAATGCGGTATGCTAATTTCTTGTCTATGCATTCTTCTTTTTTTTCTTCATTTTTAATTTTTGTGAATTAATTCCCTTTATTATTTTGTTGGTTTTATTTGTTGATTTTAATTTGATGAACCCATCTAGACTTGGAAACTGATAGCTTTTTTTTTATATAAAAGAAGAAATATTCATTAATGAAAAGCTATAAAATGTCTGTAATAGAAATTCTGATAAGACATCAATTATTGTCCTCCTCATATAGTTAACGATAAATTAGTGGCTTCCTCCTCAAGATCTGAAATATTCTTCAAGCTACTGATTGTTTTCTTCAACATATTTAAGTTTGGATTGGTCCATCCAAAAATTCAGACGAAAAATTATTGTCCTTTGTCAGGTTTTTTCGAATTGACCAGGTCGGAGACAATTTGGACAGACATATATCAAGGTCAAAATAGTGTTTGGGCGATAGGAGGAGAAATATTTTATCCAAATTTTCGATCAAATCGATTAACGAAAAAATTCAAATGAAAAATTTAGTATCAAACCATTTTTTCCCCAGAAAAATCAGACTCAATTTTACCGGCTCTAATAAAGATCAATCAAGTGGCACCAATATTCTTTTTTTTGAAATTGGCACCAATATTTACTAGTGGTAAAAGGAAGATACTTTATGGTACACTATAATACTACTATTATTATTATTTGTTTTATTGTATATATATACTCAAACACGTATCCTTGGTAGTGCAATTTGATCAACCACATATGTAATTTTGTGCTTTTCCTCCCCGTGACACCCCAAAGCAAGTATACATTTTGTTGAGGGTTTGTCAACTTATTAATTTGTCTATGCTCATTTATAACCTCTATTAATTGGAATTTTGTCCCTGTTAGGAGGTGTGAACTTATTTATTCTTATTATTAGGTTCATACGTTCTATTCTATCCCTCAATCATGCCATATTAGAAGGACCAATTCTAGAATATATATATATATATATATATATATATATATATATATATATATATATATATTAACAAATGAAAATGTTTGAACTTGTTTGTAGAGCTTCATTTAAATTGTACATAGAGAGGTAGTAGATGTCACATTTGTCATAGGTTTATGACCTGATGTTGTGAACGGGCCAAACTAGGCCCAAAAGGATTTCAAGTTGCCCAATACGTTAATGGGCTTGTTTGGCCTAATATAGAAGTGAAGCTACCTACACTACTTGGCTAATTCCTACACTCTTGTCTCAAAATTATAGTTTATCAGAAAACTATGAGTTGTTTATTTTAAGTTGCCCAAATATAAAAACGGAATTGCATAGAAGAAATAAGCATTGTAGATAGTAGATAGGGGTTTATGTACCTGATAGCGGTGTAAGTAGTGGATAGCAGATGATTGTTCAAATGAGAATTGTGTTAAGTAAATTTAGCGATTGAGTTCGTAGACCAATGTAAATTGACATTAAAAAAATGTGGATAATTTTCAAAGACAACATTTTCAAAGGATATTTTTTGACCAAACAAAATATTAAACGGTACTCCAAACATCAAACGTTAACTTTATTAATGTTTCAAAAAACGGTACTTAAAATGTTAAACGCTACTCAAAACTCTAGCTTACCAAACACTAATATTTATGCAATTAGAGTTTATCTTTGTCAACATACTAAACGATGTCTCAGATGCTACTAACCATCACCCTCACTAAACTGTCATTTGTAACTTTGTAAATAGATTTATTGTTTATAACAACAATTAAACTTGCTTTGATCTTGATTTTGTTTATTAGTGTGATCAAATGCTTAAGATATATTTGCTCCTTGGTTGATTAACAGGTACCAATAGGTAGCGCGATTATAGACTCATGCTTAAGGGTGACTGACAATGGCATGGAGAACATCCATAAGAAGGTCACAACTTTTTTCTTCAGCTGTAATTTTGTTGGATGGTACCATTTTTGTATTTACTTTGAAACACTAATTGTTGGGAATTCGCAGGTATTCTTCATGTTCACACTTTCTAACACCTCAAATCACCATGAAAAACTCAAGGTATGTTTGCATATTATTGCATATATGTATGTTAGTATGTATGAATGTCTCTTTACGTGCAAGGGTAATTAGGCAACGTCTTAATGCAAATTTGGGTGTTTAAAAAAAAAAAAAACTAAGAAAAAGAAATGTTGTTGTTTTTGAACAGTTGGGAGCAAGCAGTCCTGAGGAAGCAGCCAAATGGATTCGCTCTTTTCATGATGCTATGTCTAAGGTTTTTCCCTTTTATATTTGTAATCCAAACTTATATTAGGCAATTACAGCGGAATTAATATTTGTTGGGTACGTCAACGAATACAAATGACACTAATTATAATCAATCGACCCCATCTATCAAATATAATCTTATCCGATTCATACGTGATAACTTTTATACTAAGGTAATACACCTAGTAAGTAAATGGTAGCTAAGCTCATATCATTTTCGAATTATTGGCAGGAATGGCCCAATACTAGCAACCTTGCAGATTGTTCAGGGAAGAAATGGAGGTGAGCCCAGATGAGAATTTCGATGCCATGTCCAACCATATCAACCAAAAGTTTAAACTGATGGTTGTAGATCCAGTGATAATTTTAACGTATGTGTGTGTGTTTTTGAACAGACTAAAGCGATCAAGGAGGATACTTTCAGGGGACTATGCGGACTGGATTCGGTGTTCTTCAGCCCGCGTGGATGCAATGACAAGCGATGTCCTTGCCCCCTCACCTTGGAAACTCATTGGTTGCCAAAATGGTATTCTTATTAATCATAAACATCTTGACACAAGATGCCTCTTAATCATCTTGCATTTTTTTCTAAATCACTAATATAGTGAAATGTTTCATCATTTTCAGGGTTACTACACTTTATAAATAATTTTAAAATAATTATTTTTTATATTTATTCCATAAATATAAAACTATGCATAAAATGTGGGTTTTCTACTATGATTGATAAAATTAGGCTATTATTATATTTTTTCACCTACCTAATAAATATTATATTATTATAATTGATAAATATATATAATTATTGAAAAAAGTATTAATAAAAGTTACAAAAATGTGAAATATGAATAACTCAAGATGGTTAAGAACTATCTTGAGTCAAGATGGTTATCATGATCCGTATTCTTATTAATGATTATGCATGCATGTTCACCAAAATTCAGAAACGAAAAAAAAAGACCATCACAAATTGCATATTATATGAGCTGAAACTTATTAATACTATGCAGGGCTACGATTATTCAAAGAATCAAGGAATGAGACGAAAATAAAGGTAGACTATATATTATACATATTGTACGTGTTTGGTGTGCATGTGTTTGAGTGGGTAATTGTTTACGTAAGGCATGCATGCATGGGGTTTGTTTGGTTATAACTTATAATATAAATGTGTGTACGTACAGGTGTGGGATGATCATCCAGCCATAATGGCTGTTGGAGTTGTGAAGGGAGCTCCAGACTCCATCTTTCAGACCCTAATGTCTCTTGGTCCCTCCAGATCTGAGTATGATTTCTGTAATTCTTACCACTTTTTCAAATACCCTAATTTTACAAATGTTCACCAATCTACTTAGAATTACAGACATATATAGGGATGGGCAATGGGTCAGGTCCACACAGGGTCAAGTCGAGCCGACCTGTTCAACAATGTCAAAGGGTCTGGGTCTGTAAATGGATCGGATTTGGTCGGCCCACCATCGAAGGCCTCAAAAAAATTGTTTTTGCATTAATTTCAATGCTGTATTTAGTTAAATACAATGATGATTTTATACTTTAGCACGCCCCTCACGTGAATCTCCTCTGAGCTTGAAGTATGGATTTCGCAAAAGGCCCCATTCACCTTGCCCAAATATATGTGAGGTTGCTGAGATTCGAACCTATGACCTTCTACTCAGTCCGACTCTGATACAAAGTAGAACTATCTTAACCAAAAACTTGATAGATACAGGCCTAATGATGATTTTATACTCTTTTGATAGAAATAGACTTCATTTGTATGTTTCGGGTCAAAACGGATCATCCATGGACCAACCATCATTATTTGCATAGAACATACTTGGTCCATCATATATAGATATAAAGGCTGCTAGATTTGGTAATGCACAACTATATTTGCAGGTGGGACTTCTGCTTCTACAGGGGCAGTGTAGTAGAGAGGTTAGATGGTCACACAGACATAATTCACAAACAGTTATACCAAGACTGGCTACCCTTGTAAGTAGTCTTGCTATTGCCTTCTATATATTGCTAGCTAGCTAGATTTAATATTATAATGATATGTTTTAATAATTGTTGAATGACTAATTAAACTGGGTGCACACTACTATACAGGGGAATGAAAAAGAGAGATCTTCTATTGAGGCGTTATTGGAGAAGGGAAGAGGACGGCACATATGGTATTTTATTCTCAACACATTAATTCAATTACATGCCATACGCTATTTTTGTTTCACAATATTTGTCGCTTTAATTAACTTTTTTCGTCACATAATACTTGTCGCTTTACTATTTTAATAACATATTAGTGATTGTTTTACTAAATTACCCTTATTGTTGGTTGATAGTCACTCTTTCTTTTTATTTGAAGGGGTACTTTTATCTTTTGAAATTGAAGTATCAACAAATTAAAAAGTAGTATTCTTGGTTTTTCCATATCTAAAATGACATCTATGATGGGACGGAAGTAATATGTCTATAGCAAAGATGGAAAACTTGATCTGATATGATATGGTTATGTAATTATTTGTTGCAGTAATTCTATACCACTCGGTCTATCATAAGAAGTGCCCTCCTCAGAAAGGATACGTCCGCGCCTGCCTCAAAAGTAATGTTTTTACTACTTCATTAATGCTAGCTTCCCTACATTAAAACTTTTTACATTTATGAGGGAGAACCAAACATAAGAAAAATTTGTCAATTTGGAAAAGTTACCTAACTTTCTCGAGGAAATTACCCAATTAACCAAACATTACCTTAGATGTAATCGTTAGCAAACTTAATAGACCGAGACTAATTATGGATGGTGCAGGTGGTGGATACGTGATTTGCCCTCTAGACGACGGCAAACGGTCCGTGGTAAGACACATGCTGGCCATCGATTGGAAGTCATGGCGATCATACATGTTGGCTTCCTCCGCACGAGCCATCACCATCAAAATGCTGGGGAGGCTCGCAGCATTAAGAGAGATGGTGTTGGCCAAAGGCGGAACCTCCCAGTCTTCCCAGGAACTCGGACCATCAGCAACATCACCGGCGGTCCAAGAACGCGAAATATTAATGCAAGATGCTCAGAAATTGGCTGATAATATTGTAAATGAAGAAGAAGAAGCTCTGCGGAAAGAGGGTAGGAGTTCAACAACGGCTGCTACTGGTCTCTTGGATTTGAACGATGTTTCGGATGAGTTCTTCGATGTTCTTGAACCGTCGGATTTTGATGACTTGCATTGTGAATGGCCGGATGATGACCAAGACTCTCTCACCCCAGTATGACCTCTTTTCTCCTCCTATATTTTCGTTTTCTACGTACATTTTCTTTATTTTGAATCAAAAATGGTTAATAATCATCTTAAATTGTCGTCTTTAGAGCTTCCACCAGCCAAGACGGTCAGCTGCTGGACTGGTGAAAAAACTTCAAGATCTTACAGGTACGTACTGTGTAAATTAACATCAGTGCAAATGATACTGTTATAATTCGATAATTGAAAGTCATTAAATGTTAGAAGAATATAAAAATGCTACAACGATCTGCAAAACAGCTAGATTTGATCACAACAGCTAAAAGATATAACAAAAAAAGCATAAAAAAACAGCTTCGAAACCACCCAAAGAAAAAGAAAACATAATGTTTCACTTCGTCTTGGCTGTTACAACCTTCAAACCACAAATCTCTCTCACCCTGAAGATCAACACGGATTCGTATTACATATGCACAGAGAAACACTAATATTGGCATTAAACCCCAAAAACCCTAGCCGCCCCATGTATAACCGATACTAACCCAAAATCTACAAAGAGGGCTAAAACAAATTCAAGGCACATTCTAACAATACTTTAAACAAACATCAAAGATGCAACAAAGAATTGCAAAACAGCAAAACATTAAACAAAACAGCTAGATTTGATCACAACGGCTAAAAGATATATACAACCAAAAACCACAAAAAACAGCTTCGAAACCACCCAAAGAAAAAGAAAACACAACACGTTACTTCTTCTTGACGGGTATAACCTTCAAACATACCGCAAATCCCTCTCACCCTGAAGATCAACACGGATACGTATTACACATGTATAGGGAGATGAATTATGTAGCCCTAATAAATTAAGTTGAAATAGATGTTGTATGATTAAAATGCAGGTCAAAAGGTGCAAGATTCAGGGCGTGCAGATGATTCAAGTTGCTGCTATGGTTCAACTCTTGGAAAAGACCCAAGTTTGAGCACAGCATGCAGTTGGGCTGGGGGTGATCCTTCGTCATTTTTGATACGTGGGGAAACATATTTGCAAGATCAGAGAAAGGTTAAAGCCAAGAACACCCAACTCCAAATGGTGGGTGCTGATTGGCTTAAATCGGACCGCCGAGAAGATGATATCTCCAGTCGACCTGGAGGCATTGTTCAGGTTAACAATTCAATTGAAAATGATATGAGTTTTGGGACAAAACTCGTATCACCAGTACCCCAAATTCAATTCATTTGGTTTCGTAAGCTTAATTTGTAAAGATTGAATTAGATTGTCCAATTTCATGTACTGTTTTTTCCATGACAATGCAGAAATATGCTGCCCAAGGCGGATCAGAATTTTTCTTCGTTGTCAATATTCAGGTAACTGAGTACTCCGGTCTGTTTTTCTTTAGGATTAGGGAAATCCTATTGATTGAAGCTTTCTCCAGACCTCTGGGAAAGCATTAAAAAAAGGCTCGAAAATACAATTCGAGGTTCTAAATTTCAAGAAACTTATTTTCTTCTAAGAAATAGATTCGGAATTAAAGTAAGGAATGCCAAATATGAAAATAAGGGCCTCTGTTCGTAAAATCTGGTGTGTTTGGTTGGTTAATAACCCTGGGGAAATGGTCAACTTTCCCGAGTTGACTTATTTTCCCCATTTTTAGATGTGGGTTGACTTATTTTCTTTAGGGTGTGTTTGGGCCCACTATTTTTTCTATTTTCCTAGGGAAAATTTCTCTTAGGGGGGCTAAGGAAAATCTTTCCAATGGAAAACTTCCCGTTTGTCGTCCCGTTTGTCCATGACAGTGCATAAATATGCCTTGATATAAGATCTATATTAAATTGAAAACAAAATGATATGATTGAGTTTCATAACTATAATACCACGTATTACTTGTAAAATTATATTTTTATCCATAATTTCGTTAAATTTACAAAAAAAGTACATGGAATCAGGTTCCGGGACCAGGAGCAACTACATACAACTTGGTATTGTACTACATGACAAAGAGTCCTCTATCGGAGATGCCCTTGTTTGAGAAATTTGTCAATGGGGATGATGCCTACAGAAATTCAAGGTTTAAGCTCATCCCCTACATATCCAAGGTACCTACTTTTAAGCTCATAAAAAAATATACCAGTTTTGCTTGCACCTCTCATGAATTATAGTTCATGCACACACCGCAAACTTCACCTGAACAATGCAAAGTATATTGTACAGATCGAAGACCTGCTTAGGTCCACCATATACATTAAAATACGTCTACATTTTATTATTGATAGATTTACGATGAAGTTCATAGTGAATATATCATGATTTTTTGGTAGTTCAATAACTTTGGAACCTAGGTAGGTACTCCTCCAAAGTGTACCATATAACTCACACAATTAATGATTCATTCTGAAAACTAGGTTGTTAGATTGAATCGAGATCCTAGCTAACTTAGATCCATGAGGTAGTTAGGATCCGAATTAACTCACGTAGAATCGTGGATCGGAATGTTGATAGTAGAATTGCATCGACAATTTTGGATCGTAGATCAAGATCGAGATTTTAATAACTATGTCTGAAAATGTAGTCATTGTTGACGGTTAAATTTGTTATTGATCAGGGATCTTGGATAGTGAAGCAAAGTGTTGGAAAGAAGGCATGCTTAGTAGGTCAAGCACTTGAGATGCGTCATTTTCGTGGCAAGAACTACTTGGAGGTTAGTTAATTAACTAATTAATTCTCTTCATTAATTCACATAATATTCATGTGTAAAATTAATCAAATAAAATCCTTGGATGTTTAATTCTTGAAAATTTTAATCATGCTATCGTAATTAACTCCATCTACGGACATTATTCGATCAGCTTGACATCGATGTGGCATCCTCAACAGTAGCAAGGGGAGTTGTGAGTCTAGTTCTGGGCTACCTCAACAATTTGGTCGTAGAAATGGCTTTTCTAATACAGGTATATAATCACAACACTACAAATTTATGTGATTTTTTTTATGTGATTTTTGGAGATGACAAGGAAAAATTAATATTATAAAAAAATATGAGGTATTGAAAATTTTTCGTTAGAATTGTAAGATGACAGATAATATGAAATGAGAAAATGGATTAAAAATGCAGACGGAGAAAAACGGAAGAAGTTTTTTTCCTTGGGATAGAATCCACTTTTCATACAAATTTTACGGGAAAATTTCCTCGGAATTTGACCATTTTCCTTAGGGTGCGTTTGGTTGGTCAAATTACGAGGAAATAAGGGTGCGTTTGGTTGGTCAATAACCCCGGGGAATTGGTTAATTTTTCCGGGTTTACTTGTTTTCCCCATGTTTGGATGTGGGCTGACTTTGGGAAAGTTTTCACGATGGTCCCATCATTTTCTCCATTTTCCTAAGGAGAATTTCCCTTAGCTTTTCCTGGGAAATCTTTCCCATGGAAAACTTCCCATGAAAAGTGGGGGAAATTTCTCTAGAATTCATACCAAACACTCCATTAACTTTATTAATCCTTACTTTACACAATCTTACTCACCCTGAAAATATATTTCTCGTAATTTTCTGACATGCAGGGAAACACACAAGAGGAGCTCCCAGAAAATCTTCTAGGGACATGCCGGATTAACCATTTGGACGTATCAAGAGCAGTTTTGGTCAGACCATGATATCAGAATTTGTCGTTGACCATAAACGTAACGTACACCACAAGGCAAGCTGTACCATTTCACGTCCACCGTTTAGTTTATAACTTGCATGGCCACCTTTTTTTTTTTTTCAAGCTGGCCTTCAGGAGACCCAACGATTGAGAAAGGGAGGAACGTAACGTAACACACGTAAAGTTGAAAGTTTTGCATGGGGATTTTGTAATTATGTTCATATAGATGTAAATAATTTTCGGCATTGGCTTAGTTATCTAGTTCCTTCCTCCTCCATGGAAACATCCAAAAAAAAAAAAATAGAACGGAAAGAGAAAAATGAAAAAAAAAAGAAGAGAAAGAATGCATGATCGAGCTATTTATCACTCACTTTTCCTTAGTTGTATTTAATAGGTGTAGGATTGTGCCTAATAATCAAAAAAAGAAAAAAAAAAGTTTTTCACATATGTGTGCCCTATCTCATGCTAAATTTAGTTTCTCCCTCTCGCTGAGAGACTCCCTTTCCTAAGTACTAGCTCCCTTCGGTCCATATCATTTTTTTTTGAAATTGTGCAGTCAAACATATAAAAGTTTAACTACAAATTTCTCAATATATATAATAATTTGTTATATAAAATTACTACTATAAGAAAGGGTTTTTGAGTTAAAATAATTCGAAATCCAAGGTGAGTGGCTGAAAATAATCCAAACTGACTTTTTGGCTGAGAATATGCCAAACTTTTAACCTATTTACTTTGACTAAATCAGAATTGAATTCTGACGTCGCAAAACTGACTTGGCGCGCTTGAAAACTTCGGACTTGACTGAAAATAATATAAACGAATTGAACCAAATATTAACCTACTGTATCTTTGAAATTTTTAAGGGTGTCAAATCAGCTTTATAAGTAGGAATTCAATTCTGGTTTAGTGAGAGTAAATAGGTTAAAAGTTTGGCACATTCTCAGTCAAAAAGTCGGTTTGGATTATTTTCAGCCACTCACCTCTGACTTCGGATTATTTTGAGCCATTTAAAAAGTCTATAAGAAATTATCAATCAAAGAACAACATGTGCACAAATTTGAACATCCTTTTTTGTGAAGGATAATTTTATGCCCAACCCATCCCGAGCTACAACCATCACCGGGAACGGCTTTGAGGATTATTGGTTGGCTGCATATGTCATCACAATACCTTTCAACGTGCTTTGTCTCCATTCACATACTGTCTAAAAAAACAGGAGGTTGTCCATCCCATAATTGCTCCCACCTAAACATATTTAACTGTGGAGTTTTTCAAAAGATAGATTTCATAAACAAAAATACACCGTGATAATATAAGTTGTCAATTCACTTATTTTAAGTAAATCTTTAACAATATTCAAAATGTTATAAATAAATGGGCCAACTCACTAAATCTCTATCATAGGGAGAATTACCAGCACATTTATAAATTTAGACAACATAAAGATGGACTTCCTAAAAAAAGTACACTGTGGTAATATAAGAAATCAATTGAATGCTTTTAATCCAATGTTTAACAATATCCTGAATTTATGAATATATAAGGCAATTCATCAAATCTCTATCTCAGGGACAATTATCAGCAAATGGGTAGATTAAAACAAAATATAAAAAAGAAAAAAACAATTTGAAGTACCTCTGGTAAAAATTCGGATCCGGGTCGGACAAATTCGGTCAATGCCAAGACCCGATTTTTATTCGGGTCAGACCAGATCAGGTAATTCAGACGGGAGCTAAATTCAAGTCAGAATCGGGTTCAGACAATAGAAAAAAGAGAAATATTATATCCGAATATTCGATCAATATCAAAACTCGGACCCGATTTTTCCAGTTCGGATGAAAATTTTGCCAGGTCTAATTTGAAGATAGCAGGTTGGGTCAGAATGAGTTTGGTCCATATGACTAGCCCATGACCCAAACACGGGCCCACATGTTGAGTGAGTTGGGCCAGGATATGGCCCAAGAAACTGCTCACTCCATTAACATGTAGCCATTTTCTGAAACATTCACAACCAAGTAATTTAATTTTAGTCAATTAATCACTCACAAAATCAACACTTGTTTGATTAAAAGAACGAAAAGAATCATCACTTGGCTCACATCACCGACATTTTCATAGTCCAAGTATATATGTATACAGTGATTTATTGTTTTCAAGCTATTCATTTCTAAACTAGCAATAAAAACCTAAAATTTAAATCAAAAGGAACATATTTTCTAAGATTTTTAATGGAATATATCATGCTAATTAAACAATTTATTAGACGTAAACCTTGTAACAAGATTATATTGAGACTTAAATTCAGAATTTCATAATCAATTTTCAATTTTCAATTTTGTAAAATTTTAAATATTTACTAATTTTTATACAAATCCAATTTAAGATTTCTGTAAAATACATTTTAATCGTTTT
Organism: Portulaca oleracea; assembly: GCA_029582165.1. NCBI lineage: Eukaryota > Viridiplantae > Streptophyta > Magnoliopsida > Caryophyllales > Portulacaceae > Portulaca > Portulaca oleracea. The sequence goes on from CM055873.1 coordinate 46,644,375, forward strand.
CAAATCAACTGGTATTTATTTTTTTCAATAAAGCGGTAGGTGACGAATGATTTTTAAATCTTTGATCAGTTAAAACTATCCCCGTCATATCCTGACTGCAGGAATTTTGAAGTGTTAATTTTATTTGTTTTTTATTTATTTATTTTTGAAGGAACAAACCAACAAGTATACTCTTATATACTCCTTCCGTTTTATATTAATTGTCCTTTTATTGATTGTCACGATCTCTAATGTAATTCTTTGATCGATAATTTATTAGATAATATTTTATTGAAAATTCTAATATTATACTTTTAGGATAGTATTTTTCGTTACAAATCTAATCATAATAGTTTTATATAAGAAGTCATTATATATATATATATTGAGAACTTTCTGGTAAAAGTTCTGAAATCAATTTTCTAAGATGACAATTAATATGGAACAGATAAAGTATTAACATAATACTCCCTTTGTTCCATATTAATTGTCACTTTGACTAAATTTTGACCGTCAATTATTCATAAATTATAATTATTAAAGTTAAAATCATTAAATTAGGTACTGGGAAATGGAAAGTGACAATTATTTTGGAACAAAAAAAGTTAGTTTAACTGTCAATTAATATGGAACGGAGGGAGTACTATATAAAATTATCATCGTTAGAAAGATATTTTACTAAAAATTACAATAGAAGTAATTTCATATTATAACCCATTATAATTTGTGAATAATTAACGGTCAAATTTAATCAAAATGTCAATTAATATGGAATGTTGGAGATAGGAGCAGTATATTCAAAATAGAAAATTACTTTAATATTTTTATAATTAAAAAATTAATATTATTAAGAGGAATGACAAAAGAAAAACCTTGTACAACAATGGAGTTATCTACAAATGAAGTAATCGAATTATGATGGGAGGGGGGGGGGGGATGGGGTGCCTCAAGTCACGTGCCTATTAATGTTGATTAAAGCTACCGGCTATTCCCGGTCAAACTGTCGGTCGCCATTGATGTCGGCACCGACACGTAAGATCCGCTTCTTTCATGAGCTCCCAAAAAAAAACCAAAAAAATACAAGTACTTGTATTTTATTTTATTTTTAGAGGAAATGGAAATTATTCGACTTTTTTTTTCCTAAATTGAGTATTGGGTGTGCTATCGTTTTCCTCGAACATGTGATGGCCTGTTTCTTCGATATTTCTTTTGTTATGTCTTTAGCGAGATGGTGTGCCTTAAATTGTTGTGAGATTATATTATGTAATTGAGAGATAATTTTATGATAATTTTATTGAGATTGATTTACATAAGAGTTGTTATAATTTTTGTTTTGGTTGAGGTTGTTCAATGCGTGTTGCATTTTATTATTGTATGTTTTATAATAATTTATTTATTTATCAGTTTTATTGGAACTTCTTTTTGGTTAGTTAGCTGAATCTTGTGACTGAGGACTTTGTACGCTCAATGTCAAAAAAAATATAACTAGAAAATATATAAATAACAAGATATGAATAAGAGATGTATATTATAGTTTTAATATTAGTTTTAACTTTAGTAGTTATGAAGGTTGACGCCAATTGAGAGATAAATTTAAATATGGGTAGAAAAAGAAAAATGATGCACATACCTTTTTTTCAATCCACAAATTTTAATACTTTTTTTATTCAACCCATAAACTTGAAGGTCCAAAAAATTAATAATGAAAACGAAGAGTCCAAAAATTTAATTACTCTATATTTTGGAGTCCAAATGCAACAAAACTCGCACGATTAGTAATAAGTTATGCTAGCATGTGAAGTTAAAAGAAATATTTTAATGAACAACACTTTAATTAAAAATTACATAATTTTAAATGATGTGATGGTTTATATACTAAAATTGACAACATATACACAAACATACAACAAATGAAGTAGTTAAGCAAAGTGAAAAGATAGTGGGATGGTCAATTAATTAATTGGCCATGGTATTCATGAATTGTTGTTATATTGTCTGAACTGATAATAACAACAATTTTTGGTGCAATTTTTACCTTTATAATATCTAAAATAATACTCCATCCGTTTCATATTAATTGTCATTTTTTAAAATTGTGCAGTCAAATTAAAAATTTTGACATAAATTTCTCGATATACACAATGAATTGTTATATAAAATTAATATCATTAGATTTATAACAGAAAATTCTATCATAAAAATATAATATTGTAATTATTAATAACATATTATATAATAAATTATCAATCAATAATTGACATTGAAGATTATACAAATAAAAAGTATGCCAAATAATATGAAACGGAGGGAGTGATTAAATTTTATCACAAATAGAAAGGTGTTTGTTAAAAAAACCAAAATTAAGAAAAAGGTCTCAACTCAAGTATCATACATTCATATTTGAGTAAATAATTCAAAGCTAGGCAATTGCCGTCAAATGAATTCAAACAAAATAAGTTTTTTTCTTTCTTTTTTTTTGGTGGTGGTGGTGGTGGGCTGTGGGCACATATGAAGAGGTAGTGCACCATATACTAAATTGGGCATAGATTTTGTATGACTTGAAGATCCTAATTCGTCTAATTCAGAAAAAATTTTGTTTGGTCCAAATTTAATTTTGATGTTAACTGAATTGACTGAATATTTGAATACAATATTTTTCATTATTTTATTGTGTGAACCCGATTTTTATTCGAATTTACCCTCTCTAAATTGTCTTACCTGCAGAAAAATACTGAATCCGAACATCAACTTCTCTTTTGAATTTTGACATTAACTGAATCTGATCAACCCAGATTTAACGGCCCAACCCCAATTTTTTTGCCAAAGCTAGTTGAGCATAAACAGCAAGACAAAATTGTGCATACTATCTTTCAGATTTTTTACATTAAAAAATCTTACCCTGACATTTTTATACTACCTCCGTCCCTAAATGAGTGTCAAATTTCTTAATTACCTTGTCCCTTTTTATTTGTCAATTTTACAATTCCAATAGTTAAAATACTCATATTACCCTTAATTAATACTAGTATACAATATATTTTATTTTTTCTTTCCAAATTTTCTATGTGGCGTAAGAGCATATATATGTGTCAAACTGTAAATTTTTTACATAAATTTCTAAATACTTTGAACTTATAAAAATAGTTTTTTTGACAATGAATTAGGGACGGAGGTAGTATTACAATTTACCTCTGAGTAAGATAATTGAATTTAACCAAAGTAAACTGAAGGGAGGTAACAATGGTATCACAAGTTTTGCATGAAATTGAATTTAGCCAAAGTAAACTAGGCAAATTAATTAATTAACTTAACAAACCCACTAGGATAACCCTATGACTAGATTAATTAGGTACAATCCAACCACTACTTACATTCATAACCATTAATCTCATCAATCACCTCTAATTTATAAAATTTATATCTTTGATTTAGTTGATATTTTTTCCTTTGAAATCAATGTAATATATTATTTGGGGTGACCCAAACATTCCAATACAAATATAATAGACATTTGGGAATCCTAAAGGATGTTCCATCTGAATTAACACCCGTTCAAAAGAAGGGATAAGAAAAACTAACTTAATTTTCATTATAAATTTAGTTGTTTTTGTTTTTCCATTTCATTTTCATTATTACTTGGATGCTAAATGCTTGTTATTATTCCCAAACTTGTAACCTAGCTAGTGTATCAACTGACCAAGAACATTGATATGTTGATAAGTTTTCCTTTTCCTAAATGGTAGGGATTGTTTTTTCGTTGATTCTATAATGTAGTCTGGTGGTACATACAATTCTTAATGCGTATGTGTATATATGTATTCAAGATTGCAATAATTATAGAGTTATTAAACAATTTGTCATACCATGGAACTGTGGAAATTAAAAAGGTGATTAGGACTTAAGAAGAGGTTAAAGAATGATAGAATTATATCAAAGAATCACTTTGATTTTCAATCAGGGAGGCCAACTATAGAGGCTATTTGTCTTTTATACTGTTCTTTTCTGCATCATCTGTGATTACATCATTCACTAGCTTTCTTTACCACAAATCATTACTTTTCCCTTTGCTCACTTTTCTCTCTCCTCACTTTTCTTCTCTACTTTTTACATTTTCTCTCCTCACTTATCCCACATACCAATAACCTACCACAATTCTACCACAATTTCACCACACCTCACCACACCATACCGCAAAATACCGCAGAAAAGAACAGGGCCATATATCTTTTGGATATGAGCAAGGATCATATAGTTTTTTGTCAATGTAGAAAAAGTCTACCATATATAGAGCTACCAGAAAGTATTATGGCGATGTTTGGAAGTAGGACAAATCTCGAATATTTGTATTAGAGTTTTTAATGATGTACATATATCTTTGTGATATTGATCAACATATTTGGCGATGTTTGGATAATGATCAACATATTCAGACCGGGTGGATGAAATGGAAGAATGTGTATGAGGTTATGTGATAAGAAATCTTGGTTGAATAAATGGTATGTTTTAAAGTTTGGATGTCACAACGGTGTTGCTTTATTGTGGTAGGTGTTGGCTAATTATAAGATAACAAATCCAAATGTTCACAATAGCACATATGAGGGATGAAGTGGATGTCAGTGTTAGGATACTTACGGCGTTGTTAAAAAACAAACAATAATAAAGGTGAAAAATAAATAAAAATTCGACATAAGGAATTAACATGGAAAAACCCAAATCGAGAAAAACTACAAACAATAGACTATCAGAATATTACAACAGTGTTTTAACATTGAAAAAACTCAAACCGGGAAAAACCATGAACGATACACTATTAGAGGATTACATAATTGATTGATCCTAATTTATTGATTCAATCTTTGCATATATTTACTTGTGAAATATTGGTATGATATCTTGTCAAACTATGTACTCATATTTTATATTAAGGTAGATTTGCATTGAAAGAACCAATACGGAAGAAGATGAACATTTATGTTGATTATGCACACAATCAAAAAGTCTGTATTAGTTTTGTCCCCTCTGGTTTTCAGAATTCTTTTTTCAAAAAAGTCCGTATTTATTTTGTCCAAATTATTTGTTATCTTTTCGCGAAGCTCGAAGCATAGCACATTTTTTAATCCAAAATAGCAAAGAAAACATTCTCATTATTTATACCTTACACACATATATGGCCTTTTTTATTATAAGACTCCAAATCATGCTTGTTATGGCCTTACACACATATACAAGTGTATAACTACATATCATAGGCCTACATGCTTGTTATGGTACTCCTTTTCTTATATATGTTTTATTTAAAAACCCTTTATCAACCTACCTATCTTCTAAATTTTAGAAAAGAGTTTTTTTTTAATTGTTCAAAGTCTATATAACAAATTGCAAAACCTACAATTAAGAGTAAGAGTTCAACAAAACGCAGTACGAAATCAGCAACAAGCAAACACAATCAAACCAATGCATTGGCAGAATCGCAACAAGCAAGTAGTAACAAAATATCGACACCCTACACAATCAATTAAGGTCTAGCTAGGTAGCATCTCATTACAATATCAACAACTATACACCAAAGCCCATTAATATATCTGTCATTCTTTTCAATATTGCTTCTTATGTTCCTCAATTAGAAAGAATTACAATGACTTATACATCATGTATATCTTTATAACTTTATTATCTCAACTGATTCAACAAATTCATAATTTAGTTTCAATTGCGAAGAAAAATATTTATATTTAACATTCAAATAAACACTTCACATAAGTTGCAAAGAAAAAACTAATTATATCTATAAAACTTTAGAGCATCCAATTATTCCAAATAAATGGGACAAGATTCAAACACTTCACATAAGTTGTGATTCTTTTGTCGTCTCACCCCTTAATCCTAGACAATACTTTCAAATCAACATCTTAATTAACTACATGCAACCCCACAAAAATTAAATAAATAAATGCATAATGATCGATATGTTAAACTCTCAAAGTCTACTCATACTCACACATATATAGTCTAATAGTTTTGGGGCTTTCCTTGAAAATGAAATCACATAATGAAATTAAATGGGAGTGTACCCTCCAACTCATTAATTTCCCTTTAGAAAATCAATTTCATTTTTTAAAAAAATTCCAAAAAATTTATTTATTTATTTATTTTAGTTATTTTGATTATTTTATTATGTTTAAAAAAGGAGTGGGCTTGCACCCAACCACCATCCAAAGGGAGAGCGGTGGACATGTGCCTACATGACAGTGGCATATGCCGTATGACCAAAGCACTTGACCTTTTTCTCCTTTTTTTTTTATTTTATACAATTAATTACTAATTATAAATAATTCGATTTTATTCAATTTGTAATGAAATTAAACAAAATTAAATCAAGATTCAAACCCAGATTTGGTACGCAGCACTTGTGCGTCGGTGCTTGAACAACTCATTCTAGCTCACACATCGTGATCAACTTCAACCTAGCTATTATAACAAATAAAATAAAACAAAATAAAAAAAATTTATTAAAATAGAATATAATATTGGTATAGAAGTGTTGAATGTGATATTCTTAAATATTGGTAGTCCTAAGATTCGAGCACCATGAATTCAAGATTCAGATCAACGTTCGATTGTATTTCATTTTGAATAATTGTAATTAATCATTTTATTCAATAATTAACAATAGCCTTTAATTTTTTGTGTCTATGTTGGTTCATAGTTGCTTAGTTACAAAGGTTGCAAAGTTAATGCCCCAACTTTGCTACTACATTAGTACGTATTTATATTAACTACTTTGGGCCCGTTTATATATATAGTTGTTATCTTTAATTTTAAAGTAAGTGTAATTAAAAAAATTGAAAACAATATAGCTACTAAAATATTTGGTATAATATACTGATAATATTGAAAATTATCTTATAAAAAAAATTAGATAATTAGTATAAGTTTTACTAAAAATTTTGAATTTGCTACTCATATCCTAACACACATGTATATACATCATTTCTAAAATATACATCATTTCTAAAATGGAAATTCTTTTATAGAAAATATTATTTATTATATTGTTTTATATTAATTTTAGAGAAATCGAAAAATATTATTAATATTATTAATAGTCAGTTAAATAATATTTTAAAGACCACTATGACGAAAAATTGAGATGGACATCAAATATAAGACAAGGAGAATAATTAGTTTGAATCTGATGGCTTTTGTTGTTCATAACTAGAAATTTTTTTATATGACCTGTGAGTTGCATGCAACTATATATGAGACAAACATATTTGTGTGTAAGGAAATTTGAGATACTAGTTACTTTAGCTAGAGATATTTGAAATTATCTTTATATGCATTAAGGTAGATCATTACGATAATTTTGACTCTACTTTATTAAACAAGAGAAATAATATATATATACAAAATTATATAAATTTAGGTAAAATGTGAAAAGAGTGATAATAAGTAAATTCATATATATGAGAAAGATATTTTCAACGTTTTAATATCGAGTTGCGGAACACAAATCTTATCATACGCTCCCGTTTTGGTATGACAATTAGTTGGACAAGGGTCAATCCGGGTTTTTTTGCTTTTGGGACTCTGAACTTTGGGGATATTTATTTTCTGGACCCCCATATTTCAAAGTTTATATTTTGGACCTTATACTTTGTGGACCCAAAAAATGTGGCCCAAAGTTATGTTTGACTCCGGCGATGACCTAATTGTTGCCTAAACTTCCCGATATGGCCTTTTATCATTTTTTTCTTCTTTTCATTGCTGTTTTGAAATTGACCAGATTTTGACAGCTAAGGGTGTGTAAAATTAATGGCTAAAAAATAGTAGGGTATAAGTTAAATTTTGGTAATTTTTTTGGCAAATTTATGCTCACATGGGGGTTGGAAATCGTGCAAGAAGTGGAAGAAAAAATTGCGACTGGAAAATTTCGAAAGAAAAAAAATCGATAATGGCTTTGAAATATGGGTGTCCATATTGTTGTCGGAGACAATGTATAAGGTTCATATTGTTGTCGGAGACAAAATATAAAGTCCAAAATATAAACTTTGAAATATGGAGTTTAGAAAATAAATATCCCAAAGTTTAGGGTCCAAAAAACAAAAAAACAGGGTCAATCCTATTGTTTCCCATACATCTTTTCCTCCTAGGAATAGTTCACACTATGGTTGAGGATTTTGTCACTAATGGATCATGGGATATTGATTCTCTTGCATCTCTTGTTCCTCAAGATATCATTGATCAAATCAATAGGTATCCACCTCCTCTTGACACTCAATATTCTTAGGATAACTTTGTTTGAAAAATGAATAATTTTCACAAGATTAAGTTGGAAAGGTGTATCAGTTTTCTTAGATAGTGATTATGATGTTACATTTTCTATTTTCAAAGTTGTGTGGCAATCGCCCTAGCCTGCTGAAATGAAACTATGCTTGGTCGACATTAACATTTTCGGCGGGCCAGTGATATATGGTTAGTATAATTGTTCAGTTAGTGTTGTAACGTCTTGTATAGTGGTCTTCCCTGGTTAGATTGAGTTGATGTTGGCATCTATTTCGCGGTCATGGACATACATTTTGGTGATTTGGTTTCGCTTTTTGTTCGCTCCACTGTTTTATAAAGTTGGTTTCTAATTAATATATATTTCCCTTTGTTCCAAAAAAATGTATATTTTAAATTTATAGAATTTGATTTTTATTAGGTTCTGATTTACACTTATGCAGTTGTAAAATTATGACATTTTGATTTTTGTAAATACAAATTAATAATAAAATTGTGAAAGAAACTTTAAATTCAACCCTCCATTATTTAAATTAAGACTCAAAATACATGTAGAAGGTAATTGTACATTTCCGAAGAAATCTACTAGACTTTTCATCTATATATTGAAGGGATTTACTGAAACGTAAATTTTAATATAAGACAAATTTAAATTTATAGTAAGACAAATTCTATATATGGTGACACTTTTTTCAATTATTGAAAGCCAACAGATTTAAAAATTCACATAATACAGGAAAACCGCATTACAAAACAAAAAACAATCAACTCCAACAGATAAAGGCCACAACCAAACACCACTAAACATAAGCAAACAACAAGAATTATCGCGCCCACGACAACAACAAAAAAAAAAACCTTCATAGCTCAATCACAATATTAAAAGGTCATCAATAACTTCATTTTATTGGGTCATCGATGATTCACACGCCTATAACATTACCAATAATCTCTTCTATATTATTATATAATCATCTTAAAAACATACATCTTACAATAAATATACATGAAACGATTTCATATAAAACTTACGATGAACGAAATATTAGTCAAGTAGCCCATACAGAGGTGATCAACAACAAGCATAAGAATAACATATGATATCCATTGTACTATTTCAATCATTCAAGTTTATATTAAAATGTCTTTTTCTCTTATCTTTTTTTTTTTTTTTTGCAAATAAAAATTAGTTAATTGTTAAATGCAAAATAAAGGGGAATGCACATGTAGAGGGAGCTTGAAAAGCACACAAAGTCAATATGTTGGCTTTAATTCTTCTGACACACTCCCTCCCAGTCCCTCTGGATTGCTGCTCCTAAAAATGATCCCCCATATCCGTACTCCCTTTTTTATATTCCCAAATCAACCAATTTTTTAAATTTTTCACTCATCAACTCATGATGTTGCTTCAATGCTTCCTCATAACTCTATCTATTTATTTAAATTTTTTATTTCATCCATAGAAAAAGGAAAAACCATCCCTTGCCTAAAAACAAATTTCTGTGGGTCTTAAAAAAAAAACTTCTATCAATTATATATTACTTCCTTCATCCCAAATTAATTGGCATTTTGAATAGATTATTCAAAAATTACAATGAGTTATAATAAGAAATTATCTCCATTGTAAACTTTAGTAAAGTATCTTTCTAATGACGATAATTTCATATTGTAACTCATTGAAATTTGTGAGTAATTAACGGTCAAAATTTAATCAAAGTGTCAATTAATTTAAGACGGAAGTAGTATATGATGTTTTATCTCATCTATCATGATTAAAATCTAAAATTTTTTGAATTTTGTTATAAAATTAACAAGATTTGAAAATATGTTGTAATATAGATGAGATTTTGATCAATTAAGGCCCTATTCTTTTATACGGTTGGTTGTGCTATAGTGCGGTGTAATGGAATTGTGGCGGGTGTGGTGGAATTATTGTGACTTGTGGTGGGTTATTGGTAAGTTGTGGTAAATTTTGTTTTTTTATAAATATAAATTGTATTGGTAAATGTGAAAAAGTTGATTGTGATGGGTTGTGGTAAATTGTGGTGGGTTCTGGCAAAGTACGGTGTGTTGTGACACCCTAGCCAGCCAACTGTATAAAAGAACACGACCTAAAAATGCATACTTTCCCTAATTCACAATATTTGCTACTTTGACCTTTTACAATCACCAATGCAGTATTTTATCAAAAACCATAACACCATAATTTCACAAAAGTATTGATAAATTTATGGTTGAGTTTTTAGACTTTATTTACGTGCGTGAGTACCACAACATTAGATAGTATAGAATAGATATAGTACATATATAACAACATATATGATACGTACATAGATATCGCCTAATTGTACTTTATGTTGCTTGTTTTCTGCTTTGCCTCAACCTTCTAGTCCTTTCCTATGTGCAAGAAAAAGGTTTTTCTTCTATCACTTTTTTTCCCCATAGTACAAGCTTCTCTATCACTCAAAGTATTTGCCTAGTATGAAAATCAAACTAGAATGGGTTGTTATAACAAACTTGCTTTGAACAAGGAAAAAAAGCAACATAACCATATAATAGCACATTCGTGAGATTGATCAAACCCGGTTTTGATGATTCTCTTAGGGAGTGTTTGGTAGGAATCCCAGGAAAACTTTTCCCGGGGAAAATTTCCCTGGAAAATTTCCGTTAAAACCCCCCTAAGGAAAAATTTCCCTAGGAAAATGGAGAAAGTGGTGGGTCCACCGTGAAATTTATCCCAAGGTCAACCCACACCCAAATATGGGGGAAATAAGTCAATCTAGGAAAATTGACCATTTCTCCAGGATTATTGACTGACAAAACGCATATGTGAATGGGAAGATGTCTTACTAGGGATTATATGAGAAGGTTGGTTAAACACAGTAGCGACAAGTTCAAGGTGATAATTTAATTCTCATTCAAGCCTCAATTGAGGGAGTCATAACTACTCTAAGGCAAATATATAGATATCAAAGTGACATTGTTAAGTTAGTAGAAATGATCCCAAACTTTTCTATGATCCCAAATTAAGCGAAGTCAATTCAACTGCATATTAGATGGTTGAACTTGAATAGGAACACTTTATGAATGTGCCAGCTGTTTGGATTCACAGTCTTTCCCCTTAGTTCGTATCTATTTTGGCAGATGATGCTTCAGTCGATCCTCTTGCGAGAAGGCAATATGAAAAAAAAAAACCTTTGTAATTGAATTCGATTTACCTATATATATGTGTATGTACATGCACACACGTGTAAAATTAAAAGACATATCACCCAATGCGCACATATTTACTTCTTCAACACGATTTAAGAAAGTCGCATATTACCTTTCATATGGTCTTTTTTACCATGGCCTAAAATCAGCGAGCAAAACATATTTACACAAGGCCGATGATCTTTTATACATAAATTGTTACCTTTGTAAAAAAAATCTTATTTTTAGGAGGCATAAATAAAACTCTTTTTTTCCAAATTGCATCAATTTAAATGTGACAAAAGGAGTGTGTTTTTTTTTCATGGTTACTAAAAATGAAACAATTAGGGATAAGAATTAAGTTTGAAAGTCACTATTAATCTGGTGAGCCAAAAGCATCAAGAGTTAGATCCAGAGAAGCCATACATCCTAATCACTAACATAAACATATATGTGTTTGGTTGATTAGCACCATCATCAATTACCATTAAGTTGTTTAATTTAGTGCCTTTGTAACTTTGAAGGAAAGCAATATATATATATATCTATAAAAAGAAATTTAAAAAAAGGTGAAAAATCATAAATTGAGCATGGATGGTAGAGATGATCACGTTGTGATGACTCAGACTTTAATGCCATTACTATTATTAATTATTAATTCATGGCCCATTTCAACTCAATCTATGATCATTGTAACGTGCAACTTCACCTAAAATATCATAGGAAAATAAAAAAATATTATGACTTTAATTGGATTTGTTGGTAAAATATAGATTAATTGGAAATTTGAAGCAGAATTAGATCTAACAAGCATATGATCATGTTCAAATTAAGATGAATTTTAATTCAAGTGATCAAATTATGCATTACAGATTGTTTTGGATGAAATCATGTTTTTATTTTGCATTTGATCTTAAATCTTCTTTTAACAAGGGAGCGTTTTGGTAGGAACCCAAGGAAATTTTTCTCGGGAAAATTTTTTCATGAGAAGTTTCTCATGGAGGAAACTGTAAGAAATGGTAAACCAACCGTAAAATTTTCCCAATGTCAACCTACATCCAAACATAGAGAAAATAAGTCAACACAGGAAGGGTGACCAATTTCTCGAAATTTTTGGCCGACTAAGTGCACCTTTAATTGATAAATCGAGTCGAGTTGTTGAGATTGAAAACGAGTGCAAAAATGAGAAACTCAAGCCAGATAAAGAAATACCTAATTGAAAGATTATAACTGCAAAAAGAATTTCCATACATGATAAGGTACATCAAAAGAAGCCAAGGAAAAAGGACCAAAAAAGGGAAGCTAAAAATTAAAACCAAACTGACTCAATACCTAATTTAAACCTTACCTAAAACCCTAAAACTCTTTTAGGTGTCTACAAATTAAAAACTCATTTAATTTCTTTCTTCTAACAAAAGCCCCCCTTAATTTCTTCCTCAATCTTTGATTCTTCCTCTCTACTAATTAGCTAAAAATAACATCACTCTATTTGCTATCTTAATTCCTCCTCTCTTTTTTTTCTCCTCCTCCCCAAATACCATTTTTCTCCTCTCCTCTGTACAAAAAAACAAATGAACCAAGAAATATATAGTAGCAAAATTAAACTGACAAACAAAAATAACACAAATACTAGAAAATTTGTAATCCTCAAGAAGTAGCTAGACTGGGGGAGCCATTTTGTTTCTCCATCACATAACTGGTGGAAGTAGTTCACTCTTTGGGATGAGTAGTTCCGGCTCTGACTCCTGACAGTTTGTTGTTGTTGTTGCTTCAGTTTTAACGGCAGCCGTAATTGCTGCTGGCTTAGTAGTAGTACTCTCCTGATCAGTAGTAGTGGGGAACTTGGTCCTCATCTCGAGGACCTTCTTGTGTGAGTTGGAGTGCAACGACGGCACGAATGTCGGGCTGGCCGCCGGCCGGTACTCGGGGTATAGCCGGCCGGACTTGTAGCGGACCCCACACGCATTGCAGAGAGTTTTGGGCCCCATGGGGCCCGCCCTCCACTGCGGGGTCTTTGTGATCTCGCAGTGGAGACACTTTCTCACCGCGTGCGAGGGAGTGTCTCCGCTCTCCTTGTTTTGACTCTGGCTATGGTTCTGGATATGGATCTGGTTGACCGTCGGGGCCGAGGGGGGCAGGATTTTGATATTCTTCTTCTTGTTCTTCTGCTCGGCCCCACCAGGAGGGGTCGGGATCGTCTTGCCTGACCCCGGCCCCTTCTTCAATGGCCGGGACTCGACGCTCTCGGACTCTGACAGTGGGCCTCCGGTCAGGGACGATGTCGGGGACATCATTGGCATGCCGACCCGGGGCGTGAACGTGGCCGGGCGAGGGCGTTTGCTCCTCGCCCGCTTCTCGTGGCTAACCGGGATTGTTTTCCCGCTGACATTGCCGTGGTTGTGGGTATTCGAGCATGCTGAGCTGCTCTCCAGGACTGAAATCGGGCTGGATGTCTGAAACTGGTTCTGGGCCGAGTCCTTGGGCGATACCGAGCTCAACTTGTCGACGGTCAATCCTCCGCCGGAGAACGAATCCTCGACGAACGTCGACAGCCACTCTAGCTGAACAATGTCCTCATACTGCACAAATTCAAATGTAGTTCACAATCAATACTAATGTACATTATATCTCAAGTGTCAGTGTAATTTACGAGTGAAGTATGACAAGACTGCATAATAATTGTACCCATTATTTGAATTTTTGGAAAACTTTAAACAACAATGTGTCCCACTATTATTTTGAACCCCACAACTAACTATGAAAAAATTGACCCCATCAAAAAAATTTAATTCAATGTTTATACACTCAGACATATTATTGGGTAGCACATCTATTACTATTGCCCCACTCACTCACCATGAACCCTACCTTGTTAAGAAAAATCACATCCAAAGTTTTTAATTTAATTTCTAATTATTTGGCGGCAAAGTTGTGGGCGGGATTATTTACATACATTTGCATACAAATCACTCTAATAATTTTTTCAAAAAAAAAAGGACAAAAGAAAAAAAGACAACAAAAGAAGACCCAGCCAGCTGTCAAGACAACTAGGACAAATGACAGAAAAAATTGGGTCTCATTATGACGTCATTATTCTTCCCCGTCGGTGGGGAGGGGGGTTGCGTTTAAAATTTTAAAAATATCCGCTCGTCACGTGATCTGTCGCTTTTCTCCCAACTAATTAATTTTGAAAAAAAAAACCCATTAAAAAATAAATCACAAAATTGATAATTTTATAAGGGTCACTTAATTGATTATCACGATATTTAATATTTTTTTTAATCGATAGTTTCATGTATAATATTTTGTCAACAATTACAATATTACTCCCCCGTTTGATATTAATTATTATAATTTTAATTTTTAAGGTTTACAGAATTACTTTTTAATTGATAATTTTTTATGTAATATTATTATATTTTTACAATAGTATTTTATGTTACGAGTCTAATGGTGTTATACGTTGAAAGATTTTGTGTCAAAATTTTTGAAATTTGATTTTACAGTTTTCAATACGACAATTAATATAGAATGGAGCAAGTATATTTACGATAGTATTTTTCATTACAAAATTGTATGACAGTAATTTCATATAAAAATGATTATATATATTGAGAAAAATTTATGGTTAAAAGTTTTAAAATTTGAACGCCTAAATTTAAAAAATGACAATTAAGGGAGTAATTAAATGTAACGCGGACAATTAATGAAATGGAAATTGGTGGGCAATAATTGAGGCAGGGAGTTGGACTCTCACCGGAACCGACAGCTCGGCGGAGAGGTCGGAGGCGCTGTGGTTGCCGCCGCCGCTGGAGAACGACGTCGGGTCGGGTCCGGGCAACGAGTCGTCGGGCCAGAACGGTGGGAATGCGTCGCAGCCGATAACTCCCCCGGAGATGGACCCTGATTTCCCGATCTCTACGTCGTCGTTTGGGAACTCCAGGAGGTCGTCAATGTGGTCGAAGAAGCTCCCGCAGTCAATCTCCTCCATGAAGTTTGTCCCAATCATTTTCCTTTTTTTTTAATATATCTCTCCTTTTTTTGGTGATGAGATTCTAGTTTCTGTAGAATGATCAGACATTTTGCAGATGAATCAGTTAATTAATGTGAAATACTACAAGATAAAGTGTGAAAAAAGGAAAAGTATGAGCCATCATTTATCTTGCGGAATAATCAATTCTGAATTCTGCTTTACTTTTCAGCTGTAAGAATATGAATTGTATTGGCACTTTTACTATGCAAATTTCTCGAAATGTTTCGAAATTCGGAAATGATAAAGTGTGACGAACCTTATAGAAGCTATGGCAAAATTGGTGATGAAGATTTGCGAAGACCTTCTTCAATGGCGGACGTTTGATAGCTAAATGACTAGTATAATCCTTCTACCTGTAACAAACACAAGAATTAACAATTAATTGCAGAAATTACGACTCGAAATGAGGAATTAACATGCAGAGCACTCAACATTACGACTCAAAATGAGTGAGTAGCATGCACACTGAACAAAAAACGGACCTAATCCTGACCTAATTCGGGCAAAAATAAGCAAAAATGCCGTCTGAAAACGCGGATTTAAAACCAAAACAAGACGCGGAGATGCAGAATTAGGGAAGAAATCAAGCAGAAATGGAAGGAAATCAAGGAATTCAAACCATTCGGACAAAGTAGGTAATGAGATAAACCTAAACCACAATAAACAAACCCTAAATTCCCGCTTGAAGCCATCACCAAAATCAAAAACAGAACCAGCAGACAAACGGCGAGAACTTCGAGTGGGAAAACAATGGGCGGGAATTCAACCCAGAAAATTTCAAAAAAACAATGGAGGAAAGCAAGCAATTCACAGCAGAAGGTAACAACAATGGCGGAAATTGGTTTGGGTTCACTGACTGACCTTGAAACTGCTCTTGTTGAGTTCTTCTATGGTGGTGTTATTACGTAAGTTAAGTAGAGAGAGAGTTAGAGAGAAAGGGGAGAGAGGAGAGATAAATGGGCTTATAAAAGAGAAACAAACATGGAGATGAGAGGAGAGAGAAGGTAGGTGAGCCTTCCTTTCTCTTTGTTAATTGCTAGCTGTATTTTTCCTTTTTCTTTTTTTCTTTCTTTGTTGGGCTCTTTCGCAATTTGCTCCTTGGTTTGTCTTCTCCAAATTATACTCTCCGGCTTTCCTGTTAATTGTTATTTTTGAAAATTATACGATCAAATTTTAAAAATTAAAAAATATTGTCATACAAGTATAATATTGCGACATTAAATACTAAAATTATGACAATTAATATGAAACAAAATGAGTGTCGTTCATCATGGTGTACCTATTTACATTATATTCATTGAAATATATCAATTTTAAATGTAATGAATTTTTATAAAGTTTTGATAATTTTAAAAGAATATTTATAAATTTTGTAATGACATAAATAAATTTAAAATAAATTTTATAATTAATTTTGATGAATAATATACCTAAATAAATATATCACGGTGGACTATATAACAATTTCTTGTACTTGCTCTTATTATTTCTGTCTTGATGTTGAAGTCTCCTTTTCCTTTTTTTTAATTGGGGGAGATGGAAATGAAAAAAAAAGGAGTATATCAAGTCACTAATCACGTTACTAAATTGCTGCCGGACCCAACGTGGGGCCCTCCTCCCATGCTACTGCTCCGTCCCTCCATGTCCCTCTCACCGCTCTTGAGTAAAAATGAAAACGGTATATTATGATCAATTAAATATTAAAACCTTTTATTATACGAGTAATATATAATATTGTAATTTTGGTAAATTAGTATATGATCAAAATACACATTAAAGAATACAAAGTATTTAATAAGAAAAGGATAAAATGAAAAGAAAAGAAAGGACTAATGACATTAACATTTATAATAAAAATGACATAATTCAATAAAACGGCACAATTAGAGTATATTCAATATATTCTCTTAAAAACTATTTTATATCAATCTAACTAGAATTATATGATATTCATTTCATTTTAGACAGAGAATAAAATTTTAACTACTTTTTACACGTATCTAATCTGTAGCTTTTAATACAAATAATACAATGTGGTACAGAAATTTACCACATATGCATTTTGATAAAGTTCTCTAATGTTTAACCTAGTTAAACTAGAGAATAGACTTTTTGCTATTCTTTTATATGTGCATGGAATTCCCCTTTCAAAAAATATCATATTTCAAAATTTATGAATAAGACTAGCAATCTTGTCCCATAATATTTTAAATTCAAAGTGATTTTATGGATCAACATTCAACAATACAATCACATGCAAGAGGGGTAGGGGAAAAAGAAAAAAGAAAAAAGAAATCAATATCACCAAACTAATTAATCCTACCTATTGATGGTTGTGCTCTCTTTTTTCATCTGCTTCTCTATCACTTAAAGGCCAAGATAACAAAGTCTCATCATGATGGATGGTCATACATGAAATTAAAATTTAAAGTGATAGATAGAAACCCCTAAACTGAAAAAGATATCCAAATTTATTTCCTAAGGCAACAAACAAAGGAAAAAGCATTCAATCCAAAACTATTTATTTATATATGAAAAGAAAAAAGCCAATTAGGGAAAGTATTTCTGAATCGTAATATACCCATTTTTTGAGGTATTGGGTCGTAATATACATACCTTCATTATTAGACCCTAATATATCGATCTTTATATCTATATGATTTTAATGTAGTTACTATGTCTTGAATGGTGGTGAACCGGTCTCTACGATAATGTGACTGACGGTAGAAACTTCCCGAGATTCATAAGAAACCAATACAAGTTCATTTAAGTCATTTTTAAAACCTGTTAATCACCATTAAAATCATGGTAAGTACATTTAAATCAATCAGATATAAAGATCGATATATTAATATCAAAATACCCCATAAAATGAATATATTAGAAGCCATAAACCCTTTTTAAAAAAAAAGGAAATGGTGCAATACCTTCTTTTCTCCTCAATTTAACCCTTTTTTCCCTCCTTTCTCCTTTTCTTGTTGTTGAATTTCTTTCGTTGTCAAAAGCTAGAGAGGAAATCATAAAAAAAGGGAGGGGACGAGGGGTTTAAGTTTTTTTATAATAGAAGGGAAAATAATGGACTTTTCACCATTCAGATTGATGTATTCTCTTTGTACAGCGCGTGAGATTGACACGCTCTGTTAGTGGGTGGGTTGATGTCTTGCGTCCAGTCAAAGTGGGGCGGTGGGTCACGTGAAAGAGGAGCGTGTGAGATTAGTTGCGTGGTGGTAGTCTCTGTATGTGAAACAGATGAGGGAAGGGAACATGGGAAGAAACTGACATTGCCAGAGATAAATCGGACTCTCATTTTTTTATTTTCCCCAAAGAAAAATAGGATTTTGTGAATTTTTTTATTTTCCAAAATTATTTGGGTTTTTAAATGCAAAATGAGAAATTAATTTGTGGGTAAAGTATGAAAATGGTATGGTAGGATAAATTGTGGAGAGTGTTGTATAGTGCGGTACGGTGTAGTATGTTGTGGTAAAATTTGTGGTCAAAATAATTGGTATGTCAAATGAGGAGGAAAAAAAAAAAGAAAAGTAGAGATAAAAGTGAAAAAAGAAAATTATGATTGTTGTAGTAAAGTATTGTATGATATGGTATGATAACATATAGTAGGTTGTGGATAGTGTAGTAAATTAAGAAAAATGTGGTATGATGTCATAGAAAAAGAACAGTGACTGACTGCCTGTGTATGGATATAGCTATATAGGGAACAAGGATGGCCGATGGGTGTATGCATATATGGGTGCGAATTGGGTGGGTATGGATGGACATGGTCTATACCCACATTTTACCCAAAGATTATAAAACCCTACACATGCCTCTTAATACCCACATGGATATTACCCACATGGGTAATACTCATTTGGGTCATGGGTATTCATGGTATCCAACTATTCAACTAACTATTCTTATTTTGTATTATAATGTTTTAGATAATAAATTTATATCTGGACCTCAAAAATCATATTTAAAATTTTTAAATCTATCCTATCATATATAAAGTTTCAATTTAAATCATTAAAATTGAATTTTAATTTAAAGTTTCAGTTAGTTTTTGCGGCAAAAAATGTCTATATATGTCACGATAAATGTTATCGAATAAAAAGAATTAGGAGCTCAAAATTCATATTTGATCCTTTTTTAATCAATACTATCGTATTACAAAGTTTCACGTCAAACCAATAAAGTTGAATTTTGCCTTAAATTTCAGTATATAAACGCAATACAACTCGATGTGCATATAGTTAAGACATCAATGGTATATGGATACCCATAAATAATGGATACCCGCACCAAATTATGGGTAACCCATACCCATCCTACTTATTACCCATCTCTAATGGGTTTTACCCACCCATTATGGGTGGGTAAGGGTGGGTACCCAATATATGGGTATCAATTCCCACCCGTATATGCATATAGAGAATAATTATTAATAATTTTGTTCTAAAATATTTATTCATTTGACTAAATTTTGACCGTTGATTACTCACATATTACAATTGAGCTACACGATGAAATTATCACCATTATAAAGGTATCTTACTAAAAATTTCAATAATGTTAATTTTATATTTTAAATCATTGTAACTTGTGAATAATCAACAATTAAAATTTAGTCAAATAGACAAACATTTTGAGACGAAGATAGTACTTTATTAAATTTGCTTGTGTTTCATAATAATATTTGGGATAACACTTAGCATATTAACCAAGTCAAAAGTTTACTTGAATAACTATTATCGTTCGGTAAATTTGTGTTTGAAGTAGTATTTGACATCTCAAGTAGCGGTTTTTGAAACTTTAATTAAGTTAATGTTTAGCATTTGAATTATCATTTCATATAATTTGGTCAAAAAATAAGGAAAATCTATGTTTGAAAATTATGAATGTCTTTTTATTCAATTCACATTAATCACCTAACTCAATCGCTAAATTTACTGAACACATTTTTTATTTGAACAATTATCTACTACCTCCATTTTGTTTTATCTGTCGCCTAGGGAATTGTGGCAAAAACTTTGACCGTTAATATCTTAATTTGTATAATGATTCATCATACAAAATTAATATCATTGGATTCGTAATAAAAAATACTATCAAAAAAGTATAATATTATATTTTTCTATAAAAGTTTTATATTAGAAATTATTGATTAAAAATTGAAACTGAAAACCGTAAATGACAGATAAAAAAGAACGGAGGGAGTACTACCTAAGTCGTAATCCTCAACTTAAACAGTTATTCGCTTCATAAACCACTCTTTATTATGTAAACCACTATTTTTGTTGAATAACAACTTTATATTATTAGTTACTTAATTTTTTTTGGAAAAGTATCAATGTTATACAAAAAATAGTAGTTTGGTTAATTATAGATATTCCCTCCATTCCTTAATAAATTTCAATTTCTAATTTTGGAATATTTTCAAGAAAATAGTGGTTAATTTGTATATAATCAAAATTACTTCTAGTTTGGTTATATAAAAAAGGTAAATTTGAAAAATAATAGTCATTAATATTGTATTGAAATTGAAACTAACAGATATAATAAAATAAAAATTCTACCATAATTGATTTATTTTTTCCCAACCATAATAGTAGTGAATTCCATACCATTAAACTGTCTAAAATAAATCTCATCCATTGAAAGATTTGTGCCTCCATAAGTACAACAATTGCACCAAATTATTTCATCAATATATACGGGTAGAATTACATTAATTATACCTTTTGAATATGGCATTGAAAAAAAATTCAATTATGATAAATTCTTGTTAATAATATCAAAATATTATCATAATTTATATATCAATTAATAGGATTATATATATAACGAGTCACTTTGATAAATATATTTTGATTTTAATTTTTAAAGACAGAATCAAGGGTAATAATTACACTTTTTAAATATGATATAATCACCCAAGTAAATGATAAAAAGTGCCAATAAATTTGTATCTCAAGTAGCATGAGAATGAGGGGTTTATCCTCCTCATCAGGGCTTGAATTTGAATTAAATAGATATTTGGTTACATAGAATTACATTATCCATACCTCCTTAAATTATATACACAAAGCAAATTGTAATTTACATTTACCTTACCTGATATCTACTGTAAACCTGTAATACTCTTTAGACACATCAACTATGCAAAATAATTTTTAGCTTATGTCATTGGAGTTGTAGGTTTATTTTGCCCCCTAGAGTTTTTTTTTTTTTTTTTGTATTAGTGTTTCTTTGGATTATCCAGTGAAAACGTAATTTTGAATCTTTGACAATGAATAAACGGCTTTCTCCTCCTAACATACTGCAAGTTCTAGTCCTCAAAGTGCTTCAAGTATTCACCAACCACGCCAAATGTTTTGGTTCCCAATTGGAGATTATTAACTTTCTCAAACGCACACAAATTCACTCAATACTCTCAATACACACAAGTGAGCCAACCACGAGCTTTAGTTAAGACAATTTTCCTAAAGATGAGATGTTTAATTAAAAATTATTAAAACAAACTTCAAATAAAATAAATGTAAATTACCTTACAGTAGGGCAAGTGAGCTCAACTTTATAACATACTGACAATGACCGATTATCTTTAATTAATTTGCCTATTATTCCAATTTATGCGACAAATTGACCTGTAATTATAATTAGTATGTTAGTAAAATGACACTAATTAGTATAAAAAAATAAGATATGAGCTCAATTTGTCCATGATCAAAGCTTATGTATTGTCTATTATATTATATTACTACTATATACTAAAGCCTTGGTCTAAATACAATCTAACCTAAGCTATATTGTTGGACTTTATGAAATGGGAGAAAAATAAGAAAAAGATGCTCATGGAAAATGGTGGGTTACTATATATTATGTGCACGATCAACATGAAAGACCCAATCGTAATATTATAGGGTTCTTCGTTAGTTCTTTCTTCCCATCCTTTGACCCTTGTTCTTATCATTATTATGTCATATAGCCAATAGGATTGCACCTATTACAATGAGCTCACTAAATACAAATACAATGTACAAAATAATGGTGCAAGGCTACCTCCCATATTTGATTATTCTCCCACTTCCCTTCTCATGTTATGCATCATTACCTAATAAAATTTTAAAAAAATTAATTTAACCTTTGAAACATATCAGTAAAATTTTAAATTGTCAAATTTATCATCAACCATGTACACAAAAAAATGTCAAATTTGATAAGTTAGTACTCCCTCTCCGTTGCATACAAATTGTCGTCTTTGAAAATTGTGCAGTTAAATTTCAAAAACTTTGACCATAAATTTATCAATATATACAATGAGTTGCTATATAAAATTATCACCATTAGATTCATAACGAAAAATACTATCATATAAGTATAATATTGCAATTGTTAATAACATATTATGTAAGAAATTATCAATCAAAGATTGACATCGGAGATCGTGAAAGTCAAAATTATAACAATTAATATTGAACAGATGAAGTAATTAATGTATTGTTGAAATCATAAGCTGACATTTATTATGGGTAAAAAGAAACGTTAACTAAAGTGATAAATATATAGAAAAGGAGGAGTAGATAAAGCTCTAAATTAATAGTTAAGCCTCAAAAACTAAATTATAACGCGAATTGTCCCATTTAAATTGCAGCAAACATGCTCGCGACTCACCTAATGGTCAAGCTCATATCTTAACTTGTCCGAATTCCAAATTTAGGCCCCGTTCTTTTTTGCGGGTGGTTGTGGTGTGGTGTGGTTGATATTTAAAAAGTGTAGTGGATAATGTGGAAGGTTGTGGTGAAAATAATTTTAAGTGGGTTGATATAACTTTTAATAAAAAGATAAATAAAATTTGAAATGGTAGATTGTGTTGTGGTGGAAATTAAAAAGTTGTGGTGCAGTGTGGAACCTTAAACTGAAATTTTATGATTAAATCAATTTCTTTCAAGTCAAACAAAACTAGTAATAGAGTCAAATATATTTTTACAAATCAAATATGATATTTAAAATCATTTTTGTTCAAGAAAATACAAAAAACCTTGGTTGGGTTAAGAGTTGACCATGAGAGATCAAGTAGTGGTTCAAATTGTGGCTCCTTTGGAGGTGCACGGTTTTGTTTTTCCCAGCCCAAGAAGCCCATCTCCAGCTCGCCCCGTTTGAAAACAAGAATCAAGGAGGAGTAAGAATACCGCTGTCTTTTCTACGCGTAGAATAATATTTGTCATACTTATCTATATCTATCTATATACGCGCCATTTTTAACACTTTCTGGAAATTTTGCACTTTATAATTTTTATTTTATTATTTTCTTGTGCTCGAATACCAACATTTTTTACTTAGCATGGTATCCAATTTTGCTTCCATCCTAAGGTTATGATTTAAGGTAGTCAGTGTTTATTAATGAATTAATTAATTCATCATTAATAACACTATTACCTCCCTTTCAAATAATTGCCATTTTTAATTTTTTTTGACAAATTTAAGACAATACTTCAAATACTCCCTTTCATTTCATACTAAGGACTTGTTCTTTTAGGATGTTAATATGTTCTTTGGATTGGATAAAATGAGATTTGGATGGATTGAGTTGGATTAGATAAGTTATGATACTTTTTTTGAGAAATTGTATAAGATTTGGATTAGATTGGAAAGAGTTACCAATCCAAAGAACAGGGGACAAATCCTTTTGAAAATGTTGATTTCGACCTAGATGTAAGCTAACTTGCATTCACGAGAGTGCTTTGAAAATGTTGACTTCGACAGACATACAGGACAAATCCTTTTGAAGATCAAAATAAAACCAATTCGAAAACCATTTGGAAACTGCTCGGCAAACCAAGAGAATGAATGAAACAAAGAGAATGAGAAGACTTTATATCCATGTGCTCCAGGCAATGAACTAGACATACCTAAAATATATAAACATAAGGAAATCATAAGAAACATACAAAGGAAGCACGATATGACATCCATATGACAACCTACCGATAACCTCTCACCCGACTATCTAAATTCTACCCCGCCAAATGCAACTATCGAGTTACATGTCCTATACTAACCCTTTTTGAAATCGCCTCTAATAATCTTTATAATATACTTCTTATGCCTCCTACACCCATGATATAGTAGTGAAAGCGCAATCTTTTCACATCTTTGAACAGGGACATCCTTACTCTTTCTGTATGCAATTATCGAGTCTATTCACTTGCAAATTATCTTCAATGTAGATCACTCTTAACTTAACGCAACACACGAGTCATTCCTAATCCTGTCTAATTTGGTGATTCCACAAAATCACCGAACCATCCTCACTTTTGCTACATTTCACCTTTCACAATGCAACATATTGGTTGCCTCAATACTTCGACCCATATAACATTGCTAGTCTAATTACATGATAGGCTTTAACTTTAAGTTTATTCGAACAATTTTTGAATATGTTTCAAACGATTTTTAAATATTGGATTAATTGAAAGTTTTGAAACGTACAGGTCCTCCAATAAAAAAGACTTTCTAAATAGAGTAAAGGAACTTGGGATCGTCGGTAAGGTCGTTCTCTATCTAGTCACTCCCAGGGGTTAAATCTCGGATAAAGTATGTGACACTATTCTGTTAAGTTGCATCATGAAATGAATGTGATTCCCGCGAAAACGCCTCTCTTCTTACGGGAGCGACATCTGAGCCAATTGAGAAGAACCTTTAATTACATTACCTTATCAATTAAGAGGCTACCAGTCTCCCTAAATTGTCTGAATTGTAAAAGTTTAGGGTTAAAACTGTTACCTTTAACCCTCCATACCTCTCCATATGGCGGGATATCGAGATATTGGTTTTGATTTTTCGATTAACTGTATAAATAACAAGTCTTATTTGATAATAAAAAAAAGTATTAGATAACATTGTTTTACTATAAACACAATGACGACTAATAATTTATTTTAAATAACTCTAATTATAAAAGTCAATTGTAAATAAAATGTAATCATATTTATTTCCATTTTTTTTGACAGTCCCAACCCTAAAATTAGGGTTGTGTGAGTAGCAACCAAGAATTTACTCAAAGTAATGGGGGTAGACTTTCCCATATCCAACCCAACGTTACCATCACATGCCTACGGTTTGTTTGTTTCCTTTTTCCAAAACAATAGCCGTTTTAACCTTCAAGTTCATGAATTAGCTTTAAGTTCATAATGCTCCCCACAACACCAAAAATTGGATATTAATTAATTAAAAATTAATTAATTGAAGCGTATCTATGTGGGTCAACGATTGTGTTGCTTTTAGTGTAAGGATATTATGATAAGGGTGATTTTGTTCAAGCTTCATAGATACTATAGCATAAAGAAATAGAGTTTAACGTACTGATTTATAGTTTTTTTTTTATTATTTGAGAATTATTTTATTTTACAATGCCTTTAACTTTGGACCGATGTTTAGGGTTGAAAAACTTATTGTGGGTGATTAAGAGTCACTTAAGATTTTTTTCTTAAAGAAAAAGAGCTATTTAAGATTTTTGTTCTTTTGATTCCTTAATTAATTGAGTGCTTAATTTGATGATCAAATTAGGAGTTAGTAGAAAGGGTTTGTCAAGAGCAATGAGATTATTATTTTTTCCGATTATTGAAAGTCAAAAGGCTTAAAGTTCACAAAAGCAGCAAAACAACAATAGAAAACAACAACCAATCAAATACAGCTAAACAAAAGCAAACCAGTAAGGACATGCTTGCTCACGACAACCAAAGTAACCTTCACATCTCAAAGCGATGTTAAAGGATCAACAACTTTAGTAGAGTGGGTTATCGAGGACTCACATGCCAATATTATTGCCAATAATCACTGCTCTGATATCAATTTCAACATCAATATCATCAAAACTGTTATTCTTCAAGATATTCGTGCGCCTAATTATTCTTGATGTGTTAGAATATTATAGTAAGCAACTAGTAATTTTATATATGCTTTTTCCCCCCAAAACTATCTATATTTTTTTCAAAAGTTCTAAAGAGTATATATCCCATAATTTCCAAAGATTTATATGAAAGAGCCGTATAAAAGGTATTGTTACTTACAACTAAAGAAATGTACTTAGAAAATACGTAGAGGTGTTGTTTAATTTGTACGTTGTTAAGTATAGCGTGAACAATATAATTGTGAAGACTAATTTTAATTGTGTTGTACATTGAATGCAATTAATTGCAAGTCAGTGCATATGAATGCAATTGAATACATACAATTAACCAAATATTCCAAAGAGCAACCCTAAGAGCTAGCTAGTTAATTGTAATTAAAAAAAGCAAAATAGAGTGGTTAGTGCATCTAATATCTAAATGAATGTGCAAGCAATCAAGTGTTACCATTTTACACTAGTTGTTGATCACTCTCATCTTCAGCCCTTCATTAAGGTTTAAATTTTAGTGAAAGCGAAAAATATTTCTCATATTCGAAAGCGATGAAGTTAATGGACTAAAATCCTATTTATTAGAGTGGTAAGATTAAGTTAGATAAAGTAAAGTTGGTAAGGAAAGGAAAGTAAGAAAATAATTTATGGTAGGTAAGTTAGTGGTGAAATAAATATATATTTAATTATTAAATTATGATTTTTTTGAAAAATAAAATGACATTGGTTTGAGTAGTTTGTAGGGATTTGGCTAAGGTAAGGTAAGTGTTGTTCATAGTCCAATCCGGACCGAAAAGGGGACTGGACCGAGGACTAGACCGAACTGGACCGAGGGAAGTTCGGTCCAGTCCTCGGTCCAGAAAATTTTGATGTTTGGTCCTCGGTCCAATTCATGGACCGAATTGAAGGATTGAAGTTACTAAATTTATAGGGTTTCTTTATGTATAGTCTAGTCCGGACTAGACCGGGCAAAGTTCGGTGAGTCCAGTCCAGTCTTCAGTCCAGCTTTCAGTCTAGCTTAGTTCTCTAATTCGGTCATCGATCCATTCGGTCCAGTCCAGGACCGATAAACAACCCTACTTACAATTCTAAAGAACAGAGCCTATATTTGTACCAGACTGTTAAGTAATTGTCTCGTATCCTAACTTGTAGAACTCGTTTGTTGAAATAGGGGCCTAATCATAGATATGCCTACCCTCTTTAAATAATTTTAGAAAGGATCATTTGCATGCATGGCTACTACTTGTGTAAAGTACACACACATGTACTAGTTGAAATACGTAGTAGTTATGTAATAACATGCGCAAGCTAACGGTGTGTTGGGTTTTATGATTTAGAACTGTTACTTATGAATGATTCACTAGTTGTTTAGGAATTGTACCTAACAATTTCCAATGTATATTAACAGTTACTTGAGTTTGGCAGTAAAACTAGCCTCCTTTGATACAATATAGTGCTCAACATTTATCTAGGCCTTGTTCTTTTCTGCGGTATTTTGTGGTATGATGTGGTGAGGTGTGGTGGAATTGTGGTAGGTTATTGGTATGTGGTATAGGTGAAGAGAAAGAATGTAAAAAGTAGAGGAGAAAAGTGAGGAGAGAGAAAAATAATGATTTGTGGTAAAGTGTGTTGAGTTGTGGCAAACTGCGGTATGCTGTGGTACCGCAGTTTGCCAATCGCAGAGAAGAACAGCGCCTTACTCGATCTCACCCTTATTTACTATTACTAAGAATTTAAGATCAGCATTTAATCATGTGCCACCGTGTCCCAATTAAGAATTTAAATTAATGGTTGAAGGTTCAAGGATGATTTTATATTCTAACCTGCCTCTTCTTACAAATAACCTTTGAGCTTGAAAATTTGAAGTAAAGATTCTGTAAAAACACTCTTAACCTTGCATAAATATACATGAAATTGTTGAGATTCAAACCTAAAACCTATGCTCAGTTTGATCATGATAACACTTGGAATCATCTCAAGTTTTCAACAAAAAATTTAAGTTAATTGTTAAAGGTGCAATAATGGTATTTTACTAAATAACTAGTTGAATTTCAAATTTTTCCCACAACACTTGGTGATTCCCAAATACTTTTCTAAAAACAAAACCAATTCAAATATCTTCTATATCCCATGTCCCAACTATTTTGAATCTCTCTTACTAACAGTAGTAAAAATTCAGGTCAATCAAATTAACTAACGTCGACGATCAACAAAAAATTGACATTGAATGTCCAATTTTATTTGTTTTGGTTAAAAATATTCAAACATACCTAAATTTGGATGAGATAAATTCATACAACAGGTGGGGTAAAAAATTCTAGCTCAGAAAGAGGGGTGGGGTAGAATTAGGGTAGGGGGGGCAATGTTGTTTTTCCGTGTTAGGAAAAAGTTTACGGGTGAAACTGTAAGTCTTTGTGTTGTGGCAGCCCATGCTGATGTGCCTAATGAAGTTAGGAATGGCTGAGAAATTCGGCGTCAGATGCCGGTGTTTATGTTGGCCCATCACCTACATTTTCTTTCCACATACACTGCCAATGCCATGTATTGTACTTGAAATGTGATTTTTCAACAACAGTAAGTCAATAATAATAGTAGTGGCTTATTACTGGATTTTGCCTAAACTCAAAATCATGTCTAATCACCAACTTTGAGTGGAGGTAGCCAAATACTAAACTAAACTTACTCCCTCCGTTTCATATTAACTGTCATCTTTGGAAATCGTGCAGTCAACTTTTAAAAATTTTGACCATAAATTTATTAGGAAAATTGGAATCTAATAAACCAAACTTTATGTCCATTTTGATCTAACAAACCAAACTTAAATTTTTGTTAATGACAAACTGTACTTAACATAATATTTTTCTTAGTGAACCTCCACCAATTTCTGGTTACCGGAAAAATGACATGAAAGTTTTTTTGTTGATTGAAATGAACCTAATTAAAATAAACAATATGTTGGAAGAAAGGTTCGAGCAACTATTGTCATTTTTTAGGTAACCGAAAATTGGTGGAAGTTCACTAAGAAAAATAGTATGTTAAGTACAATTTACCATTAACAAAAAGTTAAGTTTGGATTATTAGATCAAAATGGACATAAAGTTTGGTTTATTAGATTCCAATTTTTCAATTTATTAATATATACAGTGAGTTACTATATAAAATTATTACCATTAGATTCATAATGAAAAATATTATCATAAAAGTATAAATATTGCAATTGTTAATAATATATTATGTAAGAAATTATCAATCAAATAGTGACATTGGAGACCGTGAAAGTCAAAATTATGACAATTAATATGGAACAGAGGGAGTATCTGAATTGCAGTTTATTAACTTGTAATTATTCAGGGTAGAGTCATTCAGTGATTTATATATATATATGCAAGTTTACACTTACTATGTACTTGAGAAAATTAGATTATACTCTTGGTATTATCTTACTTCTGTACATCTCGAATGGATTTTAAGAGCATATTTGAATAATTTTATCAACACATATATAAGCATATAATTTTAGTTCATCGATCATATATATATATATATATATATATATATATATATATAGTGGTGGTTTGGGAAGTGAGAGATAGGGAGTATGACTGTATGAGGATGGGAGTTGGAGATTTGTAGAGAGAGAAACTGTGAGTAGGGGGCGTCTTTTCGGATGTTTTATAGGGCGAATTATGGTCCGCTTTTATAGATATCCTATGCGTGAATCAAGGAGAGAGGGGGTAAAGCAATTGAAACAAAAAATAAAAAAATGATTGTGCACTTGGTATGCCACGTAATCAATGTTGGATCACCTTCTCTCTCATAAATTAGGATCTCATGGTCCTCATGTGCTCCATGGTCAATTTGCAATTTAGGTCATCCTTCGTGGCCAATAACCCCAAATAATAAGGTACTCTAGCATAAGTCTAGCTCAACCCATAATCCAAAATTCCGTTAGGCAAGGTATGGAGAAATCGGATGTAACAGTCTTACCCTTATATTTTATAATTTAGAAATATTGGTTCTAATTGACCTGAGATATATTTTATAATTTAGAAATATTGGTTCTAATTGACCCGAGATATAGAAATTGTTCAATACGTACTACTTCATGGAAAACAAGCAGGAAGTTTAATAAGACATTCCACTTTAATCCACTACAATCTAAGTTGAAAAAATTATGGACATATTAACCAAGATTGTGGCGTATCAAATACCAGATTATTGACATATCATCCCATACTATATGAAGTATTGGTGAGCAATACTGGTATCCGTCTAAAATTCGAGGATCCAGTCATTGTAGACGCTGAATTTTGTATCAATATTTTAGTACTAGTTTTAGAAAATAAGCTAGCCGATTAATTTAGTAGCATGCAAGCCCATCTCGTTCCTAACCCGAGAACAAGCAAAACAGCCCAGTAATCACAAAGCAAACCGGCTGAGTTCTATAAGGCCGAAAAGCCTGTTAAGCGACAGAACCCGTCACAGGTTCCTTGGGCTGAGCACAGCTCGGCTCATCGAGAACCCGTCTGGGTTCCTTGGGCCTGAGCCTGGCTCAGCTCATCAGGAACCGTCTGGTTCTTTGGGCCAAAGCTGGCTCGGCTCAGAACCGTGCAGGTTCTGAGCTGAGTATTGGCGCGGCGGCTATGCCGAACCCTAAAACGCACCCCCTTGCCTTCCCCATTCCACTATAAATTAAACCCTTCTTTCCCTTCCAAAGACGGAGACAAAAAAGACATCAGAACACACCAGAATATACTAGGAGTATTGACACTAGTATATTCTCTCTCTTCTCTCCCCCTTGCATGCTATTTCACTAAAAGATTAGCATAGTTATTGTAAACATGTAGTTATTTATCGTTTTTTACTCTTTTTATTATTTGCATGACATTAATGATAAATCTATGAAATTTATTCAATTCCTCCCCCCTTTTTCAAATCTTTCGCTTTAATTTAATTCTAGTAGAGTCTATTCGTTGAATAGGCGAGTTTGGTGATTTTAATTATCAAATTCGTAACCTTACCCCCGAATCCATCTCTGGATTCGCAGGCTGGAGTCTATATTTTATGGTTTGTTGTTTTTATCCTAAAATTCAACTGGCGACTCTTTTTCTTTTTTTTTGTACTTTGGTTTTCTTTTTTTTCCTTTTTTACGTTTTTTTTACGACCCAATTCGTGATTAACACCATGGGAACCCGGCTTGGTTCCTTAGGAACCCAGACGGGTTCCTGCTTCTTTTCTTTACTTTTTTTTAGGGTTTTGCGGCGAATCCGTCTTGGTTCTTAACTCAGACGGGTTCCCTGTCTCTTTTTTTTCTTTTTTTTCGTTTCTTTCAATCTTCTTTCCTTAAAGGGTAAACCTCGAGCGCTAAATCTGTTTACTCAAATTTATTCTTGAAAGTCCAACCTTATTTAAGGTTAAGCAATCCTAGTCGGCTCCCAATCACTCCTTAAGTAGCGCCGCAAAAAAAGGTCATCGGCCGGATTTTTTCGGTGTCTACAGATTGGCGACTCCACTGGGGACTTAAACTTAAAAAGAGGGTAAAACTTGAAAGAATTAAATTTTAGTGTTTTTTGTAAAAGAGGAGGAATTAATTTATTTCACATTTTTATCATTGTTTTAGGCATATTGCATACCAGGCTACTCTTGGGCCTTTATGGCTGGGGAGCACAAAAGCGTTGGTTTAGGTTTTAAAACTAGGAATTAACCCCGAGAGCGGGAGGTCACTACTTGTGGGATGCACTTACATCGCCAAGCATTTGATCTCTCCTCTCCCCGTGTTACACTCTAAAGGTTTCCTTGAAACCCAAAGAGCAACACCCCACACATTCTTCCTTGAATTCCATACAAGGAAAATGCACCGGGGCGAGAACATGTGGTACCCTATTCATCTCCCTAAACCTAGAAAAACCTTGAACCTAAAGCCATGGTTAGGTCCATCCCGCATCTGTATGTTATGTGATTTAATCCTGTAAAAGTTGAGTCCAAGTGTCTAGCCCATTCATGAGTCGGGAGTCATTCTAGTCCGCGTAGGAACATGTGAGGTGCGTTTTGGCTTATCAGAAACCCAGACGGGTTTACGGCACATCGGCCGACCCATTCGTGTCAATTGTTTCGGCGTGGGACGGCTGTCCGAACCAGCAGGTTCTTGGCCATCGGATCGCCCATCTGGCGTAATTGTGAACGGGCCGATTAGGAAGAGGAACCCAGACGGGTTTCCTAACCCAGTCTGGCCTTCTCTCTTCTCTTCACAGATAGCCCAACGCCTTGCTGATGATCCTATTCGGCCCTTTATGATATTCCCTGAGTCTAATCCCCATTGCGTCCGTTACTTGAATCGAGCGGCAAAGCGATCGTGACTCGATCCAAGTAAGGACCCAATAGACGATTAATATTGTCAGTCCGCATACTAGGTCCATGTAGAGTTAGGACACGCACTCCCATAAAGCGGGTGAGTCACCCTTGTGTCAGCATGTAGGCGTCGTGTCCATGTCCCAGGTTCATATAGGTCCGCTAAGTCATGCATGCATTGGGCGGGTGGCGTAAAAGTTCTTTCGAGCACTAATCAGTTTCCATGCAGGCAAGATAACAGACCATCTCCGAGCCCGCATCCGTGATCCACAAACCGGCAGGCTTATTCGCAATCCCAATTACAGATTGTCGGCTCAATCCACTGAATCCAGTGAATCTATCATGTCGGGATCTCCTAACAACAACCTTTCCGGGGAAAGTTCTGGTGACAAGCTACCTGACGGGCTATATGAGAGGATATAGGAAGCAATAGCCTTTTACATATCAGATTTGGAGGATAGGACTAATGAAAAGTTGGAAAAAAGGTTCAACGAAAGCCAACAGACCATGAATGGCATGCTGGAGGCCATTAGGCAGCTCAATAAAAAGCTAGGTGTTGAAGTCGAAGAAGAGGAAAACTATTATGAGTCTGAGTCTGAGGCCGAGGATGATGACGGGGATAGAAGGCAACGCCTCAAAACCAAAACTGAAGGCCTACAAATTAAATCGTCTGGTGAGGTCAGGTCCAAACTTACGCCAAAGGGCTCCAAAACTTCGGAGGACCCTTATGTCAGAAAGCTTGAAGAGAAGGTTGACTTGCTCACTAGGAGGATGATGAAAACTGATCCAACCTTCACCGACCCCTGCATGGATTTTGCCATCCCCAAACATTGTGTATCGAGGATAAGGGACAAGGTTGAGGTGCCAAACATGAAATTTAGACCCTCCGAAAATCCATCGCATCACTTGGAGGAATTCTTGAGGCTGGCTCCCCTCCATAAGGTAGACGAAGGTCTCTATACCACAGTCTTCCCTTCCACTCTAGAAGGTAAGGCCAAGGCATGGTACCAAAATCTACCCCAGCAAGTTAAGACCAACGCAGATGAATTATTCAAAGCCTTCATAAGCCATTTCAGTCGCCTGAAACAAAAGGAGGTCACTGTGGATGATTTAACTTCCATGAAACAAAAGGAGGATGAATCATTCCTCTCTTATTACGAGCGATGGCACTCCATGTTATCTGAAATCGACGAGTCTGTCCCCTTCAGAATGCAACTAAGCACCTTCAGACAAGGAATCCATCCCCGCATCACTCGGCATTTTGGTTTCCAATCCATCAAAGACTTTGAGACTTTAAAGGACTTATGTATTCAAATTGAAGCTGCTAACAATGAAAAAAGCACACAACATTCTGGTTGGAAAGGATCTAGCTCCAACAGGAGGGTCACTAGCACGCCTAGCCCCCCTCAGAAAACTGTTGAGACTAATTCCATCCAACGAAGGCCATACACTCCGAGGTTCGACTCTTACCACCCGCTGGATATGTCTTATGCCAGGGCATTGGAAAGGCTGGTGAAAAAGGGGGTCATCCAATTGCCCCTGCCGACCCCTGAACCTGAGGTTAAGCCTCCGAGGTGGGATGGGAACAAGTACTGCAACTTCCATCGCAGTCGAGGTCATGACACCGAAGTATGTTGGTCTTTGAAAAATAAGATCGAAGGGCTAATCCGAGACGGTGTTATTCCTCCACCAAACCCGTCTCGAAAACCCAACAACAAAGAGAACCCATTGCCCAATCACACCAATGCCGTCTTTTTGGAGGAGAACATTTTCGACCCGTCCACTCTCATCACCGATATGGGTCAATTTGTCTCAGTTCTTCTCCCGCTTACGGAGGAACTCATCATCAACGGTATTTGGGACAGTGAAAGTGAAGAAGAAGGCGAAGAGTCCACTGACTTTGAAGTCAATAAGCATCCATTATATGACTCTTCTGACGAAGGAGGGGATGTGGAAGAAGTAACAATTCCTCAGGCTGCAGTTCTTACTCGGTCCGGCCGCTACTATAACAGGAATACTACCTCGCCAACAGCAACCCCTAATCCCGAAACGACG
This sequence comes from Portulaca oleracea, assembly GCA_029582165.1. Lineage (NCBI taxonomy): Eukaryota > Viridiplantae > Streptophyta > Magnoliopsida > Caryophyllales > Portulacaceae > Portulaca > Portulaca oleracea. Next base: position 46,679,162 of record CM055873.1, read on the forward strand.
GAAATCCTAGCACCTCCGCCGGAAGATCCTTTCCTCACGCAGCTAAAGAAAACAAAGGCCGAAGTCACAATTTGGCAGCTCTTATGTGCTTCTCAAGACCATAGGCAAATACTACTGGATGCCTTCAATAAGCTCATGGTCCCTACCTCAGCATCACCAGAGGATATCATCTCTCACATTACCTCCGGGAAGCCTACCATCACCTTCGGGGATGAAGACTTACCCGAGGAGGGAGGTTCTCACAACAAAGCTCTTTACCTCACCGCCATGTGCTCTACTCAAACCATACCACTTGTTCTCGTGGATAATGGTTCAGCCGTCAATGTCTGCCCATGGAGAACCGCACAAAAGTTAGGAGTTCAAAAACAGCATTTGACACAAAATACTGTTCAGCTGCGTGCATACGATAACTCCCCTCGCAAGTCACTAGGATCGATTGTGCTCCCCATCACCATGGACTACATAAGTAAGAACGTTGAATTCGTCGTTCTGGACATCCCGGCTTCTTTCAATATGCTGTTGGGAAGGCCTTGGTTACATGAGTGCAATGCTGTCGCCTCTACCTTACACCAGAAAGTGAAATTAATCATTCAAGGGCAAGTGGTCACGATCTCAAGCAAACCCCTCAGCGCTGTTTTTGACCCCAAGAAACCCACGCTCGAGATTGAACATAGCTCAGCTGACGAAGAGCTACACAGCTTTGAGATGGTAGCGGCTTTGAGCCAGGATCAAGCTCACTTTGACTTCGATCCCTACTCAAACCCTAATATCCTTACTATATTGAGGAAGCAAGGTCACTTCCCGGGAATGCCACTTGGCCGGAACCCCAAGAACAAGTTGGCACCAAATTTCAAGGTGTTCAAAAACAAAGGAAGGTTCGGGCTAGGCTACAAACCAACTAAGGAGGAAGTGAGACTGACAAAGCTAGCCATGGCTAAACAAAAAAGATTGGGCAATCCTCCAACCCTATACCAAGTCAAGCCGTATCCGCGCACTCTTAATGGACAGTTCTTGAGAGAGGGGGACGACTTCCCTTATTACGGCTTCCCAGAACCACATTACCTAAAATCTCAGGGTATCCGAGTGGCGGGGTTAGAAATCTTCAATGACTGCGCCGTCACCACAACCGCCACATTCATCCCGCCTAGGAAAAATCGTCCGCCTTTGGAATGGACCCACCTCGCTGGAAGCGGCATCTTTGGAATGCTTTTTGGGCAAGAAGCGCGCAAGGAAGAAGTCGTCGACCCAGTCATCGCTGCACTTTCCAGCCCGAGCTTTGATCCAAGTCTGTTGATCGGAGAAGACGGCGGCCATCGCGAGATCACCTGGATCGACGATGAGGAGAACAAATTTACGCTTTCTGTAGGAGAGTCTGTAGGAGAGTCTTTCTCAAAGGTCATAGAGTCAGGTTCTAGTAGTCCTAAGTTGGTCGGGGTTAACCCGGAGTCTGTTGATGTACCCGTTTCTGCATTTAATAAGATGAACATTTCTGCCTACTCGAACTGTTGTGCCAATACTGATAATAAATATGCTGAACCTTTAAAAGACCAAAATGAATTAACAGAAGCCATGGATACGTTTGAGGAAAAAATAGCAGTCATCGAAGATACCATAAGCATAAATGTAGGAACAGAGGACAACCCCCGGGAGCTCAAACTGGGTAAGTCTCTCACGGACAAGGAGCGGCAGGATTTTACAGCACTTCTTAAGGAGTTTAAGGACGTGTTCGCATGGTCGTATGAGGACATGCCCGGTATCGACAGGGATATCGCTGAACATACCCTTCCATTATATCCCGACGCTAAACGGTCGACAAAAGGCTCGTAGAATCAAGCAGATTGGTAAAAGAATATCGAAGATTAGGTTATGGAACAATTAAAAGCCAAGTTTATACGGCGGTGCACTACCCGAGTGGGTAGCAAACATTGTTCCGTTCAGAAGAAAGATGGCGAGTGAGGGTATGTGTTGACTTTCGAGATTTGAACAAGGCGATCAAAAGGCGACTTCCCTCGCCTCATATCGGCGTCACGGTAGACAACACTTGCGGTCACGTCGCATCTTCATGGATGGCTACGCAGGTATAACCAAATCAAAATGGCAGAGGAGGACATGGAGAAAACATCCTTCACCACTCCGTAGGGCGTCTTGCTCTGCGGTAATGCCTTTCGGCCTAAAGAACGCAGGGGCCACATATCAGCGCACCGCGAATACCCTTCTCCACGACATGATGCACAAAGAGGTGGAGGTATATGTGGATGATATGATCGTCAAGTCCAAAACCAGGGAAGAGCATCTCCCCAATCTTCGCAAGTTCTTCCTTCGATTGAGAAAATACAACATGAGGCTCAATCCCCGAAAATGTGCATTTGGGGTTACATCAGGCAAGCTCCTAGGTTTCGTGGTCAGTCAACGCGGGATTGAGGTGGACCCATCAAAAATCAAAGCAATACAAGAGATGAAACCACCTAAGACAGAGAAGGAAATTCGAGGTTTCCTTGGTCGCGTACAATACATCAGTCGATTCATTTCCAAGCTCACTATGACTTGTGAACCACTATTCAAGAAACTCAAGAAAGGAGCGAAAGTGGAATGGGATGATCAGTGTCAAGCAGCCTTTGACAAAATTAAAGAATACTTGACCCATGCCCCTGTACTAAAGCCGCCGGTACCAGATGAGCCTCTGCTCCTTTACCTCACAGTAACCAACTCAGCAATGGGGGCTATGTTGGCTCAAGAGGTAAAAGGAAAGGAGAGCGCCATCTATTACCTCAGCAAGAAGTTCGGTGATTGTGAGAGTCGATACACCAACATTGAAAAAATGGCTCTAGCATTGGTCTGGGCAACGAAGAAGCTTCGACATTATATGTTGTCACACACGGTGCATGTGATCGCTGAGTGCAACCCGGTCAAGTTCATCATGGAACAACCCACAATCAATAATCGCATAGCTCGATGGGTAGTTATGTTATCAGAGTTCAGCTTAAAGTTCGTGCCTCAAAAGTCTATCAAAGGAAGGGCCATCTCGGACTTCCTGGCCGACTTTCCTTGTCAGGAACCTCCAAGCACCAACTTGGAGTTCCCAGACGAAGAAGTCTTTCATACGGACGAGATCACGTGGGAAATGTATTTTGATGGTGCTTCTAACCAAATGGGATGTGGCGCAGGGGTACTCTTGATATCACCTGAAGGAGAGCATCATCCCGTTTCTGTTAAACTCGAATTCAATGCGACCAACAACGCGGCCGAATATGAAGCCTGCATCATCGGGTTACAAGTGGCGTTAGTCATAGGAGTAAAGCACATCAGAGTGTTTGGTGACTCTAGTCTTATCATCAATCAAGCCAAGAACGCCTGGAAGGTCAGAAATGAATCTTTGGTGGCTTATCAACGACGGTTGTTAGACTTGGCGACGCAATTTGAGCACATTGAGTTCAAGTACCTACCAAGAGATAATAATGAGTTGGCAGACGCCTTAGCTAAACTCTCCTCCATGATAGCTATGCCAGTAGGAATTTACGAATTTCCTATAACAATAGAGCGGCGTGACCAACCCGCTATGTGTACTCCATAGAAGAACCCATCGTAGACTCTAATGCATGGTTCTTCGATATTTATACGCATTGACAAAAGGAGATTATCCGTGAGGTGATTCTAAAGGGCAAGAAGCGTCGAATGATGGCGGCACAATCGCATCATTCACGATCGACTTTACAAGAAGACCGCTACGGGCATTAACCTACTGCGTTGATACCAAGTCGTGAGAAGAATTAATGACCTCCATACATGGAGAGTGCGGACCACACATGAATGGCGGAATGTTAGCAAAAAGATTCAAAGGCAAGCTATTTACGGTCCACCATGGAGGCCGTCTCAACTTCGTTAGGAAATGTGCCAAGTGTCAAGAATACGCCAATCTACAGCATCAGCCATCTTCCTATCTCACCACATTAACATCCCCTTGGCCATTCTCAGTCTGGGGTGTAGACATCATTGGGAAGATACATCCAACAGGCACTGGAGGACACGAATATGTATTGGTAGCTGTTGATTACTTTACCAAGTGGGTAGAAGGCGCCTCCTGCAAAACTCACCTCGAAGCATGTAGCTAAATTCATCCTAAACAATATCATTTGTCGATATGGGGTGCCACACGAGATCATCAGTGATAACGGGAGCCATTTCAGGAAGGAGGTTGAAGTATTGTTGGCTAAGTACAAGATCAAGCATCACAAGTCCTCGCCCTACAGGCCCCAAACTAATGGAGCGGTAGAGGCGACCAACAAAACTCTCGCAAGGATCATTAAGAAAATGGCAGTAACATACAAGGATTGGCCTGATAAGCTTCCTTTCGCCTTATGGGGATATAGGACTTCAATTCGAACAGGAACGAGAGCAAGCCCTTTTGCCTTGGTTTACGGAATGGAAGCGGTACTTCTAGTTGAGCTCGCCATACCATCACTCCGCATACTTGCTGAAAGTCAACAACCAGAAGCGGAATGGGCTAGGGCCAGATATGAAGAGTTGACGCTTATTGACGAAAGAAGGCTCAGGGCCTTACACAATGTGCACTTGTATCAGGCTCGCATGGCTAGGGCTTTTAACAGGAAGGTTAAGGATCGGGTTCTTCAAGAAGGAGATTTAGTGCTTAAGGAAATGAGGGCACCCATTCAGGATCCAAGGGGTAAATTCGCGCCAAATTGGAAAGGACCTTATGTCATTAAACAAATTCTACCGGGGGGAGCAGCTCGTTTAGTCACCATAGAAGGAGAAGAATTGATACAGCCCACCAACCTAGACCAGTTGAAGAAGTTTTACGCATAACGAGGTCGATTGAATCGGCCAAGCAACTAGAAGGAGGATTTCTAGACACTTGGCCATACTAAGGCGGATTCAAGCTTCATGATGGGCCTCATGGAACCCAGACGGTTTTTTAGGTTACAGGTTGAAGGAAGCCACGCCCCAAACAGATTCGGGTTGTGTATTGGCTTTAATTTTGTAAATTGTGCAAAGGGAAGACCTCGTTGTATTAATGACTGCTATTATTTATAAAGGAGAAATTCATTACAATACTTGGTCTTTCGAATAATGTTGCAATCACCCTAATTGTAACTAATAAAGGTTCAGCTAAAATATTATCAAAAAAAAAAAAAAAAGTAAATTGACACACAGTTTCAGGCCTGTTTCATCTTCTTCTTATCAGCAGACTTTGGTCCAACCCCGGTCTCGTTGGTGTCACTAGTCCCTCCCTCAGTGTCCTTAGGACGGTATCTCTTCTTCTCATTCTCCTGAAAGGCTTTTCCTTTTTCAGTACTTTTCGGTAACGGGCCAAGCCTGTCCTTCACGTCCGTTTTAGGGCCCAATCGATCTTTCACAGTGATCCTGGGACCCAAGCGCTGTAATACATCAGCCTTAGGGCCCAGCCTATCTGTCGCAGCAGCTTTCAGATTCTGTCTAGTTTCCTCGGCTCTTCTTGTTACCACCACGGCCGTCAGCCAATCTTGATAGCCAGGAACAGTCGTTTCAGACGCACGTGCTTTCGAGGGAGCACGAACAGTGGGCCGTTTCTACCAATATTTCAGCCAAGATTCAATGACACTCTTCTTGAGATGGATTAACTTTGGGGCATCATGAATCTTGTCAGGAATATGTTGCCTCAACCCCATTTGTCTCATGCCCCGCTCTGGGATATAGAATGTCAAATGTGTCAGGCTTGCGACGCACACGTAGGGGTTTCTTTGATCACAAGTGATGTACTCTGGAATGTGCCAGTTTTCAATCCACCACTGTACCGTGATCTCTTCAGGTTTCTTCAAGATCGACCCATTCGATGGCGATCGACGCCCGGGATATTTCCTCTTGCGCTGACAGAAGTTCGCCAACGCTGTTGCAGATTCCGCCTTTTCGACTAGGCTAAGGTGCTCCATTAACCAAACCTGTGCCACAAAATAAGTTATGTAGTGCAAAAAAAAAAAAAAAAAGGGGGCACGGCTTACCTGCAAAATCAGGGGGCTACCGCGGAAATCATGCTCCGGGTCAGAGTCATCAAGGCACATCAGCGTTTCCCCCAAGATCACCGGTACCGGATTGTAACCGCGAGCCATATCCTCAACCACATAGATCAGATTCGCGGGACCCGTCCTTCGGCCACCATGGTAGAAGCAGAACTCTCCCAGCAGGCATAATACCAAGGCCCTCACACGTATCACGGGCCCGTACTCCAAAGTCTCGGGGGCTTGGAAGTATTCCACTATGGTTTGAAAGTGCACCTTATCCCCTATTATCGCACTACCCATTACCCTAGAGGGGAGGCATAGCAGCTCTTTATATTCCTTCCTCACATCGATGCAATGGAGGCACTACTGATGGAGCATAATGATTCGTCCCAAGGATAGAAGACCATTCTTCAGGAAAAGGAACCAATTCCTGCATGTTGAATCTAAACACATGGAATTCCTTATCCCAGAAGGTTTCAGCAGCGCGCAGGAAATCCCAATCTATCTTCACTTGCCTCAAGCTAAGCAGAGATGTCAGCTTATACCTCCCCAATTCCCTCTTTTCTTCTTTAGACAAGGTACTCATCCAAGTAGCTAACTTCTTTTCGAAAGCCATAAGGTCGGAAGGACAGAGCTGTTATAATCCGGGCAAGTTGGTGGCGGCAGCGCACCCAGAACTGGGACGGGTTCTGGGTTGATTTTTGTGGCGGCAAACTGGGACGGGTTCTGTTTGTTTTTCTGGCGGGTAAAAATAGCAGTGGCTTTGCGGTCTGTGGCAGGAACTTGGACGGGTTTGCCTTTCTAGTGAAGAGGCTTTGAGGTTTGTGATGATATGTGTTGGGGGGGAAGCACGTATTTATAGCGCAGAACCCAGACGGGTTTGCTCGTCCGAATCCAAAACGGAAACGAATGTCGGTTGTCCGAGCACAAGTGGGAGATAATATGTCGGCTGCAGGCAACCCAGACGGGTTTCTGGGTTTCTGTTGCCCCATTTTTCGACCCAGTATTCGCGAGTGGGACACCGTTTGGGCCGAAATGTCAGACGGGTTCCTGCGCCTAGTGGGACTCCATTTGGGCCTAAATGTCAGACAGTTTGCTTAGTCTTTTGATTCGATCAAGAAGCTTCTTCAGCTCTATTTTGGGTCATAATGCGGGTCCGCGAGATAACTATGTGTCTTCGCTAGCCCTGAAACTGTAGTTCGAATTTACTTATAATACTTAATGTTTTGTTTTTCTTTTTATCATCTTTTTTCGTTTGGGGAAGTGGGAATGATCCCACCATGTTAGTCGCATATTGCATTGCATAAGTTCCATGTCTCCCATCATGTAGGTCGCATATTGCATTGCATGAGCATCATATCAGTTTTAGTCATAAGGTTAAAAAAAAAATTAAAAAAAAAAGAGTCCATGACCTTTTTCTAAAAATTGACCTTTTTCCCGGCTTAACTTGCTTCACTTAGGAAAATCTAGATGAGATCTCAAAAGTTTTCAAAACCTTTTCTCCAAACCTTCTGATTTTGAGACGTATCTGGCTGCTTTGACTATCTTAGAAGGTGTAAATGTGCGTGCCGCAAATCTTTGGGCTAAGCACAGTTGATTGAGCCTATCCCGTGAGTCCACATTACCTAAATTTGAATTGATCATTTTCATCAATTCCATGATTCCCTGAGCGACTCACCCATTAGTTGCATCTCTAGAACTTGTTTTGCATCTTGCTTGAGACTACATGTTTGCATAGCACGCTGTGACAAAGTGATTAAGGCATTCAATTTTCTTAAGCTACATAGCCAAATAGCCTTCCCTGCATTGTATTTACCGTTCTTTTTGCCCCGCCTAGCCTTTGTTCACCCCTTTTTTCTCATGTTTGAACCCTGACAATACAAGCCTTAGCCTATGATATCCAGTACCCCTTGAGCCTTGCTTGGTTGGAAGAGAGTCTGTCATTTTTGGAAGGAACAATTGGTTTGGTGTGAGCAAAATATGAAGTCTGGGAGAATCTGAAAGTCCCATATCTTGAGCGAATTTGGTTATGCTGTTCAAAGTCGAGATTGTAATAGAAATTTCTTCTCCCTGATCACCCAAAAAAAAAAAAAAACCAAAAAAAAAAAATCAAAAATAAAAAAAAGGGGGCGATTGGGGAGACGCAATTTAAAGTTCAGAAAACTTTTTGACTTGGTCATACTCGGTTGAGATGTTTTAGGATGGAAGGTGAAACGCTTCGCATACAGTGAGGAAGAGAGTTTAGAGGATTCCATTGAAAATCAATCCAAGCATGGCTTTTAACTCCTCATTCCCAAATTTTACCGCTCCTTACCCTAGCCTAAGCCCCATTACAACCCGAAAAAGTCCTTCTGATTGTCACTTGTGCATTGCATACCAGTAGTGGAGAGCGAGGTTCTTACCAAGCTTATGGTAGTTTGCTTCTATTGGTTTGAGTATGAGAGAAACTCACACACATATTCAAAATTGAGTGTTTGAGTGTTCATTCCTTCCTGTGTGAGGTTCGCTCTTTCTGACTAGCTTACGTCCATAACCAACCGCGCATATTTGCATTATTCTTCGAACTGTTGGTGGACTTATGCATCTGAGTTACTTGTTCTCTCCCTTAAGATTCGAAAACTTCTTCCTTTCTCTTTCGAACTGAGTTTTGATTTAGTCCAGATTAGTCTTTGTGCTTGCTTGTTAGTTCGACTTTGTGTTGATCGAAAATCCTTTATCCCGGATTGTTTTCAGCAGTATATAGAAAGTCATAATTGCATTGCATAACACCATCATTACATGAGCATTGCATCAACAGTCTGCATTAGTACATAAGTATAGAAAAATGCATTTAGTACATCATTGCATTGTCCTAAGTACACAAAGAAAGAGTCGCATAAAGATAGCATAAGAATCTCGCAGACGCATCATTCTCGCCGTCATCACGCTGCACTGCGGTCGCCACCGCCACTAGCGTTATCAGCTCCATGGGCTCCGCTTCCGCCAGCTCCGAAGTAAGTGTCCCATTGGTAGTAGGAGGAGTCTACCACCTCTGTATCACCGCCTGAGCCGGACAGGTGCAACACTTCGGTATCATCCGCGTTAAGCCAAGAATGTTCTAGAACTTGCCACTCTTGGTTACTTCCAGGCCACCCCTGTGGAGCAGGCCAAGAAGTTCTTACTACAGGCTCTGGGACGGGCCACCCTGACCATTCCTGGGTTTGCGTTCCCATCCGCATACAATCGAGGTCGCTCCAAACCCTTGCGAAGGAGTAACGGGAACAACTGGTTGAGACGGAAGCACTGATGAGGCGTCATCTGCGAGGGTACGGTTATACCCCATAGATGCACACGAATCAGTTCTAAGCACCCCGGTAGGATAGACCGCCCCAAAGGAAGTGTCAAAACCAATCCGATCGGTGCGAGGCGTGCACCGGCATTCCATAGGTACCGAGGCGAAGGATGAGAAGGTTGGCGCCCGAATGATGAGATTCGGAGGAGTACCCAAATACATGAAATGCCTTCCGCCGCCACTCGCGGCTCCACCGACGCGCTAGACTCGAGCACGTCTCCACCATAAAGGCTGGGGTGCCACGCGAGAGCCGCGGCTCGGCGAATTCCATGATCATGAGACCGCGCAGTGCCCGCGCCCACCTAAAGACATGGATGATATATCGTTCTCCATGCATCACAAAGTCGTGGCCAAAGTCCGTATCTCCACAGCGAATCGGTCGAATGACTATCTTCAAACAAGATACCTTTCCGCGATCATCGTGCGGCGGTGTACCGTGCTCGCCTACTCCCCTCCGTGCCTTGGAGAGCACCATCACCCATAAGACGCCTCGCGTCGGCCATAAAGGAAGAATGTCGAGGAGGGTCAATCCGCTCCGACCGGCCACGAGGCACCTGCGCATCCGAATGGCGAGGAGGATCCACAGGACGAGACTGCACCTCGTCATCCACATCCGCGTCCCCGACCACAGAACCTGCGAGGTCTTTCTCGCGAGCCCATTTAAGCGTGAAGTAATTCTTGAGAAAGCCCTTCGCTTGTTTCCATCGCCATCGCACGTAACGCGGAAAATCGGTCAAAGATTGAGCGAATTGCAACTAAGCAAGAAAAAATGGGAGTCGCCTACCGGCTTTTCCATGATCTTCTCTAATTCTGGTTTGATGTCCTCGCTTGTCGCCCTCGGGTAGCCACAAACTGTGTCCCTAGAGCTACTTTGGCTCTTCTCGTCATCCTTGCAATAGGGCCCCAACTGCAACAAACAAAGAATTGGTCACATTGGGCAGTAATAGAAGGGATATGAAAAGAATAAATGGAGGTCTTCTTCCCCACCTTTCTGAATGCCAGGCGGTCCCGATATTGTTCCCATTCTTCCCAGAATTGATCGGGCGACGCCACCGATGCGTGGTTAGTATACCAAGAACCTGTCTTGGCTGCTACAATTGCCTCGGCATGCAAGGCTCGCGGATCGTTCATTGTCTCAGGAGGGTCTGATGGTATTATCCACCTTTCATGACCCAGGGTTTGCCTCGTAAACCTCTCACCAAGGCTCCAGACCCAACCGGACGGGCTCTCGATCACCAAGCGCAGGGTACTATCCCTATGCGCCGCATTTCGTGAAGGGACAAAATCTTGTGGAACATTGAAGCCAACCCAGGCATTCCAATTGACGTCATCCTGCATAAGTAAAGGAAACATGAGCCCTAAAGAAATTCAAGAGAAATCACATGAAGGATGTACCTCATCAAGATGATCCAGGATGCGGCGCAGCTCATCCAAACTCCCGAATGGCTTCTTTTTCCGCTCGAGGTAATTCTTGTGCCATCGTTCCGCTGCTGGCACTGTCTGAGCATGTCGGGTAGGGATGGCGAATCCCTTAATATACTCGTACCCCCATACCTGCAAATACGTCAATACCAAGGCTCACGATATAGGAAAATAGAGAAAAGCATGTAAAAGAGAAGCGTCTCGAAGATTACCTCGAGCACCTTCCACATGCTCGGGCCGCTCATCTCCTGCGGACTCTCTGGCATGAAAAATGGGTCCACATCAGTACCAGGCCGTACACCAACGCGAAGCCAGCGAATAAAGTTGGCATAAGCAGCCTTGGCCCAGTTCCGGTGAATGACTTGCTCTAGGTCGAGGAGATTCTTCATCCAGGTCAAATAAACATCATCACCTCGATTGGCAAACATGGTGGCAGAGATGAAGTATGCCAAGAAAATAAAGCGACGCTGAAACTCATCCATATGAGTAAAGTCAGCGGAAGTGATGACAGCTTCAAAGGAACCATAAGAGAGTTTCATCTTTCGACCAAATCGGCGCCGTTCGAGCACCGGCTCTAATAGTTCCATCACCTGGTCTGGCACAACAGGGTCGAATTCTACGTCTTGACCACCCCAGCGTAGTCCGGTAATCATCACGAAATCGACAGGAGTTATAGTCATTTCTCCTACCGGGAGGTGGAAGGTGTTTGTAGAATCCCAGAATCTCTCCGCAAGCGCACGCCCCATTACCCGTGGTGTGCAAGGTCCCTAGGCCTTAACACATTTCCAGAAGAGGTCGAATCCTGACTCTTCCAAAAGTGTAAGCGCCCAGTTGTCTTCTGCAAAATGCTCCACCACCTTTATTGGCTTCCGCATATTGCCGCCAGTCCTAAGGGAATCTTCCTGAAAATCCAACATAAAAGTCAAAAAAGACAAGTCCCTACGGCAGCCTATCAAATGATCCCTAGTTTAGCAAAAGCTAAGTTGAACTTCCACTAAACTAGGGGGCTAAAAAAAAAAAAAAAAAAATCCATCTTTCAGCCCACCAGAACCGAGACGGGTTCCTACACAAAGTGAGTCAGGCCACTTCGACGTTGGGCCAAGACAGATGGGCCCACCACCTGGAAGAACCGAGACGGGTTCTTTGATGGAGAAAGGGGAGGGCTGGGCCTAGTTTTTTCGGCCCACCCAAGAAAAAAGGTTGGGCCTCGCCCAACCAAGAAGAACCAAGACGGGTTCTGTAGTTCTCAAATCGGGACAAGTTGTACGGGCCCACGAATAAAAGGTTGGCTCACCCAAGAAAAAGGAAAACCAAGCCGGGTTCTTAGCAGAAAAATGGGTTCGGCTACTTCAAACAATGGGCCGAAGCAGATGGGCTCATTTCTTATGCAACTCAGCCGGGTTCCTCTACAAGAGGGCTGGATTTAGGCCTCGCCGTTTTCAGGCCCAATTGAAGCTGGGCCTCGTTTTCCTCGGACAGAAACGCAGCCGGGTTCTACTACAAGAGGGCTGGTTGGGCGTCGCTGTTTTCAGGCCCAAGAAAAGAAGTTGGGCCACGGCCCAACTAACTAACGCAGACGGGTTTTGACTGGGATGGGCCTCGCTGTTTTCGGCCCACATCAGCCCAACCTAAAAAAAAAAAAAAAGAACTTGGACGGGTTATCGACAAAAGGCCCAAATGCAGGCCCAGTGCATTTGCTTTTGCCCAGAATTTGGACGGGTTTTTGGTTTGGGCGTTGCTGTTTTCAGGCCCAAGAAAAGAACGTTGGGCCACGTCTGTTTCGGCCCATAAAGAAAGAACTTGGACGGGTTCTTGCCGAATCCGGGTTTTACAACTTTTCAGACGGACGCATGGGCTTTACTTTTGGCCCAACGGAATCCTAGACGGGTTCTTATCATTATCGGGCTTAAATTTTTCAGACGGGTTCTTCAGGCTAACTCAAAATGGGATCGGTTTATCATTTACGGATCTCTAAAAGCTCGATTTGAACAATACGAGTGATTGACACAAATCACTTCAACAATATTAGCTAAATCAACAAGTTAGAATTTAAACATTTCTACTTGCAAATTTATGCTACAATTAAAGAGCATAGTCAAGAAGAAGACGATTACCCGGACGTGTGAATGCTCGTGCCATACATGATTCCATGGTTCGGGCACCAATTCCGACGGTTCCCAACCGGGCCGGGGGGTCCATGCTCGCCGGGAGGACATTTCATGTGCCCAGTTTGCCGCATGGGGTTGAACGGGCGGATTCCTAGTTTTCCTAACCATTGTTTCCTAACTAGAAAATAAGTGGTTTTGAGCAAGGAAGAGAGAGAAGCAATGGAATGAGAGTAAAGAGAGCTTGAAGTGTGAGTTTAAGGGGAAGAGGATGCCCCCTTTTATAGGGAAATTGGATGCACACCCACCACACAAATGGCCAAGCGGCGGGTCCTTAGCATCCGGATAATGGAGAGCATGCATTGGCCGGAAATCTATCCTAAAATCTATCCATGCATTGGCCAAAAGAAACAAAAAAAAGAACAGAAAGCCGGCCCAGTTCGGCGTAAAAAAAAAAAACAAAGAAAAAAGGAACTTGGACGGGTTCCATGAAGAAGCTGGCCCAGCGCCACAAAATCTCAGACGGGTTGTTCTCGTTTGTAGAGCCCAACATATCGGCCCAGTCGATTTTGCAAACGGAAATGGGCATGCAGGATCTCAGACGGGTTCGTTCTCTTCTATCGAGCCCAACACACCGGCCCAGTTCCGGAAAGAATGCAGACAGAATCAGCCCAACCCGTCCGCGTTTTGAGCCCAATTTTGAGCCCTGCAAACCGGCCCAGTTTTGAGCCCAAGTTACCTGGGCAGCTCATGTGAACTGGGACGGGTTCCTAGTGCACTCACCAGCCCAAAGCAATGGCAAATTTCAGCCCACTTCCGAGAGCTAAAGCACAATTGACGGGTAAATTCTCTAACTCGTTCTGATTTTCATATAAACTAATGCCCTCCTCCTCTGTTTTGCAGGACAATACACGAGATACATCGTCAGGCAGTTACAAAAGACGAACACACTTTTCAGCGGCCATCATCGGGCCCTCACAATGCGATGACAGCGGCCATCATCGGGTCCTCACAATACGATGACAGCGGCCACCATCGGGCCCTCACAATACGATGACACTCATCTTCAGCGGCCACCGTCGGGCCCTCACAATACGATGACAGCGGCCACCATCGGGCCCTCACAATACGATGACACTCATCTTCAGCGGCCATCATCGGGCCCTCACAATACGATGACAGCGGCCACCATCGGGCCCTCACAATACGATGACAGCGGCCACCATCGGGCCCTCATAATACGAGGATACACTTTTTTTCAGCGGCCATCATCGGGCCCTTACAATGCGATGACAGCGGCCATCGTCGGGCCTTCACAATGCGACGAGGGCCATTGTCGGGCCTTCACAATGCGACGAGGGCCATCATCGGGCCTTCACAATGCGATGAACATCACATCTACATCGGCGCAAGACCCAGCTTCCAAGCGTCAACAGCGGCCATCGTCGGGCCTTCACAATACGACGAGGGCCATTGTCGGGCCTTCACAATGCGACAAGGGCCATCATCGGGCCTTCACAATGCGATGAACATCATATCTACATCGGCGCAGGACCCAGCTTCCAAGCGTCAACAGCGGCTAACGTCGGACCACAATGCGACGAGGGTCATTGTCAGGCCTTCACAATGCGGCAAGGGCCATTGTCGGGCCTTCACAATGCGACAAGGGCCATCATTGGGCCTTCACAATGCAATGAACGACATCTCAACATCGACGCAGGACCTAGTTTCCAAGCGTCAACCAGCTTCAGAACAGGCTTCTGATTCATATCCAAGATCATCAAGACTACTTTGATCATCGTTTTACTCAAACTCGATCAAAGTGGGGGCTATCTGTAGACGCTGAATTTTGTATCAATATTTTAGTACTAGTTTTAGAAAATAAGCTAGCCGATTAATTTAGTAGTATGCAAGCCCATCTCGTTCCTAACCCGAGAACAAGCAAAACAGCCCAGTAATCACAAAGCAAACCGGCTGAGTTCTATAAGGCTGAAAAGCCTGTTTAAGCTGACAGAACCCGTCTGGTTCCTTGGGCCTGAGCCTGGCTCAGCTCATCAGGAACCCGTCTGGGTTGTTGGGCCAAAGCCTGGCTCACCATCAGAACCCGTGCAGGTTCTTTGGGCCAAAGCTCTGCTTCACGGCAGAACCCGCCGGGTTCTGGCCGAGTATTGGCGCGGCGGCTATGCTGAACCCTAAAACGCACCCCCTTGCCTTCCCCATTCCACTATAAATTAAACCCTTCTTTCCCTTCCAAAGACGGAGACAAAAAAGACATCAGAACACACCAGAATATACTAGGAGTATTGACACTAGTATATTCTCTCTCTTCTCTCCCCCTTGCATGCTATTTCACTAAAAGGTTAGCATAGTTATTGTAAACATGTAGTTATTTATCGTTTTTTGCTCTTTTTATTATTTGCATGACATTAATGATAAATCTATGAAATTTATTCAA
Organism: Portulaca oleracea; assembly: GCA_029582165.1. Classification (NCBI taxonomy): domain Eukaryota; kingdom Viridiplantae; phylum Streptophyta; class Magnoliopsida; order Caryophyllales; family Portulacaceae; genus Portulaca; species Portulaca oleracea. The sequence continues at coordinate 46,694,468 of CM055873.1, forward strand.
TTCCTCCCCCCTTTTTCAAATCTTTCGCTTTAATTTAATTCTAGTAGAGTCTATTCGTTGAATAGGCGAGTTTGGTGATTTTAATTATCAAATTCGTAACCTTACCCCCGAATCCATCTCTGGATTCGCAGGCTGGAGTCTATATTTTATGGTTTGTTGTTTTTATCCTAAAATTCAACTGGCGACTCTTTTTCTTTTTTTTGTACTTTGGTTTTCTTTTTTTTCCTTTTTTACGTTTTTTTTTACGACCCAATTCGTGATTAACACCATGGGAACCCGGCTTGGTTCCTTAGGAACCTGACGGTTCTCGCTTTTCTTTACTTTTTTTTAGGGTTTTGCGGCGAATCCGTCTTGGTTCTTAACTCAGACGGGTTCCCTGTTTCTTTTTTTTTCTTTTTTTTTTCGTTTCTTTCAATCTTCTTTCCTTAAAGGGTAAACCTCGAGCGCTAAATCTGTTTACTCAAATTTATTCTTGAAAGTCCAACCTTATTTAAGGTTAAGCAATCCTAGTCGGCTCCCAATCACTCCTTAAGTAGCGCCGCAAAAAAAGGTCATCGGCCGGATTTTTTCGGTGTCTACAGTCATTGATCCATTTAGCACTGGATCTTGATTTTAGAATCCAGTCTAGGATACATTTCGAATTGGATCTTAAAATCAGAATTCGATCTCAAATCCACCGATACTGAATCCTTAACCGAGTGCTCAGTTGGAAAAATGAACACATGTCAATTTAATTTAACTAGTAGTGGTGTGACACAATGTTCTTGTGAAATTTCAACCAAATTCATTTCTTCACTCCCTGTCACTATCACCAAGTTTAAAGTTCAAAGTTCAAAGTTTCAAACACAACAATAAATTACACATCTTAACATTAGGGTTTCTCCTTACATATTATATTAGTATTATAGTATGTGAACATGTTACAACAATCATGAGCATGATCCATGACTGGTGAGACTTGAGAGGGTTGAATGACTTATTGAATAGTCTCCAAAATGCAGGATTTGGATTCAGATCTACTGTATCCAATCGATTTTAGATTTGGATCGGGTACCCGGTTTTTTTGCTCACCCCTTTTGTGACACTAATTCTAGAGTAAAAATATCTCATGCTAAAGCTGTATGATGAAATAGACTTCTATTGAAGCCACCTCGGCTCCTCCGATGACTAATAATGCCTACTAAAATGACTTTTAAACATTAATATGACTAATAATTTATTAAGAAATCACTTTTTAAAATTTATTCAGCGGCTCAAATAATCTTAGATAAGGCCTACGAACTAAAGAAACGATTAATTAAGGGAGCGTTTGGTAAGATTCCTAGGAAAAATTTTCCCGGGAAAAAGTTTCCCTGGAAAGTTTTTCATTGGAAATATTTCCCCGGCAAAGTTTTCTCTTAACTCCCCCTAAGAGAAATTTTCCCTAGGAAAACCTTGCAAATAGTGGGCCCCTTGTAAAAACTTTTCCGAGGTTAATGTACAACCAAACATGGGGAAAATAAGTCAACTCGGGAAAATTGACCATTTTCCCGGGGTTTTTGATCAAACAAACGCACTCTAAGTCATTAAATTGCCAAATCTCATCGTGTTTTGTGAGTTCGGATGATTGAATCCATACCTAGTGAAACTGGATCAGTCTAAGCCTACTTTTTATATGGGCCAAGCCTAATTTAGGTTCACATTCAGTCTACATATTCTCACGTTCTACTAATTGGGCTATTGTGCTCGATCACCTGTGGGCCTTGTCTCCATAATTTTCACAATAGTTCCTTTTTTTTTTTACCATTCACAATAGTTACTTCAAAAAGTTGATTGTAACCTAATTTGCAAGATCAAATTCTCAACATTAATTTATAAACTTAAGTGATTTATACTTATTTTTCTGAACAAGACTCTTGAGTTTGGGTCTTCAATTTGTGACAGAGATCTGGATAGTCTTTTTACATCAGGGCCAACAATAAGCCAACTTAATTTATTGAAATAATTAGTCTATATCTATGCAATTTTTCTCATAAAATGTTGTCACGTTGCCGCCTTTTATTTTTTTAGTAAAGAATATATTTTGTAAGGCATAAAAATGTTACCCAGAAAAGGACTTGACTAAGCAACCATTTGTGCTCCATATGTTTGAGCAGATTATCATGGACACAATCACTGTTAGAATGCTCATATTGTTTCCAAAAACTCTTCGGTTAAAATGTAACCCAAAATGTCACTAAACTTGTTTTATATGTCAAAATTGTTTCCAAAAACTTTTCGGTTAACTTGTTAAAAAAAGTCAAATATGTCATTTTAACCTATAAATTATTGAGTTTAAGAAAAACACCAAAAATTTTTTAAAAAATAAAACAATTAACTCAAAAGAAAACCTTTTAACCCTTATCTTCTTTCCCTCCATTGAAGCACTCACCATCGTCAAAATTATACTTCCTTAATGCATACTATATATAACAGATATTTGCTTATTTTCATATTCCTAATTTACATAAAGTTGAATTCAAACAAACATTGTACACAAATTATGGTATTCACTATGCATTGGGTCCCAAATTAGGACACACTACCAATGGTTGCTAATAAGATATGAAACAAAAGGAGTCTTTTTTGCATGTTGTATGGTTTGTTTGTATAGAAATTTATCTCCAATCACATTATTTAAATTTTGGTGGCCACAATATTTTTAACTAAAACATTATAGTATTTGTGGAGTTTCTTTTGAGCTCGCTTTCACGGGGAGCATAATTCTTGGGTTTTCCTTCTGCGCTTATAGTTCATCAAATGTATATTTTGTAAACGATTAAAAATATAGTGCTCTAGGAGTATAGAAATTGGAGGTACATTTTTCCCACCATGTTTTCAATCCCGATAATTAAAATTTTCTTAGTAAAGATTATTGCGATATTCTTAATTAAAAGTTGTTTATGGGTTTACTTTGAAAGACCTGTATTGAGCATAATCTAATGCTTATATGACCCCTCCTATATTTGTTAGGCATTGTGATTTACCCTCTAATGAAGTTGTAATACTTATTATTGGGATATTTTAGACACTTTTTTTTTTTGTAAATTTTTTTAAAAAAATTGGATAAAAATGTGATTTTATACGATTTATATGTGGTATTATAGTTACAGAAATTATTCATAAATATATTTTTTCAATTTAAGACACAAATATACAGGTTTTATACAAAGACAATATATTTAAGAGGTCTCTTGCTCCAACCAACCTTTATGCTTATTAATAATTTCCTTTATATATTAAGGCACCGTTCTTTTATGCGTTTGGTATGCGTTGCGTTGCGTTTGCGTTTCAGAAAGTTGCATTTGAGTTGCGTTTGGTTGCGTTTGGGAAATAATAAAAGAAAATGATAAATTGCGTTAAAGTGCATTTGGGTTGCGTTAAGGTGCGTTAGGCTTTGTATATTTTGCGTTGCGTTTCGGAGCGTTAACGCACAAAAGAACGGTGCCTAAATATATAGCTTGCACTGAACATTTACTCCAAAAAATAAATGATGATTACCTTATGAATGTTAATTTTATATAGATACTCCCTCCTTTCCTCAATAATTGTCACATTTGAGTTTTGGGAAGATTTTAAGAAAATAGTATTGAAAATGATAATTGTATTGGAAATGATAAAAATAATGGATAAATTTCTATTTTAGTTATATACTTGTATCGGTAATGATGAAAATTAGAGGTAAATTTAGAAAATTGTCATTGATATCGTATTGGAATTGTAAAGTGACAGATATTATGGAAAATAAAAAGTTGAATAAAGTGACATATATTGAGGAATGGAGGGAGTATATTAGACATCAGTCAAATAAATATTAGTCTTTCCTAAAAATATTGTTTAGAAAAAATCTAACATTAAAATGAATAGTTACAAAAACTTCAAAAATACTTTGAAAATCACTCAATATAAATTATTTCTTCTTGTCTATCATTCGTGTTAAAATTTGCACTCTTCCAAATGAACTGTCACAAGTGTATAAACAAGCCAAGGCTAATTCTACCAATTACTGACCACAAACAAGTCGATCATACCAAACTATATATATCCAATTTATATTGCAAAATAATATTTATTGAAAAAGGAATATTATGCATTTTTTTCATAAATAATATATTTGTTTGATTCGGAGAATAGTTAGCTTATTAATTTTGTATGTTATTAGTTTATCATGATTTTTCTACAACTTTCCCCATATTTAACAAAGCTTATCCAATTTGTTGTAGTAAGTGTTTATTTGTAATTTTTTTATTTTATTATAATTCTTTACACTTCCACACATTTGTCTAAATTTAATTTGTAAAAAGCAGTTGGGTAAAAGTTAAATTTTGGTAATTTTTAATAATTTTTCGTAAATTTTGGCAAATTTATTTTAACATATCAAAATCATTTTTTTTAATTTTTTAACTTTGATAATTTTTGATAATTTTTCGTAAATTTAAGCAAAAACTGGTGAGTTTTGGTAAAATAAAATTGCCCATGAATTTGACAGGGCCTATCCAAAATATTCAAAATTAAATTCGCCTTAAATTATTTTTACCCTACCCAATCATAAGTTCACAAAAATGAAAAAACAAACCCTGGCCAAAGAGTTATTCTCAAATCTGACTAAACTCGGCTTCAATCCATAGTTGTTAAAATCCCGACTGTATGCGCTTTTTTGAAAAGATTAGGTTTAAAGTTTTTGGAAGAATTTTTCACAGAGGAGGGAAGAATTCTTTCTTTGATTTTACCAAGAGATTCCCTAATCTATGATTCTACGATTTTATGATTCAAAATCATCAATGCGATTCTACTATCTACATTACAATCTACGATCCTACGTTGGTTAATTCCGATCCTTACCACCCCACAGCTCTAAGTTAAGATTCCGATTTTAACAATTTTGCTTCAATCCCATGCATGTATTGGAACATGGTAGCTAGATTGTAGTATTTTCCTCAAACTTATTGAAATACAACCTTAAAAAGTGAGCTAAAATTCTGATAACTGTTGCTGAGTACTACAGTACGGGTGCCGACACTTGAATGAAAAGGGTGTGTTTGGTGACATAGATACGGCAAGGTGTTTTAATCAAAGTAATTAATAAGGTGGGGAAAAAAATTGTCCCCCTTAAAAACACAGAAACACAATTAGGTGCCCTCCAAAACATGTGGGGTTAGTCCATCATTAAATTCAATCCAATACTTTTGTTGTTACTTCACAACCCTATTTTTATTTTTGCATGATGTGTATCATCCCATTGCCTTTAAATCTTTTTCTCCAAACAAGTCTATTTTTTGCACGAGCAACACCACAATATTGTTGTTGTCTCCATCTTGTCATATTCACCTCTCAATTAGTGCTGTCAAAAATTCGGATCCGGATAAATTTGGGTCGGACAAATTCGATCAATGTCAAAATCCGGACGAGAAATTCATGTCCAGATCCGATTTTATTCGGGTCGGATAATTCGGACGAAGTTCATATCGGGTTCAGACAATAAAAAAAAAAGAGAAATCTTATATCCGAATATTCGATCAATTCGGACAAGATCGAAATTCGGACGAAAAATCTATGTCAAAACCTGATTTTTTTGGGGTAAGACAAAATTTTGTCAGCTCTCACCTCAATAATACTCCAACTTTTGTTTAACTTGCTATAAAATGTAGGCAACTTAGCTATTAGTAGTAGTCACTACCTTAGCTAGCTTGTGTTATTCATCAACCATCCTACCCTAGTAGGGACCAAGTTCACTAGTAACACTTTTGAGTCCACACAATTGTTTGTTTGGGACAAGATAGTGTTAATTATGGATGTCAAATATCCATCTCATTTAGACTTGGTTCCGTTTTGAACACGCATGGCTGTAACTGTGCGTGAATAGTACATGAATATATTTTTATTACTCACTGGGCCCCCTATCAGGGAAACCAAGCATACACACATTTGTTGTTGTTTTCATGAATCAATTTTGGGACCTGTGGGGGTTACTGTAGTGTAGTATGTATCACTTGAGCTAAAAACTCATACGTATGAGTTTAACGGTGTGCATATATATGTATTATTGATATTTTGTGGAGGGTTCTGTTTTGATGGGCTTGGAATGATTGGCATTGTGGATCTTTGGTTAGTGCAAATGACACCGGTGTGTACGAATTCTCGTATGTGGCAATCTTTTATATGATGGTATGTTTTTACGATCGTCAATCAATGTCAAAAATAATGAATGTGTCTCGATAAAAATGGTCGAGTTGGTGGAAAATTTACGTGTATATATATCAGTATATATGTCTATTCATATTTGTAATTGTTGGAATTGTACATTTGTTTTTTTTTTTCAATGACTACATGTATGTTTGTCAAAAGTCCTACTATTCACTGAATTATGGGCCCATCGTGAAAACTTTTCCGAAGTCAACCCGCATCCAAACATGAGAAAAATAAGTCAACCCGGGAAAATTGATCATTTCCCCGGGATTATTGACCAATCAAACGCACCCTTAATTTAATTATCTAAGGATAGGCGGTTTATCCATTTTAATTGCACTTACACAATTCACTCCTTGGCTAATGTTTAATAAGTTAGTGAAAAATATTTTGTATGAGTTATAGTAATTACCTGAAAGTTATATATATTCACATCTAAAAAATTGATACTTCTTTTATCCCTTTTTATTTGTCAAATTACTTAATTTCTCCATTCATTTTACTTCTTAATTTTATAATTACAACAATCATTATGCCCATTCTACCCTAATACATAAATTCAATTTTATTTTAGTTGTACAATTCCAACAATTGTTTTCGTAAAAAAAATTCCAACAATTATTATTAATTTCAACAATAAATTCGTTTGTGAAAGGACTTCTTAGGATATTTTTGGAAATTTACAAACTTTTTACTCTATTACGTTTTTTTTTGTCAACTTTTTTCTCTATACCTATGTATGTTTATTGGTTTTTCAAAATTAATTGGAGGGATGAATAAAGAGGGATAGAGGGAGCATAACTTTATAAAATATATTCATATTCATTAACTACGGAGTTATATAATTATCAGGTATTGTAAATATTCATTTATAAATTTAATGATATTATTGTATTAAAATTTTAAAATTTTAAAGTATTTTGTGAAATTTTTTTAATATGCTTATTACTTTTTTTAATTACTCAAATGCAATATTAATTTTTTGTCTCCCTACAAATGACATAAGTGGTAAAAGAAATTGAACAATTCAAGACACTTGTAAACAATCATTATTATTTTCTGATGAAAAAAACAAGGAATTATTATTGAATCACATTACATAAGTCATCTACCATCATATCGTGGATACTATCTGATAGGGTTTAGCAGAAAAATCGAGTACGTGGATTCAGATCGGTCGAATTCAGTGCATGGATCTGAACTCGAATCTTCGCTATCTGGATTTGTGATTGGATTCTAAAATTAGAATCCATATATAAATGGATATGGGATTGGACTCTGACATGTAGAATCCAAAACTAGACCCGATATCCAGGATCCATATAATTATTTACTACAAACTTATTTTAGGCCCTAATATTAAGTGAAGGCTACTACGATCAACCCATTGTCGACACTCTCGGACCAGAACTCACAGGTGAGAAACCCTAATTTTGCTATAACTTAGGTCGTCGCTTCCTCCTTGACTTCTTCAATTCCCACTTCCACAAACCTCATTCAATCTTTCCTCGTATCAGTGCTCGATACTGCCACAAATTAAACCCTAATTTTGCGAAAAATTACTCGGAGGTACCCCAATATTTGGGGAAATTATTTTTCGGACCCCAACTTTTCAAAACTCAATTTGAGATACCCTATATTTTAGGTTAATAACTATTTGGAGCTTTTCCGACCATCAATTTTACTAAGTAACCGAAATATCCTTATTCTTCTTCTTCAAGGGTATTTCTTCAAAAATGGAAGAACAAGGGTATTTTAGCCACTTAACCAAATTTTTGACCGGAAAAGCACCTAATAATTACTAACCTAAAAATTAAGGGTACCCTAAAATATGTTTTGAAAAGTTGGGGTACCTGAAAAACATTTCACCAAAAGTTAACTATTATGCGACACTGCCTCACGCCATTGCTCGATACTACCACAAATCCTAATTTTGCTTTAACTATTCTACAACGCTGCTTGATACTGTGGAACCATCTCAACTAAAAGCTTAAGTTAATGGTTGAAGCTCCAAGATTGGTTTATACTCTAACATGCCCCCTCACCCGAATGCCCTTTGGGCTTGAAGCGTGGATGCTACAAAGACCCCCTTCATCTTGCGCAAATGAATATAGGGGGTGTTGAGATTCGAACCTGAGACCTCTTGCTCATGTATGACTCTGATACCATGTGGAACCATCTCAACCAAAAGCTTAAGGTAATGGTTGAAGCCCCAAGATTAGTTTTATACTCTAACAGAAACTACCACAAACCCTAATTTTGTAATAATTAATCAGTCCTTCCTCATGTCCCTGCTCGAGATTACAAACCCTAATTTTGCTACAACTATTCAATCCTTCCTCACATCACTACTGCTAGATATTTCCACAAACCCTATTGTTGAAACTTTGTATTATTGATTGTACTATTTGTATTTGTGTGTTGATGTAGTAGTGTTTGAGAATTTTGAACCTTGAAATGGATCCGGGACTTAGTGGATAAATGTCATGGAAATCTCCAGGTTGCAATTGCTTGTGCAAGTATAAAAATTTAGATAGTGACAGTGTGTTTTCAAACTGGGTATTTGGATTCAGATTCATTCCGGGTAGATCCGGGATCGGATCCTAATTTTAGAATCCAGTTTGAAATGGATCCGGGACTGGATCCTAAAATGTGTCTACCTAACCCACTAATCTAGATCACCCTCAAGAACCAATATTAGTGAGCCAAGATCTTTCCCTTTTATTCTCCCAAAATCAGCCCTTCATACATACATGTACTAATTAAGCTCATGACTTAGGGTATGTGTTTTCTCCTGCATATTTTAATGAAATTCTCTAAATGAAAAATGTAGTCCTAAAAGTCAACAAAAAGATTCAAAAAGTCATTCATGCAGAGCCTTAAAGATTTGAGAGATATGGAGTTTAAACCGAGTGCTATCTAGATTTGTGTTAGTCTAGATAAGGGTTCACTCTTGCATTTTTCTGTATTAATCTAGAAGAGTAAATGTTTATCTAAACATTTATTGACAAACTAGACTATCTAACTGAAATTCTTCAACTTGTAAGTCACAAGAAGTCTAATTATTGAGTGAGAAAAAGTTTCAGGAAGTAGACCCCGTTCTGAATATACTAATATCCAGAGAAACGTTTGTAAAGCTTAATGATCTTTATGTAAGGACCCTGGAAACCCATCCACCGCTCCTTGCCACCTTACCAACCTGGTCAGAAGTGGTCTCAACCGCCAGCTGCAACACCTTATCTCCTGTCACCCAATTTTGCACCATCAAAGTTCACCCAATTTTCCTTCTCTAAACCACCTCTTTGTAGTAAAAGAGAGCATACATTGTTGTCTCCTTGCCTTCCCTAATCCCTATAACAACTAGAAAGTTTGTGGATTATTATGGAGTTCCCTACCCCATCCCCCATAGGTAAAGCCCCCCAAATTTGTCACTCTATCGTTGAATCACTCATTTTTATAATGTTATATGGAAGATATACATTCTAGAGATAAGAAATTATGCTCATGCAAATTTCTTCTTGCTTGACCATAAAAAAAAATATTAATTGACACACACATTAATTATAGATGTCAAATAACTTATTATTAATAACTACTATCTCCGTCCCTAAATAATTGTCCATTTGACTAAATTTTGACTGTTGATTACTCACAATACAATGAGTTACAATATAAAATTAATATTATTGTAATTTTTAGTAATATATCTTTCTAATGGTGATAATTTCATATTGTAACTCATTGCAATTTGTGAGTAATCAACGGTCAAAGTTTAGTCATCAAATGGATAATTATATTATTTAGGGACGGATATTTCCTTTTACAATTCATAAAAGCTTGTCTCATTAATATTAAGTCATGTAAATACTAGTTAACTTTTTTAGCGATAATATGTGTCTTATCTGAAGAAGTTTCTTATCATTTATCAAATTACAAATTTTACATTAATATTTTTAATAGTGAATATTAATGATCAATTACAAAAAAATTATATCCGTTGGCTACGCTGATAAACACAAATGATGTTCTAATCAAATCAACTCCATCTGTTACACATATTTTTGACGCTTTTTTGAAATATAAAATAATAATAGATAAAAACATAATTTTATAAAATTTATATGTGATATTATAATTATAGAATTAAATCATATCATTCTATTTTAATTTATTATATAATACTATGATTTTAATGATAGAGAAAGACTCTTATCATTTTCGTAATTTTAAGTTATTTATAAAGATTTTTTACCATGCATTTTTATAATAAAACAAAGTTGTACTGATATAACCACCGTGTGTCATTCATACATAGAATATTTGTCATGTCTAGTCATACTTAATCAAGTGTTAATGAAAAAAATTAAAATTTCAATAAAAAGAAGTGACAATCTACCTACCAATAGGAAATGACAATGATATGCCTTTCATAATTAGTTGGAGAATTTGTTGTTATTTGTTAGCATTGAAAAACAACTGTCAAATTTTAACATGCAAATTTAAATGGGCAAAATAGGAAACATTTTAGTAAAAATTTGTAGCAAGAGAAGCCCAATTTTTTTGTAATTAATCAATAGTGAAAGTCACCACAAGTAAATTATTAATCATTCTTATATTCATAAAAAAAAGTCACCATAAATTATGTGTCTTATGGTAAAATGATAATGAGACAACATTACATAAGATTTAGGGTCTGTTTGACAACCAATTGGTAGTTGATAGTTGTTAGCTAGTGATTGATAGCTCTTAGCTGGTAAGTATTTGAATTAGCTGTTTAAATTAACTGTAAGAAAAGTTTTTGATAAAGAAGTTTTTTTTTTGTGAAAACTACTTCAAAAACTTCTTCAAGTAACTTTTTGAAAACTAACTTATTAGACTCAAAAAGCTAATATGAAAGTTATTTATCAAACACCTCATATAGCATTTTAACTTCAATAAAAAAAATATTAGTCTCCAAAAAATTTTAAAAAATACTTTAATAAATTGGTAACTAAACAACCCCTTGCTATTATTTTCAAAGATCTAATATCTCTGTCCCTTAATGAGTGTCAATTTTCTTAACTACCTTGTCCCCTTTTATTTGTCAAATTTACATTTCCAATAAGTAAAATACTTATATTACCCTATATTACCATTAATTAATGAATCAAAATTTTATTTTACCATTTAAAATTCTCCTTTATTTATCTTTTCCCTTAATGCCTTAATGAGGGGTACACTTGTCCATGCATAATTTTTTCACCCTATTTCCAAGAAGAATTGGTTTTGTAACGTTAGTTTATTTGACATTAAAAAAGGGACGGAGGGAGTATCATGTTCTTTGGATTATTAACTCTTTCCAATCCAATCCAATCCAAACCTTACACAATTCCAAAAAAAATCATCTCTAAAAACACAATTCTCGACAAAAGCATCATAAATTATCCAATCTTATCCATTCAAACTTTATTTTATACAATGTTTGGTTGTAGCGAGCTTCGATACAAAGACAAATAAATCTATAAATAAATAAATAAGTAATAAAAAAAAGTTTAGGCCTGGGCTCAATTATTAAAAGAAATACATATGTGGATTTTCACCAAAATACCTTGACAGAATTTCAGTTTGTTGCTCAAATGATCTTTCTTCATTCTACTCTGAGTTAATTTGGTTGAGATGTCTTGTCAATCAGAATGGATTTTTCTTATTATTTATTTTTATTTTCTTCTGGAGCAAAGCAAGGATTTTTCTTCACTTTTTAAAGTTTTTATCCAAGAAACTTCTATAATTTTTAATGATTAACTACCTGTTCGGTACTTCAGTTGATTTTTCCATGACAATTAGTAAATTCCTAACTTGATAGACTGTTTTTGACCTTTTACCCCTAAATTCCATTTGTTGCTAATTTATGAGTTATTCCACAAACAAGATGATACTTTTTCCAGTTCTACAGTTGTAAGGTACATTTTGGTCTTGCTCTTATCATAAATATATTAAACTAAGTTTTATGTTGAGGTTTAATCTTTAAATAATGTAGGAATTCTGGTTACATGATATTAAATCGAAATCAAAATTAATACTAAAAACATCCCGTCCAGACGAGATATGAATGAGTTAGATATAAATATATAATAGCTTTATCCCTAAATTTTACAACTTAGAGAGACTAATTTCAAATGATTTAAGATTTAGATATATATAGTCAATGCCTACTACTCTATATAAGAGAAATAGTAAATATTTAATGAGACATTTTACTTTACTCCATTATTATCTAGGTTGGAAAATATAAAATTTTCAAGTATCTAAATTATGGACAAACCTTCTTACGGCTTACAAACAACTAATAATTAATAATACTTTTAAAAATTTGAATAAAACATTTGATTAGCTTACATAATTTATCGATCTTCTTATATTAGATAATATGAAGAAATCAGCCAATTTTATATCAGCCTTGGAAATAATTGTTTTTACTAAAAGAAATAAATTCCCACATTGTCAATTTATGCCGAAGTAAGATCGAAACCATTTCTATTGGCGTTGGTTCAAGTTTTTGGTTTTTTGTCATGTTCGTTGGGATGGTAAGTAAAATGTTACCTACTCTTATAGTCTTACTTACCTTACGTCCTTACCTTACCTTGTACCATAACCAACATATTTTTACATAATTTATATTTCGAATTCTTAATTTATATAGAGATATGACATTTATTTATCTTCACTATGTACCTTATCTAACTTTTCTTGCCTAACCTCACTTATTTTACCTTACATTATTTACCCATCTCTTTGCTTACCATCTAAAAAAACAGAGATCATTTTAGGTCTTGTTTAAATCATATTATTATTCAAGAGAAAAGTTTCTTAACCATAATTTAAATTATGATCTCAACTATAAAGTATAAACCAAATCAAACAGCTAAACTATATATTGACTTAGCTATCTTCATGACAAGGAAATCAAACAAATATGACTACCAATATGACTACCAATATGCCCCATAGTCATTTATAAATTTGCATATTGTGTACAAGTATCATTCATTTAATAGTAGTTTATGCATGGTTGTTTAATTAATCTGTCCAATAATAAAATAATATGTAGGCAATTTTAAGAACCGATTATAATTTTATGAAATTTAGTCTATTTATTTGAGTAGATAACTTTATATATCAAGTGACATAAGAGAGATAAGAGCCATCAATTTTTCTATTAATAAAAATCCATGATGGACAACAAACTATATATACTTACAAGTACTATATATATATATCCAAAGAAAATGTATTTTCAAATAAGTTCTAAATTGTAAATTCTAACAAAACCTCTATCCTAAAAATATTGTGCACGATTAACATTTGCGGTTAAAATTTATAAACTCTGACTACTAATTTATCAAATATTATTTGGATTCAAAAGCATAATTTAATACTTTCTCCGTTCCATATTAATTGACACTATGACTAAATTTTGACCATTATTATTCATAAATTACAATGAGTTACAATATGAAATTAGTCGTTAGAAAAATACTTTACTAAAAATTACTTTTGATTTTTTTATAATATCTTGAAATATTTTTTTGAAAAAAATAATTAAGTCACCATATTAATTACAAGTCTCATTGATTGTTTGTTGGGTTATTGGATTCTAATAATACGAACTTTAGGCCATATAAGACTTAATAATACGAACTTTCGATTTGATTCTTAATAATACGAACTTTGATCCCCTGTTGGATATAGTAACACGCCACCGAGTTAGTGATTATTTGACTCGTCGGAAAGATGAGTTGGTAGGCAAGGCATGTGTTCTTCCTTGTTTGACCTTGCCAACTCATCATTTGACCCTAAAAAAATGCCATGTCAGCCCTTTTCTTCATCTTCCTCCCTCTTTCTCTCTCTATCTCGATTTCAAGCTAGCCCCCTCCCCCCTTCAATGGCTGCCACAGTACATACGCGCACAAGCACATACCCAGAACAACTCCATGTAAAGCACAATCAAATCAAACAGAGCAAAACTATCTCCACCGATCCGAAAACTAGCTCAAACACTAAACACAAACACAAAACACCGCTCAAACGCAGCATACCCTAAAACCTCCAAAATTAAAATTAGGGTTTCGAGCAAACATCACCAACCCCTCAAATTACCCAAAATTAAGAGCAAATAAAAAGAGAACATACCGGAATCAGTGCGATGAGCAGGAGGAGCAAGATGATCGGGCGAAGGGCGTGGGATAGAGAGAGCACTGTCAACAATCGGCGGGGTGTTTGAACCAATGCTAGTGTTGGTTTTGACGGAACCATTAGAGGTCAGAGGCTTAGGTTGAGCGTTTCCCTGGGTGAGCTTGGCGGCGGCGGAAGCGGCGGGTTTCGGTGGTCCTGCGGCGGATTTAGCGGCCGACGGTGAGAATTTCCGGCGAGCGGCGACGATGGTGTTAGTGCAATCGGCGAGGGCCTTCCTCCTGGACGACGATCTTCGCTGGGTATTCATTTTTGTGAATCTGGAGTTCAATTGGGTTTGGTGATCATCCAGTTAACGAGTTTTAGAGAGAGTGAGAGAGACAGAGGAGAGAGAAAGAGGGAGGAAGATGAAGCAAATTGTGGCAGCCATTGAAGGGGGGAGGGGGCTAGCTTGAAATCGAGATAGAGAGAGAAAGAGGGAGGAAGATGAAGAAGAGGGCTGACATGACATTTTTTTAGGGTCAAATGATGAGTTGGCAAGGTCAAACAAGGAAGAACACATGCCTTGCCTGTCAACTCATCTTTCCGGCGAGTCAAATAATCACTAATTCGGTGGCGTGTTACTGTATCCAACAGGGGATCAAAGTTCGTATTATTAAGAATCAAATCGAAAGTTTGTATTATTAAGTCTTATATGGCCCAAAGTTCGTATTATTAGAATCCAATAACCCTTGTTTGTTTCTACTTGAATATTTTCCCTCACAAACATAAAATTGTTTACTCTATGGCTCTGTGATACAATCAAGGGGTACTGGTTTTATCAACATTTTTTTGTATAAAAGAGAATTAAAATTAAGAGGTGATATTATCAAGAATTAATTTGAAAAGACAAAAAAAAAAAAAGAGGTTAGAAGTTTGCTTTGATTTCAGAGAAGTCTTAAGGTCTACGCATAGAAGCGTGAAAAACTGGCCTTGGGATATCAAAAGGCGCGAAAGTCCTTGCCTTGGTTTGCTTTTTTTCTTTTTTTAATTAATGACTTTGTTTCAAGAATCTCTTGTAATTTTGTGCATTCTTCATAATTACACCCCAACTAATCAATTTTTTGGTAATTCATCCCATGCATCAGAACAGGGATTTTTATTTATTTTTGTCTCTCTGTGATACAATTAAGGAGTAATAACTTCTTAATTCAGTTTTTTCATTTTATATATTTATGATTGTAGTATAATTTTAATGATATATTAATTATCATTATTATTATTATTATTATTTTATCCATAATAATTAATTTTTATATTAAATATAAGTTAGCTTTAAAGGTATATTTAAGTAATTTCTTTATTAAATATCCTACATTTTTTTTGTGATATTGGTTTCCTATTATGTGTCACTTTTTAACTAATTTTCCTTATTTTATATTATATATGATCACTTTATGATTTCAATGACATGTTATATTTCACATTTTACCTTAATAATCAATTTTTCGCAATGTTGGTTTTAAAGGATATTTAAGTAAAAATTTTATTAGATACTCATTTGTTGTGATATTGGTTTTTCTCCACGTACCCCTTATGAATGATGAGGAAAATAATACAGAGGCAGTAGAATTAAATGTAGAAATATAGATATTATGTATATTTCCTTACAATTAAGAACCATGCATAAAATATGTCATTATTGATGGACTTGTTCAAATGAACCCCTTATGACCAATAACTAATTATAGGTATGAAAAATGATATTACAAAAATATAAAACTATTAATTTGAATTAAAGTAAGACAGTTGAGAAAATGTCTCCTAATAAGACTCATATTATCAATTTATAATTTTTTTTTATCAACATCACTCTATAATAATAGTATGTTTTAATGTCAGTTAGATGTAATATTGCAAACAAAAAACAACCTAAATTTAGTATAAGAGATAATTTGAACTAATTTTCCTATATCATTCATAAGAACTTTAATCACCAACTTTAAATTTAAATAATGTATACTATTAAGTTATAAAAATCTTGCCCTTTGGCGATAAAAAAAAGTTACAAGAAATCCTCAAATGCGGACAAGTATGTAATTTTCGTTTTTCTTAAAATAGTATAAAATACATTTGAAATTAAGTTAATTCTTCTGGGATCGATAACTTTTTAATATTATGTCAAACAACAATACGATGATTTAAACCAGTCTCAAAAATTTATTAGGAAGCTTAATTATCAATAAGCAACTAATTGTAAGCCACAAAAAACATATCCAAACAAACAAATAAAAAAAAGTTACCTAGTATACCTAAAGTGTGACACAATTAATAAAATATAAATTGAAAGGTTGATATGTAGGTAGGTCATTGATATTGTTGGATGCTTCTTTTATGAATTTTAGGAAATGGACATTTGACCAAGTTGTAAGAGGAAGAAGAGAGGACAGAAAGAAGGGTCTAGGATGTTTGGAAAGTTTTGGGATCTTGTACACACACACAAACAGATTTATTCATTTTTTAAATTAAATTAGATTAAACAAATGAGGTTTAATTTGGCCTTAATTTGACAGAATTAATTAGTCAATTAATTAATCCTAACCACAGTGTCAACTAGGGTTGTGTACTTGTGTTGCTGTGCATGTGACCCTTATTAATTTTATGTTGCCAAAATTAATACCACTCTTATCAAATCCACTCTAGCTACCACCTTATTATGCATATCATAATTTATGACAACTATGCTTATAATAATAATATTAATAACTCTAGCCCCTAATTTTTTTCCTCCTTTGTATGTGTTAGTACAATTTTTGATTATTTTTGCTACTTTTCTATTATAATTCTCAGGATGGTAAATTTGTTAAAATGTGAATCTTACCGTTTTTTATTAGCTTTGAATAATCGAAAAATGTGGTGTATTAGAAGCTTTGAATAATCGAAAAAACACATATGGTGTGTTTTTTCTTTTGGGGAGGAGAAATATTCAATTAATCTTACTATTCTAATAAGAGAAAAAACTCCAAAGTTACTTAATCCTATATTGTTCCTCTTAAATAGTCTTAATGTGTTTTGTCTTGGTTTATCAAAATTTGCAATGCACATATTTTTTTACTACCCTAAAAAAGATGAAGTTTGTTTTTGTTGAAGTGTATGTTAACTCTACAAAATTTGCAGGAGGTACGAAAAAGTTGCATACAACAATATATATTACTCTTAATATAGGGTTCTATTTTCATAGACCGGGTATGAAGAGTTCTGTACATAGATATTTTATCTCAGCAAGATTTATTGTATGGTTAGAGATTGATTTCAATAGGGGCATATAGAAAATATTTTGAATAAAAAATAATAAATAATTAAATAGAAAACTATTAGCATACAAAGAAATAATAAATAATAATGCTAAAGTTAAAATTTTAAAAATAGTAAAGATAAATTTTTAAAAATACTAAAAATTTTAAAATACTAAATTTTTAAATTTAAAATTTTAAAATGAAATACTAAAAAATTTAAAAACAACATAAAATAAAGTGAAAAATAAATAAATAAATAAACATACAAATATGTTAATAAATGCAAAAAAAGCATTTCAAGACAATAAATAAATATAACCGGAAATAATTTAATTACTAGAATATATTGAAGATTTGAATAGCACTTGGCATAACTCATTGGCCAAGTAATAACCTATCTAACATTAATTAATTCTAGCCCTCCACATTATTATTACAAAAAATACTTTCATAAATCTTTAATGCTGTAATTTTTGATAAAAATTATACTTCTAAAATTTATAGTCAAATAATATCCTAAAAACAGTAAAAGAACAGTCAAAGTAACAATATGAGATATTCTAGCCTTGTAGGGAGGAGGGAGTAGTAGATGTGATAAAAAAAATAATAATAATACACGAATTTGATGCAAGTAATAATACTACATGAAAAATAAAAATCGAGTTGTTATGGCAAAAAAAAGAAAAAGAAAAATGAATAAGAGTAGACCCGAGTTTACCCGAACCCAAATTTTTATTGTCCGAACCTAATTTTAATTTCGTCCCGGAAAAATCGGGTCTGAATATAGATTTTTCGTCCGAATTTCGATATTGACATAATTGATCGAATACTCGAACATAAAAGTGTTCTTTTTTCTATTATCCGAACCTAATTTTAATTTCGTTCAAATTGTGTGATCCAATATAAAATCAAATTTAAACATAAATTTGTCATCCAAATTTTAATACTGACCAAATTTATTAGACCCGAGTTTACCCGAACCCAAATTTTTACTAACGCTAAACAAGAGTCCAAAATCCCAAATCCAAATCCCCAAAAATAGAAACAAAGGCGCTTGGGAACACCGGAGCAAAGAGCGCGTGAGGCAGACAAAGCTTACGACTTTTACGTACAGGTTGAGGAGGAGAGAGAAAGAAAGAGAGTAGAAAGTCTCAGTCAGATCTGTGTCCGTTGAGAGTGCTGGAACAAACCAACAAATTTAAGAATTTTGGTCTATTTTTTCTCCTTTATTTTTTCCCCAATTAATTAATTAATCCCTTCATCAATCCATCCAGTTACTCTAAAAATAAACCCCCCTCAAAAAAATATTTATTTACCTAAATAATTTAATAATAATAAAATTTTTGGATGAGTCTGATCTTTCCAATCACAAAAATCTAATCTTTCCCCTTGGTTTGATATATAAACATACTCTCACACGCTTTAACCACTTTTTCATGTCAAACCTCACTTCTTCCTTCTCTCTCTTCTTCTTCTTCATCCACACTTGCCCACTTTCTCTCTCTTCCTCAAACCCCCCCAATTTCTTCATTCTACAACAAATCTCCCTCACCCACCTCTGATTCATTCACTTTCTGCTCAAATTCCCACTTTACTTGCACTAATTTTCATCAGGTATGAGCTTGAATCCCTCTCTTGACTCTCATTTTGACTCTTGATTGTGTTTTTCTGGTTGCTTATCAGAAATACCCATTTCTCAATTCGAGTTTGTATTCTGATTCAGGTTCTGGGTTTTCTTTTTGGGTCGATTTTGTTGAGTTTTGAGCATCTGGGTAGTTTTTGTTGTTGTGTGAATTGAACCAAAATCCCTAAATTTTGTTGCAGGGTTTGATTGATAACTTGGAATGCAATGATTAACGTGATGAATCCGAGTGAAAAATCCTCGATGAAAGAGGTGGAAAATTGCTTGGATCCTCAACTATGGCATGCTTGTGCAGGTGGTATGGTTCAAATGCCCCCTGTGAATTCCAAAGTGTATTATTTTGCACAGGGACACATTGAACATGCCCAAGTGAATGTTGATCTCAAATCTTACCCTAAAATCCCCCCTTTTATTCCCTGTAGAATCTCCTCAATCAAGTACCTAGCTGACCATGAAACTGATGAGGTTTTTGCCAAGATTAGGTTAATCCCTATGAGAGACTCCACCTTTGATTTCCCTGATGATGTTGGTTTGTTAGGTGGTGGTGCTAGTGGTGGTGATGGTGAGGGTTTAGAGAAACCAGCTTCGTTCGCCAAAACCCTAACCCAATCTGATGCCAACAATGGTGGAGGGTTCTCTGTCCCTAGGTACTGCGCCGAGACCATCTTCCCTAGGTTGGATTACTCGGCCGAGCCCCCGGTTCAGACCATCTTGGCTAAGGATGTCCACGGCGTAACGTGGAAGTTTAGGCATATTTATAGAGGGACTCCTAGGAGACACCTCTTGACTACTGGTTGGAGTAACTTTGTGAATCAGAAGAAGCTCATTGCGGGGGACTCGATTGTGTTTCTTAGGGCGGATAACGGGGATCTCTGTGTGGGGATTCGGAGGGCGAAAAGGGGGATTGGGGGTGGGCCTGAACCGCCCTCGGGGTGGAACGGGAACTGTGGGGCCCCGTATGGTGGGTATGCCGCGTTTTTGAGGGAGGATGAGGGGAGTAAGATGATGATGAGGAATGGTGGGGGTGGTGGTGGTGGGGCCTATGGGAAGGTGAGGCCGGAGTCGGTGGTGGAAGCGGCCGGTTTGGCCGCCAGCGGGCAGCCGTTTGAGGTGGTGTACTAC
The DNA here is from genome assembly GCA_029582165.1 of Portulaca oleracea. Taxonomy (NCBI): domain Eukaryota; kingdom Viridiplantae; phylum Streptophyta; class Magnoliopsida; order Caryophyllales; family Portulacaceae; genus Portulaca; species Portulaca oleracea. The sequence goes on from CM055873.1 coordinate 46,714,880, forward strand.
CCGAGGGCGAGTACGCCGGAGTTCTGTGTCAAGGCGTCTGCTGTCAGGGCGGCTATGCAGGTGCAGTGGTGTGCTGGGATGAGGTTCAAGATGGCTTTCGAGACTGAGGACTCCTCCCGGATTAGCTGGTTCATGGGGACCGTTTCCTCGGTTCAGGTGGCGGATCCTATCCATTGGCCCAACTCCCCTTGGCGGCTTCTTCAGGTATACATACATACATACCACTTTTGCTAACTATGTCTCTGCGTTTGATTGACATGCTTGAAACCGACTGTCGAAACTTTCAAAAACAATACCCTTTGGGATGTTGCTAATGGGTTTTAAATCTTGGGTCAATTGAAACCGTTGTCTTTGAATATGGGTATTGGATTCGGAATTCGATTGTCAAAAGCTTTTGGAAAATACCCTTTAGGATATGATGTTATTGGATTTGGATTTGGATTTGTCGACATTTCCGAGAAAATACCCTGTTAGTATGTTTTGCTAATGGTTTACCCTCAACATCTCGATGTAGGTTGCTTGGGACGAGCCGGATCTCCTCCAAAATGTGAAGAGAGTGAACCCATGGTTGGTTGAGCTCGTGGCGAGCATGCCGACGATCCACATGTCCCCATTTTCCCCACCGAGGAAGAAGCTAAGGCTTCCTCAAGCCCCCGATTTCCCGTTTGTGGACCAACTTCCGATGCCATCGTTCCCGAACAACACCCTCCCCCCTCCTCCCCCACCTCACCCGAGTGCCGGGGGAGGCGGTCCCTTGTTTGGTTTGGCAGATAAGGTTGTCCCTGCAGGCGTACAGGGAGCCAGGCATTCTCAGTTTGGACAGTTCCTGTCTGATCTCCACTTAAACAAACTGAGTTCGAGTTCGGGTCTTTTCCCCAACGGACCGAGCAGTCATCATCACCCCCACCCCCACCACCACCACGGTCCGAAGGTGCTTCCCCATGGAAGCTTCCTAGCGGCGACAAAGCCCAAAACGAGCGAGAACTTCTCGTCGTTCCTCACCATGGGGATCGTCCCGGATCAAGACCCTAAGAAAGACGGCGGCATAGCAGCAGCGAAGGAGCCCACGTTGAAGCTGTTTGGGAAAACCATCCTCACCGAGCAGCAGATCTCGCAGAGCTCCTCCTCGGGGGACTCGACCGGGAGCAGCAATTCCGATGGCAATTTGGAAAAATCGGGGCAAAACTTGTCGAATAGCTCATCAGATGAAGGTTCCCAAAGCTGTAGAGACCACCATCAAAGCAACAACAGCAAGACCAAGCTCGGGCTTGGGGGCAGTCAAGGTCAAGGTCAAGGTCAAGGTCAAGGTCAAGGTCAAAATTTCAAGGTGCTCATGGAGGAATCGGAGGATGTAGGTCCAACCCTCGGGCTTTCGGCTCTCGGGTCGTACGAGGACTTGTACAAAAGGCTGGCTCAACATGTTTGGCAAGGGAAGGTCCGAGAAGCCGAGCAATGTGGTGCTACATAGATGGTCCATCCACCCGATCCCACCCAAACAAACCTCTGCAACAACCGATGTGCAGTTCTGTTCGATCCAGATGTAAGCAGTCTTCCAAGCAGAAAGGCTGATTACGAGTGAATTAAAAGGACAAACAAACATGTCCTTGTTACGATTATTTCGGCTTGTACAGGCTTAACCTTGGAAAACTTTCAATCTTTCTTCAGAGTTCTTGATGAGAGTGAGGGGGAAAGAGAACCTCACTTCATCATTTGGTTTATTAGGGATTAGTAGTGAGTTTATTTATTGCCTATGTATTTCCATCTTTTTGCTATTTCAAGATTTAGCCACCTTCTATGTCTACTACTAAGTAAAGGAAATGGCTCCTATCCATTTCAAGGTTTGTGGCCTTGAAATGGCAAGGAGCCTTGTTCCGCCCCGTCGATCATCCATTTCTTTCTATGTAATTCAAGACAAACACTATTTCCACTCCTTGCTAAATCTCTGTCTTTGTTCGTATTCTCATGGATCAATCTAATCTAACCGGTAAAGTTATCCAATACAGGGTAAAATCCGAACTGAATTCAGTTTTTACACGTCTTTCTTAGTCCCGAATGTTCAATAATGAAGGGTAAACATCACGAAAGCCCGATTATGGGTAAAAGAATCACATGTACACAAAAACTCGGGATTAAACTCAATTGTCATACGTCTTTCTTAATCCCAACGATCGATAATGAAGGATAGACATTAGGAAGGAAGGATTGATAGGGACGGGATGAAAATTGGTTGATAATAAGATAAAATAAAGGGTCATAATCAAGAAATACTAATTAGAAAAGGTTTTGGTTGGAATGTTGTTGCTAAATTCAAGTCAAGTTGTTGGTTGTTCACACTATGAAAACAATTGAGAATTTGAGATTCCACCAAGTATATATATATATTGTTCCTTACATTTTGCCTATTGACTTGTGCTCATTTTCCATGTCCAAACCTTAGTATATACTATACTATGTTTTTATTTAAAGTTGAGCAAGTCATAAAATGTGGAATTAAATAGTGTGAGCTGTATTTGCATCACCATTTAAAACACCATGCTTCTCACCCATCATCCGTGTTTCGGGTGAGATCATTTTTATTTTATTTTTTTAAAAAAAATTATATACTTATAGGTGGAATTTTGTCATTATTATAATCGGGTTGGATCCCAAAATATATCACCCACTTTTGTTTTCATACTACACTCAATATCAATTGAAATCTACGTTTTAAATGGGTAATATTCTTTAGGTGTGTTGCAAAAAGTGGTTATATATAGGACATAAATAAAATAAACAATGATTTAAGAAAAGAATAGTAATTTAAGTAGTATTATTTATTATCCAATGATTGTACATAAAGTTAGCATACTTTTTAGGCTACTGTGCGTACTACTTAAACTAGGAATTAGTTAAACAAATTAGAGCAAAAAGTAAGGTTAATTAAATGATAGCTAGCTAGCACAAAACCATAAAAATGAAAATGTTAAAATGATAATACTCAAGTAATTAAAGAGAACCAAATTAACCAGAAATATTTGTTTTTTGAAATATGTTCTATTTCTTTAGTAAGATCAACGATTTAGATAATATATCTGAAATATTACAAAGGAGTTAATCAATTTAACGAATATTAACACAATATCTTAAAATTAAATATTTAAAAGGTCGTTCTTTTCAAAGTATTATATACAATTTATCGATGATCAGTGTTGTTTGGTAGTGATAAGTGTTAATTAATATTAATAAATGTTAGTTGGAATTAAAAATATGACCAAATGGGAACAAATGTAGCTTGGTGGTTGCCGAATATAAATCATAACTATTGTACGTTTACGATCGATCAATAACTTAAAAATTGAAGGAAATGTACAATATATATGAACTAGCTTAGCCAGATATTTATAGTTATAGTACAATGAGTTGTTATTAGGAACTTCCTAGTCTATATAGTAAGGTATTATGATATTCTCTTACATTTTCTTTTTGGATATAAAAATAATAATAAGGTTAGAAATGAAAAAATAAAAAAAGGATTTATAATTGTTAAAACTACATTACTTAATAATTTTCCCTCTACAACTTTTTTTTTTTTTGGTTTTACAACAAGCTTAATTAGTAACTTGGAGGGGTCAACTAAAATCCCAAAAAGGTGGCATAAAAAAACCGACATTATTCCTAGAAAGTAGGTGGAAAAGACTAATTAAATTATTGTTATTAGTTAAGAAATGAACATAGAACAGAAAGGGGAAAGAAAATGGAGTGAGATTTTAGGGAGATTAACCCAAAGCCGGGTCTTAAGGCAAGAGATGTGCTTATGGTTGTGGACCAAAATATTAGGTAACCTTTTTTGTTTTTCTTTTGTTTTTTTTTTCCACTTTTTATTTACTCCCTCTCTGGTCCCATATTAATTGTCGCCTTTGACAATCGTACAGTTAAATTTCAAAAATTTTGACCTTTAAAGTTTCAAATATATAATGAGTTGTCATAGAAAAATACCACCATTAGATTCATAACGAAAATACTACTCACTCCGTTACATATTAATTGTCGTCTTTGAAAATCGTACAGTCAGATTTCAAAAATTTTGCCATAAATTTCCCAATATATGAGTTGTTATATAAAATTACCACCATTAGATTCGTAACGGAAAAATACTATCGTAAAAGTATAATATTGTGATTGTTGATAATATATAATGCAAGAAATTATCAATCAAAGAATGATATTGGAGATCGTAGAAGTTAAAATTATGATAATTAATATGGAACGGAGGGAGTTTCATAAAACTATATATTGCAAATGTTAACAACATATTATGTAAAAAATTATCAATCAAAGAATCATATCGAAGACTGAGAAAGTCAAAATTATAATAATTAATATCTGACGGACGGATTATTGATTAGGTTTCCATTGTTTTTGCCCCCTTTTATGTGCTTGAAAAGTCAAATGCCTTTAATAACTAAAAAAGAAAACCTTAATTAACAAAGATGTGTTGTAGAGTAGAGTTGTAGACACAAACATCTTCCACACGTGGGGATCCTCCTATTCACCCGCTTGATCTACCACGTTACCCTCTCTCTATTTTTAATTTATTTTATTTTTGGGGATTGGATTTGGTGCAAATGTATTTTCAAGCAAAGGAGTCTATACATATATTGTCTACACTTACCAAAGTTTTTGTTTTTTGAAAAAAATATTTACTTTGAACTTATTAGGGGGATTGTATGTATCTCGTGAATATCTTTTGGTTGGGAGAGACTATAGCTCCAGAAAATGTGGGTCTAGGTAGTTTCCGGTTCATATAAATCAGACATCGGATGAAAATTTGACATTTAAGATACTAGCTTTTTTTGTATGTTTTTTGGGTCAGGAAAAATATTATGTTTAAATTTCGAGTCGAATTGATCAATGTCAAAATTTGGACAAAATTATATGACTGTACTCGAGGTTTTCCAAATCGGACATATTCGAACTATCGGGTCGGGCATATTTTCTCCAACCTTAGGACTTAGGAGAGATAAGAAAATCCTTTATGTCTAAATATTTTTAATATTAAGTATACTTTATAACAAGAATTTAATTATCGATCATTTGGTTGGGAGGGACAAAAAAAAAAATCATTAATGTCTAAATATTTTTAGCATTGAGTATTTTTATATCAAAATTAAGTCATAATTTTCATATATTTCAAGTTTCCATTAGGATTTAAATTTATTACGTATGAAAATTGTAGGTCGAAGTGTCATGTTTAAGATGATTATATAGTTTAATACTTATTATCTTATTCTCAGTTTATAAAATTTACTAATATATAGTTGCTTTCAAGATAGAATAATCTGCATGCCCTTCAAAAATTAGTGTATATATGAATAATGTTATTGTTATTTTTAGTTAAGCTAATAATATACAATTCATTTTAGTGGCTATCAGAAAACACCATAATAATTAAATTTTGGATAAATTTAAAGGTCAACTAAACAAATCCTTATGAGATCAGTGTTTAGAGATCCCACAAGTCACCAGCTCACAGCAAACGAGTGATTAGTACAATGGTTACTGTTTTTTCGAATTCTTATGATTATTAAAATAGTACATTAATTTTCTCAAAAATATAAAAAAATAATAATAATGAAATGAGCTGTAAATTTTAAGGAAAAAAAAATATTCATTGAAAGTCACCTGTGACTTGCGACACTAGGGGACCTCATCTTGTGCCGTAATAGCTGGCGACATTGAATCGTTGCCTTCCAAGAAATAAACCATTGAATAATTTAAATTATTTATTTATTTATTGATTTTGTTGTTTTTCTTTAGAGGAGGGTAGTGTCTACATCTTTGAAATAATACGGTCAAATTTCAAAAATTTTGACTATAAATTTTTCAATATATGCAAAGAATTGTTATATAAAATAACTATCATTAGATTCATAATGAAAAATACTATCATAAGAGTATATTGCAATTGTTAGTAACATATTATATAAGAATTATCAATTAAAAAAGGATATTGAATACTGGAAAAGTCAAAATTATAGTAACAATTAATATAAGTAAGAGGTAGTACTAATACTATCTCCATCCCAAAATATTTGTCATTTTACTTAACTTCTTTGTTCCATTTATTATTCCAACAATTATAATTACTTTTCTACCCTTAATTAATACTCCCTCCGTCCCAAATTAATTGACATTTTGACTAAATTTTTATCGTTAGTTATTCATTAATTATAATAAGTTACAATATGAAACTACCTCCATTGTAATTTTTAATAAAATATCTATCTAATGACGGTAATTTCATATTGGTACTCATTGTAATTTGTCAGTAATTAATATTTAGCCCAATATCTATTAATTTGGTACGGAGGAAGTAAATTCATATTTAGTTTTGTAGGGGAGACAGTGATTAATATTAAGCATCGGGATTGGAGTCAAAGGTGCATTGTGATTAGCAAAGGCATAATGGTGGATTAACTGTTACATTTAAGGGTTTGTCGGTCAATGACTTTTTTCTTGCTTATCTTTAAATTAAATTAAATTAATTAATTATGGAACCCACTACATCACGTCATGTTTAACTTGGGTTCATGCAAAAACAAGTGACACGAATTTGTACATATATGTCTCTGAATTTCTTGCATTTGGATGGGAGGGATGCTATTAACGATGTGATGTGTGCGTGTGCACATGTTCTTTCTATCCTTTCAATTTCACCCCCTGTCTTTCAATTAAACCTTACTTCACCTGTTATTGGTTAATTGTCATTTTTTAAAATCATACCGTCAAAATTTGTAAATTTTAACCGTATATTTCTCAAAAATATACAATCAGTTGTTATATATAATTTCTATTATTAAATTCGTAATGAAAAGTATTATCGTAAAAATATAATATTGCAATTGTTAATAAAATATTATATAAAAAAAAATTAAAAATCAAAGAATAATATTGGAGATCGTTACAGTCAATAATAATAATAATTAATATGGAATGGAGGGAGTAATATTTATGATAAAATTGAAAAATATGTGTTTTGATTAAGAATACATCTAACTTAAAATAACTTTACAATAGATTTTGTGTAAAAATTCATAATAAATAAAATTAAGATAAGTTCAAATAAAACGAGTTGAAGAAATTTGCATATATAGTAAATTAAAGATATGTAATTGTTATTTATATGTACAAGGGACACCACACTAACACGCAATATAAGGGATTCAGATATAGGCCGTCGCCTTCCCTTCATAAATTAATATTCATGGAGAGTTCAATCGATCAACTACATTTGTTTGTACATAAAAATTAATATTTGTTTATGTTTTGATTGAGATATTTTGATGAGGTAGATCACCAAAAGTTATTCACATTGAAAGTTACAAATTAAATGAAATTGATTCCAGAATATGGCAATTTGCCTTTATTCAACTTCCACAAGGATTATATATTAAGATACCATATGACTCAATCAAATTCCAACTTTATTTGACATCAAATTGAAACAAAGATGACTTGACTTGAAGCAAATCTAGTCTTAATCCAATTAATTATGCTGCTAAGTCCCATTAATTTACATGGTCTACTATTCTCCACTATGCTACAGCTAGTATGTGTGAGGCATATTCTTATTTTTAATATCCAATATTACTTGGAAGAAATTCAAAAAGTTAGATAAAAATTTTGAATGCAAATATACATAACTCCCTCTATTTCATATTAATTGTCATAATTTTGACTTTTATGGTCTTCAGTATCACTCTTTGATTGATAATTTGTTGTATAAATATGTTATTAACAATTGTAATATCATACTTTTATGATAGTATTTTTTATTACAAATCTAATGATGGTAATTTTATATAGTAATTTACAGTATATATTGAGAAATTTAATATGGAATGGGGGCGTATTTTGGTAGGTGATATGCACAAGCTAGCTATCCATATTTTTTGGATGATTATATACAATGAACTTATGTACTCCCTCCGTTCTATATTAATTGTCGTATTTGAAAATTGTGCAGTCAAATTTCAAAAATTTTGACCAGAAATTTCTCAATATATGTATTGCATTGCTATATAAAATTACAGTCAATAGATTCGTAAGAAAAAATACTATCATAAAGTATAATATTGCAATTGTTAATAACATAATATCTTAGAAATTATCAATTAAAGGGTGATATTGGAAACTGTAATAGTCAAAATTATGATAATTAATATGGAAGGGGGAGTATGTAAAATTATGTAAAATTGATATAGTTCTCTTTATTTGCTTAAGAGGAGATCATGCAAAAGATCAATACACAATACACAACAACACAAAACTCAAACAGGCAGCAGAGAAAGAAATTAAGATTCTGTGAATTGTATGAATTTAATGACATACACATACACCAATATGAATTATAATTAATTAATTGTTGTGTTAATTAATTAGTTACAGTTGTGTTTATTTATATATTAAGATGATGATAAGACTGATCAGAAGGCAATTTCTTTGGCTCTGGCTTTGCCTCTGCCGTTGGGGTTGCCCTCTTTTCAGGATTTCTGCAGCAAAAAATACATTTAAAAAAAAAAACATATTATTTGTACTGCAGTTAAAATAATAGTAAATAAATATTCCTGTTGTTTGTCTGAGTTGTTTAATTTGTTATAGTAGTAGTAGTTAAGTAATTGGATGAATGAATTTTATTTATTTAGGGTTTGTTGTTTTTGGGACAAATTGACATTGACGTACGACCTGGATTTGGTTAGGAATAGAACTTTCTCTGTCAGCTTTTTTTCTCTCGATCCACTGCTGTCAGATTCCTACACATTAAATTTTTGGTTGCCTTTACCACTTTGCACCCTACCTATGTTATCTACCTCTCTACTCTAGGTTAAAAAAATCTATTACATTTTTTTTTTGTTAGATAAAAGAATTGGGGTTTAGTTAATCTTTATCCAAATGGGTTCACCCTAAATTAGACCTGTTCAACGGGCCGGGGGACCCGCCCGGTCTGACCCAAAAAATACGGGTCAAGGTCATAATTTTAGAAGATGATTTGGTCTGGCCCGAAAAAGTCTAGGCCCTGAAGCATGGTCAAGTCGGGCTCAGGCTAGAGGTTTATGATCCGTCCCGGCCCAACGATTCGACTAAATACATAATTTTTTATTAAAAAAACTCAGATTAGGGTTTAGTTTTTTGTGATCTGATCCGGTCCGACCCGACTGTTGAACAGGTCTATCCTAAACAAATCTTTGGGAATTCATTTTCTTCATCTTCTGTTGTTATTGTTGTTGTTGTTGTTTTATCATCATCATCATCACCAAAAATTAAATCTTAAAAATATAAAATAGTAAACTGCAATAACTGGCTACTAAAGTAAAGTATGTCTTTTTTGCATTTTGGACCCCGAATTTTAGGGGTATTTACATTCTGAACCCTTGGTTTTCAACATTAACAATTTGGACCCTAAAGTTTGTAGGCTGAATAAAAAAGGACCTTAAAGTTTGTGGACTGAAGAAAAAGGCCCCTGTCTCATTTTTTATTTCCTCCCATGTTTGAATTTATCTCCCGATTGACGTCAAACTTTAGGACTATGGTTAAAACTAATATTGAAGCTATAATACACCTCTCTTATTCGTGTCGAGGCTACTTAGACCCCTGAGTACATGGTTTTAAGTAACTCCAATATGAATAAAAGAGGTTTATTATAACTTTAATATCGGTTTTAACCTTAGTCTTGAAGTTTGATGCCAATCGGGAGAGAAATTCAAACATGGAAAGAAAAAGAAAAACGGGAAACGAACTTTTTTTCACCTCACAAACTTTAGGGTCTTTTTTTTTCAGCCTACAAACTTTAAGGTCCAAAATGTTAAAGTTGAAAACTAAGGGTTCAAAATGTAAATACCCCTAAAATTCGGGGTTCAAAATGCAAAAACCCCTTTAAATACTACTTGAATATAGATGTGAAAAACCAACAGCTAACATAGATCGTTGAGTACAAACTTCAGGTACAATACTTGATGTTATATTCCAACTTGTAGTATTTTCTCAACACTCTATGCAAGTGCCTTTTGTTTAGAGCTTTCAAACCCAACAAATTTCTCATTTAATTTCTAAGGAATTATGAGTCATCTGATAAATACTATTTTTGGATGTGTATAATCACACCACTTTTGTTGAGTTCAAATGATTTCAGTCTACTTTTGTTACTAAACCTCCTTTTAGCAAGATATAACATAATCTTCTGTACGTAGGGCAACATGCTAATAAACTTTGGAAGAGCACGTCCAAATTTCTTCTCATTTTTTGTAGCAACTTTTAAGGAAGTGTAGCTGTGTAGATACTATTAACATTTTAACCCTAAAATTTTCAACGTTAGTAACATAGGGCCCTCCAATAATGTGCATGATGAAATAGACAAGTCCCATTAGGGCTACTTGACAAGCTAGGGCTTTTTATTTGACACACTATAGATTATTTGATAATTAATTTGTGAAACTAAAGTCATATAATCACATAATTACCATAAAAACTGTCCCATTTTTCATTATTTGAAAAAGGGTTCACGAAAAACCCCTTTTTAATGCAATTTATTAGATACATTTGGAGCATGTGTTCTAAATATTATAATTATTCACTCATATATATTATGTTATTCACTCTAATTATTATGATTGTTCACTCGCAAACATTAGGAGTACGTACTCTGAATATAAGTAATAGGCCTCAATTATGAAAAAAAATGTAAGTAATAGGCCAAATTTATATTACTATGGCAAAGTATGATTGATGAGACACTCAAAGGTCTACGTGACTTGACAAAACAACAAATGCATGTCATCAACTTTGTCAATATTTGGCCGCGAAGCTATGCAAACATGCACCTACCATTTAACATCTTGTCTTGTTTTCCCCTCTTTGTATGTTATTATTATATCCTACATTATTATTTAGACACAACTACTAATTTTTTAAATTTATAATAAACATTAGTATTCAATAACTTTCCTACTCACGCACATACACACAGATGCATATACATATGGACGTATCTGTTTATAGGGTAGGGGTGGTCGTATCACCCTTAATCCACAAAAACAGTGAATTTAGTATATAATATTAGTTATGGATAATATGTTTTCCAAATGAGTATATATATATATATATATATATATATATATATATATATATATATATAACCATCATTAGTACTCCCTTGATTATTATGACTTTTGAACTTATTTTCTCATTTCATATTCAGTCGCCTTATAATCCCAATAACATATTAGTTATTAATGTAAGAGCCTATAAAATTGAGTAAATTACAGTTACCCTACTTGAAGTTTGTTGTAATAATTTTTATACACTTCACCTTTGTGAAATAATTTTTACTTTACCTCACATAAGCTCTAAGTGTTTTTTTAATCCTACATGAGGTTTGTTGTAATAATTATTATACATAGTCCTACCAATTAATATTTATTGGTATATATAAGTATTGGTCCCATTATTTTCTCTTTTTTTTGGGTAATGTTACTATGAAATTAAATTATTGATAAGAATATGTATCCTACAAAACTTGATTAAAAACTGAAAAAATAAAGAAACAAAGACATTGATTACAGAGCATTGGGATTAACTAGAGCATAATTGCGTATTAACTGGCTATTTAAGAGTTTGTCGGTCAACTATGACAAGTGGAAAGACATTGATTATAGCTATACTTAACTTAATTCTTTAATTAGGAAGATCGAAGATTCCATTCTCGAGGGTCCTTCACCTTCAACCAAATTAACTCACCCTAATTAACGGATTTTTATTGGAAACTTTCTGATTTATTTTATAATATCTCCCACATTATTTTGGATATATATATATATTTTAGTAATAAAAAAATTCATAGTTATTGGACTACGTACCTTGCTAAATAGATTAGAAATTTATATTAGTTAAACTTTATAAATTTTAAATATTATTTTTTGACATAGTCGACGATGTATTATATGAAACTATTATCAGTAAATATGAAAGAAAAATACTATTATGAAAATATAGTATTATAATTTTAAGTAAAATATTATATAAAAAATTATCAATTTAAATAAATATTTGAAATTAAGAAAATTTCAATGTATAATATGTAAAATGAAGAGGAGAATAATAGTGACATAGGTCAATTCGTTGAAGCATGTGAATAGCACGTGGATTTGTAATGAACTTGTTTGTTAAGCTAGATAATTAACTGGTCAACATGGGTTAATTACTTTAGTACATGAAGCCACAATCCAAAAAGATGCTCCCACCGTTTCATATTAATTGACACTTAAACTAATTTTTTTTTATTCTAAAGTAATTGACACTTTCCATTTCTCAATACCTAATTTAATTATTTTAACCTTAATAACTATGACAATTTTTTACTTTTTCAATAAATACAAATTACTTCTACTGACATTCTCTCACTACCTACACCTTGATATCCGAAAAAACACCTTGAAAAATAGTGTTATTTAATTATATGAGTAGTTTTTTTAGTTAAGCCTTGGTATGCCCTCAATGAGATGGGGAATTTTGAACCTCCTATTTATTTAGACTCTTTGGCCCTTTATCTTTCTGAATTGAGGCCCGGCTCGCGTCGTTCCAACGACCTGCGGGGAGCACCTCCGTATACGATCGTGCGCAGTAACTGGGAGTCCTATTACACCTAAGGCCAACTTCAATTCACCAAACTGACGGTTCATCTCGTGTAGTGATTGTGGACTCGTACAAGGATATTGAGTAGACGGTTGATGTATCAGACTCGACCCTATCTTTCATAGCATGCATTCCCATCCGTGCCATGGCCGATTCGGTAAGCTACGTGTCCGGTGCACGGAGAACTGCCTTCGGTCCCCCAAACTTACTTACTCGTGGCAACCTTCCGGCCGCCCAACAACCTATAACGCTAGTCACTACTCCCACTGGGGCTAGGAAGTAAGCCCCACAACCCAAAGCGGCGAAGAATAAATAGAATTTACTACAAAAGCCGGCTAATGGGAGTATTCCTGCGTATGAGAAGATAGTAATAGAGAAGGTAATAGCCGAAATAGGATTCGTTTTGGCTAGAGCGCCCAAATCCGCTATATATTTGACACGGGTTTGCCGTAATGCTGAAATTATAGCGAATGCATCTATCGTCATTGATGCATAAATAAAGAGACCAATTAGTAGTGATTGAATTCCTTCTATGGTTCCACATGAGAAACCAGTACGAATATAACCTACGTGTCCAATTGAACTATGAGCTAGAAGTCTTTTTACTTTCGTTTGAGCCATGGCGGCCAGTGCTCCTAAGATCATAAATTACTCTTAATATGTAAAAAGATGTAAAAGAAAAGAATTGTAGAGTTTGCTGCAAAGTTTGTCTGTAAATTTATTAGGCAAAAAAATAAAAAAAAGGATCGCAGTACACCATCTTTTACTATATTCTATGTTATACTTAATATTACTAATTTATCCTACAAAATTGACAATCTTGTTATTTTTAATATTATTATTTAGGTTAAATTATGTATTTCTTCAATATCTGTAATTTATTACACCAACTATCATTTCCTTAGTAGCTAACCATACTAAAAAAAAAACTAAAAAAACCACAATTTTTTAGTGTTCATGAAATTGTTTTTCTTATAGCCAACTAAAAAAATTGTGTTTGTTTACTCCCTTCGTTTTTTTTACTTGACATTTGGATGATCTTGCTAAAATTAATGGGTGTGAAAATATATAAGGTAGTTAATAGAACATTACTTCAAAATATTTAATTAAAATTAATTTTTAATGTTTTCTTCCATGAATATAATGTTATAGATAAATTTAAACATAGCACTTAATATGCTATTGCAAGTATAAAATGACAATAAAATGAGAAAAATTAATAAAAAATTATTTTAAAAAAACTGATAGAGTAATTATCTCATTGCTTGTACTATTAGCATCTTTAAAAAAAATTATAAAAAAATGAAAGAAGGGAAGTAAGGGAAAAAAAGGGAAAGCAAGTTGTGGATCCCAATCCAAAAAGAAAAAGGAAAAAAAAAGAGAAAAAGAAGGAAGAGTTGGAGTCACGTGCGAGTGGTCTGAAGCAACAATGCCGCCGTTTTGGTGGGTGGGCCTCCTTAATTTCAGTCTCACACTCACACAAATGACATATGCATGACGTTGGATTACTCTTTAAACTCGGATTACTCATTAAACTCCTACTAATCCCATTCATTAATTATGTATTAACTCCATTCAAAGACAAGTTCCGAGACACTTGGGTTTGGGCTACTTATTTAAAACTATGCTAATCCCACCATTATTTATCATCCCCCCTTTTCTTTTTCCTTTTCTTTCTCCCTTAAGACCCTGTTCTTTCACTTAGGATAGATTTATTCCTACGTTACCTGACCTAGCCTTATTTACCTTACTATCCAAAGAATATGGTTATACTTTTAAATAATTTATATTTAAAATTCTTTATTTAACTAACAATAGTTATTTAAAAATAAAAAAGAAATAGATAATACGACAGTTATCTACATCCACTATTTCCTTACCTAACTTTTCTTTCCTTTATCTTATTTTATCTTACCAACCTTAAATAACAGGACCTAAGTTTGTTTATTAACCCATGCATGCTTTTTTTTTTAAGAAAAAAAAAAAACTTGTTAGGTATTGATGAGTGATTGTGGTGGCAAATTTTGAATTAGAGAAACCATAAGCTAATGTGCTAACAAATATTGTAGGCTCTTAAACCCTTTTTTGCCGCCCTTTTTAAAGAGTTGTAACATGTTTTCTCCCCCTAAAGTAGGCTCTTAGACATCTTACTAAAAAAAATAGTGTAGTGATAAGCCTATTCTTCCGATAAATTTAGTTATAATAAAATACAATCTTGGATAGATTTTGATAATTAAAAATCTCAATTTAACCAAATTTACAAACACCTATTCAAACTTGAGTTAAGTTTTGGGCTCAAAATTTGCTAAACATTGTGTGAAGTAAAGTTAAGGTAGAGTCCATTAGACTTATTATGATCAGGCCTATTATGGCCTTATGGGCTGAACCTGATATGTACATAATTACGAATCCAACAAGCCCAACCCATATCCAAACATATATTTCCTTACAAAAGTGATAGAAGGGTTTTTATATACTTGTATAATTGTACTCTTGATAATTATAAGCAGAGGACATCGTCAATATATTTCGCTACGTAAAACTACAATACCATTGTTCATCATACTAACAAGCAAAAGCGTTACGAAGTGTGCAACACAAACTCAAATTGGGTCTTGCAACGGGTACAAAATGTCATATGTAGTAACTGGATCGGAGTCCAGCGGCCATTTATCTCACTCACAAGAAGCTAACGCATTTATCTCGTATGAAAAAATATAGGATCTGTACTGTCAAAAATATTGAGAGAAGCTCAAACATCAAAATAAGGTAATAGAAACAGTGACCAAAAACATAATTACTTGCAGTAAAAAATAAATAAATCTTTTCCTAACATACTATAGGTAGACAGTAGGTATAAAATGACAAAAAAAGATTTTCAAGAACACTACATGTTGATGCATCTCTTGGTAGGCTGGTAATGGTAGATTTTCTGCACCATAGGAACCTCAACCCAATCAATGAAAATTCCAGTGTAATAATTCAGAAGTACCAAACAGAATAAGTTGAGAAATCTAGTGTTCCGATTTTGACAGAAAAACCAATATTGATAATTGATGGTACGAGACTCCTTACTGATGCAAACTGTTTGATCAGTATCTAACAGCAGCAGGACAAAATTACATAATTTTTTCACCAAATTGCAACAATGACCAGAAAAATAAAGAAGTGATTGGCATATGACCAAAACATGTTCCAGAAACTGATTTAACTGATGACAATCTTATTCATCTATGAGTCCTAAATTAATTTCAGTGGCAGAAGCTGATTTAATTGTTTAAAAACCCGACACCTTATTTGTCAGACTTCTCCATGAATACGTAGTATTGTTCAAAAATAAAAGGCAAACAGTAACAAGAACTTCGGTTTTTTTTTTTTGGGGGCAGAAGGAAAAACTTGAAGGTACATGACGAGGATCTTACAGTGACAGACATTTCTGCTTGGTGTAGGGCAATGACCTCGAAGTATTGTTGTGCTGGGCATCTTTCTGCACCATTGTAATTGAATAGTTATTCCAGCTATGAATTCCTTCTTTTATTTTTGATAGACATGTCTCAAAATTGGCTACTGTAAATAAGTTTTTAAGAATTGTGAGTATCAGGATAAACAGAAAACAGTACTTCACATATTAACGAAAACGCCAATCGGAGGTGTGAGCCTTAGATTGAAAGAGGGCGAAGCGCAAAGGCTCCTAGGACTTGAGAACCGGACTTTTCGCACGCAGAAACCTAAGAAAACAAATATACAAGCAAGTTTGAGTTTAAATTAGCAAAAGAAAAAAAGACAAAAGAAAGCAAACAAGACAAGATGTGCTTACAGAGAATTCTGCTGAAGAAGAAAAAGAGAAGGAACAGCAGCTTCATATGCAAAAAAACCCATGAGCTCTGCGCCCTATGCCCCACCAAAAGCCCCCAAAAAATCTGTGCTTTTGGAATAGGCTAGGCTTCGACGTGAAAAACCTAAAGAGGCTGCGCTCCGGGCTTTTGTGGGCTGTTTGCGCCCTGGCGTGCCTTCTAAAACTAAGGCGTGAGCTGGTCTTGGAGTGGTGTTCAAGTGAACAAGAATTTGGTATTTTAAACCTCAAGTCAACAAGAACTTCGATGAATGGTGTTCATGAAGGGGGTTCAAGCAAATAATGTGTAACACTTCGCCCTTTGCGAAAACCTCGAGCTCCTCATCCAACAAAGTGGTGATAAAAACAAGGCTGCAATAGATTCCCTAACATGTATTACCCCATACTTCCGTCACCAGTAATCCTTACATGAACATGAACCACCATCAAAATGATGAAAACGATATGCATCCCTCACGATGATTGCTCGGTTTGAGATCTTGGATACACACTTGATCCAACGATGGCAATCAGTGCAGACGCGAAGATTCTTCATCACACGAAGAGGAATTCTGCTAGATGAGCTTAATAGTCCAAAAGCAATGGCTAATCTTTCACTATGAACATTGGAAGTTAGACCCTTTTCACCATCGGATGGAAGACTTGATTGGTCTTGCTGATAACCTATTTCAGCCACACGCTCGTTCAAATCCTCCAAGAATTCATATATTTGATGTGCTCGAGGGTGGAGATTATCACCAGCATAAAAGGAATGAATTGAGTTCTCGAATTCGATCCAGCTGAGGCCTGGCTCCTTCTTTACCCGTCTCTCTTTCATCATCTTCCTGGCCTCATCCCTAGAAGTCCAACTCCTAACAGCCGAATACATATTTGATATAAGTACATAAGTTGCAGAGTCTTCAGGCTCCAACTCTAGCAAATGTTGCGCGGCAAACTCTCCGATCTCTCTGTTCTTGTGAACGATACAAGCGCTCAAAAGGGTCCTCCATATCAACGCATCAGGTGCAATAGGCATTTCTTCTATAAACTTTCTGGCGCGGTTTAGTAAGCCAGCCCGTCCAAGTATATCGACAACGCAAACATAATGCTCCTGTTTTGGGACTAAACCATGTTCTTTGCTCATGGATTCAAAGTAGCGAAGCCCCTCTTCCACTAACCCAACATGGCTGCATGCCGATAATACACCCACGAATGTGAGACCGTTTGGTGCAATACCAGCCCTTTTCATCTCTCCGAAGATTTCCAGTGCCTCTTTCCCACAACCGTGCTGAGAGTATCCTGTAATCATGGCATTCCATGAAATCTCGTTTCTCTCGATCATGTCAGAAAACTCTTTTTTCGCATCATCAATGCATCCGCACTTTGCATATAGCGAGATTAAGGCATTTGAAGCCTCAACTTCCATATTGTATCCAGTTTTAAACAACTTAACATGTATCTGCTTCCCTGGTTTAATATCTGCCATATTAGAAGCAGCACTTATTGAGGAGGTGTAAGTAACCAGATTAGCTTCTATTCCAGCTTTATTCATCTGATTGTATACTGATAATGCCTCCTCATAATGTCCGGTTTGTGAAAATCCCGAAATCAGTGCATTCCAGGATATACTGTCTCTCTGAGAAATTTTTTCAAATGCCACATAAGCATCCTGAACCCTACCACATCTAGCATAGAGACTTACCAGAGCATTTCCTATTGAGAGATCATTAGCATAACCAAGAATACACGACTGAGCATGAATTTGCCGACCATGGTTGATTGCCTGAATGCCAGCACACGCGCTGATTGCACTTGCAAACCCTATACTATCTGATTGGATGCCACGTTCCACCATCTCTTCGAAAAGTTTGAGGGCATGAACATACATTTCATGCTGGGCATATCCTGCAATCATGGCTGTCCAAGAAACAACATCATCCTCAGTGAGTCTCTGGAAAATTTGCTGAGCAGTTTCCAGAAGTCCGTTCTTCGCATACATAGCAATAAGCACACTGCAAACATATTTATTGAACTGAAAGCCGGTCTTAATGACTTGGGTATGGATCTGCTCCCCCAAATCTGAAGCTCCGACAGAAGTACAAGTTCTAAGCATGCTGGGATACGTATACTGATTAGGCTCCACGCCATTAATCAGCATCTGCAAAAATATATTATATGCTTCACTGAAGTTACCTGCCTGACCATAAGCTACTAGCATCACATTCCACAGAACCACATTTTCTCTGTTGGTTGTGAGAAAGTACCTGTGGGCAGTTTCAATACTCGAGCATCTAACATAAAGATCGAGCAGAGAGCCTTCGATGATCATATCTGAACCAAATCCGGCTTTCAACGCATACGAATGAAGCTGGCACCCCTTAACAAGACCTCCAATCGCAGCACATGCACTGATAAGGCTTGCTATTGTAACACAATCTGGTTTTAAGAAATCAGCCTGCATTTGCCGGAACCAAAAGAGAGCTCGATCTTCATATCCATGTTGAGCAAGCCCTGAAATAAGCGCGTTGTAGGAGACCCCATCTTTGAATGTCATCGTCTCAAATATTTTGTTGGCGGACTTCAAGTCTCCCAATCGAGAATAAAGGCTGACAAGCGCATTGCATACGAAAACTTCTGAGGCAAAACCCCACTTGATAATAAGGCCATGAAGTTCTTGTCCAAGTTCAAACAACTCCGTCTTACTACAAGCACTTAGAATGCTGGAGAGAACATAAGGAGTCGGGAATATACCATTTCCAAGCATCTCATTGCAAAACAAAGTAATAGCTTGCTCTTCCAGTCCATTCTGGGATAAACCGGATATCATAGCAACCCAGGAAACACTATCCCTCTCAGTTAACCCTTCAAAAATACATTTAGCAGAGTCTATCAATCCATTTCTTGAATACGAATCAATCAACGGATTACAGACATATCGATTACTGTCGAAACCACGTTGGATAATCTTAGCATGAACCTGCTCAATCCAGCAAAAATCAATCTTTTTCAAAGGTTCTCTACCACATGCCCTCAAGACAGTATAGTATGTAAACTCATCAGGACCCAAATTTTCTCGAACCATCCGCGAAAACAAACACATTGCTTCCGTTGACAGTTTCTTTGTAGCAAGCTCGGACAAAAGCTTGTTCCAGGATGAAACACATACACTGACGCCTCTCTGAAGCATTTCATCGAACAACTTAACTGCATCGCAGGACAAACCATTGTCGAGGTAAAACTCCACGAGGCGGCTACATAACTCACTATCTTCACTCAACCCTGATTTCAGAATCAACCCATGAAGCTTTTGGCCATTAATTAACGACCCAGAACTCGAATTTAGCAATCCTTCAAGGAGCCACAAATATGTTTGATAATTTGGTTGAAATGAATTGCCCTGCTGATTCTTTTTGGATGGGAATTCAACAATAGCAGAACATGTTGAGGCAGTACTCAATTTTACAAACTTGAATCTCCTCAGTGAACACCCAACATGGTTCTGAATCAGGATCATCACCATGGAGACATGTTAGATAATAGCTTCAAATGAAATTTTAAAAAAAATCGAAGTGGGTTTTAAGAAAGATTTTACCTGGAAGGTGTTGGAGATAGATTTGATGTTAAAGTAATTAAGCAAAGAATTTGGGCATGAACCGCGAAGAGCCGTTGTGGGTGATACCATTAATTTGTTTTGCTTCCCCGTCGGCGTGTCAACTGATAATAAGCAATGCGCAAATATGAATTGGATGAAATTTGCATCTCCCCTAGTACGAAGTAAGGCGGGCCTGTTCCGCAAAATTCAACTGATTGTACTTTATAATTTCAAATATACCAATCCACTTGTAATTATTTACATCACAATATTCCACAATCCACCATAACCTTCCACATTCTACCACAAACCTTCCCAATCCACCACAATTTTCAAATTTCCAACATACCGCAACCAGCTGTATAAAAGAACAGGGTCTTAGTGTTTTAGATAGCGAATGGCGGTTTATGTGGCTGATAACTGTTCAAATGAGAGTTGGGTTTGGTAAATTTTGACGGTTAAGTTAACATATTAATGTCCCTAACGTATGGTTTGAGCATCAGGGCGAATTTTTTGTGTGTTCGTGCTTTGAGCCATGGTGATTTTTTTGGTTTGGTGCGAATGTTTTTGCCGTTCTTGGGTTGTTTTTGGTGGTGTCTTGGTTTAGCTTGTTGAGTCAGTTTTGGTGGGTGGTCCTGGTGTGATATTTTGTGGTTCTCTTGCGCCTTTTCCTGCGTGGTGTTATTGGTGCTACGAACCTTGTTGTCGTTCTGGCTTTGGTTCCAGCCTCAATTATCGAAAAAAAAAGTTAACATATTAATGTCAATTGACATAAAAGAATATAGATAATTTTCATGGATAAAATTTTCAAATGGTATTTTTTTACAAAAAATTATGAAACGTTAATTTCATAAAACATTTCGAATCGCAAAACGCTCCTCAAAATGCTAGCTTAACTAGTGCTAATGTTTCTACAATTACAGTTTTTTCTTGGTAAAAACACTAAATGTTATATCAAACGCTACTGTTAAACACATCTTAAATACTTCCTCCCTTCCATATTACTTTTCATTTTTAAATGTGCTGTCAAACTTTACCCATGAGTTTGACGGGCCTCGTATATATGTGCTTGACAAAAGCTGATAAATTCGATTTACCCATGAATTTGACAGACACGTTTTTAACTTAAGTATAATAGTGTGAAAGCTAATTCAAATTCAATCTTTCTTCTATTGGATTCAACAATTGATTGACACACATATTAGTTGTGCCTTGGTTCATATTTGTTTGTTATATCAAATTAGGGTTTGGTTACTTAGTATGGGCACAGTAATTGCAATGAATTTTGCATTCTTCCATGCCTATTGACTATTGTGGTCAACTCCAGTCTCATTTTGTTTTTGCATGTTTGTCACATTTTTTATTTAGGTTTCAATTTTTTCAATTACTATTGCTTGACTTCAAGAGCTTAATTCAAGTTAAAGTTTTAGGGTGTTCAACCAAACTACATTTTGACAAGTGAAACTGCCCAGAAAAACACTCATTATAAAAATAAAAATAAAAAGTGAGATATGACAGCCTATCTAATAGGATAACAATCCCATGTAGAAATCAAGAGTAGCAACACAGCCTATCATGGTCTAAGTCCGAACCGAAAAAGGGACTGGATCAAGCTAGATCGAGGAAAGTTCAATCCAGTCCTCGATCCAGGAAATTTAAATGTTCAGTCCTCAATCCAACCCATGGATCGAAAGGACCGAGGTTACTAACATTTTACGCTTTCATTGTGTACAGTTGAGTCCCGACTGGACCGGACAAAGTATGGTCAATCTAGTCCAGGGCCAACTTTTTTCGGTCCAGCTTAATCCTCAAATTTAGTCCTTGATCCTTTCGGTCTGGTCCAAGATCGATGAACAACCCTACAAACAATATTCTACGATCAAATCTTTTGGCCAACAGATCATATACAAATAATACTCTTTTGCCTTTTTTTCTCCCTTTAAGTTCAAAATGGTCATATTGGTGCCCAAGTGACATTTTTATTGTTGCCCAAGTGACATTCTAATTTCTATTATGGTATTACAATGGAAGCACATACATCACGTATTGAGCTGTCTGTAGTGGTGGTTTTGGTACTGCCAATTTGGGTTCATCCCCAAAAATAATTGCAAAAAAGAAAAAAAAAAGCAGAGGAAGATGAAGATGAGAATATACACAAACCTAGCCCTGTGACAATGATCCCCTAGTTCTACAAACTAATAACAATAACATATTATTCCCTAATTAATCATCCGTCCGAACGATCAAACGATGTAGCTGGGAAATTCGAGGCCGGTGCTTAGTTTACGACGGTCTTACATGGTGTTTCGGAGGTGGTCTGCCTTTCCTCTGGGGCCTGCTATCCATCTGAATCCGGTCCGCATACATAGGCAAGCATAGGATTTCATTTATCTCATTCAGCAATACATCCTCTGTTATGTTGTCCTTTATGCTCCTCATCACCTGTGAGTGAGTCAACCAACAACTCAACAAGTATGTATGAATGGATGCAGGGATTCTGACTTGGATGGCTCGAATCTACTCCCTCCTTCCCATTTTATCTTTTAACTTTTTAAATGCTTTACGGTCTCCAGTTACAACATTATCCTCCTATGATAGTATCTTTCACTACAAATCTAGTGTTTAGTACTTCCATATAATGGAACATTGTATTATTATATGTAGAGAAAATTAACTGGTAAAGTTTTCAAAGTTTGACACACGTGTAAATCTAGGTGACACATAGAATGGAAAGGAGGGAGTACCATAGTTACCGGGACGCTACATACCCATGCGACCCGCGTTTTGGGAACAAGCGTTCTGAAGTCAAAACTAGACTAAATTTGTGTAAAAGTTAGCGACCCGCATTCCGGGACTGACAACCCGGGAAGCATTCTTGGTAACTATGGGAAGTACAACTAAAACTCCTACCTAGAGACTCTCTACCCCTCAAATCTAGGAGAGCCCTTTAAAAAGATAATAAAAGAAAAACTGAAAAAGGGATCAAAAGCAGCACCTTTCTGTAGGTGTTGAATTCATTTGGGGTCGACTTATCAGCTCGCACTCTCATTAGCACCCATGCATTTTCCTCTGAGTCGAAAGAGCACTCGATGATCTTACCAACATAGGACGATGGATCTGAGTCGTCTGCAAGCATTCCAATTTTCAAAAGGGATTTGATAAATGCATACACGACGAAGTTCAAGGAATGGAAAGCAGGAAGGAGAGAAGTACTGACCCCCGAAGACAACTCTAGCACCATCCAACAACCGCTTCTTTCCACGATCATGCAGATACAGTTCAGGACCGTCTTCTCCCATCTGCCATTGGTTTAATTTTATTTCGATGAGGAAAATTAACACTATTAGAATGAATAAATCAAGTACAAAGAGGAAGGATACCAAGCTAGCATCTTGCAAAAAGGCTATACACATCCAAAGTAAAAGCCATCAAAAAGAACTATGTAATCAAAGGAAGATTCAGAAAAGTTCCCATGATCCCAAAAAAGAGGGTAAGAAACTAATAATATTGAAGGGACATGCCAACTTTTGCTTGAAAACTCTTTTGTTTCTTTACAGCCAAGTGCTCCAAAAATGAGGTGTGGGAACGAGAAAGCCTTCTCGACATATTAATTAAAATCTCAAATGCCCTTCTTGGCATATTGATTAAAAATCTCAAATGCGGATAATCATAGACTCAAAGCCAAGGGTTCTACCTCAAAGAGAAAATCAACTGAGTTCATTTCAGGGTACTTCCACTTGAGAAGGCCTTCATGTGTGCGGGGAACATAAGGATCATCCCAGCCCTGAGTGAGAACAGCAGTATGGGTAGCCCGTTAGGATAAAGTAGCCGACAACCGGTCAGAAGTATTAGCAAAGTGTATGTTTGACAAATATTGATCAATGGACAAGTATATCTACCACTAGACTTATACACTTCATAAACAATCACAAAATTAAGAGCCTGTCCATTCAAACATTTATGCATCTGTATCATATTAATACTCTAAGGTATGAAGAATGAAACCGTAGTTCCAAACAAAACATGAAACCGTATCATTCTAATACACTTCATCTTCAACATTCATGAATTGGCAAACAAAGTTGTAAGGCATTTTTCTAATGCAGAAGTATCACAATCACAACAAGAGATCAGGCGGAGATCAGGGATCAAAATTGCCATTACAATTAAGATCATCTAGATCTGAAAATGCATGGAAAGCAAAGGGGTGCAACTCTACACCCTACAGTGGGATCTCACACAAGCAGGATTCTAAAAGCAATCAGAAATAATTGATCAGCACATGACACAAAACTATCTCACGGTAGTAAAACACAGTCAAGTCATTGAATCCATGCTCCAACCAAAAATCTCAAGCATGTCACTAGAGCCAGTGGGAGCGAGGAAATATCCAACAACAACAGACTGCAAATGACATACCACTGACCATTAAAGAATATCTGAAGAGAACACAAATAATGAAACTCATTCCTCATTTAAACATCGAAGCACAAGGAACTGGTAGAATTTATCGGGTACTTCAAGAATCAACTATCCCAAAGCAGCAAGTAGTCAATCTTATGATACTAGGACATTTTCTTATCTCAAGTACCCCTGTCAAATCCTTGACACCTGAACTCTTACACACTCAGACAATTCATTTTTAGCTCCGAAATCCCCAAATCTTCAAATAATTGCCAAGCCAGACATGACATGAGAGTCAGACAGGCGAGAATCCAACATGGATATGGCTGAATCACGTAACATTGGCCAATTTTAGGATATAAAAACAGCACATCTACTGCAGATGTCATTGTGTTGAGGAAGTGTTGCACAACCCGTTTGCAAAGTAGGAAGAGCTTAAGAGAGAACAGATCAGTTTTCACAATGATAGCACATAAATTCGGCACAGTTAAAATACGGGTCAGGTACATTTCTGGGCTCGAGTTTGAAAGTACAAAGCCCATATGAACTAAACACAGCTTGGGTACATTTTGGGTTCGAGTTCGTACATGCAAAGCCCTAACTGTAATGTTAAGGGTTTGGGGCAATG
The DNA here is from genome assembly GCA_029582165.1 of Portulaca oleracea. Taxonomy (NCBI): domain Eukaryota; kingdom Viridiplantae; phylum Streptophyta; class Magnoliopsida; order Caryophyllales; family Portulacaceae; genus Portulaca; species Portulaca oleracea. Next base: position 46,740,002 of record CM055873.1, read on the forward strand.
GGCTAGGATGTATTTAATAATTTGTCTCCTACAAATTTTCCAACAGAAAGGGGAATATATCTTATTATACTAAATTTCTTACCAGAAAAAAGATTATACCAAAATGTTGGTACGAGATGTCATAAGACATTCAATCACGTGAGAAAATCAATAAAGGAAAACATGTATGCCTAACCCAATTAGGTTGGACCTAACCGTAACAGGCTCACCCAAGTGGGTTCGGGTTCTAAAACATCTCCGTTCAAAATAACCCTGTCACAAAGGCATAAGCACTAAGGAGAACAAATAACCAAACAAACGATAGCACGCTTCCGCAAAAACAAACATTTTTTAAACGAAATGATAGAGTAGAGAAAGGTTGAAGGGAATATTGTTTAGCTGCAAGCACTCAAATAGGTCAAAGTTCAATTGCATCTCCATATTCAAAGGCACACATCCATTTGAATTACACAATTGACGAACTAAGTGCAGCACCTGAAAAATAAGGCCATCAGCTTCATGTGAAAGTCTGGGGATGAATTCCTTCAAAAGCTTCCCAACAGTGGAGAGCAAATAAAAGTCCTTCCTCCTCACCTGAGAAGCATTTCAGCCGATCAAAAAGACAAATGTTAAGGCCACACTTCCAAAGTGATCTTAACAATAATCTCTGAAAAATGACTGGAAACACATACACTAAATGGTTCCTGGTCATATCTAATAGGGGGATTCAGTTGTGAGTCCATCAAACGGCGTTCCTGTTTCCTTGGTTCGATAACCTCCTTCTCAATCATCTTCCAGCGTTCATTAAACGGCCGCTGCAAAGCACACACTCATCATTACAATGCAAACTAAAACAGGAATACAGCATTATATAGACTGAATAACTCAGTAAAATGGAATCTTGGGATCAAATCGCCACACAACTATCAAGTTATGTTGAAAATTCGACCGGAAACTTCGTGGTAACTTCTAAAGATCACTTGCTAGTGGTTGTAAGGGGTAAAATCCAATTTTCGGTTCATCTCTTAAATTGTCTGATTCTCTCCTCTCTGATTACCTTTCTTCCCATCCTCGTCATAACTACCACCACCGCCGCCGCCACAACCAATCCACCATCATCATAACAGAGCTTCCTCTTCATTCCCGAATTTCCACTTTCCCTCCACCCAAAATTGTTCAACCTTTTATACCCACTTCCAAATTCATTCTATTTCTTCCATCTAACAATCCAATCAAGTATTTTTTTTCAAAACCCCCAAAATTTGTCTCCTTCCACACACCTTCCATTTTATTATACACACCTAATCCTATTGAACGGAGATGACCTCAAAAACATATGGAATTCAAATTCAATCCCCCTCTCCTCCCAACCCAACAATCTCAACCCATTCCCAATTCATCGATTGGCGATGACAATTCAAGTTCATCCTGAATACCAACTTGAAAATTTGAGATTGTAATTTCAGAAAAGCTAAACTTGGATAACTAGCGAAGAAGAATAGGAGAACTCCCAAAACTCTAATCTCAACCAAGAACATCCTACTCATCACCCACTACTCTCGGACCAGTCATCACCAACCCCATCTAACACCACCTCATTACCATCAACCGCCTTGAGCCACCATGACCAAAGCTTGCTGCAAAACTGCTCCATGCCACAGGCTTATCACTCAAAACTCTACCCAAAACCACCATACAATCCACCGAAAAAGTTCAATCTTTCCAAGTTTGTTTACAAGAGGCAAATTAAGATTGTAGAGAGGCGAAAAGCCAATAAACCCTAATCTAGGGAATAAGAGAGCAGTAGAATCAAGAGAAAAAGGAAAAAATAGGATTTTCTCTTATTTTTGTAAAGTTTTTTCTTTCTTATTCCTCCCATTGTGTGTTTACTATCTTTGTCCCTTTTGACTTGATGTAACCAGTCACCATGACATTTTTTTAGTAGTTTAATCAAGTTAACTGGCCACGAATTAGCCACAATTTTTGGTAGTATTTTTGGCATAACTTGATGACTAAAGTTTGCAATTTACTTCAACGCTCCAGTAAAATGCTGGAGAGACTTTTGTAATTACTTCAATCTTGGGTCTATCAAATTGTAACAAATAATTGACAAACACTAGTAGAACATGTCACAATAAAATATCAGTATGCCCAAGTAAACCTCCCAGCCCAAATAATTGGCCAAGCAGGTTAATGGTAGCCTATATGATAAAACATGGCTAGTTGATTGCAGCAGAAGAATAAGTTGCATTTGTAGACAACTCCCAAGCAATGGACTTGAATAAGTCATAATCAGTGATTAGTCAAGGGGGTAAAAAGCCACCAAGTCCACAAATGAGAAAAGGAAAAAGAAGAAATACAGGTTATCAACAAAACTAACAATCCAAAACAAATGTATTTTTAAAAAAGAACGGTTGTGCTGTCAAGATAGAGAAGAGCGTTGGGTATGAAGTGGGCATGAGGTGGAGTATTCTAACATTGGAGGGGGAAAAAACCTCTAAATGATATGTCAGGATTTCTCCCAAAACCAGACCCTCTCTTATGGGCACTGGGATCACTGACTATTTCGTCTAATAAATCCATGGGTAGGGTACCTGTAAATTATGCACTTAGAGTAAATCCATTTCTTTCACTTTTTCAATGGTAAGCAGACGAACCCACTTGGCCGCTGTCTCAAGGGTATCCACCGGCAAACTCTACAAACTCTACAGGCCAAGGATAAGGGAAAATACCAAACTGCCTATGACAGCCCACCAACCCCACAAATGCCACACATGGGAAATTTTTTGCTTCCCCTAAGAGTTGATCCATTATAGAAAGCTTGAAATATGTGGGTAGCAGCCAACTAGGCTACCAACTCTTTGGTCACATAGCATAGATTCATCAAGGCAGATGCAGAACAAAGGAGTAAGAAAGCTAATAGAGCTTATAATGTTCAAGAATCCAGAACTTTTGCAATCATCTCCAAGCTCTTCTTCACTCTACTTCCCGTATTCCCTCAATCATACCTCTCCTTACTGAAATTCTCTTCAACTTCATCCCATAGTGAATTTACAATATTGTAAGACTCTCACAGAAAAGATACTACAAAAACACTTTCTTTGAAGCAATTACTTTTGGTCTTTTGATCAAGTGAAACTTGACATAATAGGAGAAACCTGGCTCCTTCATTTCTAGCTTTGAAACCCTATAGACAGGCTCCTTTTTATATCAGCACAGGATAAAAATGCGAGAATGAGCTCACACAGATAAAATGCATGCTTGCAGAAGATAATGAGCCATAAGAAAAAGCATGAACTTGAGCAAAAACATAATAGAAGAACTTTCTAGCAATACAGGTGAAGCAATCATGCAGCAGGAGTCACTGTATTCAACCTCCACAACGGATACACAATTGATTGAAATCAAGTCGTAAATCAAGTATCTCCTCGCTTGCTTCTGGGGGTTAACGCTAACAGTGTCGATAATCATTTCTCCATCTAGAAGGGTAAAATGGTGGAACTGCACCACACAAGAAAGAGAAATAGCCACGTCAGCATGCAAACTACTATTCAAACATAAAAAACGGTATTCTCATGAAATAGAATGTGCTGCTCATACTTCATTCATATTTTTGCAAGGAAACCTCATCTGAACCCTCCTGAATTTAAAATTTCTATCAATAAGGTAACATCCATCACGAACAAGGAGCATCATGTATCTAGTGCCATCAGCTTTCCAAGTAGCATAGTAATAGCGTTGCCTTAGCAATTGCAAATTCTCCCTGTAATCAAAAAGAAAAACCAAGCACAGTTTAGTGACATAGGTAGTCTATGAATCATGTCATATCATAAGCCAATTATAAACTGGAAAATAACCACTTCAGCAGCACTTTGTTCATCATGTAGCAATCAGAACACAACGAAACATGATACCAAGATAGCCACATGGCTAGAGATATCAGTTACAAAGGAACACATGCCCACGTAATTTGAAACAAAGTCTTTCACCAGAAACCTGACATCCGTAAAAATAAACAGCACCACAAGACACTACTCAATGCCGAAAGCAGAACCAATCCAACACCATAATGCAGTAGTTACACTGCAAACTGGAGTTTCAAGAGATTTAATTGTAGGCAACCCCACGCACACAAATAGAAAGTCTGTCCCTGAAATAGCTTGATAGAAAATATATCATTTGGACAGTAATCTAAACCAATAACTTGATAGAAAATCTTGAATTGTGATAATTTACAAAAGAAAGGGAGAATTGTGGCTGACAGTTGTAGCATGTGCAAGAGGGATCTTGAATCTCCAAATCATCTTTTGTTGCATTGTGACTCGCCAGATCTCTTTGGCATCTAGCACTGAGTTGTATTGGTGTGCCTTGGGTTGTATCCTTTCCTATTAGGAGCCATCTCCTATCTTAGGAGAGTTTCTTTGGAAGGAAACCCAAGAAGAAGAAGGCCTTATTTATTCCTCATGTGATTTTTTTGGGTTATTTGGTAGGAAAGGAACCAAAGGGTTTTTGAGGGAGTTGAAATCCCCCTCATCAGAGACTGAAAGGAAATTTTGTCAAGTCTCTCTTGTTTTGGGTTAATGGGAAGTTTAGCTATTCCTTTTTTGATGTGGTAGATTTTGCGGACAATTTGTCTTTTGGTTGTACATAGCTTGGTATAGTGTTAGTTGAGCACCAGTTCTTTATTTCTGTTATTAATTAATAGATATATTTTTCCTATAAAAAAAATCTAAACCAATAGTCCAATAGCTAAAGCATCACAGCAAAGCTTTATCTTTATTCTTTCAGTATTCATTAAGGATTGGCGACTCGCATGTTCATGCTCCCCATGACCACTAATAGAAGTTTTGCTCAACAAGGGTTTCATCTAAATAACATCAGTGCTATGCTGCCCAGAATTTGCATACAGCAACATCCCAATTACACGAACAGTACTCAAAATCAGATAATGAGTCTACATGGGTATCAATGTTAACGTCCCACGTGTGATTTATTGCTTCATTGTGAGTTTGCTAGGTCTATTTGGGATTTAGCCATCGGCTGCCTAGGTGTTACTTGGGTCGTTTCCTATTCAATTAGGACTCATTTTCTTCCTCGGGAGGGTGTCTTTGGGAGGAAACCGAATAAGAAGGCCATGGTTATACCGCATGTGATTTTTGGTGCATTTGGAGTGAAAGGAATCGTAGGGCTTTTGAAGGGTTTGAAACTCCTCTTCACCGCTTGAAAGACGATTCATCAAGCCTCTCTTCTTTTGGGTTAAAGGAAGTTTAGTTCTACCTTTTTGAAGTGGCAGATGACTAGATGTTGTGGATAGCTTGTATTTTGGTTGTAAATAATTCTGTAGGATGCTAGTTGAGCATGCCATGCATGCATGCATGTACGTACGTAGTGTGTGTGTGTGTGTGTGTATAAAATCAATGTTAACGTCCCAACCGAAAGAACATACACAAGCATCTGTTTTGGTTTTGGTAGCATAATACATTTTTACTTGCACAAACATAGGGAAAGCATTAGAAGGAGACATCCTACAGACTTGGTCAGGCCAACAAAGTAGAATAGGTCCGTCTGCATAAACTGTGAAGACTCTTCAGCTGACTACATAACTTAGGGATCCCATTGACCAGCACAAAATAATCATTCATACACAAAAACTCACCATGCCACACATAAGTTATTTAACAATACCCTAAGCTACTAGCACAATATTTGAGAGTATCATAATGACAAGCTATAAGTATAATACAAGAGGGCTAATGTTATAGCTTCCATGTATATTCCCCCCTCCACCCCCCCACCCCCAAAAAAAAAAATCCAGGAAATCTGCTCAATTCTTGAGGTCAAAATTGTAGAAACATCATTTATAGCTAATAATCTGCCAACATAATGTCATAATTTTCAATTAAACAAAGAAACTCCAACAATGCTTTCGAAATTGAACACCATAACCAGTAAACCTACTGTACCTACAAGATGAACTTGAGTTTGAACAATAAAAGCAGTTTAATCTTTGTACTACTTTTTCTTTTCTACTTAATCAGAATAACCCAAATAAAAGGGGGTGGGACAAGATGGACCTGTCGAGAGAAACTGGATGTGACCCAGGAAACTGGGAATGTCCCCTTGGCTGCAACAATATTTTACAACATAGTTAAATAGACGAAAGGAAGGATCAATTCATGATATTGGAGTAAAGAGGACTACAATGCAGACTTTTTTTTAATAAGGAAAATATATATATTAACACTAGAGATAAAGAACTGATGCTCAACTAGCATCATACAAGATTATGCACAACCAAAAAACAAACAGTCTACAAAATCTAACATGTCAAAAACGGAAGAGCTAAACTTCCTATTAACCCAAAAGAAGAGAGACTTTACAAAAGTGTCTTTCAACCACTAAAGAGGACTACAATGCAGACTTAAGAAATCAATTATCAAGCCCAAACTCAAAGAGAGAATTCAAAAGGCTTGCATGCAATAAATAGCCAGACCCGAGCTCCAGAAAGACAACATCACATATGGATTAATAATAGAAGAAAAGCATAAACACATCCAAGAACCTACAAAAGGCATCTTATATTTGCTACTTCATATGATTTGATGCACAAAACAGCGCAGGCCATAACAACAAAGGAGAGTGTTCAAGAGGACAGCCACCGGAAATAAAAACAAAGAGTTATTTATCTAGAAGTACCCCAGCAATTGAAGTTCACAGATTGGTTCATTTTTTTGACAGTTTGGCGGCAAGTGCCCATGGGTAAGAGGCACCTGTGACATTCCAGTGAAAAAGTACTTGAACATACAAGGGTTACCTCCATGAACATACAGGGTTATACAAGGGTTACCTCTATGAACATAAACATAACCGTGTATGTTCATAAAAGTAACCTTTGTATGTTCATAAGGTAAGCCTTGTATGTCTAGTTACTTTTTCACTGCCATGTCACAAGTGTCTGGGCCACCACGTAAATGAGCACTGGTGTGCCAAACTGTCAAAAAAAAGCCTTTCTGTGAAAAGCAATTGATGGGGCACCCATATGTAAACAACCCTAAAAAGAATATAACACCAAACACAAAGCCTAACAGGAGAGTGGACAGGGAAAGACTCCATTTTTTGATAAAAGCAAGTCAGCACACTCTTTGGAAGGGATATTAAGCTGTTGCACTGTCTTCGTGATCTTCCAAAAGATCCACATCTAAGCAACCGAAAAATTAAGATAATTTAGAATTCTGACAGGGAATGGAGATTACTAAATGATAGACTGCTAATGGACAGTAACTGGCATCAAGTGGTCCTTACTGAACCAACACGAAGAAAAACAATCCAAAAACAAAACATCTACCGTCAACAAGAGCTGGAAAAACACTTAGCAGAATCACTTAGCCTAGCCTGGGGTAAAGCACATTCCAGGGGTGCAGGTGGAGGGGGAACACAAAGAATCGTTGAAGGATTTAATTCAGCAAGCCTAAGTTTTATTCAGTGAGGCTAAAGGAGATCTCCAGTCTAAGCAGGTTCAGGCTTAACTACTCAAGTAATAGCCCCCCCCCCCCCCCCCTCTCTCTCTTCAACAGCGTTTTACTCCTCAATTCCCTAGTGGATGCCTAAAAAGGACAAGGACAATCCTTCAAGCCTTCAAACCCCAGATCTGAACAAAAGAATTAGCAACAGCAAAAGTCACAAATCAAATTATGTCCCTATCGTTTTTCCTTTGTGGAATGCTTGTGTGTGTGTGGTGGGGGGGGGGTGTTTAAGGCACATACTCCTGGCATTAACTTCAGCATTTCATAACAGAATCTCCGCAACTGATACTCCTGTCCATCAGGTATTTTATCACCCAGAACATCATCATTAGTCATCAATGTAACATTCTCATCTTTTTCCTGAAAAAGGGGAAAAGCCATGCAGGTGCATTAGAATGCATTTTATGAAGAATAAACAAAAAGGAAAACGAGCCTACACCAGTTACGAAACTCAGCTCATTGATTGCAAGTTCACAACAAAAATTGAATTCTGCCAACTAAGCTACCACAGTATAATGAGTTGCACCATGAAGAATGGTCAAGCATGATAAAAGGGTAACTCATTGAAAATAATGTTTGAAATGGTCACGTATAATCACCAAGCACACATACCCATCCACCCTGTAAATGGAATATGGGCCTGCTGTAACCCCCCCCCCCCCCCCTTTTTTTCTGCCCTTCCGGTTCTCCAAAAAAAAAAAAGGTGTCAGAAGAAGCACAGACCATAATTGGCAGAGATGCTGACTACTTTCTTGAGGCTTCACATAAACATTTTTGAAAGTATGCAACAGCAAGTACACAACCAAGTGAGGCTATAACAACAGAGCAAAAGGAAATTGTTGGGATTAAGGAAAATGATTTCATGCCTTGGGAGCAGCTGCATAAGAACCACCGTCATCATCTTCCAATAGTGCATCGCCATTTAAATCAATTTCGCTGGACCTTTTCCAATCTGGAGTAGGGGGGCATACAATTAACTCAGGTTTACTCTCGTGATAAAAAGCATATAATGCGTCAATGTAATCCGGCTTGTAGATCCCAGGAGGCCTAGCATCAGCAAATCTTTGTATAGCCTATCCATAACAAAAAATAGAAAATTGGAAACAGTGAGCTAGACAGATTGAAACCCAACTCACAACAGTTTGAGAACATAATTCAGAACAGACCTCAGTCACACAACTTGCTTGCTGCGTCCGCATCAGATAATGAACGATCATATAACCAGTACGGTTGTGACCATGAGTGCAATGGACAAATACACGTTTCTTCTCGTGTTTCTCACTTTGATTAAAAATAAACTGTGCTACCTGAAATTGTATGCAATTTGCGTTAATATTCTTAGGTATAGCCATAAACAGTGTTACCTGAAATAGATGTGGAATCTCCACAGTCCATGAAGTTAAAAAGGATGCAGGTTTAAAAAACGACGACTCTTCATATGCTCACAAGATGATAGACATAACTATTTTCTTTCTAATAAGGACATGATCAACTCCACAATCGAAAAAATTACCCAGCAATGGACCAAAGGAGCTTCACCAAAAAGTGAGCACTTTAAGCAACATCAACTCTAAGGCATAAATCCATTTGAAAAATGGGTTTCCAAAACCTCTTCCAGAAATTCCCTTCTCAGCTCCTTGAGCTGCTTCACCAGTCACAACTTTGCCCACCAAAATGCATCAGTTGTAGCATTTACAAGCTTTTTATGATGCTTTTTTGAAGCCAATGAGGTTTTGGAACATCATGTCATGTTTCCCGATATGCTTATCATCTCTCAAGATGTCTTCTACCTCGCTTTTCTTCATATTGCATCTAAACATTATGCTTGGCCTACTTATCAAAATAAAATAAATAAGTAAATAAATATGCTTGGCCTCTTGGGATTTTTGTGATTTGCTTTTTAGACAAGTCTTTGATAGCCACAAATTTGCATCCATCGGACCAAACTCGAACAAATAAACTGATTCTAAAACACCACAGATGAACATAAACAAAATCACAACAATAAGAATTATCATGATGCTTCACCATCACTCATATATGTTACTTTAATGAGTAAGTAGGTAGCATCCACTTTGTTGTCTGTCTCTTTTCCTTCGCCTTAATAGCTCCACACATTCCTACTTTCCAGAGTTTACAAGGGAATTGTGGTCCTTTAATCTTTCGAATCCAACAATGAACTGAGAAGTAGCTTTACACTACTTACATTAAATAGTAGGGACATGTCAATGTATTATAAATTAAAGGGCCCTAATCCTAGTTCTCACAAAAATCGGAGTCACCTCAAATAATTTTTTGAAAGTCTCCTTTAGATTGCAAGGTCCATTAATCAAGTGAAGAATCCCTAAGATTCACATCATTGAACGAACTAAAACGATAACTAGTGCACCATCATCAGTAAAACCATCCAGAACAAAAACTAGCCACCAACCAATTTTGGCAGACATCTTTCCCACCATCATATGTGCTATAAATAGGGATGCAAATGGGTCAGGCATCCGTCGAGTTTTAAACCTAAGCCCATTTAACTTATTTAGATGTGGACCAAGAAATGACCCAAATCCATTCCCGTCCCCATTTGTTATTGCGCATTCTACGGGGAAAATGCCTACCAAATTTATTTGGTCAGCAATTTTTATTAGGGATGGTTTCGCGGATGTCGGTGCACTAATTACCTTGTTTAACATGCTCAAATATGTCAGTCAATCTTATGAATTATTCACATGATACGGTCGCATGGAACCTACAATATGAAGTAGACATCATAGTGAGATCCTATTATTCAAAGCTCCTTGATTAGAAGTATCAATGTGTTTGTACTTTCTCTAAGAGAGACCCCATGCAAGCTTATATAGAAGCCTTCTGTGTCTTAAAAGCTTAATTCCTTGTTTGAGAAGCATCTCATGGAAAAATGTCGCCTTATGACAATCTCCAAAAAAAGAGAACTTTTGTGAATAGGAGCTTCACCTGCAAAGAAGATTTTGCAATAATGGATCTTTTGCTACTTGATTGTCAGTTTGCTAGGGCGCTATGAAAGTTGGTGTTTTATTGCTCAAGCATTTCTTAGGTTGCATCTAATCCATTGCAGATCAACTGTGGCTTAGGAGGGTTACTTTGGTGCCGAAGCCACTTGCCAAGAAGAGACTCATAAAGAGTCTCGAATCCCTCACACCCAACCGAACTATGGATAAATGTTACTATACAACAACCTATCTCAGGAGATTAAATTCAAAATCAATCCTGAAAGATCCAAAGTCAAGCATGAACACACAATTTGTGTTTCTGCATGTGCACGCATGTTTGACAATTCACTCAAACCACGCAATCAAATCAAGCATTATGCAGTTCAACATTATTTACAAGCAGAGCCAGAAATTATTATCACTTACAGGAAAATGACAATATTCAGTGCAAATAGGGGACAAGTTTGCTTACCTCGTAGACAAAAATATTTACAGACTCATTATCAGGTACAGCATCACGCCCCTGGCATCGTATCTACAAAACAAGTAGGAATACTCAACAATTTTGTAAAAAATTAAAATAGAATCGATAACAACACAGACAACCCCATTACCTTCAAGTATTTGAGACCTTCTTTCTTGAACTCATTAACAGAGTAATAACGATCTGTGTTTGTCAAGTCAACCACCATACCAAGCTAAAAATAGAAAGGGCAACCACACTATTAGAAGTAGTTATTTGCAAAATAAGCTACATGATCAACATTATAAACACATGTTGGCATAATATAGTATTCATCAAATTAAGACATATAAGGGAGAAAATGATAGGAATGATAAAACTAACATGCAGAAAAACTATATAGCACCCGTTTAGGCTCTATCACAATTGCTATCTCCCTTCCCAAATCCCGACAACCCAAACAAACACCAAATGGATCCCGGGATATTGAAAATGACATACCACGCAAGAAGATTAGTGAACCTCCTAACTCCCAAAAATAATTCCAAAAGATTACAGACTTTCGTAATATAGTTCTACAAAGTAGAAATGAGCTACCTGGACTAGCAATTTTTGCTTGTGTACAACATGAATAGGAAGACAAACCCAAACATGGCCACAGTAGCGATGGACAATAACATAACGATAAGTTAGTTTTTATTCTTCCATCTACCCTCAAAACTAAACGTAGTCATCGAAGTGAATTTCTTCGTATTGGAGAATTTTCTTGGTCAATTATTTGTAACAGAAACTTTAAATATGAATTTCAAATTACAATTTAGATGTCCGAGCATCTAAGGTGATGAATTGCTACCAAAGTTTTGGTATTCTACACAATACTAAAATCAAGAACTTTGACTACTCAAACACTCGATTCTTGCAAACATCCAATGCCCGATATTCAAGCCCATGAAAACTAAAAGATGAGAGAAACTTCAGCCCCTTCATTGTGAAAACTAAAAGCACCAGCTTTAGTTGTTACACCAAACACAATGAGGTTGCCCAACAGCTGAGGGTGAGCTGTTCTCGTTATATGCATACCAACTTTGCATGCTTGGTCAACACATTCCCCCATCCATCGTCCAATGATCCTATCCTATGTAACTTGGACTCGGATACGCGTGTCCTTCTCGTTGAATGGAACGTCCAAGAAATGCCGTAAATAAAACATAAAGAACGACTCTATGTTACTTGGACTCGGGTACGCGTGTCCATATCCTTGTCCGAGTATCAAGGGTCCGGGTGTCGGACTCGGCTATTTTAAAGAAATTTTATACATTTTCATTGTAATTTGAAGTGTCGAGTGTCGTATCCTTGTCCGATTGTCAAGGGTCCGACACGGATACGGCAGGGAAAATGAACAGTCGGAGTAACATAGAAGAACATAACAAAGGATGGTAAGCTTCGAGAAGAAACTCTAAGGGTGGAAATCAAAATATCTTTCGAAAGGGGGGAGATGAACTCTTGTAAGGAGTGTTCTCTCGAGTATTCTGACATACTTTATCTTTTCCCCAGTCCTGCTTCAGTGACAAATAAGTAGGAAGGGATACAAGGAAAATTCCTCCGGTGTGCTTTCGAGAGTAATTCAAGTATCACTTGGTGAGATGAATATGTGAGGCAACCTCTCTCAATAGGGGGACTTCGGTGTGAGAGATTTAGGGCTTTGTAATGTGGCTCTTCTTGGGAAATGGTTCTGGAGATTCATGAACGAGAAGGGCAATCTCTAGAGGAAGGTAATTACAATCAAATATGGTACGGCGGGCTCTGGGTGGATACCCTCCATACCCAATGGTTCATATGGTTGTAGTTTTTGGAAATATATCGTTGGGCTTTAGCTATGAGTTGTCTTGGTGTGTCTTAGGTTGTATCCTATTCTATTAGGATCATCTCCTATCATGGGGAGTTTCTTCAGTAAGAAGAAGAAGGCAATGATCATATCTCATGTAATTTTTTGGGTTATTTGGAAGGAAAGGAACCGAAGGGTTTTTGAAAGGGTTAAAATCCCTCTACAGAGATTGAAAGACAATTTTGTCAAGTCTCTCTTTTGGGTTAATGGGAAGTTTCGCTCCTTTTTTGATGTTGTAGATTTTGTGGACAGTTTGTCATTTGGTTGTACATAACCTTGTATGGTGCTTGTTGAGCATCAGTTCTTTAGTTCTACTATTAATATATATCTCTTTCCTAACAAAAAAAATAAATTAAGGATACTAAGCTAGCATCTCACAAAAGGCAAGGATTTTATTTAGTTCAATAATAAATTAAGTTTATTACATATTTTAAACAAGCAACCAACAGTTAGTGACCTTGATTAACTTTTGAAATGAGTAGGATCCAACTCATAACTACAGCATTTGCACCCCTTGTTCCAAAATCTCAGCAAAAATGGCATAGTTTGACCTGAAGTCATCCATCAACACAGAGTTCTCAGTAAATTTATGGTTCACTTTCGGTTATCCTATGCTACCTCATAGGTACTAGCTTATATACAGTCAAGAATCAAGATCAATGTTAAGAGAATTAACATCCATAGTAGGACACAATAAGTCTACCCCATTTAGGAATGCTAATAAAATAGCATATCAAACTTCAAAATAACTTTTCTTCTCCACATGTGATCAAAGTAGGGCTAAATCTAAATCTTAGTGTACTTTATTGAAGTTCACAATTCAATGTTAGGCGAATTGCTATTTAAAAATTGTGAAATTAAAGTTACTCTCAACATCATCCTCAATTACAACCAACACATGAAAGATCATTGATAATCATAATTGAACTTCAAACTCATAAAATCATAAAAGGAACAGAAATATAGGAAAGAAACCATGTCCTCTTGTCAAGTTAGTGAGCACCAAAGAACCATCAAATGAAATGAATAACTCAGTTTTAGCTACCAACAATGCATAACAGGCTATTGATACTTCCAATCATAAATCATAAAAGGAACAAAAGGGATGTTGGGTAGAAAGTCTATTCGCACGCCAAGACAGTAAACACTGAAGAACCATTACATAATCATGCAATAGAAAGGAAAGGACCATATTTTCCTCGATATTTCTTTACCCAGCTAATTTCAATATTGGATACATGTCCAACGCACATCTTTTGTCATATCCATGGAGTGCGATGACACGTAGTCACGTAGCATACCAGGGTACAGTTGTCAACATGCCGTGTCAGATGTCTTAACATACTTATTTTGTTATAATACTGAAATTGGGTCTATCAGATTCAGACTCAACATGAAGTATGATCATGTATGTATGCTTAACGAAACACAGAACAATCACAGAAGAAAGAGTTGTTATTATAATTTAGATTGCTCACCTTTACTCCCCTCACTCTCATCTGATGGAACACCTGACGAAAGGAATATCTTTTTCCAGGAGCTATGCAGTCATTAAAGGCTTCACCAAGTGGGACTTTAGATGGTACTATGCAAGCAATATCTTGACCAAGATTTGGACATCCCACCCAACCTGAATATAAAGGTAATAAAGCTCACAATCATACCGCATGTAGAAAGAAAAGCTACAAAACTTAACTAACTGCTCACTCAATGATTAAGTTGAGAATAAAGGGAAAAAAAGGTTACAAGCATGTCGTAAGAAATTCAAAAACATTAGATTGCCTCAAGCCCTCACCATCTTCTCTTACCACTTCCCAAAAGATTAAATTACCTTCTGGAATGTCCCACAAATTTGCAAGGCAAAACAGAAAAGAAATACCCAAATTCTTTTAATTGTGCCCAATCACTAGCCACATTTTTCCTCTCTTTATATTTTAAAATCAGGATGTAGGGAGCTGAAAGCTAACTCACAGAACTCTTCAGCAATAAGCCAACAATAACTCAACAAAGCCATCAGATTCTAATTTGCAGATGAATCTATTCACCTAAAATTGTCCCCGTGGTAACCAGATCTTATGCTTCCCAATATTGCTAGCCTACAGCCTATATGTCTTTCATTTGTGTTCACTACTTCCCCTCTTTTTACTTTCTTCAGAGCTTTAGTCAGATATCAAAATTCAAAATTCAAAAAAACTAGTTGTGGGAACAAATCTCTACGCCAGAAGGGTCAAATATGTCTAATATAATTCTTACCGACAACAATATAACAAAGTGCAGTTTATAACCCACTCTAAATATGTCCTTCCAAATGATCAAACAACAATATAACAAAGTGCAGTTTATAACCCAAATATCAGAATGCAACTTACCCGGTGGAAGCCTATTCCTATCATTATGCTTCGCCTTCTTAAATTGGTGCCTTTCATCAAGCTCATTGGGTCGTGGTATTCGCATTGGTCTAACATCTTCATGATCTCTCCTCATCCTTTCCCGCCTTTCTTCTCGCTCCTAAACAGGGGGATGCACCAAATGAGTAGCAAAATCACATACAGAAGTAAAAGATAGCATAGTATGTTCACAAAAAACAAAAAAAAAAGCAA
The DNA here is from genome assembly GCA_029582165.1 of Portulaca oleracea. Classification (NCBI taxonomy): domain Eukaryota; kingdom Viridiplantae; phylum Streptophyta; class Magnoliopsida; order Caryophyllales; family Portulacaceae; genus Portulaca; species Portulaca oleracea. Next base: position 46,755,415 of record CM055873.1, read on the forward strand.
ATAAGGAGAACGGTATCATCCGACAAACGAAACATTTCAAAAGCTAAAGTGCAGAAAATCCTGGCACTACCAAACAAGTTGATGGTTGGACAACCTGATGCATAGTTTTGGAAGGAATGGCACCGGCATCAGAATCCTAGTCTCCAAAGTGATCCAGGAAAATTACCCATCCCCAACATGGGTGAGGTTGGAAATGGGGGGAGAAGCAAAGTCCCCCAGCGGCTACAATTTATCCCTCACCCTATCCCTGGGCCCCGAAAATTACATATTTGTCCTCAAGTTTTCAAAAGAATAGCCATAAATATTTGGCTATAGTTTACATGAAGATTAAAAAAACGTTAGCAATAGATTGTCTTGTCTTCATCTTTCACTCTCCAGGATCTTCTATTTCAATTTGCCATGTTCCTTTCTTCCACTCAATCAATTCTGTTCCAATTAAAAAGCTTTGATTGTGGCATGTTCAAGCTCAAAGCCATCTATCTTTTGATAGGAAAAAAATAGATATAAATTAATCATAAGATCAAAAGAGAGCATCTACAAAGTTATGCACAACCAGAATATAGATCAAAGCCATCTATTCTTCAAGGCTTCAATGTTCAAACTTATCTATAAAACGGTAGAAGTTATGAGTTCACCTTTTCTTATCTAATTTGAAATCATTAGACATAGTTTGACAACTTACTAAATGTGAAAAAGAAAATCAGTTTTAGAGCAACTTGGTTTATTTGGGCCTTTGAGTGTGGTAACTATTTAGATATTTAGATTTGGTTCATTGTTTCAACCAGTAGGAGATGCAATCCCCCGAAAAAAGGAAAAGGGAAATTTTTGACCCTGAAACTGGGATCAAGATGGGGTGGTGATATATCTTGGCAGCAGGGACGGTACTCCTTCACCTTGACCCACCTTGATACCGTCGCAATATTTGAACCTGTTATACAAAAAAATAAAAGAAAGGGCAGCCCGGTGCACAAAGTGTCCCCGCAAACGGGGCTCCGGGGAAGGGTCCCACCATAAAGGTAAAATGTAGGCAGACTTTACCTTGCATTTTGCAGGAGAGACTTGAACCATGGTGGCAAGCATGGAAGATGAAGTGATTGTCATTTGATTACCGCCTCTTTAGTAAAAATACACAGTAAAAAAATTCAATTACATGAAAAACATAAGACTTGGACATGAATGCTATCTGTTTAATCACTTAATACGCCGCACCTCATATCTAATAGTTTCGCCCTCATGCGTGCACTCTGAAGCGTGTGGTATGAGGTTTGATTCACAAATGCTTGAGTTGGTAATGATCCTTGAAGAACGGTTGAAGAACTCGAACACCAAGGAGCAAAGTAACAAGATATGTCTTTGAATTGAGGATAAATCCACCCACCAAAGTCTCTTAATCCACCAAGAGTTTATAAAGTTAGGCACCTCAACCCTATAAAGGAATTAGCTAACAAACACCACCTTAAATTAAGACTAAAGTAACTTACTTTGAGTTTTGAGAGAGAAGCTTCTAATCCCTATATAGCCAAAATGTTACATGTATCCACACCACATGTGATGGTTCCTAGTACTAGAAAATAAAGCATAAGGCTTACATTAAGTACAAAACCATAAAGAATAAAGTAGAACAAATTTCAAACGTAATTGTTCTCTCAAAATTTCAAACGTAATTGTGATATCCTTGGTCCCTTGATATGGTTGGCTGACTTCTGGTCTTAAAAGGCTTCTAAGAAGCTCCCAAATCAACTTGGGAACATACAATACCATATAAGATATAGTTGGTAAAGTTTGAGAAGATTTTGCAAAGCCAAAAGGGGAAATAAAGCAAAAGGCAAAAGTAGACTATGACGGTGACATTTTGCTTCTCACTTTGCAGCAGATATCTCACAGTTTCGTGGGAGTTAGACTTTGCCCTTTTACCAGCTTCTAGATGGGGACTTCCACCCAAAATACACTCAAGAATCACCCCAAAAGCATTTGTATGCACCAAGGTATGACCTTGCAAAGTTTGACGAGTCTGCTGACTTGGCAGTTTTACATGGTTGAAATAAAATTCCAATTTGAGCCCCCTTAATGACCTCCAATGGCTTCCTAACTGCCTCCATCTGACAGATAACCATCCCAAAATGTAATGATCAGGTATGCTAGGTTGTAAAAGTGGAGCGTGTGAGGATTGGAGAACCAACACTGGCTTGAGTTAAAGTCCTTGAGGCAACACAATATGATTACAAGGACTTCAAACACTAAGGATATGAATTGGACTAAAGGCAAATCCACCATCCAAGACTAAAAGGACCCACCAAGATTTTGTATAAAGGCTAAGCCACCAACAAATCGATGAAGGTGAAGCGTACAAGAAGAGGTTAACTCACCAATGCTCGACTTTGTAAGAGATTTAGGAAGACCAATTTTGTGACCTTCGGTTTTGGATGCAAGAAAGTAAATGGATGACTAGATAAAGGAATAAATCCACCACTAAGCCTAATAATTCCACCAAAAGTTGATAAAGCCTAATTGGAGTTCTATTTCAACCGTGCAGAACAGCCATGTCAGCAGACACGTCAGACTTTGCAAGGCCATAACTTGATCAATACAAATGTTTTTGGGTTGATTCTTTAGTCCATTTTGGGTGGAAAATCCCCATCTAGAAGTTTGTAAAAGGGCAAGGTTTAACTCCAACGGAATTGTGAAATACCGGCTACAAAAAGCAAAAATGTCACTTTTATAGTGTACTTTGCTACTTTTTGCTGCCCCCCCCCCCCCAGCTTAGCAAAAGCTTCTCAAACTTTACTAACTCTATCATATATGGTATGTGATCTTCCCAAGCTGCTTTAGGAGCTTCTTAGAAGCCTTTTGGGACAACAATTCAGCCAACCAACTCCAAGGGACCAAGAAGACAACAATAGTGTTTGAATTTGTTTCTACTTTATGTTTTATGCTTTTGTACTTCAATGCAAAGTGCAAACTTTATGCTTCATTGTCTAGTACTATGAACCATCACATATGATGGAAAGCTTTGTAATTCAGCTACATAAGGGGATAAGAAGCCTCATTTGCATCTTAGAACTTGAAGATGATGAAGTGAAATACAAGCTTGAAAGCTTTCTCTCTCAAAAATCTTAAGTTTACTTTATCCTTGTTTAAGGTGGTGTTTTCTTAAGTTAGATCCTTTAGATGATTGGGGTGTATTATCCTATATCAATCTTTGGTGAGCTTATTAGGCATAGTAGTGGATTAAATCCTTTATCTAAGTCACATCCCTTGAGGTTGTGGTGATCTAGCCTTTATCAACCTTGTCATTTGTTCTTGTTTTCCCTTTGTTTGCTCCCCTTTGGTGGTCGAATTTCTCTTGTTTCTCCAAGGTACATTCAGTTTTCTTCAAGCGAGGTTACAAACTCAAGCTTTGTTATTCAATCCCATTCCCACACATTTCACATTGTCAAGGATGTTTTCACTTAGTTTGTCCTGCATGTTTCTTTTGTTGTACGTCATGGTTCTACCATTTCATTTTGGCATGATGTTTTGGTGTAACAATGCTTCCTTGAAAGATCTCTTCCCTAGTATTTATGTTCTTGTAGTGGATAGAAATGCTTGCATTGCCGATTGTTTTTTTATAGGAAAAAAATATAAATATAGGATCAAAACATCAATTGCTAAGCAAAAACCTACAAAGTTATGTACAACAAAAATACATATTGTCCAAAAAATCTACCACATCAGTAGAGGAAGAGCTAAACTTCCCATTAAATCAAAAGAGGAATTGCCTTTCAGTCACTGAAGAGGAATTTCAACTCCCTCAAAAACCTATTGGTTCCTTTCCCTCCAAATACTCCAAAAAATCACATGTGGTACAAGGATGATGAGAGCAACTTTCAGTTTCTTATCGTCAAAAACTCAAAGATGAATTAACAAAATGTAATAAAAGGTTAGAACTTATGTAAACATGGTAGGTTAGATATTTGGAATTTGGGTTAGGTTAGAATCGGCTCAAGCCCATTTGGATTCAAATTAATGTATTGGTTCAACCAGTTTGAGTCATTTTTGCGTTTGGGCTATCATCAATTCAACTACCCTCCCCCTCAACCACTCTTGTTCACACTTTCTCTCTCACTCTCTAGAAGGATAACCATGACATAATCAATGCCCAAATCTACTCCATTACTCTCTAATCTTTTCTAAAGCACATATCCACGAAACCATCTTGAACGCTTAATTCCGGCTACACTACACTACTCGACTCTCAAAAATTTTAATATCAAAAATCATAGAAAGACGTGAGAATCATTCCTAACAAATTATATAGTAAATCATAAAAATGCTTGGCTACTGGCATATAGTAACAATTGGCGCTACTCCTGCAAAGAATATTAGATGCCCCGCCCCCTCCCCTCCCCCCCCTTCCCCAGGATAATTCATAGACAATATTTCACATGTAAAAACAAGGTTTAAGAAAAGAACTACCATGCCTTCAACCTAATTTTTTTTAGAATTAAGAAATAATATGTAAGCAAAAATACTCTTCCGAAGAAAACATAGGCATTTGAACCTCCATTAAATTGTAAAAGAAACCCAAGCACCCCTACCCCCCACCTGCTTCATGTCCATAAATTCCTTTGTTCAAATATAGGATAGGATGAAATAAAATCCACACAACATGCAAGACTTCAAACCACAATCAAACTGCCATGAATCAAAAAGCATTCACTGGAAGACCAGACTTCTCTAATAAAAACAATAGAATGAAGTCACAAGAGCCATCAAAGAAAGTAAAGCATACCCGTCGAAGGGTTTGAATTGATGTCTCAACATTATCTTGATGTCTGACATTTTCCTCTAAATGCGACTCAAAGTATTCTTCATCTTCTTCAGGTAATGGTGAGGCGTTCAAGTCCATGACACTGCTTACTCAACATTCGGCATGCAGAAGTTACTGAACATCAGCATCAATTGAAAAAAAGAGAGGCACAAAAATATAAATTAGAACTCTAGGAGCAACTTGAAGAATCACCATGCACATTAAAAAGGAAAAACACAGAGTTCAAAAACTATCTGGCAACAATTGTAGAGACTTCAACTTTGAAGTTGAAATATAGAAGGCATTTTTAGTCATTTTGAAATAATCTATCTAGGATTCATGCTTTGTCAATCTATGTAGCTATGGATCTCACTGTTACACTTAATTGGGACACAACCGGGCACATGTTTGCTTACAACCTTAATCAATAGGGTAATATGTAAGGAAGCAACTTGAAAGCGTTACTTGCGGTAACTTGTGATCCAAGAATATAATTTGAGTGACTTATTAAAAAATTAATAGTAGAAATCATTAAAAAATGACAAAACGGCACTAAAAAGGTACACTAATAGAACCATATACCATTTACTAAGTCTCAAGCTTACAGCACCATGTTTTCGTTTAAAAAAAAAAAAGAATAAAAGAATAATTCGTCAAACAATGCATGCATTTAAATACCAAATCCTTCCTCATATACAATAAGACATCACTTGGTCTTCTGAATCAAATAACTCATTCAAACAGTCCTTTAAGACATGTGCAAAAGTTACTTTCATCAAACTGTACTGCACTAGCATAATTCCACATGAATTGTCCTGCACAGTGATGGAGCTGCATCTGTGCAGGACTGTCAATAGACATGCAAAAATTCCGGGGATAAGCAATGTATACTAATTTGCTCAATATAGTTGCGCAAATTGTTGCCTAGCTAGCTACCTCCAAGGTTCATGCGTGCCTGGCTGACTTATTTGTCGTGCGGACCCCTGAGTCATGTATTGGACGACTCTTTCCTAAGATCAGTAGACTTAAACAGCTTTCTTGATTTTTATACTAATTCTCTCCCATATAGCTTCTCTCTCTCTCTCTCTCTCTCTCTCTCTCTATATATATATATATATATATTCATTTGAAACTGCACTTTTGCAGCTTCAAAGTTTTATACTTTTGAATTTATTATGTTTAATTTACAATGTGGTCAAGTTTTTATTGAACAACTGGTTAATATTATCATTTACATCATGATTCATGAATTTAACAATTAAGGCACTTTTCCTCTAGGTTGGAGGTTTATAATCATGTTTGTAATGCCCCAAACACTCTAATTTAATTTAATTTTTTATATATAGTCAAATTGATGCAGCAGACTTCCTCACTTGACATTACAGCTGTTGGATTTC